>JAJPGS010001857.1:0-600000 GCA_028654335.1 Alnus rubra | reverse complement strand
GATCAAACCACACAGAAACTCAACCATCAAGAATCCAAAACAGGGAGATCAACAACCACAATAATTTCCCCAAAAATCATCAAACCCTAATTCAACCAAACCCAATTTATCAAACATAAATCATTACCCAAAATAATCAAACGGATTTACAAGAAATTACCCCAAGGATTTTCTCAGCAAATCCACCGGAATTCGCCACTGATACCGCCGGAAAAGTCACCGGAAAACACACATGGAGGATCGGGTCTCCTCATGGGTTCAACAGGTCGCGGGTCCCGGGTCCAAGCTCCTGGGTTCCGTCGTAGTTGACCCACCGATAGAATCGGCCAGAACTCGCGTCGCCGATGTCAATCCATGGAGGATCGGCCTCCGATCTATGTCTCTCCCGATCTCTCGGTCTCACTCTCTGATCTCTCTCTCAGTTCCACTCTCTTCTCTCTCTGTTTCATCTCTCACTCTCCCGATCTCACTCTCTGCTCTTAACTCACTCTCTCTGTCAGTGGGTCTGTGTACACGGGCGTGAAGAGAAACAAAAGTGAAGAAGAAAGAAGAAAGAAGAAGAAAAGAAAAGATAAGGAGAAATGAAGAGTGGTGCGTCCGGTTATAATGAAGAGATGGATATTTTGTTCTAACTTAATCATTAAATTTTATAAAATATCTTTCATAAAAATATCTCTCATAAAAATATTTCCTATAAAAATATCTTGAGATACTTTATTTGTGGATATTTTTCCATTGGGATATTTACTATTACGTATAATTCATTAAAATAATAAACTACGTCCGTTATGAGTCTAGTTCGTTTCATTGTTAATATTATTATCCCAATAATATTATCACATCATAAATATATACTAAATATATATATTTATACAATACACAATAAATATTACACATTAATATTATTCAACAATATTATCATATCAATTAATCCACTGATTAATCCAGTCTGTCTATTTATTAATCCTGTAATATTATTAGAGTCTAATAATATTATTCTTTATTTATAAAACCAAGGTTTATAAATAATAAGACCAATGGATATTTATTTTCATAAATATTCATGTATTCCTTATTATTTATCGGGGATTAAAATATTGTGTTTAAAGCCACGTATTTTATTAACAGCTGGATGTGAATATTGTTTCCTACAATATTAAGCCGTTCGAATGTCGAGTCTTAAGAATCGAACGTCAATTCTAGACTTGTCTATTTTATTCAATCTTAAATTCTAATTTAAGACATTTTATTTAATTACTTAAAATCTGGGGTGCTACACATATCTTGCCTTGATTGTTTCATTTGATAGGGATTCCAATGATTTTTGAGGTACTTATCTTGAGATTAAAATGAAACCTCATGATTGTATGTTAATTTCACTCTACACTTTTGAGAACATGTGATGTCTTAATTGTCCACTTATGAGTGATTCAATGTTAATGACGTATGATGTTGATGATGGTGTTTGTTGATGATGGTGTTTGTCTTTTTAAGCATGCTAATGACGTATGAACCAAGGTTTGTGTGAAAATTCTTTATTGTTGACAACATAATGTTTCAATGTTTGTGGGTTTCATTTCTGGCAAACCCTCACGAGACTTCACTCGTCCACTAGGGAGTCCTAGGGGTTTACAAGGCTTGTTGCATATGCTAAATGCAATCGTCTCTCCCACGAAAGAGGATTTATGTTTCACACTTTGATTTTGTTTTCATTTTGTTTTGCTAAGGGACTAGCAAAATGTAAGTTTGGGGGTATTTGATGAGTGCCAAATATTGTATATTTAGACACCTTAATTTGCACTTGTTACGCCTTTAGCTTTGTTGTTTTCTGATTTTTTTACTAGTTTAGGTATTTTAGCATTTTGCAAGTCATTAAGTGAGAAATTGAGGTTTTGAGGAAAAATTGCACAATAGGCTGTAAATTGCCAAGTGGGCTCAAGCGCACCCCTGTTGCGCTCGAGTGCACGTGCCCACAACAAAGCCTTCAAGCTGAGTGGGCTCTAGCGCAACCCTGGTGAGCTCGAGCGTACTTATCCTGACCTGGACCAGAAACCCTAATTTTTTCTATAAAAACCCCATCTTTCTCATTTCTTCGGGGGGAGGCCACTTAGAGAGTGCCTTAGGCGCCATTTTCAATAGTTTTTAGGGTTCTTGGGTGATTTTCACCTAGAACTTCCATATTTTGTAAGTTCCTTTGACTTTTAATGGATTATTGTTGTTTATTTATGCTTTCCGTAGTCATGTATAGCTAAGCTCTCATCTAGGGTTGAGGACGAAGCCTCACCATTGAAAAGAAACTATGTTTTCATGCTTGTTTATGCTATTTGAGTTTATGGGCTTTTGATTTCTAATTGTTCTACTTTTATTTGGTTTTTGAGATGATTTTTGGGTATCTCTTGTGATTTCTGGATACAAGTGATGATTGGAGGTTGTCTCATTTAATTGATTGCTTAGGTTTTATTTATCAAAATGTTGGATATTTATTGTGTTTCGTTCAACGGGTACATTTGTTTATTTGGTGAAAAACCAGGTATCCATTGTGATTTGTTCTTTGAAAGGGTACAACGGATGATTTGGGGAACACCTAGTATCTTTTGTGATTTGTGTAAAGAACAGATTCATTGAATGATTCAAACGATTTTTGAAGCAAAGTAGAGCATATTTAAGATTTGTATGGTGAGAACTTCAAATCGGTGCAGATGAGCATGAGAATATGTTGCTATGATTTGGTGGGTGTGGATTCTTGAACCTTACAACCCTATCTTTTGTTTTCTTGAGTTTATGTTTTCATTTTGTTAAAAATCTCTAAATTTGGAACTAGGTTAAAATATGATTAGTTTGAATAGAGATTAATTTTCACAACACAATTTCCCTATGGGATCGACCTCGCACTTGCAAAACGCTATATTGCAAATGATTCGTGTACTTGCGAGTTATATAAATTTGCACAACAAATACCATTTTCGTGTTTTTCTTTAGATAAAATACATGCATGTAAGCTTGTCTAACGATTTAGAGCTTAAATTTCGAGAACGAAATTCTTATAAGGTGGGAGGGATGTAACATCTAAGATGTTAATTAAGTGTTAACAACATGAATTAGGCTAATTAAGTTAGAAATTAGGAAAAATGGAGGGAAAAATGCTTAAAAATGCTTTGAAGAGAGTTTCTGAGTAGTGCGTCCGGATGGACCAGGACCTGTGTTCGGACAGACTTGGCAAAATACTTGTGTCCGCTGTCGTGTCTGGATGGGACTGCGGATGGGGCTTGCAGTAAGTCCCAGCCTTCACACATGTCAGGACGGACCATTTCTGTGTCCAGAAGGGCCTTACAGAAAGCTCAACTCTACGATTTCACATACATGTGTCCAGACGGGACACTTGTTTGGACAGGCTTCTATTGAAATTTGTTGTGTGAGTATTTTAGCCCATTTCTCTCGTTTTCTTCCTCCCTCTCAGGCAAATTCATTCTCTCTCCTAGGGTCTTGAGAGAAAACTCTAGATCCTAGTATATTGAAGCTTACAAACTCAAATCCAACGCCAGGAACGTGATCCTCAAAGCAAGATCTACGTTTTCACCAATTGCTTTGAGGTAAATCCGAAAATCCAAGTTCCTCTAGATTTGTGTTGATTTTTGAGAGTTTGAATTTAATCTCTCAATTTTCTATAGGTATTGAGTGTTTTGGAGTGTTCTTGATCATCTCCAAGCATTGAGTTGCATTTTGGTGAGAAATCAAGGTAAAACTCAAAACCCTAGTTTTTGTCTAAGTTTTGTAAATTAGCAATTTGTGTGTCTAACCCTAAGATAATCTTAAGGGTTATTGTTATGGGTCGTCAAATGAAGCCCTAGAAATTTATGGTTTTCCATGGGTCTTAGTTCTTGAGCAATTCAAGAGCCAAATGGGGATTTAGAGTTAGAAATTTTGTGTTAGTATTAATGGGTCATGCAATGTGATGATGCAGTGGTACATTGCAAGGCATTTGTTGGGAATCCATCTTTAAGCCAAATACCGAGCAGCCAAAGTGAGTATTTTACTCACTAAGAACTTCGTTGTGTTTTATGCCAAGAAAATATTATGTGAAAAATAAAGTGACTTCTAATTAAATTTGTGTGTGTGTGTGTGTGTGTGTGTGTGTGTGTGTGTGTGTGTGCAACAAAATATTAAATGCGGAATTTAAAAAAGACAAATATTTTGTTGATGAAGTGAAAACTCAGTTAAGAGAAAAATCATTCTGGCGCAGCCAAACCCAGGATATCCACTATTCAGAAGACAAAGCTAGTTACAAAGCAGTAGCACTCACATACCCTTATGCAGTTGTCGTGCCTTGAACTCTGAAGGGGTTAGTGACAACACGAATGCCCCCCAACCAAGTCACCTACTTGAAGGGGTCTTCAATGAAATCATTTACCTTAGGGCTCTTTCCTAAGATAGACTTCACACTAACACAGCAACAGCACTTCGGCAACGGCTTGAGAGCAAACTGATCAAGTATTGGTAATTTTGATCCCTTCTCTTTGAAGACAGGTTTGATCTTGCCAGACATGCTAGCTTTATGGTTGTTTACCTTTGTAGCATGTTTTTATTGTTTTTCATAAAATAATAATAATAAAATAAAATAAAAATAGGGGGAGAGATGCAAGAATTTTATTTTTTTTCTTTTCTTGGCATTCAGATATTGCATGTGTTTTTGCCTGATATCTCAGTTCATTGTGCATTAATTGACTATACTTATATATGATTGAGAGTTTATGCTTAATATCTACCAAGTTTTCCTATGCATCTTAATGCTAGATAATTACTTTTCTCATGCGATGATTTTGTGCACTATCCAAGGATCTGATGAGAGATTTTTTTTGTAAGATGGTCAAATTGACCAACTCGCTAGTTGAACCTAGAACCTAAAAATTCTAGCATTCTCTCTAGGTTGCAGGACCAAGTGATAATGTAACGACCCGCTTTTTACAAAAAAACGTAAGTAATTATATCTGGATAATTACGTGTCATTAACCATTCAGAGATAATAAATCTAGCAGCAGAAAATACAAATATCTTTTCTTTTCTTTTTTTTCTTTACAAACGTCAGGGCAATTCCCTTACAATACATTCAGAGCTTTAACTGACATTCCTCTAGACATACATTAAAAATCCTTTACACTGATTACAAAGAAACATGTGTCACATAAAACACTAAAGCATACATGGAACTTATAAAATACAAGTAAATTCCTAAACATGTTACATACAAAATAATATAAACATTTACAAGTACAAAGCACTAGAATCCTAGCTACAATAGCTTTAAATCTCTTAAGCTAGCAGTTAATCAATTCCATAATCTTCAGAACCTGCGTAAACATCTATGAGACGGTGGTTACAACCACAACCCCATAAGGGCCGTCCCCCCGGTCAACGTCTTTCTCGAGGCCGTCCCCTCTACATTACATTTTGATTAACTTATTTTCGCACTATCGGAGACCTCCCTCCTCTAGTACTTTGAAAGCCGTCCCAATCAATATGATTATTATTGTTTTCGGTTCCAGGCACATTTCCCATCCTGAACCTTTGGGAGACGTCGCACCCAATATTAATAGGTTGATTATTAACAGTATGCAATAACCAGTCACACCCATCCAATTAAAATAAAACATAAACACAACGCTATTGAAATCCAGTACTACCCTCAGTAAGTAATTTATACTTACAGCCCTTTTGTGCAGTCACAGTTTTTTTTTTTTTATAAGTAATAAGTTGGTCTTATTAAAAGCATAAGGCGCCCCTCAATACACCGGCAGTATACAAGAGAACGCACCTAGCTAGAAAGTGAAAAACGAACAAGAAATTCATCAAAGGTAAACGACAACGGTGACACAAAAGCCACCGTCCAAAGATACAATGTATGAAAAAAAGAAGCTAAAATTGCCTCCGAGGATCTCTCCAAATCCTCAAAACACCTATCATTTCTTTCCTTCCAAACACACCAGAGAATGCATGTCGGCACCATCTTCCAAATAACAGCACTCCTCGGCCTACCAGTCGTCCACCAACACGCAAACAAGTCAAGGAATCTCAGAGGCATAACCCAAGACAGACCAAAACGAGAAAAAATAGCACTCCACATAGCGTATGCAACATCGCAGTGAAGGAGAAGATGATCCACTGATTCCCGCAGTCACAGTTCATCATCTGCAGCAAATACATATACATGTGCATACAAGGTCAATATCATTCCTTCTAGAAACTCATGCCTAAACATGAACCCTAAAGTCATATACATACATAAATACATAGAAGCAATCATCATGACTAGAATTCAACATGTTAATTTCCAAACATTAATACCACAATCCTTATTTCCATAAAAATACCAAAACTTCTAACAAGACCTAGTCATTTCTATATGCATACATATACAACTGGCCAAGAAAGACACCAAACTCAGTTCTTTATAATATATATTAATTTACTATCACATTTCCATCATAAAAAGGAACACAGCCAAAATACCAAACTTAATTTCTAAAGTATAGATAATTCAGTCATAAAGAAACCTATGCATTACATGATTAAACTCATAAAATCATTCTTTAATTCTAGAGTTTTACAACTAATCAAGCACTTAGTTTAAACAACATCACTCATTAATTATCAATAATCAAACATAATCAATACCCTAGAATATTATACAATTCTTGGTTTCAATAATATATATCAATCATCAATAATAAGACGCAAGCCCATTTAATTACAATAGGGAATTCTTAATAAAATTTAGTTTAAACCAAACATGACAAGGCAAAACAATTCATGCTTTACATAGATCGGGTCAACACATGATATATGACTTAACCTCAAATGGCCAAACAATAATAATACCCATAACCAAGCACACACTTACACTAATCCAAATAATACCTCATATCATAATTGATCAACAACAAAAGCCACCTAGAGACTTAAATTCAGTTACCAATCCATTAGGACTACATTTAATCCATTCCAATTTAACTAAATATATCACACATAAATATCTAGCCAATACCTCCAAATAACATTCCAATACCTATCCAATTGAAACAACCTAAAATCAATATAAAAAACCCCATATGGTCAACATGGGTAGCCTATCTTTCCAAATCTATTTCTGACTAGGTTACTAATATACCAATACACTCAAATACTCATTCGGCTATTCTAACCCCAAAATCAGAATACCCATTAACAAAGGACAGATTCCAGCCAAGGTCAACAAACAGGAACCACAAAAATCACACCTCACTCGACCAAGTACAATAATTCCTCAAATCATCAACACTGTGCACTGATCAAATTAACCAACTCAAACTAGCAGTCTCTTTAAAAGCTATTAATCCTCAATTTAAGCATTAAATCAACCAACAATAAAACTCATCAATTGATTTGGTTAGAACAACCCAAATGCCAACACCTATCTCTCAAATATACCATAACTTAAATAAACACCAAAACAGCCAGCAAAAATCCTCATTATAATACACATATCTCTACTGACCGAATCCATAGAACACCCAACATCCAATTTCAATAGCCATAGCCACTGCCGACACACAACCAGCAAGAACAGGAACACAAAACAAGGAAATCAACATCCAGAAATACCCCATCATTAATCAATACAAAATCCCCTAACCAATCAATAGTAAATCCCCAAAAATCATCAAACCCTAATTCCATAATAATCAAACCAATCCATAAAATTATAGGATTTATACCTTGGGGATTTTCCTCAACAAATCCACCGAAAAAAGCCACTAGCCGTCACCGAAAATTTGCCGGAAAACACACATGGAGAACCGGGTCTTCTCTCGGGTTCAGCGGGTCACGGGTCACTGGTTCTGGGTCACGGGGCTTCGGGGTTCGGCTGGGTTGCACACACGGGTCACGGGCTCAAGCCCATGGGTTCCGGCGGAGCTCCTCCATCGCCGAATTTTGGTTCTGGCCGCCGATCATGGAGGATCGGACCTCCATCTCTCACTCTCGGTCTCTCTGTCTCTCTCTCGATCTCACTCTCACTCGCATCTCTCTCTCACTCGATCTCTCTGCTCTCCGTGGTCACTGGGGCAAGAAGAACAGAGAAGAGAATAGAAAAAGGAAGAAGAAGAAAAGAATGAAAGAAGAGCAAGGAAGAACCGGTTATGAGAATTACTGAAGAGGGAGAGAGTAGTCGATTTTATAAAAGAATTAGGATATTATTTTTCTTGTAATCATTAAGTTTCGGTTAAATATCCACTGATATTTTGTACAAAACTTAGTAGTTAAGTTTTTATAAAATATCTTCCATTAAAATATTTCTTATAAAAATATATCTTGTAATAATATTTTGAGAAAGATCTGTGGATATTTTTACATTGGGTCTTTACCAATATGTATAACTTATCAAGATTACAATCTAAGTCCGTTTTGTGTCTAGTTCGTTTCATCGGTAATATTATAACACCATCAATATATACATTACAAATATATATATAATTTATACAATAATATTACATACAGTAAATATTACACGTTAATATTATTCGATAATATTATTGCATCAATTAATCCACTGATTAATTCAATCTGTCTATTAATTAGTCTCGTAATATTATTAGAGTATAATAATATTATTCTTCATTAATAAAATTACAGTTTATAAATAATAAGACTAAGGAATATTTATTTTCATAAATATCCATGTATTCCTTATTATTTATCAGGGATTAAAATATGGTGTTTAAAGCCACGTATTTTATTAACTGATCGATGTGAATATTGTTTCCAACAATATTAAGCCTTCGAGCGTCGAGTTTTGTGAATCGAAAGTCAATTCTAGACTTGTCTATTTCATTCAGTCTTAAATTCTAATTTAAGACATTTTATTTAATTACGTAAAATCCGGGGCGCTACAAATAAAAAGCATTCAAAAAATTAGTAAATATGAATAAATAAAAAGATCCACTGTTTATTGTGCTATATATCTGTTTTTGAACTTGTCCCTAAAGAAACAGTCAGTGACCAAATCATTACAGAAATAGACGGTCACTAAAGGACTAAGTAAAAGAAAAATGCTGCATCTTAGGGGGAGTGTATCAGATGAGGGTTGCTAGGCCCTAGTAAAATAAGGTTTGACTTTTGACTAATCTTTCATTAATTTTCTCTCTTGTATAGAAACTTCAGTTGCTTTAAGTCATATCAGTGAACTTCATGCCTTATTGAGAAAGTCTCCACAAACACACGCATTGCATGAGTTAAGTAATTTATTTAAAATTTCTATTTACAAGGAATTTTGTGCTAATTGAACTCTTAACTCTCAATTATATCTCTACATATTTTTTAAATGCTATATGACTGCTATATCAGTTGATTATACATGTGAGTTCTGAAGCTGACTTTAGGAAAAATAATTTTTCTGCAAATTTTCCTTCAGTTTATGTTTTTTATTGTGAAGCGTCCTGATGACATGTCCGGACGGGTGCGGCTCAAACGGCCAGACGGTCAGGTGACACGTCCGGACGCTCGCGATTCTGCCGTGTGCTTATGTGGCAGCCCGCATCCGGACAGGTTAGTGATACATCCAGACGATTACCCTACAGGTTTAAGAATCGCTTTCTTCCCTAGCCGCCACATCTCCCTTATTTTTCTTTCGTTTTTATCTTGTTTGGTACTTTGTTTGGCATATTTTGAGACATTTTTTTTTCCTGTTTTGGATTATTGTAATATTTTTATAAATTTGGATTAATTTACTCTGTTTACCCATGTTTTGCCTAGACATTAAGGGGGAGTAATTTTACTGCTGGTTTTTATATGCTCTATTTACCCTTTATCCTTTTGTGACAAAAAAGATGGAGTATTTTTTTTATTTGGACCAGGATTGTATTTTTAAACCGGTCAAGTATTTTTGTCCTAGAATGGCCAAAGTGGGAGTTTGTTAGCTTGTGATTGGCTGCATTCTGTTGGACCAAATCACTTCTCTGTAATGTTGCTTTTTAATCAGGGATACTGTTTAATTCTGAAAATAATTTATTGACTTCTAATTTAAACCAAGTGTGTGTTTGTGTGCAAACAAATATCTTAAATGTGAAATTTAAATGAGACAAGATATTTGTTACGAAGTGGAAACTTTATGAAGAGAAAAAACCACTCTGGGGCAGCCAAACCCAGGAAATCCACTATCCAAAAACAAAGCTAGTTACAAGACACCCGTACTCACATAGCCCTATGCAGTAGTCATACCTTTAACTCTGACGTGTAACCCAACACGAAAGCTTCCCAACCAGATCTTCCACTTGAAGGGGTTTTTTATGGATTCCTTTACCTTAGGGCCGACCCCTAAGATAGACTTCACACGAACACTTGAGCACACACTAGCACTGGCTTGAGAGCTAGTGGATCTTCGATTCTCCCTAAACACCATCTCAAAGCACTATGGAATTCACTGTCGAATTCTGTACAAAACACTAGCCTGGAGCCCCTTATTTATAGGCTTCAAGAGACCTCAAAAACTGCTGAGATTCAGACTCTGGTTGGCGAGTGTCCGGACGAAAGTTAGCCACGTTTGGATGGTTTTCTGCGATATCCTTTCAGAAACAGAGTAATTTTATCTTTATCGGGTTCACGTCGGGACGGTCTTCGGTAAATCCTTTCCGTGTTAGAACAGAACTCTAGAATATTCTAAACTACTGGATATCGTCCGGACGTGTTGTCACGTCGTCTAGACAGCTTGCAGAGACTTCCCAAACAGTATCAACTTCTGAAAACAGACTCCTTGTTGAAAACTGATTGACCTAGCATCTGGACGGTGTTGCTCTGACGTTCGGACGTCTTCAATGTTTATATGTAAGACACTACGGGGCATCCGGACGCCTTCAAAGGCCTGTCCGAACGGTTGCACAAGATCCGGTTGTTTTTGTCTTGGATTTTGCAAGGACTCTTCATGGACATCTTTAAGAAGCTTGTGATCAGTTATTGTCTTTGATTTGATCATTGTCTGAATAACATGAAGATTCTGATTTGAAAACCGATCATCTTGTTAAAACGCAACCATTACATAAAGTGTTTTTGTTTTATCCAGAATGTAGCCAATAAAATACTAACAAATTCAAAGTCTTCTATTCATAGATATGTTTCAAGTAGATTCTGCACAAATTCCAAGTCAGAGAAGTCAGATCCCAAGATTCCATCTAGATGTCCCTGTCAACCGTCCGGACGACATGGCTATTCTGTCCGGACTCCCATCAGTGTCCAGAAGATTTGAACTGTTCAAGGTTGCATCCGTTCGGACGTCTCAGCAATACGTCCGAACGCCATTCTATGTTCGACAAGTAAAATGATTTCCTTCGCAGACACAAATATAGGAAGACAACTGAAACCATCCAGATGTCAGGTCTACACCGTCTTGACGCTATCCTTGATAAGGCAAGACATGAAGAAGAATTGCAATCGTTCGGACGTCAGGGTAACACCGTCCAGACGCTAGTCCTTATTATGGAAATTGTGTGCAGCTGTTGTGTGCAGATGAAGTGCAACTGTCCTGACGCTAGGGCAACACCGTCCGGACGCGGCCCTATTCAGGAAAGAATATCAGCGCTTTTGGAAAGCCGGTTGCACAGTTGTCCATCCTGACGCTCTCAGCTACTGTCCAGACACCACCTAGAGAAAATCGTATCAAACTCGATTTAGGTCTTCTGTAGCCTATAAAATAGAGGCCTCTAGGCATGTAATTTCTAAGAATTCGGTATTGAATTTCTTAGAGCTTAGAGAATATAATTTAGGAGTTATTGTGCTGACCAGTTTGCTCTCAAGCCGTTGTCGTTGTGCTGTTGCTATGCTCGTGTTGAAGTCTATCTTAGGGAGGAGCCCTAAGGTAAAGGAATCCATTGAAGACCCCTTCAAGTAGGTGATTTGGTTGGGAGACGTTCATGTTGGGTTACGTGTCAAAAACCAAAATACGATCACTGGATATGTGAGTGTTATTAGCTTTGTCTTCTGAATAACAGATTTCCTGGGTTTTGCTACCCTAGAGTGGTTATTTTCTTAATTGAATTTCCACTTCGTTAACAAAATATCTGTCTCATTTAAATTCTGGATTTTGATATTTTGTTACATGTTGCACACACACACGTTTAAATTAGAAGTCATCTTTATTTTTTAGCTTTCATGTGTTAAAGTGATGATTTGATGAGATTTATGACTTTTTAGTTATGATTGAGTAATGTTATGTGATTTATGGGAATTTAAGAAATTCATGTATTGATGAAAGTTTATGAAAAGCATGAGATGAGATGATTTGTGAAAAATAGATGACTTCTAATTTACCGTGTGTGTGTGCACAATGTGTAACAAAATATTGTAAATGCGGAATTTAAATGACAAAAATATTTTGTTAACGAAGTGGAAACTCAATGAAGAGAAAAACCACTCTGAGACAGCCAAACCCAAGAATTCTACTATTAGAAGACAAAGCTAGTACATGGAAAGTAACACTCACATACTCGATGCAGCGATCGTATCTAGCACTCTGATACATAACCCAACGTTAACGCCTCCCAACTAAGTCTCATACTTGAAGGGGTCTTCTATGGATTCCTTTACCTTAGGGCTCCTCCCTAAGATAGACTTCAATTTAAGAGCACAACAACAGCACAAAACGGCAACCCTTAGAGGGGTAATTTTGATTGTGCTTTTGATGTAATACAAGTTACAATCAGAACAAATTTATGAGCTATACGAGATCAACCTAATTGATTAGAGGAGATAGCTACCTATGTGAACATTGGAGAATTCTATAGACTAAGAATTTACTTGAGGAATTGATTTTAGTCTTCCACTAAGCTGCATTTGAGAATAATTGAGGTAAACCATATCTTGATTTATATTTTGATGCTTAGTGTGAATTTTCCATGATGTGATTTACGTGTTTGAGGTCTAAGGAATTAGTGACTACTTCCTCCTTGAGGATAGGAATGGTTAGACCCAGGTTAATGTTAAAGGATTTCCAAATGGAAGGAAACTCTGACCCTTATGGATGACCAAAGACGTATTTTTTTAACGAGACATTAGACTCTGAATAAGTTTCTTCCCTGGAATTGGGAGCTGGAATTTCAATAACATGAGATGGAATTTTAACGATAGAAGATAAGGTGAAATTCCATTATATTACTTGAAGTATTTGGAGATACAATGATCTGATCAGGTACTACTAACACGGACGAACAAAGTAGACGAGGTCTATGATAAGAGCAGACCTTTACGTTGAAGCAGAGAAATGAAAACGATGTGAATGGTGAAAGTTAGATGTTAACCATATAGGTTAAGGTTGTACGATGTAATGATGTACAGAAAAGGAATGGGCATTATTGGCTTACGTTCTTCGATAGAATATTGCTAAGGTTAGAAGTAATGTATAGCCTAAGTTTAGGAATGAGTGTTGCTTTAAAATCTGAATCGCTCGATTTAGAGATCTAAGTCTTCCTTTAAGTGTAAACTTTATGCGTAGCATAGTTTACGAATTTCGAGGACGAAATTCTGTTAAGGGGGAAGGATGTAGCGCCCCAGATTTTAAGTAATTAAATAAAATGTCTTATATTAGAATTTAAGACTGAATAAAATAGACAAGTCTAGAAATGACGTTCGAATCTCAAGACTCGACGCTCAAACGGCTTAATATTGTAGGAAACAATATTCACATTCAGTAGTTAATAAAATACGTGGCTTTAAACAAGATATTTTAATCCCCGATAAATAATAAGGAATACATGAATATTTATGAAAATAAATATTCCTTAGTCTTATTATTTATAAACCATAATTTTATAAATAAAGAATAATATTATTAGACTGTAATAATATTACCGGATTAATTAATAGACAGACTGAATTAATCAGTGGATTAATTGACATAATAACATTGATAAACAATATTATTGTGTAATATTTACTGTGTATAATATTATAGTGTAATATATATAAATATATATTTGATATATATATATTTATGGTACTATAATATTATTGAGATAATAATATTATCAATGAAACGAACTAGACTTATAAATTATAATCTTAATGACTCAGATTAAAACTGTAAAAATACGATATGAAAATATCTATGAGAAATATCTATGGTAAAAATGTAAATAGTAAGTTTTAAATAAATATCTATGGATTAACCCAGGTTAATTAACTAAGATAAAATTTAACCATAGATTAATCAAAATATCTAAAAAATGAAATTGACTTCTAAATAAAAGACAAGTGTGTGCAAAGTGTGCAACAAAAATATCAATGCGGAAAGTAAACAACACAAAGATTTTTGTTGACGAAGTGGAAACTCAATCAAAAGAAAAACCACTCTGGGGCAGCTAAACCCAGGAATTCCACTATTCAGAACACAAAGCTAGATACAAGATAGTAACACTCACATATACCTGATGCAGTGGTCGTACCTTGCTCTCTAACGTGTAACCCAACACAAACGCTTCCCAACCAGGTCTCCTACTTGGAGGGGTCTTCAATGGAATCATTTACCTTAGGGCCAACTCCTAAGATAGACTTTAGATGTAGCGCAGCAACAACACACTTGCAATGGCTTCAGAGGAAAAATAACGTCTCTGAGCAGTTGTGGAATTCAATACCGAATTCTTGCAGTTCTCAATGCCCAGGGGCCTCTATTTATAGGCTGGGGGCTCAAATGAGCGTCAGGAAAAATATAGCTGGGCACCGTCCTGACGGTGGTCATGGCTGTCCGGACGGACAACTGTGCGACAGGATTTTCCAAAAATTTCGCTGAGAAATCTTTCCTGTTTAAGAGCCGCGTCCGAACGAGATGGCACATCGTCCGTACGGTCGCACGTCCGCTGCAAGTAATTTCCTTATAAGGCTTTGCGCGTCCGGACCATGGGGATGAGCTTCCGGATGGCTGAACTTCAACACGCAATTTCCATATCTGCTATGCGCGCGTCCGGACCATGATAGCCAGTCGTCCGGACGGTTGAAGTCGAATCGGAAATTTCCATATTAGTTGAACGCGCGTCCAGACCAAGGCTGACTAACGTCCGGACGGTGATATTTGAATTGCGATTCTTGCCTTAAGGAGACGCGTGTCCGGACGGGATACCACATCGTCCGGACGGTTGAATCAGTCTTCCCAATTTGAACTTGGAAAGAATCTGAAGCTAGTCGAGTACTGATAGGCGTCCGGACGTGCTGCTGAGTTGTCTGGACGGATGCAAGATGGATAGAAACTTCTCGACACAGTGGAGGGTCCGGACGGAAATGCACGTCGTCCGGACGGATGATGCTTAGTCTGACTGGCGTCCGGACGGATGGAACAGTGGTTAGATGGGCATCCGAACAGGATGGCTCGATCGTTCGAACGGCTGACAGGTAACCGAAATCTTCGATCTTTTACGTAGTGCAAAGTCTTCTGAGAGTGCTCTGAATAGTGGAATCCCTATTTACAGCATCTTTACACAAACAAGTTATTTTGTCTAGAATGAGGCCAAAATACTAACAAACTCCCCCTTTGGCCATTCTGGGACAAAAATCACTTGACCGGTTTGGAAATACATTCCCGGTTCAAACACAAAAATTACTCCCCATTTTTGTCACAAAGGGACAAAGGGTAAAGCAGAGTAATGAAAACCAACTGGAATAAGAATTACTCCCCCTAACGGTCTCAGAAGGACCCAGGAAACAGAGTAATATAAGTCAAAATGTTTAATATAAGTCAAATATCTCAAACAGAAAGACAACAAAACAAAACAAAACAAGAGGGAATCAAAATCAAACATCCTCAGGCAAGGGTACAGTCCTATATGCATCATCCCCATCATCACTACTGCTAGGATGATGAAACTTCAGGCACTCCTGAAGGTCCAACTGGTTTTGCTCTACACGCAAGTTGATGGAGTGTATCTCCTGCTGCATGGAGGACATAGTCACCTGCATAGCTCATCCCCCCCTGAATGGCAGTAAGGGCCTCTATGATCTGTGAATAGTTGACCTCCGGCTCAGATGGCGGGACGGTCTAGGAGGATGAAGCCATATCCGAAAAACCAACAGGCATGGTAGCAGCTATGGGCACCTCATCATTGGAGTCATCCCTCCCTAGCTGTGCATTGGACTTCATCAATGTCTGCTTGTTGATGGGCTGCTGGATCTTCATCTTCGGTTCGCCAGTGACATTGACTCCCGAATGAAGGATAATCTGAGTGAGCAGGCAGCCAAACGGGAGACTGGCATTTCCCTCATCACGGGCCTCCAACATAACACCCAGAATATGCTTGCATAGGCAAAAAGGCAAGCGAAGGTGAACTGCATAGACAAACTGGGCTCATTTCAAGATGAGATCACTACGCCGAGCAACAGGCCAGATGTTCTGCTGAATGATCTTGGCCAGCATGCGGTGGGAAGGAGATAAGGCACCAATCCTGATGGAGGTAGGACGCTCCTTGCCTTGGGGAATAGCATGGAAGAATTCCCTGAGATCATCCAGGGAAGGAGGAAGCACCACCTCATTGTATGGGCTGGCAGAAATCTCGAGCACTGGGACTCGGATGATGTGACTGATGACCTGAGGATCAACAGTGATGATATGGCCTGCAACGGTGGACTGAAGCACCAATCCACGATCATCCTTATGCACCATTTCCAGGTTGGCGTAGAAAAGTTTTACCAGTCAGGTGTACACCACACAGGCACAGCTGTGTAGATATCCCCAATTGTACGTCTGGATAATGGCATGGATGCTATCCAGAGGCGGCACCATGACATCAGAACGGATGACATTCCGCTCAGCAATGACTGTGCGGTCCATAGTTTTGGCCTGGAGTGTAGCCCTATCTTCCACAGTCCTCTGGCAGACCCTGCGCTGTGGACTACCTGCAGACATGATTTTGCCTAAGAAACCAATAAGATTTGCAGAAAAAATCCAAAATAATAGTCTTGTTAGGTCATGAAATACATTGGGCAGAATAACAGCAGTAAAAAGGACTTTTGCAAAAATATAGGCAGAATTTATCACAATTTAGTCCCAATAAGGCAAATATATGCATCTCATAACCTCAAAAACATTCTTGAAGAAAACATAAAATTTCTAACAGTTTTTAAAAATAAATTAACTAAAATGAAGAACTAGAAAAATACCTGGAATGTGAAAGAGATGCAAAAAGACACAAAACAAGGAGCAAGGAAAAAATCCAAAAACTCAAAAGACTCACAAGCTGTCAAAGAAGGGATTTTGTGGGGTAGGATGGAGTGAGCGGCAATCTGATATATATATAGCCTCTGTGGGTCCCCAGTCCGGACGGTATATTGATGTCGTCCGGACGCGCGCTGCCTCGGAAAGGAGCAGACTGGTCACGCGCGTCCGGACGATTAATTTTAACTGTCCGCCCGATACTGGCAGCGTGCGTCTGGACGTAAAACAACTCCTGTCCGAACGTCTAAGCTCCATCTCCGTCCGGACGTCAGGAAACTACCTTCCGGACGCTCCACATTGAAACATCAGAAAAATTGAGGAAAATTCACAGAAATCAAATTTTTCTCAAGTTAGTTTCAGAACACGCATGTATAAACCACTGATAACACAATCAGAGAGCATCTCAATACTAAACAGAGATATAAAAGAGAGTTGAGAAATCAATAAGCACAAATAAGTTCCTAAACATGCAAAATTCAAACAGCCAACTCAACTCATGCAATGCGTGTGTGTGTGAAGACAAAAACCCACAAGGTAAGACTTTCGATGACACGACAAAGAGCAACTAGATTTCCTAGACAAGAGAGAAAATCAGTGACAGATTAGTAAAAAGTCAAACCTTATATCTTAATAGGGCCTAGCCACCCTCATCTGATACACTCCCCCTAAGATGCAACACCTGAATGTTTTACTTGTACCATGAAGGACAAAGTAAATATTTTACTTGCACGTAGAGGGCAAGGCATATAGCAAAATCAGCACATAAGCAGTGAACATTCAATTGAAGCACATAATTCATATGATTGACTACTTGATTCTTATGGTGCTGCAAACTAAAGGGAATGCCAGAATTTTTAGGTTCTAGGTTTAACTAGCATGTCGTCAATTTGGCCATCTTATCAAAAACTTCTTCTCTTATCCAGAATTTCTAGAATCAAAAAGTCAAAGAAGGAAAGATGTACCTTTTAGGGGAGTCTTGGATAGTGCACATTTTCATCGCATGAGAAAGGAAGCTATCCTACTTTTGCATAAACAGGAAAATACTCGGCAGATATAGTCATAAACTCTCAAGTATATCTAAGCAAAGTAGATTAATACACAAAGAATTGTGACATCAGGTGAAAACACATGCAATATTTGATATGCCAAGAGAACAAAACATGCAATATGGAAATGACATCATATGCAAGGCAAGGTCAAACTTGATGATGCCAATACATAAAAACAGTCGCTCGACTTGCTTTTTCTGTCTTCCCCAAAAAGTACTTGCAAAATTCTCTAAAGAGAAATAAGGGGCACAACAAACTGGTTCCTAGATTGCATAGTAAGAACACAAATATAACAAGTAAATATGCAAGCAATCAAACCTGATGCCTTAGGATTAGGAACCAAATATTAGGCATGAACACCTTCTCTTGCTAGGTGCGTTCATTCCCCCTCATGGGGTGAATGGTCTCATCACTCTTGACCCATACTTGACCCAAGGTGGTGGCTTGCAGGTCTTGTCCATGTTGTCCATTCTTCTTAGCATACCTTGCACTAGGCTCAGCAATCCTTCATAGCCATGGCTGCCATTGGGCTTCTACGGCTTTCTCTTGTAGTGCATTGATTTGTTTTTCTTTGTTTTTGCAACTCTGATTGGTAGGAACAAACTTCTGCTGATGCCGTGGAGCTTGAAGAGCCGTAGGAGGTAGACTGCTCCCTGATGTAGCTCTTGTTGGCAGCTTCTTTGGCTTTTGAGCCTGGAGCTGTGGACACTTGAGTCGGATGTGACCGGTGATGCTGCAATGATGGCAGGTGGGCAAGCTTCTTGACATTCTCTGCAGAATTATAGTTAGAATTCTTACAAATAACATCGCCCTTACCTTTTATATGTCTCCTATACGGAGGGACATATTTTGATGAGGAAGAATCATCAACTTCACTTTTCCTCATAGCATCCTGCTTAATCCAAGGCCTGTGGGATTTCAACAAATAACAATTTGGCCTAATATGACCAATTTTCCCACAATTATGACAAGTAGGAACAAACTTACCTCGTGTTCCTGATTCCTTGGGCTTGGGCATCACACAATTATTCAAGCAAAAATTATCCAAACAAGCAGTGTCTACTATCACAGGCTTAATAATAATGGAATCTAATTCAGAATCAGAAGCATGTGAAGTAGAAGCACTCAAATCATCAACAATTAAACCAGGCTTGTTAGGAACATCTAAATGAATACAAAGCATGCTCTTCAAATTATCACTTGAGAAATTTTTCAAGAGATCATCAGATTCTTTTAATTTATTCTCAAGTGTATCAATAATGTTAAACAGCATGGTATTTTCAGATCTCAAAGAGTCAATCAAAGCATGTGATTCAGAAAATTGTATAATTAATGACTCTTTTTCTTGGTTCACCTTTTTAAGCTCTTTATGTGAAATTTTAGAATGTTGAGCATTCTTCAATTTATTAAAAACCTTAAAGAGCTTAATATCAGAATCCTCATTAGATAACTGAGAAGAATTCATGATAAAAGGTGTAATAAAAAAAATAGAAGTCACAAGAGATGAGGATCACACTCAGGAAATAAATCCTAAACAAAGTGTACCTGCTCTGATACCAATTGAAAAATGAAATTGACTTCTTAATAAAAGACAAGTGTGTGCAAAGTGTGCAACAAAAATATCAATGCGGAAAGTAAACAACACAAAGATTTTTGTTGACGAAGTGGAAACTCAATCAAGAGAAAAACCACTCCGGGGCAGCCAAACCCAGGAATTCCACTATTCAGAACACAAAGCTAGATACAAGATAGTAACACTCACATATACCCGATGCAGTGGTCGTACCTTGCTCTCTAAAGTGTAACCCAACACGAACGCTTCCCAACCAGGTCTCCTACCTGAAGGGGTCTTCAATAGAATCCTTTACCTTAGGGCCAACCCCTAAGATAGACTTCAGATGTAGCGCAGCAACAACACACTTGCAATGGTTTCAGAGGAAAAATAACGTCTCTAAGTAGTTGTGGAATTCAATACCGAATTCTTGCAGTTCTCAATGCCCAGAGGCCTCTATTTATAGGCTGGGGGCTCAAATGAGCATCAGGCAAAATATAGCTAGGCGCCGTCCGGACCGTGGTCATGGCCGTCCAGATGGACAATTGTGCGACAGGATTTTCTGAAAAATTTCCCTGAGAAATCTTTCCTGTTTAAGAGCCGCGTCAGGACGGGATGGCACATCGTCCGGACGATCGCACGTCCGCTACAAGTAATTTCCTTATAAGGCTTCGCGGGTCGGACCATGGGGGATGAGTGTCCGGACGGTTGAACTTCAACACACAATTTCCATATCTGCTATGCGCGCGTCCGGACCATGATAGGCAGTCGTCTGGACGGTTGAAGTCGAATCGACAATTTCCATATTAGTTGGACGCGCGTCCGGACAAAGGATGACTGACGTCCGGATGGTGATATTTGAATTGCGATTCTTGCCTTAAGGAGACGGTGATATTTGATATTTGAATTATGTGTTTGATGTTTTCTGATTTGGGTGATTATTGATAATCATGGAGTATTTTGAATTGATAATTTTATGTTTCAATTGAGAGAAATATTGGTTGATGTTCGGTTGAGTGTTTGGCCGGTTATGGGTAATTTGAGGGTTGGTTGTTTGAACCTATTGTGTCTGTGTGTGTGTCGGTCGTGTGTGGATTTTGGGCAGTGGCCGTGTGCAGTGTTTGGGCTTGTTGTCTCTGTCGTTGGCTGTTGGGAGTGAGTGTATTTCAAACAGAACCCGTGTGTGTTTGATTTTAGTTGTGATCTTGTTTGATGAATATGGGGTTTTGGACAACCGGGTACTATTCTGTTCTAATGGGTATTAGATTTGCTTATTGTTGATTTGAGTCTTATCCATGTAATTTTAGAAATATGATTTACCATGTTTTGATGGTGGCTGATTGTTGATGAGTTTTTGAGTATGTGATTCATGGCTGGGTTTGGATAGTGTTTTGGCCATGTGATATTTTGATATTAGATGGTGGGAGGATTCTTGGCTATTTGATGTTTGGCCAATTGAGTGGATAAGGTGATATTAATGTAGTTACTGTGATGTTAGGTTTATTATTATGTTTAGTTGTTGATAATTAATATGTGATATTTTACTCGGGTGCTTGTGATTCCTAGAGTTGAGTATTGACTATAGTTTTAGGTTTGATTATGAGCTTGGTTATTGTGGGCTGATTATTGGTGTTAGTTCAATTATCAAATGTTTGTTGTGTGGTAATTTACCCGAATGATGTTAATAAATTGATATTGATGTTTTAAAAGGAATTCTTTTAAAATAAAAAAGGGTTGAATATTATGTAAATGAGTTTTATAATTTAAGGAAAATATATGAGTATTGTTATTGAGTTATAAGGTTTGATATGAAATTAATTATGGAAATTGAGTATGCTGTTTTGCTGTAATTTCTAATATAAGTTATGGTTGAAAAATACTATTAGGACTTAACCATGTTATGTTAAGTAATAATTAATGTAGATGTTCCAAAGATAATTGCTTCTTTGTATGCACATATAAATGATTAGGGCTCATGTTTAGGCATAAGTTTCTAAAAAGTAATGATATTGACCTTCTATGCACATATATATGTATTTGATGCAGATGATGAACTGCGACTGCACAAAAGGGTTGTAAGTATAAATTACTTACTGAGGGTAATACTTGATTTCAATAGTGTTGTGTTTATGTTTTATTTTAATTGGATGTGTGTGATTGATTATTGCATACTATTAATAATCAACTTATTAATATTGGGAGCAACGATTCCCAAAGGTTCAGGATGGGAGTAGTGCCTGAAACCGAAAACCCCAATAATTCATATTGATTGGAACGTCTTTCAAAGTGCTAGTGGAGTGACGTGGAACGTACTCTGCTAGTGCGAAAATATGCTAATAAAACGTAATGTAGGAGACACGTCTGTGGAACTTCTCAAGAAAGACGCATTGACGGGTGACGGCTCTAAACTAGAGAAGTGCAATGACTATATTGAACCGTTAAAACTTTGCATAAAAAACTGTCATCTCATCATTATGTTATCTTTGTTCCTTAAATAACGCATAAATCATGATATTGTTGAATGTTTGCGCAGGTTTTGAAGATTATGGATTGGATTAACTGCTAGCTTAAGAGGTTTAAAGCTATTGTAGTTAGGATTTTAGTGCTTTGTACTTGTAAATGTTTATACTATTTTGTATGTAACATGTTTAGGAATTTACTTGTATTTAGTAAGTTTCCATGTATGCTTTCGTGTCATATGTGACACATGTTTCTTTGTAATTAGTGTAAAGAACTTTTAATGTATATTTAGAAGAATTTCAGTTAAAGCTCTGAATGTATTGTAAGGGAATTGTCCCTGATGTTTGAAAAGAAAAAGAAAAAGAAAAAAAGATATTCGTATTTTTCCGCTGCGAGATTTATCGTCTCTGAAGGGTTAATGTCACGTAATTATCCAGATATAATTACTTACGCCTTTTTGTAAAAAGTGGGTCGTTACAACATTGATTTGGTCAATGACTGTTTCTATAGGGACAAGTTTAAGAACAGATTTATAGCACAAAAGCAGTGGATCTTTTTTTTTTATCCATATTTTCTGAATTTTAAATGTTTTTTATCACTTGGTACTACAAACCTAGAGATAATGCCAAAAATTTTAGGTTCTAGGTTTAGAGAGTGAGTTGGTCAATTTGACCATCTTAGCACAAAAAATCTCTCTTATCAGAATTTTCAAAAGCCAAAAATCAGAGAGTAAAAGAAATGTACCATAGGGGAGCTTTGGATAGTGCACAATTTTTTATCGCATGAGAAAAACAACTATTTAGCATTAAGATGCACAGGAAAACTTAGCAAATATCAGTCATAAACTCTCAATCATATATAAGCATATTCAATCAATGTACAATTAACTGAGGTATCAGGCAAAAAGACATGCAATATTTGAAAAGCTATCAAAAGAAAAAATATAAAATTTCTGCATCTTCTCCCCCATTTTTTTTTTTATGTTGAAAAAGAAGACAGAAAAACAACGAAAACATGCAAGATGAAAATAAATGCACAAACACTTCCTAGCATGTGTGATAAAATCAAACCTGTTCACATGAAAGGTTTAGAATTCACCAAGACAGAAAAACAGCAGCCCAATGTGCTTTTTCTGTCATCCCCAAATAGTACCTGGAAAAATTTCTCAAGACATCAAAAGAGAATATGGGGGATAAAATAAATGGTCCCTCAAACAGAATGCAAGGTATGAATAAGATGTGACATGATAAACAATACAATGCAAACATACCTGACATGCACTAGGATTTAGGAACCAAAATCCTAGTCATGGTGAGACTTCACCTTTAATAGGTGAGTCCACTCCCCCTCAAGGGGTGAATGATCTCATCATTGTTGACCTATACCTACTTGACCCGTGGAGATGGTTTGCGGGTCTTGTCCATGTTGGCCATTCTCATTAGCATACCTTGCATCAGGCTCAGCAACCCCTCATAGCCATGGTTGCTATTGGGCTTATACAGCTTTCTCTTATAGCGCCTTGATTTGTTCTATGGTTTGCCACTTTGATTGGCAAGAACAAACTTCTGTTGATGCCATGAAGCCAGATGTGCCATCGGAGGTAGAGTGTTTGATGTAGCTCTTGTTAGCAACTCCCTCTGAACCTTCGAATTCTGAGCCTGGAGCTGTGGACATTTGGATTGGATGTGACCGGTGATGCCACAGTGATGACAGGTGGGCAAGCTTCTTTTGTTTGAATGCCTCTTGACAGTCTCTGCAGATTTTAGGTTAGCATTCTTACATATAACACTGCCCTTACCTTTTATATGTCTCCTATGTGGAGGAATATATTTGGATGAGGAAGGTCCTCAGAGCATCTTGCTTAATCCAAGATCTATGGATTTTTAACAGAAAACAATTTGGTCTAATATGACCAACATTCCCACAATTATGACAAGTAGGGATAAACTTACCATGAACTTGTGTACCTGTATCTTTGGATTTGGGCTTCACACAATTTTTTAAGGAAGAATTTTCAGAATTATCCAAACAAGCAGTGTCTACTATCACAGGCTTAATAACAATATAATCTAATTCAGAATCAGAAGCTTGTGAAGTAGAAGCACTCAAATCATCAACAATTAATTAAGTCAGGCTTGTTAGAAATATGTGAATATTCACAAAGCATGCTCTTTAAATTATCATTAGATAATTTTTTCAAGAGATCTTCTGATTCTTTTAATTTATTCGCAAGTGTATCAATAATGTCAAATAGCATGGTATTCTCAGATTTCAAATAATCAATCAAAGCATGTGATTTAGACAATTTAATAACTAAGGACTCTTTTTCTTGCTTAACCTTTTTGAGCTCTTTATTGGAATTTGTACTCAATTTAAGAAATTTCTCAAGAAGCTCATTATCATAATTCTCCTCAGACAACATAGAAGAATTCATGATAAAAGAAGCTAATAGGAAAATAAGGATCACACTCAGGAAATTAATTCAATCACAAGTTGTACCCGCTCTGATACTAATTGAAAAATAGATGACTTCTAATTTACCATGTGTGTGTGCACAATGTGTAACAAAATATTGTAAATGCAGAATTTAAACGACACAAATATTTTGTTAACGAAGTGGAAACTCAATGAAGAGAAAAACCACTCCTGGGCAGCCAAACCCAGGAATTCCACCATCAAAAGACAAAGCTTGTACATAGACGGTAACACTCACATACCCGATGCAGCGATCGTACCTAGCACTCTGACACATAACCCAACGTGAACACCTCCCAACCAAGCCTCCTACTTGAAAGGGTCTTCTATGGATTCCTTTACAATGGGACTCCTCCCTAAGATAGACTTCAATTGAATAGCACAACAACAGCACACAATGGCAACCCTTAGAGAACTAGTAGATCTTCACAATATCTACCTAAAAACCTTCTCTATGTACAGACGAATTCAATACTGAAATTCATACAAATTACATGCCTAGAGACCTCTATTTATAGGCTTTAGAAGACCTTTTACAATTCTGATTCGGAGTTCTCTGGGCAGTGTCCGGATGCAAGCTGAGGCCATCCGAACGGTGAACTATGCAACCAGCTTTCCATAAAGCGCTGAAAAGCTTCCCTGAATAAGGCTGCGTCCGGACGGTGTTGCCTTAGCGTCAGGATGGTTGCACTTCAGTTGCACGCAATTTCCATAATAAGGACTGGCGTCCAGACGGTTGCAATTCTTCTCCACATCTTGCCTTATCAAGGATAGCGTATGGACAGTGTAGACCTAACATCCAGACGGTTGTAGCTATCTTCCCATATCAGTGTCTGTGAAGGAAATCCTTTTACTTGTTGAACATTGACTGGCATCCGGAAGGTATTGCCACGTCTTCCGGACATATGCACTTGAATGCTGGATTCTTCTCGAACTTTGAAAAGCATCCAGACGTGTTGCTAAAACGTCCGGACGGATGCAAGCTTGAACAGTAGACACTGATGGGCGTCCAGATGCATGACTGTGCCATCCGGCCGGAAGCTTGGGATCCAATTTTTCTGACTTGGAAACTGCACAGAATCTTCTTTGAACTTTAAGAAGCATATTTCTGAAATGAAGACTCTGAATATAAACATTAACCCTGATCAAATGGCAACATTACATGATAGTGATTTTTGTCAACACAATGCAGCCAATCAAAAACTAACAATTTGCATAAGTGTGATAGCATGAACACAAAGCACATATAGTGTTGGAGCACTAGCATAACGAAATCATGAACGCTGAACGTAAAGACCATGGTTGAAAGATCATCATGGCAGAGCAAGTGTAAGACCAATGAGTATACAGTCTAATGGCATCATAAACAAGTCCTGTGGTTATTCTTGGGGATCATGCGTTAATCAAATTAGCCACAACGGAATACCGATCCCAGAAAAAATTTCTTCAAAATAAACAAAGCTAGATTATTTAAACTAACATGCTCAGAGTACGTACAATCGAAAATCGGCCTCTCCTAGGCTACTAAGGCCAGTTGACTATGAAGCTTGCATGTTGAATGATGAATAATGTGTTCTTCATGTTCTTCGTGTTCTTGACTCAACCTCTAGATCTTTTCTTCGATGACTGAATATGACCATGAGTGTGGACTTACAACTTGAACTAGTGAACTAGTAAAAAAATACTTCACTATAACCCTCTATTTATAGACTTAGATTTACTCTTATGATAAGGTTAGGAAATAAACCAAAGATGTAGCTAAGATAGCATAGAAGTCATAGAAAGAGTTGAACTCCTCCTAGCTTCTAGGATGCACGACCAATATGAGATTTTATCTTGCTAAGGCCCAATGCTCCTTTATCTCTACTTAAGCCTTTGGAATTAATTTCAGGAGCCCATAGCTCTTTAACTGCTTAAGCTTGTTAGTTTGTAATTGGCCACATTCTGTTGGACAAAAAAATCACTTCTTTGTAATGATGCTTTTTAACAAGGATTCCGCTATTCAGAGTGCTTCCAGAAAATTTTGCACATTTCACAAGTCAGAAAATTCAATTCCCTGCCAGCCGTCTGGACGACGTGCCATACCGTCCAGACGCCCATCTGTCCAAAGCATCATCCGTCTGGATGACGAGAACTTTCCTCCGGACCTTCCTCTATGTCGAGAAGCCTCGAAACTGCTCCAGCTTGCATCCGTCCGGACGTTCCAGCAACACGTCCGGAAGACTCTCAGTGTTCGACAAGCTTCAGGATTTCTTTCCAAAACACAGTTATGGGAAGATCACTGCAACCGTCCGGACGACGTAGATTCCCGTCAGGACGCGCTCATCCATAAGGCAAGTATTGCATTCAAAATCCAAACGTCCGGACGCCAATCAGCATGGTCCGGACGCGCGAGCATCAAATATGGAAATTGCATGCATCAGATCAACCGTCCAGGCGACCATCCCCTGGTCCTGACGAGCAAAGCCTTTATATGGAAATTGCTTGCAGCGGAAGTGCGACCGTCCGGACGACAGGGCACCACTGTCTGACGCGGCTCAAATCAGGAAATAATTTTAGCAAAATTTTCGGAAAGCCAATCGCACAGTTGTCCGTCCGGATGCCCTATGACTACCGTCCGAACGGCGCCTAGGTTTTATCAAGCCAGACGCTCATTTGAATCCTGAGCCTATAAATAGAAGTCCCTAGGCTTGAGAACAGCAAGAATTCGGTATTGAATTCCATTAGTGCTTAGAGAGTTAAATTGGGAGATTATTGAGCTGAGTGAGTCTCTCTGAAGCCATTGTTGTGTGTGTTGTTGCTGCGCTGATCTGAAGTCTATCTTAGGGGTTGGCCCTAAGGTAAATGATTCCATTGAGGACACTTTCAGGTAGGAGACCTGGTTGGGAGACGTTCGTGTTGGGTTACACATTAGAGTGCAAGGTACGACCACTACATCATGGGTATGTGAGTACTACTACTTTGTAATTAGTCTTATCTTCTAAATAGTGGATATCCTGGGTTTGGCTGCCCCAGAGTGGTTTTTCTCATATTGAGTTTTCCACTTCGTTAAAAAAAATCTTATGTCATTTAAATTCTGCATTGTTATTATTTTGTTAACACTTTGTGAGCACACACACTTGTTAGAAGTCAATTTAATTTTTTCAAAGCCCATAGAAATTAATTCCTAAGCCCATAGCAATTTAATTGCTTAATCCCATAGAAATTAATTCCTAAGCCCAATCATCTCTAAGTAATAAGCCACTTAAGAATCATATTCCTTTTTGGCCAATATTTTATTAAATAAAATAATCTAACATAAATAAATACATAACCAAGGCTCATAGTAACTGGCCAATTTACATTAGTTCAAAGAGGGACCTAAAGGAAAAAAAGATAATTAGCTTTAAATAGGTCTATGACAATTTCACACATCCCTATTTAATCACAATTGATTCCACTAACAAATGTGACTACACTCTAATATGTATTTTCAAATAAATGAATCAATCCCCACGACATACTTATTTATTACATATTACCCCTCCATGGAATCATTCTGTAGTCAAACCAAAGTCAATACACTGTTACTTAGTTCACTACCTCTTTTTCTTGATACTCCTGATTTAATTACATGATATATCCGTTTTGTACCTTGTGAGTTTTTCATCTCCCCTTGCACAAAATAAAGTTTTAGTAAAGACCATTGAAGCACTCACAACCGAGCTTTAGGATAATCAACCTCATTAAATCTACAAAGGATTTGAATTCCTTCTCGAAGAAGGTGTTCCCACAATGCTACATGCGATCACCTAACGCACAGAAGTGTTGACCAATGATTTGACCTCATTCTTGTACATCAAAGTGACCTACACTTCACATCTGAGTTTACAATCTTCTCAGGATTTAGAGTAACAAAATCATTATTCATCATAGTGTTGAAAGAATGATGACTCACGTAGGTCGTTCGGTGCATGGCACTACCTTGCACTTACGCTAACATATAAACCTGAAGCCCTTCCTGCTTCTCCTAATCAAGATAAATCGTTAAGATGGATTTTTCATTTCCATTTACGACTACAAACATTTTTTTATAAATTACAAGGACCAATGACTATAATCTTTTGTGTATTAATCTCATTACTCATAACTCAGTCAAATACAATATAACTTAGGGACCTTAATCATAGTGTTGAAAGAATGATGACTCACAAAGTCCGTTCGGTGCATAGAACTACCTTGCACTTACACCAACATATCAACCTGAAGCCCTTCCTGCTACATGTTATAGTCTAGATGGATTTTCCATTTCCATTTACGGCTACTAACATTTTTTTATAAATTACAATGACCAATGACTATGATATTTTGTGTGTTAATCTCATTACTCACACCTTAGTCAAATACAATATAACTTAGGGACCTTACATGTATATCATATGAAATATTCAAATATATATATATATATATATAACAGCAACTTAATGCAACTGGAGTTTTCAAGAAACCAATAAAACATAGCACGATGATGTGTGGCATGTTTTAGAAAATGATTTCATGCTAGACGTATGGGACAAAAGCATATGCTTTTGGTATGGGACAAAAACATATGTATAGTGGTGTTCAGCTAGATTGCATTTGCATTCTATGAAATGTTGTGGATTTGGAGTGCATGTATAACATGAGTTCCCCAAAGGTTCGGAATGTCATGTATGACCAAGATATGACGTTGATTGGACTTGTTTGGATGTTATATATTTGGAGTGCATGTATAAAATGAGTTCCCCAAAGGTTCGGAATCTTATGTATGCATGTGTAACCGAGAAACTACATCGAATATTTTCCCTGTGATTTAATATTGGGAGTGCACGTAAACTTGTATTCCCCAAAGGTTTGGAGTAACTATATATGTGTAATGCCGTAAAGTTATATACATTGTTTTTCTTACGATGCCATGTTTGGGAGTATGCGTATATTGGAATTCTCCAAAGTTTCAGATGACTTGTATGCGCATAAGGCCGAGACATAGTGTCAATTATTTCTTTAGATATTCCTATATGCCTATATTTTTCCTAAAGGTTAGGAAAGCTTATATACGAGAATATCTAAGTCACATGATACATATATATAATGATGTGTATAATGTAGATTATTTGATTTATGAACCAAACGCCATGGTTTACTCTATCGGCTAAGAATCCTTTTATGCAAAATTATCAATACACAAGTTGCTGTTATTGTAAACATATGGTAGATTTGTAATTGTTGGCTCATTGTGAAAACACAAAGAGTTTTATACTATTGAATTGGTGAATTCATAATTTCACCTATGCGAACATGGTTACCACCACGATCGTGTAGATGTTGATGCTTTGTCTACAAGTACCGCAACTGTCGATGAGGACCTTGTGGCATTGTACTTGGGATACTACGACTAAGGCTCTTTGCATTTGGTCGTAAGTGTGTCGGACTTGAGGATAGTTCATATTTTGTGTAAATTTTTGTATATGGCTTGTGTCGCATGTGACACCTACTTTGTATTGTCATTCTTTTGATGTAATTATTGTTTTTATTAGGCCTTAATCAGATAGACATATGTATGGCTATGATGTTGTAATAAACACTTGTTGGTTTTAAGATATTAGTTTCAGCTACATAGTTGTTTATTTTTTATGTATCATGTACATATTATGGGAAGTGTACAATGAGTTGGCTTAATGACTAATCGTCATGCCACTGTGGTGATTTTATTTTGTATAAATTTTTTTTTTTTTTAAAAAAAGGGTTGTCACAATGACAATAAAAAGAATGGTTAAATACTCCAAAGGTACCTGTTATTAAGGCTGAAATCAAAAAGCCGCATCGGTTTCAAAAAACATCACATGTAGTACCTATCATTAATGAAAAAACCCACTAAGTACTTTCGTCTAGGTTCCGCCCTTTTTTTTTACGGTCATACACGTCACCATGCTTAAAATGTTGATACTGTCCTAATTGGCACATATTAAAAGCCAACTCAGATTATCATCCTACATAGCGGTGTATCACAGGTGATACCCATGCTTTTAGTACCAAGTAAGAAGAAGAAATTTTTAAAAAATTACTGAGACTTTTTATAAAAAAAAAAAAAAAAAAAAAAAAAAAAAAAAAAAAAAATAAGGAGAACTTCACTTATAACTCCTAGTCTTTCGTTACTTTATACATCCTTAAAAAGTGTCAATTCATCTTTCATTTTTTTAATTCTATCTCAAATTCTCAAAATGTTGATATTCTAAATTGACACTTTTTAAAGATTGATACACTAATTATAAAAGTGATGAAAGATCAAGGGTTACATGTGAAGTTTTCCCTAAAAATTTGGAGTATAGGGAGTGACTCGACCACTCTAGTTTGGCCTAGAGGGTGGCCAAAGGGCCAACGCCAATGTTTTTTTTTACCCTTTTTGACATTTTTGGGTGGCCCAATCACCCCCAACAATCATGGGTTGAGTTCGACCACCTTAGACTAGCCTATTTGGAGTGGCCGTACCAACCCCCCACGGGCCTTGAGGGTGGTTCAGCCACCCTCAAGGGCTAACACTCATTTATTTCATTTTATTTTTTTGCATTAGCCTTTTGATCGTTGCCAAACCACCCAATAACGAGTGGCCAAACCCACCCCCATGCCAAACGTTGGTGGCTCAAGGCACTTGGGGTTTAGTTTCATACCCCTCCAATTTTTTCTTCTTAATTTTTTTTTTGGTTAAAAAGATTATTTAACTTTCTAATTTTCTTTCATCCTACATGGCAATAAAAGCATGGTAATCACCTATGATACACTATCACATAAAATTGTAATGAGTTGATGTGGTTAGAGAGAGAGAGACATGTAAACATTTTAAGCGTAGTGACGTGAACGATCAAAAAAAAAAAAAGACAACCTAGACCGAAGTACCAAGTGGGTTTTCTCATTAACGACATGTACCACTTGTTATACTTTTTGAAACCGATGTGGTGAGAGAGAGCATAGCATGGACACCAAGAGATGCATGTCCGCTACATAAAGAGCACTTACATAATTACGCTTGAGAGAGAGAGAGAGCATAGCAAGAGATGCATGTCCCCTACATAAAGAGCATTTACATAATTACGCTTCAAGTCTGTTTAAGCTTACCATCATTTTAAATTGACTCCCTACTTGGGAGTTACAAAAAGCAAAGAAAGCAAGCAAATAAATTAAGAACCACAACTCTTCAATGCACAATTCTACCAGTTGAAGGAACTCCACAAACAGTCCCCAAGCAGACGTTCTTCAGTCCCAAGTAACTGAGATCATAGAATTGGCCAACCCTGACTCCGCAAAGGTTGATTGGCTATCATAATCCAGAGACTTTGATGCTCCTGGGATTGCTTGTGTCAAGCGAAATCGCCTTGTCTCAGCTTCTTCTAGTTGATAATAGCAAAACGACCACAGCAGCTGCAAAACAAAATTACCATATGTGAGGAGTATAATTTTTAAGTCTCTTTCCATGATGATAGCAAGCTGCCATGACGAGGTCAAGAGAATTCAGTGTCCATTCAATAGGAATGTTGAATAAGCTCTAACAAAATCACACCCAATACCAATCAGAAAGGGGGAAAATGTTACTGGATAAGATGCCATAGTAACTATTGAAGTGGTGGACCATCCAGGAGATTGAAAACAGAAGATGCAGACCAATTAATTTGTAGAACTGGGTAATAAAATGAATAATGCAACATAACCTGTACTGGATCAGTGCGGAAGAAATTTCGCTGGACTCTGCGTCCATCCGGAAGACGGAATCCAACCCTGCAAAGGAGGTTCCTGTCACCCTTGGGTTCTTCAGGTAGAGGTGGATATGTCGGCTTCTTAGTAGAGAATGTTTCTTCCTCCCCAGCAACAGTTTCATCTTTGTCTTTAGCAGCCACCCCACTTGAGTCTTTAATGCTTTCCATAGAAGCTGCCACTGCTCGTAGCATTTCCTCATCTTCATTTGTTTCATCTACAATCACCATCACATTATAGGTTGAATCAGGGAAGAAACCCAACTCATTACAAGAAGAAATTTCTCGATCAGAATCTGTCTACAAGACAAAACCGTTAAGGGCAAGACACAAAATTTTACTTTAATCTAATCTTACTTAATTTTAGAGATCAATTCTATTTTTTTGATTTTCTGGTAATATTAGTCCATGTAGTTTTATTTAAGTCCGACTAGTTAATTGAGTTATTAGTATTTAGTTTTATTTTTTATTCAATTTTCAAGAATTAAGGGATATTTCTGTAATTCAAAAATCCCAAACTCAATTCGAATAGGGTTGTTAGTCTATTTAAGTGTGCTTTATACTCCAATGAAGGCAGATTTTGATGAAATGAAAAATATGTGGATTGATTCTCCTTTCTCTCTTTCTATCCCCATAGCTTCTTTCTTTCACCGTGTGATTTTTGGAGGTTCTGCATCACTTACAAGCTAATCGTAAGCGAAAACTTAAAAGAAAGAATGTAATGCACTAGAAATCTGCCAAAGAATATGTCATCAATACATCAAAACATCGAAGTCTTGAAATTATCCCGTACTAATCTGATTACCCCATTGCACACTTTCCATTGGGTGAAGCTCATCTACAACTTGGATTTAAGAAAATTAGGCCACAATAAGATTGAGGACTACACTAGCAATTTTCTCATCAGTTAATCAATTGTCCATTTGATCTTCTATAAGATTAAATATATCAGAGAACTGAAACCCAAGTACCTTTACTTTTTTGTCGAGAAGTCAAAGAACTTTCTCTTGGACGTTTGTTAGACAGAGTTATGTGATGATCCTTTGGGCCACCATCCATGAAAGGTAACAGATCCTACAGTTGAAAGGATAGGTTTTAAGATCAGTGAAGCGTCATAAATATAACAGTTTTAGCCCCTTTTTCCAAATGAGACAAATCTAATGAAGTCAAGCTGCTGAAACAAAAGAATACACACTGCTGTAACACAAACCTCCAGCAATCGCTCAGGTTGAACCATTCCACACCAGGAGCGCATTTTCTGACCAGTTATGGGGTCAATGACAAGCACTACAGGAATGGAATCCAATTTATAATATGTGCAAACCTTTCTGCCTTCAGTTGTATCATCATACACCTAATTTGTAAAACAAGATCTGAGTGATTAAGTACAAAATCACAGTATTTTACCATAAACAAAAGATACTGAACCAAATTTCCAAGTATATTGTAAATAGCACGCAAAAGCAGCAGCAAACATTCTCACAACCATTGAATCAGTTAAAAACTTATCATAGAGGTCATGCATATTTGAGCCATCTTAAGTACACTAGAATCAAGTAGTAGCTCATCCAATGGAAACCAACACAACTGAATTGTGCAATTATCAATATCTCCACTTTAATGCTAACCAAAAGCCTTAAAATTGGCCAAAGTTGACCTACCCACCCAAACTGTCATTCCCCAAAGTTCTTTTACCTGCAGGCATCAAATGTACCGTCCTAAAAGATACATGAAGCCATCTAGTCGATTCCAACTCTGAAGAGCCCCTAACAAGATCCTTTTGCCTAAAAGTTCAGCATATTAGCTAAGTAATTTATTTTTGCGTAGTTTTGAAATGAATTGTGTTTAAAAATTTATTCAACATTGAAACAAACTCTTGGTTGCTCCCAATCCTCTATAGGCGCGTCCCGACATTTCTTGTTTGTCTATTGGCTTCCATGATATCGGAGTTCTAGTTTCTCATTTTGGCTCTTTTAGATGGGGTATGCGAGTTGGTTTTACGTTGAAACTAAGTCATTTGAGTTTTCATTTGAGGATGGAGCATCGGTCCTGCGGGTTTTTGAGAGTAGGGGCTCAATTCGTTCAGTCCTCGGTAAAGTAGCAGTGATTTGGATATTGGCTACTATGGAGCCTCTGCCTCAAGCAGAGGGCGAGAAAGAGTTCATGAAGTCCTCTAGGTTGGGGAGCAAAGAATTTACTGTTCAATGTTTTGCAAACAAATTTGGTTGCTTGTTTGCAGTCGCAGAGTACAAAGGAGGGGGGGACGGAGAGGCTTGGTGGTCATCTCGGAAGGCAAAGGGGTAGGGGTTGGTTGGGCTTTGCTCAAGAATTGCGAAAATTTCTAGCCTTTTTCCAGACGCTGTTCAGTAGTAGTGACAGAGCAAAGCAAGAAGGGGAAGCATTTCATGGTTATCCATTGCAAAGTATGGTAGTGCGACCATGGGCGCGCTGAACAAAGCAGCTCTCAAGAGATCATACAAGGAGGCTTTGGTTGGGCCAGGGAAGAGTACGACAACCATGTCGCTGCAATCTCGAAGGTACAAAGTGCTAACAGTCAGGGATGTCGTCTAGATGTAAATCCCATAATTCCATCTTGCAGAGGGTACGAGCGACTCGAGGGTTGTCAAAGAAGCCAATTGTCGTAGAGCGCCCAAATGCTTTTTAGGCCAGCTCAGTTCTCTTATCCATCGGTCCAATGTTTCCAAAAATCTTTGGTACGCGTTTCCTAGTAAGAAGTAATGGGAAAGTAGATAGGGAAATCTAGGGTTCAATATCCCATATGTTGAAGAAAGGGGCACTACTAAGGAAAGGACTCTAAGAGACTGACTTGTGATCTAAAGAAAGTTTATTTAAGATACTCTTTCAGCTTCAGAGTCCACATGGAGCGTTTGAGAGACGAATTAAAAGGGCATATTAATCCTGTGGATGTGGGCTTGGATTTTTCTAGGTCGAAGCCATTGGCTTGGAATTTTGTGGGCTTGAAGACCGTGAGACGACAGTGGTGGAATTAAAGCATTTTTTCTCAATACCCTTTACCTTTGGACGGATAACATTGATTGTTTTAAGTTTTCTAGATTTTTGATCGTTTTTTGGTTAGGTATTTCTCTTGCATACTTCTTTATGTACTTGAATTGCACCTTTGAGCTGTTTAATGAATTCCATTTACTTTTAAAAAAAGCATACTCATTAGAGTTGACCCAAGAGTAAACCATTAACTATTCAAAGGTTTTTCTTCCTTCTACAGTCTAACTCTTGACATCCGCCTCTCATAGCCTAATAATATCCTTCCTAATAACTGGCTCAAACGGTAATTCTTTGTGCACTTAGGCTGACACAGATGATAAGATGAAGACATTAATGTTACTGAAAGTATAAGGTTTGCACCGTCTTATCTATCTGGCTATAGGAAGCAAGTTAAGAGGGAACACATCAATGCTACAATCTAAGACATAAGGTGCAGGATCTCTTGGACAAAGAACAGTTGAAGTTTGGAAACTATTCAACTCTCTCACACCTACTCTTCCCCGTTTTTCTTTCATCGTCATGCTTGATCCATAGTCTCCAAATGGAAACAAAAAGAGTTTCTCCCACTAATCATATCTGTAGGAAGAAAAATCAAAGTTCTCCAAAATCAAAGACTTTTTAGGGTTTGTTTGATTAAAACTTTTAGACGGTGTTTTTTGCTTTTTAGTTGTGATGTGATACAATGGTGAAAGTAGTTTTGAGTGTTTTATGTGTTGAGTAGTTTGTTAATGATTTTGCTTTTTTACTAAAAAAAACAAAAAGTTGTCCTAAAGAGTGTTACCAAACAGCCCTTAATGTTTTCTAAAATTCCGTGTATTCATCCAACCGTTTTACCACGTGAGGCAAAGCTAAGGACCCATGACTTCTTTTAATGCTTTTGCTTAACATTCTAAGCTTTTTAATGGAATCGCAACTCTTAAAGATGCTAATCAATTCATTTCAATTATTTAATCCACTAAATAAAATAATTTAAAAAGAGGAATGCTAAACATCCAAACACTTTTTAAGAATTTGGTTCCAACCTGATGTGTCACAATCCTATGAGATCTATCATTTTGAAAAATGTGTCACAAACTCATAGGATTGTGACACATCAGGTTGGAACCAAATTCTGGAAAAAAGTATTGTGATGTCAAGCATTTCTCATTTAAAAATCAGTACAATTATCATAAAAACTGGCCCCCACCTAGAAAAAGACATTCCAGGCAAACCTGGCAGGGGTTTTTCACAAAGCACCCAAACAAGAGGATCACATCAGAAACCATGTCAAACAGAACATCCTTTATAAACTAATTTAAAGATCAAATATATTTGGGAAGGCTAGAAACAGCATTTAACAAAAATTTATTAAGTTATGCTGGAAGTGTTGGGAATCGTTGCGGCAACAGTACAAAATATCATAGCATTTCTTAAATAAAAAATAAGTGAAAAGAAGCACACATACGGACACTAAAATAAAACCCCAAGAGATAGCTCAATCAACTGGAGACCAAGCCTCATAAAGCAGAGGTCACTAGTCCGAATATCTCATTCCCAGTCCCCTTGGGGCCAATTACTATAAATAAAAAATAAAAAATAAAAATAATAATAATAATAAAAGAAAAAAAAAAAGGACAATGAAGGCTATGAAGGCATCATACGGACCTGCCAGAAAATAAAATTGGTACCAATAGTTTGAGAAACAGCTTCATTTGCCCATGTATCCCGATTAAGCTTCACAAAGCAATACAATAATACCAAATGAGTATGCTGACAAAAAAAACAATAATAACAAAGACAAACTAAAGTATTTAAAAACTACCATATGAGAGCTGAACTCCTTGGTTGATTGCAAGTTAACAAGGAGCCATTTGTCCTGGACAGAAGCAGCATCTTTTGCCTGCCTTTGCAGATAAGTGTAAAGAAAAGCAAAGTAGTAAAAGCACTGATTTGAAACTCGGTCTCAAATTTATTAATGTTCTATTTCAAGTCCTGATAGGGCAGTAAACAAATCAGAAAGATTCCCCATAGATATGAGATGATAAGAAGCATATAAGCAATTAGCTTAAGAGTCGAAAGAAATAAAAATACATGAAAATGAAGCAACATTACGTCAAGAGACTGTAAATAGAAAATGTTTTTTGATAAATTACAGCATGACACAAGCATAATAGACAGGAGTGTAGAGTGTCGCCTAATGCCAACTTGACGTCGAGCAGAACTAAGATTGTTCTGATAGCATATGATAGCAGCAGAAACTATGAATTGAAGATGGAAAAGGGATTTCAGGAAGAGAAAAAAACACATGCATAAAATAAATCCCCCCTAAAGTCAATCTTCTACTGCATCACAACTTTTCAGCAACCTTTCTAATCATAGAAGATGAGTTCGTTATACACATATAAACCCAGAAAAAATAAATAAATCCTGTTTTTTGTTGAATGAAAGAGCAGTAACTTGAATAATAGTTTTTTTTATATATAAGATTTCATTAAAAACCAAAGAGCGCACACAAGGACACAAGAAGTATACAAGAAAAACACTGAACCAGAAAAAGAAAATAGATAATAATAATAATAATAAAGTCCTGAAAACAATCATAAACATTTATCCAAGAATGTCTTTAGCTCCGCCACCTTCCTTTCACCGTCTTCAAAGCTCCGATCATTTCTTTCTCCCCAAATGCACCACATCAAATAGAGCGGAATTACCAAACTTCCTTCTCCACATAGTTTCGTCAAGATTTCCAGGACCTTAGAAACTTGTTTCAGGAGGCGGGAAAATTGGACATGAATGGGAACGATACGTTTGACGAGACAGAAACAGTTCCTCCAGCGATTGACTCCTTAGCGTTTGAAAAGCTCCATTCAGTTTCTGAGAAGATAAAAGCGGAGTATGGCGGAAAAAATCAAGAACGCTTTGGTGAAGGAGGCGATACCCATAGTTCTTGCGGGGAAGGCCAATCCCAAGAAAAAATTAGGAACGGAGAAGCAGAGTGTGACGAGAAAAGTCAAGAACGCAATAAAGATAGTTCTTGCGGGGGAGGAGACAACCAAGAAAAAATCAAGAATAGAACAGAGGGGTGTGATCAGAAATATCAAGAAAACAAGACCGACTTGTTGACACAAGAAGAAAATTCTAGTGGCCAAGATACTTCAGGTCCACTTAAAGAAGAAGTGGCACTTCATCACCAAATCAGAGATATTCCAAAGGACTTCAGGCATCAAGGTGCGGACAGCAACGAGAATAAAAGTATGGCCATAATTCTTCCCTATCAACCGTCTGACGAATTGTCCCAACCAGGTCAGGTAGAGTGGTGTAACACAAATGTCTTCTTTTTGGGGGGCGGCCGCTGGGTTTTTGATCCAGGAGGAGAAAGAGCACCACACGAAAGTCTGTTGGTCGACACGTACGTACATCAGAAGCCGTTTGTAATCAGCTCACAAGCTAGAGAATGTCTTTCCGTTCGTTGCAGAAGTTCACCTTTTGGTTGCAAGTTTAATCTTTGGGTTGCTTTTGCATATGGCCGGTTAGTTGACTGCGAGAAGAACCTAGAAGTTGAAAATGGAAAGATAAGAAAAAGAAAGAAGACCCTAGAAGCTGTGACGTGGCATCTTGAAGACTTCAGACAACTTACACGTTAAAGAAAGAGGTTGCTTTAAACACCTTAAAGCAACTTTCCAAATGGGGTGCTGCGTTTTATGCTTTCCGGGATACGTTTAAGGGCAATAATGGGCTTACATTGTTTTTTTTTCTTTTTTTTCAACCTGCACCTTGAGGGCAAGGTACTTAAAAGGTAATGTAACAGGTCCTTAGTAGCCGGAGGGGCTAAATTGTAATAAGTGAAATAGTTGGATGGTTAGTTAGTCACTTGATTAGTTGAACGTCGTGATTAGAATGTAGTTAATTAGTTGTTATGTTAGTTGAGTCTGGAGTTCTATAAATAAAGAAAGGAAGGCTGAGAGAATTATTCGAATAGTAATTGGTTCTTTCGAACTTTGGAGGCTCTTGGCACCTCGAATGTCAAGGTTATGGAGACTAACCATCTTGAATCGGCTCTTTAATAAAAGTACCTTCTTTCATCTTCAATTCTTCTTCTTTGTTCCTCATTTTCCCTTATTTTTTGTATTAAAGTCTTAGGAGAGTAACAGGTGATGAGATCTCTCACCTAACTAGGCATGACCTACTAAATCGAAAATAGAGTACTATAAGGATCTTACCTAAAGATGGTGACTAGGCAACCAAGCAAAGAAGGCCACTTTTCACTCCACCAAATACACCTCAAAGGGAAGGTATTGCTATGGTAAGGGATTAGGACATTATAGAACGATTTTACATCAAACAGCCCTTTGTTGGAGGGGTCCCAACAAAGCTTGTCGACACCGTCCTGTTTCAACTTAATGGAGTACAATTGATCGAAAAATGAGGAAAAGAATTCCAACTCCAAAGCATGTGCCACTCTAACAAAATTAACATTCCACTAACTAGAGCTATTAGAGAATTGAAGATGATCAGATGTAGAAGCATCCCTAAGTCAAACAATGGTATACAATCTTGGAGTTGTCACCCACCTTTTTCTTTTGATAAGTAAGAAACCAATCTCATTAAAAGCGTAAGGCGCCCCTTAGTACACTAGGAGTGTACAAAAGAAATACCTAAATAGAACGAGAAAAGCGAATAAGAAAATCATCAAAACTAAATGACAAAGGGTGCACACAAGACGTAGTCCAAAGGTACAAAGTATGGTAAAACGAGAATAAAATCTCCTCCAAGGTACTTTCCCAATCCTCAAAACTCCTATTATTTCTTTAACTCCATAGACACCAAAAGAGGCAAATAGGAGCCATTTTTCCACACCGCAGCACTCCTTGGCCTTACAGAGGACCATCAACAAGCAAGAAAGTCGATAACCCATCTGGGCATAACCCAAGACATCCCGAAACAATTGAAGAAAGTACTCCACAAAGTAGAAGCCACGTTCCAGTAAAGAAGACGATGATCCACGGACTCTCCAGTCTTCTTGCACATATAGCATTTGTTAATCACAATTACATGTCGCTTCCTGAAATTGTCCAGGGTAAGGATCTTACCAAGCGTTGCTGACCACATAATGAAAGCCTCCCTTGAAGGAGCCTAAGTGCGCCAAACACTTTTTCAAGGAAGCGACTTCCTCCTGAGCAAGCCAAGGAGTAAAAGGACTTGACCTTGAACAAACCATTTTTGGAGCAGATCCACCACAACTTGTCTTCGCTACCTCTACGCACTTTAAATGAATGAAGTGCTTGGAGAAAGGAAGCAAAAACATCAAACCCCAATCGTGAGCCTCCCTAGTAAAGCTCACTTTCCACTTATTGGAATCGCCCAAAAACTCCAAATTATCCACAACAGAGGCGTCCTTCACACAAGCAATACCAAATAAGGCTAGAAAAGCTACCTTAAGAGTCATGTCCCCACACCACAAATCATACCAAAAGTTGATCTTGCTACCATCCCCCACAACAAATTCGATGTATCCACCCCAAAGGCTCCTGTCAGCTCATAGGTTTACCGTATTTGGAGTCCACCACTACCCTCCACCACGCATCTCTCTCAATCCCATGGCGCCACAACCATTTACCTAGTAGAGCGCGATTGAACATCCTTAAATTTTTTATCCCCAACCCTCCCTCAGAGATCGGAGAGCAAACCTTGGCCCAGCTAACAAGGTGATATTTAAAATCTTTGCCTAACCCTCCCTATAGAAAGTCTCGTTGGAGGTTCTCAATTCAATTGGCCACGCTAGCAGGAAAGTAGGGAAGAGGACAAAAAGTATGTGGGTAGATTGGAAAGGGTACTCTTGATAAAGGTAGCCCTGCCACCCTTAAACAAATACAACCTTTTCCAACTGGCCAATCGGCGCTCCATCTTTTCGACAATGCTATCCCAAATAGACTTTGACTTGTAACTCGCCCCTAGCGGCATACCAAGATACTTCAAAGGTAAAGAAGTCTCATAGCCCAAGATGTCAGCCAACTCAGCCACATTGTCCACGTCGCCCACAGAAAGCAAGACTGATTTGGCCAGGTTAACCTTTAAGACAGAAATAGCTTAAAAGCATAATAAGAGGCCACGCAGATAGAGAAGATGGTTAGAGTTGGCTTCACAAAAAACCAAAGTATTATCTGCGAACAACAAGTGTGAGATATTAACCAAGTGTGAGCCTGGATCGCATAGAAAAGCCTGAAAGACAACCACTGTCAAAAGTAGAAAAGCCTGAAAGGCCCCTTTTAAACTTACCTCTAGCATGGAAGTCATGAAAGACATTCATGATGTCTCCTTTTAAAACATCCCAGCAAGCTTGGAAGAACACCATAGAGTAACCGTCAGGGCCCAACAGCTTGTGACCAATCATCGCTTTCACTACCTCCCAAACCTTTCCTTCCTCAAACTCTCTCTCTTCAACCAATTAGCCTCAACCTCACCAATTGAGAAGAAAGGGCGTCCAACATAGGTCGCCAACTGAATTGCTAGGTATACAAATTACTATAAAATTGGACAATGTGCTCGCTAATCTCCACTTGGTCAGTAGAAATTGTACCATCAACTACAAAGAATCAAAGTTCTTTCTTCTATTGAAGTTGACCATTTTGTGAAAAAATTGTGCTTTGTCACCCTCCCTTAAGCACAAAAGCCCTAGATTTCTGCATCCAACTCACCTTCTCCATGAGAGTGGATATGTCCACCTCACTTAACACCTTTGACTTCTTCACTCTCTCCTGGTCACATAAGGCCCTCTCTTCTTCAACAATTCAAGACTTCGTAACTCTCCAAGTAATCAAATTAAAGAGCCATAACTCATGTAACATAATTACTACAGTTTCTAATAAGAATGAAGAACTAAAATAATAGACCAAATAATTAAACAATAGCAAGCCAAAATTCATGTGACAGATAACAAAGACCCCAATACAAAAGAGAGCAAGACGAAAGGAAGAGGAAACAAAAAGACTATTATACTATAACAATTTTCATTCTACTCAAAACTCTTCTTTTCCACTACTCTTGTCTTTTTTTCTTTCGGTACCTAATCATGTTCATCCATCATCGACTAATCTAGTCCAACAATTCTCATTTAAGATCTACAGCACTAAAGGTAGTGTGAAAATGAAGAAACTAGTACTCCCACCATCCCTAAATAATTTTCTACCTAGACAATGCATAGTTTTAAGCAACTAAAATTAAGCTTTCCCATCTTTTGGTCATTATAAAATCCAATTTACCATTTCTTGGGAATAATCCTGCTCGGCTCGGCCCACATCGAGAGCTACAAGCCCACCTTAGCTCATGGGTCCTCTTAAGTATAAACCATCTCTCAAAGGCCCTTCCGAAAGGTTTTGGGCCCCAAGGCCCGGACCGGCCCATAAAGAACAGTGGGCCACAAGCCGGTGACTCCTGGATAGGCCCAAGCCTGGGAACACACAACAGGCGGCCCATCTTGGGCTCAGGTGCATTTGGCGGCGTCGAAAGCATGAAGCAACTGCAACAATGCAGAAAGAATAACAGGCACCTAGATGCTCCCTATAGCGTAGGGGCGCCGATATTCCCCTTTGCGATGAAGGGACGCCGGAATACCCTTGCCACTGCAGGGAAATGATAGTAGATGGAGCCGAGATATCCCTGCAGGTGCAGAAGAATAATAGCAGGCAAATATGGCTTTCTTAATGAGGAAGAAAGACCGAAAGCAGGGAGCCAGCCCTGGGCGACGATCCTGAGGGGTTTCTTTCTCCCCACTCTTAAGTCAAATGAAGCTGTATAAATATAGCCTATTCTAGGTATGAAGGATGATCCTCTTTATTTGAAATAACCTCTGATCCCAATTGCTAACTTAAGCATCGGAGGGAGGAACGCTGCCAAACCCGGGTATTCTATTAAACTTTGCAGGAATTGCAGTAACCGGGTGACAAGACCACCGAAGAGAATTGAGTTGTCATGGCAAAACCAAATACTATGCCAATAGTTTTGCGCCGTCAATGGGAACGCGTTCTTCATTCTCATTAAAAATATCCGAAATGGCAGTGACAACCCGCTCCAGCGGCTCAACCAGACCCACCTCCGAAAGGCCAGAATGGTCCACCATTGCCTATGAACGTCCCTCCTCCAGGCGACACGGAACGAAACCGGACGACGCCATTGGAGGCCCAGATAGCACTCTTAACGCGGCAAAACGCGGAGCTGCTACTCCGAATCCCCGAACAATCTCAATCTGGGATTAACTGGGAAGAGCATAACCGTCGGGTAATTAGCCGAACCCATCACGAGGACTATCTCCACAGAGAGGATCGCCGGGAAGGCGGGCCCCCAGAGTTACATGACAACGGGCCTAATCTAAGGAGGGATCCGGAAGGAGATGCCGACAACTTGGACAAAAGGTCGCCAACTTAGAGAGGCATTGCGCTAGCATGGCCTGGGAGATGGAAAGAAAAGACAAGGGCAAAGCCGCTGCGGCAGATAGACTCTGAAGGGATCCAGTACCCCGTTCACCCGACGGGTGGTTGGCTATCGCTTGCCCGAAAAATTCAAAGTCCCACAGGTCCAGAGTTATGCCGGGACCGGGGATCCTGCCAAGCATCTGGAGAACTTCTCGGTCCATCTCGACCTCCACAGTGCCCCGAACAAGGTCGCTTGCCAGGCCTTCCCATTAACTCTAACCCGGAATGCCCAGGACTTGTTCAGAAGGCTACCCCCGGGGTCAATCGACTAATTTGAGGGACTGGGCAAAGAATTCTTGGGACAATTCATGGCGGCCCGGACGCGCAAGAAGCCCTCAGGGTACTTGCTCACAATACAATAGAAGAGCGGAGAGACTCTTAAAGATTTTGTGGCCCGCTTCAATGCGAAAAAGATGGCCATGAAGGATCTGATCGACGATACGGTCTACGCAGCCCTCTAGCAGGGGTTGTCACCAGAGGGACCACTGATGAAGAAGTTGGTCAGGAAACAGTCGGCTACCTTGCAGGGACTGATGGACAAAGTGGAAGAATTCATCAACCAGGTAGTTTAGAAATGTATGTTTTACTCCAATCAATTGTGCTTTGCCATTTTCTATGGAGAATCTGTTGTTCTTTGCAAAGACTTTCTCTAGCTAGTTATTAGTTTTAGGTGTGTTTTATCATGGCGTGCACCAGAAGTTGGGCGGTGGAATCCAAGTTTTTGGAATTGGTGGTAGTAGGAGGCGAGACAGGGGCCAGATTACGCGAGAATTGCAGAGGAAAGCTGAGGTCTATTCTGCTGGATAGAGACGAGATTGCGTGGTTGGTTCGCATCTTTGAGGAAACTGGTGGAGGTGGAAGACTCTCGGGTCTTCTGGGATCAAGGTCGCCCTGGTTTTCCAAGGATCATTGCTCAACGATGTTTCAATCGACACGGAAGTTTCCTGTTGGTTGAGGAATACGATGGTCGAAGGAAAAGCGGGGTGGTTCTAGTTCCAGAAGGTAGAAGAGGTGAAGGATGGGCTCTCTTTGGCGCGGCCCTTCGTTGGGTGCACGAGTTTTTCAGAAAAGGAGCTACTATGGGGAAGGCACGGCCTGTTATTCAGGCGGAGAGGGGAAGGACCTTTGCAGAGGTCTTGAAGAGGAACCTAGTATCGGTTCATACGCTAGCTCCAGCTCCAGTTCCGGCGGTCAGAAGGGAGAAGATGATGAAGAATTCCTACCCTACGGTGAAGAGTTTTACAGCCAGGCATGGACCAACGGTCTCTGCGCAGGAAGGGTGTCCAACGGAAAAGATGCACACTGGCACAAGCAAACTGTCAAGGGTAGGGTGGATACTGACACTATCCCACATTTCGGTGAAAGTATCATGATTTCAAACCTGAAAGAGACGTTGTTGAAGCTCAAAGAGGATGTGGACCAGTGCTTGAAGAGGCTGGGCTCAGCTGAAATTGGGCTTACGGGATGGGATCAGTCTAAGCCTCACAAGCCCATTACTGGAGGAAATTTACAAGACGGTCAAGACGTCTCCAAGCCCAAGCCTAAGTGGATGAAGAAGGCCGATACCAAAGGAAAGGCCGTTGTTACGGAGAGCCAAGTCGGTAGTGGGTCGGCCCTTTGGTTGGATGGCTCAGAAACAGGCATGATGGATGACCTAGGAGCGTCAACGTCATCCGGGCCGTTAGGGAGCTCTTTCTCGGCGAGCGGGCCTGAGGGGAACCGCTCTGAAGCTTTTCTCCTTTCCGGTGGTCAGAAGCTAACGACACCGGTTTGTGCTAAGCGGTTCCAATCGGTGGTCGAGGCGGAGGACGTCGCAGCTCAGACCGACTTCGGGGCTGAGAGGAGTCAGACGGCGACGGGGATGCATTTTTCGGTGGCCACCTTGACCGATTTCGGGCTGAGAGGATTCAGAGGGCGCCGATGATGCGTTTTCCGGCAATAGGAGTGAAAATTTCGGGGCCATGGTCGTTGGGCTTGGACGTTGCGGATGCTGGAGTTGGTTCTTCAGGGTCTTGGCAGCATGGGTTGAAGAGGCCGCTAATCTCTCCTCAGGTGAACCGGCCAAGGCAGCTTGCAGTCTGTACCGGATGCTCTGAATTGGCTGAGGTTCAGGAGGATACTGGGGGTCTTGAAGGAGCTGGAAGTAGGAAGGAATTGAGTATTGCTGAAGAGGGGGCAGGAGCGTTGACTGTAGCGGAGGAGGTGGGAGGTGCTGCTGATTTGGGTACACTGCCTCCCCTTTATTCATATTCTCCAACATCAGGGGGCTTTTCGGGGTATTCTGATTGGGTTATTCAGTGTGCAAATGAAATTTATCCCATTGTGGGAATTTCATTTGAAGGTCACAGGCTACAACTGTTGGCACTCTTAACATTTCTTGAGGGGGAACGACGTTCAGAAGCGATGGGTGAGCGGTCTAGTATTGCGGAGAAAGGTAAGAGGGAGGTTAAGAATCTGAAGAGTGCAGTCAATTACGAGGCTAGAGGCGCTTCTTCCAGACGCAGGAATAGGAAGGCAAGGGGGGACCAAGTTGTGTTATGAAGCCAAGAATCCTTTCTTGGAATGTGAGGGGGCTGAACAAGAGGAGAAAACGACTTAGGATTAGTAACTTGCTCAGAGATTGGAAGGCGGATGTTATTTGTTTTCAAGAAACTAAGCTTAAAAGTCTCTCTCGCAGTGTTTTGCGCAGCTTATGGAGATGCAACCATTTTGACTGGTGTTCTTTAGACTCCAGTGGGGCCTCTGGGGGCATTCTTATTATGTGGGACACAAGGGTGGTGGAGATGGTCGAGAAGTGTGTGGGGGAATTCACTCTCGCAGTCTCCTTCAAGAACGTTGCGGATAATTTTGTATGGGCATTTGCAGGGGTTTATGGCCCGAATTCTGGGTTCGATCGAAGACGTCTTTGGGATGAGTTGGCTGGTTTGTGTAGTTGGTGGAGTCTGCCGTGGTGTATAGGGGGAGACTTCAATGTTACACGCTTTCCGAGTGAAAGATCTGGTGACGTTCGTCTTTGCTCGGCTATGATTGAGTTTTTGGATTTTATTGCAGACCAAAGACTTGTAGATCTTCCCCTAGCTGGAGGCACCTCTACTTGGTCGATTGATCATGATCCTCCCATGTGGTCAAGGATTGACCGCTTCCTAGTGTCACATGATTGGGAAGCCCGGTTTCCGTTGGTTTCGCAAAAGAGGCTCTCTCGCCTTATCTCGGATCATTTTCCGATACTTCTGGATTGCGGCGATGTTTCTAGAGGGAGAAGGCCTTTTAAGTTTGAAAACATGTGGCTCAAGGAAGAAGGGTTCGTGGGTTTGGTGAAACAGTTGTGGGATTCTTACTCGTTCCAAGGTTCGTCTAGCTTTGTTCTAGCGTGTAAGCTGAAGGCTTTGAAGCAGGATTTGAAGAAATGGAACGATGAGGTGTTTGGCAACATAGAGCAAAACAAGAGGAAGTTGACTGAAGGTATTCAGGCTTTCGATGCTATTGAAGAAAGAAGGGCATTAGGGGAAGAGGAGATCTTGAGAAAGGCTGAGACTGTCAGGGAGCTAGAGAAGTGTTCTCTTCTGGAGGAGGTGAGTTGGAGGCAGAAATCTAGGATGCTATGGTTAAAGGAAGGGGATAAGTGCACTAAATTCTTTCATTCTATAGCCAATTCCAATAGAAGGTACAATTCTTTGAACTCCTTAGTGATAGGGGACTCTCTATCCTCTGATCAGTCAGAAATCGGTGTGCAAATCGTCAAGTTCTATAAGAAGCTATTTACGGAGCAGTGCAAGTGGAGGCCTTCGGTTGAGGGCATCTCCTTTGATTCTATTCTAGAGTCTGAGGCCAGTTGGATGGAGAGAGCTTTTGAGGAGGAGGAGGTCAGGAATGTAGTTTCAGCAATGGAAGGAGATAAGGCGCCAGGTCCTGATGGCTTTTCTATGGCTTTCTTCAAAGAGTGTTGGGATGTTTTGAGGGGGGACATTATGGAGGTGTTTCGGGAGTTTTTTATCGGGGGTTCTTTCGAAAAGAGCCTCAATACTTCGTTCATTTCTCTTATACCGAAGATTCCAGGTGCTAACGATTTAAAAGACTTTCGACCTATTAGTCTTGTGGGTGGTGTTTACAAAATCATTGCCAAAGTTCTAGCAAATAGACTTAAGACGGTTTTGGAAAAGGTTATTTCTAAATCTCAAAGCGCCTTTGTCAAGGGGAGACAAATTTTGGACCCAATACTTATTGCTAATGAATGTCTGGATAGTAGATTAAGATCTGGGGAGCCTGGAGTCATGTGTGCAAAATGGATCTGGAAAAAGCTTATGATCATGTTAATTGGGATTTCTCTTGTTTGTACTGAGGAGATGTGGATTTGGGGAAAAATGGTGCTCTTGGATAAAACATTGTATATCCTCTGTGAGATTCTCAGTGATGGTTAACGGCTCTCCTAATGGATTTTTCAGCAGTTCTCGTGGGTTGAGACAAGGGGATCCTCTCTCACCCTTGTTTGTTTTTGTGATGGAGGCATTGAGCCGAGTGATTTTAGCTGCGGTAGGAGGGGGCTTACTCGAAGGATTTAGTGTGGGTAATGTGTCATTCTCACACTTGTTATTTGCAGATGATACTTTAATTTTCTGCAATGCTCGCCATGCTCAGTTGCGTTATCTTAGAAGCCTCTTTCTTCTGTTTGAAGCTGCTTCGGGCTTGAAGGTTAATTTGGCCAAGTCAGCTTTAATCCCTGTGGGAGACGTAGGTCAAGTGGAAGGTCTTGCCGATATTCTAGGGTGTGGGGTTGCTAATCTACCGGTGAAGTATCTAGGCCTTCCGTTGGGGGCTTCCTACAAATCTATTCATATCTGGGATGGTGTTATTGAGAAGGTTGAACGTCGGTTGGCCAGCTGGAAAAGGTTATACCTTTCCAAGGGAGGTAGAGTTACCCTCATCAAGAGTACTCTTTCCAACTTGCCCACGTATTTTTTGTCTCTTTTTCCTATCCCGGCAAGTGTAGGTGCTCGTATTGAGAAGCTACAACGAGACTTCCTTTGGGGAGGAATTGGTGATGAGTTCAAGTATCATTTGGTGAAATGGTCTAAAGTGTGCACTCCAGTTTCAGAAGGCGGGTTGGGTATTAGAAATCTGGTGGTGTTTAACAAGGCTCTATTAGGCAAATGGCTGTGGCGTTATGGGATTGAGGGGGAAGCTTGGTGGAGAATAGCGGTGGATTCAAAGTTTGGAAGTTTATGGGGAGGTTGGTGCTCCCTAGAGCCTACAGGTACTTTTGGGGTGGGGTTATGGAAGAACATCAGGAAAGGGTGGAAGAATTTTGTAGGATTCTCTAGATTTGAGGTGGGAGGTGGGGCTAGAACAAAATTTTGGCATGATTTGTGGTGTGGGAACTCAACTCTTAAGGAAGCTTTTCCTGTTTTATTTGGAATTGCTCATGCGAAGGATGCTTCAGTTGCGGATAATGTGGAGCTTGTGGGTGGCTTCAATCAGTGGAGCGTGCGCTTTTTCAGAGAAGCGCATGATTGGGAAGTGGATACCTTTGCTGCGTTTTTCCAGGTGCACTCGGTCAGTTTTAATAGAGGTAGTGAAGACAAATTGTGGTGGATCCCTTCCAAAAAAGGTTTGTTCAAGGTTGGGTCTTTCTTTAGCTCTCTAGCTTGCGATGTGAGAAGTCACTTTCCTTGGAAGAGTGTATGGCGGACTCAGGCTCCTCCGCGGGCGGCTTTTTTCGCGTGGTCTGCGGCTCTAGGCAAGATCCTAACGGGGGATAACCTTAGGAAGAGGCATGTCATTGTGGTAGATAGATGTTGCATGTGCAAGAGAAGCGGGGAATCAGTGGATCACCTTCTCCTTCACTGCGATGTTGCATACGCTATGTGGAGTGCTATTTTTTCTCGTTTTGGTCTATCTTGGGTTATGCTTCTGAGAGTCCTTGACTTGTTTGCGTGTTGGTGGACGGCTGGTAGGCCGAGGAGTGCTGTTATTTGGAAGATGGTGCCGACATGCATTCTCTGGTGTGTTTGGAAGGAAAGAAATGATAGGTGTTTTGAGGACTTGGAGAGATCCTTGGAGGAAATTTTAGCTTCTTTTTTCATACGTTGTATCTTTGGACGGTGGCTTTTGTGTCACCGTTGTCGTTTACCTTTGATGAATTTCTTGTTCGTTTTTCACTTTCTAGCTAGGTGCGTTCTCTTGTATACTGCCGGTGTATTGAGGGGCGCCTTACGCTTTTAATAAGACCAACTTATTACTTATCAAAAAAAAGAATTCATCAACCAGGAGGAGATCCTCAAGGCAATGATCAGCGCGAGGAGGCCTCAAGAATCAGCCCCAGAGAATAAGGAAGCAAAGAAAGCCAGTAAGGAGGAGCCGAAGCCAGTCGAAAGATTTGCAAACTATAACTTTACTCCCATCAACGCGAGAGTAGCCGAGGATCTCGTCGTGATAAAGGGGTATTTGAAATTTCGTAGGCCTCCAAAGATGATGAGGACACCCTCTCCCCGTAACAAAGACAAGTACTGTGAGTACCATGAAGCGACGGGCTACACTATCGAGGGCTGTATAGCTCTAAGAATGTTGATAGAGAAGTTCATTGCGAACGAGAAGTTGATCAGATTCGTAGGAGAGCAGAGGGCTCAGCAAGCGAATGATCGACCCAGAGACCATCGCCCTTAGAACTATGAGGCTCGGGAATACTTGCCTAGGGATAGGCGACCTCGGGATGACTGTCCGCGAGACCCTTCCCGGCACCATGACAAGTGGGGGGGGGGGAGGATGAAGCCCATCCAAACCTCAGAGAGTGGAGAGATGATCGCCATCGGTCGAGAAGTAGGAGCCAGAATCGACGGGAGCCAGGCAATCAGGAAGTAGTAGCAGAGATTCGGACTATATATGGAGGATTCATTGGAGGCGGCGAGTCCAATTCGGCAAGAAAGGCTTATGCTTGACAGGTGCAGAGTCTGAAAGTATACGCGGTAGAAAGGCCCCTAAAGCTTCAGAAGAAAGAATCGTTAGTGATAGGATTCTTGGATAGTGACTATGAAGGAATCTCTTGGCCCCATAACGATGCCCTAGTGGTTGCACTGACAATAGCGAATCATAACGTTCATTTGATCCTGGTAGACACTGGGAGTTCGATAGACATATTGTATTGGTCGATATTTGAGAAATTGAAGCTGAGCCGAGATAGAAAAGTCCCGGTCAACTTTCCATTAATGGGATTTGCGGGTGAGCAGGAACGCCCGGAAGGATCGATTGAACTCCCTCTAACAGCCAGATTAGTCCCGAAGAAAGTGACTGTGATGGTCAAATTCTTGATGATAGACCGCCCATCGACATACAACGCCATTATAGGAAGGACGGTTTTCAACCAACTTGGGGTCATAGCTTCCACCCCGCATCTCAAAATGAAGTTAAGTTCCCCACTGAGAATTGAGTTGGTGAAGTCAGAGGTGACCAATGGGCAACCCGGCATTGCTATAATGCGACTCTAAAGGACACCCCAAAAAGAGTGACCCTCGAGGCGGGATGCAATTTGGAGAAATAGCAATTACAAAATGGGGAGCCGATCGAGGAGTTGGAAGAAGTCTCGATTGGTGATTTGGGCAGAATGGTGAAGGTAGGATCGCAGCTGGATGGGGAGTTGAAAGCGCATCTAGTGGCTTTCCTACAGGATAATACAGATGTCTTAGCTTGGAGCCACAAGGACATGCCGGGAATAGACCCATCATGGTTCACAATGTGGATCTCGATTACCAGCCAATTAAACAGAAAATGAGCTACGCTCCCGAGAGGAATCAAGCGACCATTGAAGAGGTCGAGAAATTGCTACAGGCCGGATTTATCCGAGAAGTATACTACCCGGACTGGCTGGCCAACGTTGTCATGGTGAAGAAATCCAATAGCAAGTGGAGAATGTGCATAGACTTCACCAATCTCAACAAGGCTTGTCCGAAAGACAACTTTCCCCTACCCCGGATCGATTTGATGATGGACTCTACCTCAAGACACAAGCTCCTTAGTTTCATGGATGCATTCTCAAGCTACAATCAAATACTAATGTATGAGATGGACCAAGAAAAGACCTCCTTCATCACTGACTGGGGGCTGTACTGCTATAAAGTTATGCCGTTCGGATTGAAGAATGCTAGAGCAACCTATCAACGCCTGGTGAACATAATGTTCTGTGTTAAAGACATATCTAGCCCTCAGCTAGATATGCATCTGCAAGATAATAGTGCTACATCTATGCACTCTCAAGATAAAGATAAGAGCTAACTTATAGGATCTAAGTGATAAGATTATTCTTTAGTATTCAAATACTTTGATCAGATTTGTACTCTTTCATTCTCATCACATTTGTACTCTCCTACCCGTATGTAACTACTCTCTATTCTCTATATAAACAAGAGCCTAAACCAATGTTTGGTAAGGCAGCACAAAGCAGAAACATTTATCTTTAGATTTTATATGGTATCAGAGCCACAACAGTGAGAAATTGGCACTGGCACTCATAGTCTCGGCAAGAAGACTGAAGGTGTGTTTGGTAAAGACTGTTGAGTTGAATTTTTTTTAGTAGTAGTAAAAAGTGATTGATGTGATATAAAATAGAAAGAATTTATATGAAAAAGTGAAGAAAAAAAATTGTATTGTAGTGAATTTTTTTATTTGAATAGTAATAAAAAAATTATTGATTTGATATAAAAAGTAAAAAAAGTTAGAATATTTTGAAGTTGATTGTGTTTAGAAAAAGTAGAAATAAATGAGGGGAATGATATGCTGCTTACCAAACACCCCCTGAGACCCTACTTCCAAGCACACTCAATCAGGGTCCTCACCGAGCATCCACTCAAGAAGATACTACAAAGGCGAACATCTCGGGGAGACTGGTGAACTGGGCAATCGAAATCAGAGAGTTCGACATCGATTTCCTCCAAAGAACGGCGATCAAGGGGCAAGCTTTGGCCGATTTCCTAAAAGAATTTAGTGGTTTCCCGAAGGATTGTCGGACTTCCCGATGAAGAGGTTTAGGTGGCTTGCATAGATGGGTACTCCACCAAAAAGTGAGCCAGTGCAGGTGTAGTACTCATAAGCCCGGAAGGAGAGCATATGGAATTTGCAATAAAGCTAGCCTTCGTTGCAACCAACGAGGCTGGATATGAACAAGTCATTGTTAGCTTGGAGGTAGCCCGAGAATTGGGAGTCAAGGTCCTAGAAGTCAGGAGTGACTGGTGGTAACCGGACACATTTGAGGAGTACGAAGCCCGGGGGGAAAAGATGAAGAAATATTTGTCCAAAGTAAAAGAGTTGGAGATAACTTTTGAAAGGGTACTGGTTACAAGGGTGCCCCGGGAAGACAATGCTTGTGCCGATTCACTCGCCCGGCTAGGGTCGGGAATAGATGAATAAATAGAAGCCTCAAAACTACAGGTATAAACTCTTCACCAGCCTTCTATTGCACAACCCGTAAATGTAATGCCGGTGCAGGTCGTTGAGTCCTCGAAATACCCGGAGTGGGCTAAAGAAGTTATCCAATACTTGAAGGAAGGGAAGCTTCCCAAAGATAAGAAACAAGCCCGACTGGTGCGGATGCAAGCTTCCCGGTACACGATGTTCAGGAACACTCTACCGAAGGGGATACACACTACATCCTCTAGGAGATATACGAAGGAGTGTACAATAGCCACGCGGGAAGCGGAATGCTAGCACATAAGGCAGTCAAGTCTGGCTATTACTGGCCTCACATGAATTAAGATTTGGCAAATTTTGTACGGAATTGTGACAAGTGCCAAAGATTTGCCCGAATAATGAAGAATCCTCCAGAAGAACTGAGCTCAATCTTGGCACCCTGGCCCTTTGCGCAATGGGGGGTCAACCTCGTGTGACCCTTGCCAAAAGGAAAAGGAGGGTACAGGTTTAAAGTAGCGGCAGTCAACTACTTCACGAAGTGGGCCGAAGCCGAGGCTTTAGAGAAGATAACGGCTGAGAATGTCCAGAACTTCTTATGGAAGTCAGTCGTATGCCGGCACGGAAGCCACCACACCTTTGAGACCGATAACAGTACACAGTTCGACTGCAATTCTTTCCAACAATGGTGCGCGAAGCTGCATATCCGGCACAATTTCTCCATACCCATTCATCCTCAGGCAAACGAGCAAGTCGAAGCGACCAACAAGACCTTGCTGACAACTCTAAAGAAAAAACTCGAAGACCGGAAGGGAGCCTGGGTTGATTTCTTGCAGGAGGTGCTATGATCATACAAAACGACCACTCGGACCCCCCACAGAGGAGACTCCATTCTCCCTCACTTTTGGAGCCGAAGTGGTGATACCGGTTGAAGTTGGATCCCTGAGCTACCAGGTGGAGCACTATAATCCCGGGCTCAACAGTTAAGGGATGAGGCTACACTTGGATTTGCTAGAAGAAAGAAGGGATAAGGTGCAGACCACAACGGCGGCTTACCAACTAAGAACTGGGCAATACTTCAACAAGATGGTTAGGCAACAGTGCTTTGGAGTCGGGGATTGGATTTTACAAAAAGTGACACTTGCCACCTGGGACCCAGCAGACACAAATCTAGGACACAAATGGGAAGGTCCTTATCAGGTGATCAGATCCCAGAGAACGGGAGCCTACTACCTCCGAGCAATCGACGGAAGGCCCCTACCCCAACCCTGGAATGCAGAGCATTTGAAGAGATTATCAGTGATGTCAAGTGTTTTGTTTTTCGATTCATGTATTTCAAGCTATGTTGTCATCTTTCCATTATCGTGTGACGTCATTAATGAAATAAAGGATTTTCAGAAGCGTTTGTTAAGTCTTGAAAACTGGACAAGGAGACAACCTTGTTAAAAAAAAAAAAAAAAAAAAAAAACTAACTGGACAAGGAGACAACAGGACCTGCAAGGCAACCCAGAGAACTCCATCGTTTGGCGACCGACAAACATGGAGAGAATCACAAAGGAGGGTTGGGTTTTCACCCTAGATAGAGTGATTTCCTGGCCCAAGTTCTCCAAACTTGGTTTTTCTCGAAACCAAGTCCCTAAGGAGGGCCGGGTTTTCACCCTAGATACAGGGTTTTCCCGGCCTAGGTTCTCCTGAGATGTAGAAGAACTCCTGGTCCCAGTGCTTGTTGTTTGAGTAGGTGCCCTTTGGATCTATGCAAACAAGCCCTGGCTTCGTCCAGGCAGTGAAAGACATTGTCCTGAATTCCTTGAAAAGAGGGCAGTAGAGGTAGAAGAATTCTGGAAGGGACATCATGTGCCCGGGATGGATCCCCAGCCAGATCAAATTTGAGCCCAGGAACAACCTCCACCCGTTAGGCAGCACCTGGAACGGAGACAACTGGAGGAAGCTAAGCAACTCCTGGATAATGGGCTAGAAGGGGAAACAAAAGCCCGCCATGAGCATCCGCTTGTTGAGACAGATATCCCCAAACCCAAGCTCCCGGAAGACGCTCTCATCCAGTCCAAGAAAATGAAGCTTCACGAACGCGGGAATATTGTAGTTGTGGCAAAGGAAGGTTTCATCCGCCTACGAGTACATGGAGCGTAGCTTGAGAGTGTACCCCATATTCGGCGTAATGTCTCCAACTAGCGGAACTTCATTCGTGTCGGAAGCTTCACCGCCCTCAGTAATTGGCTCAAGTTGATCAACGCCGCGAAGTGCAGGATCGGAGGCGATGTCATCATCCCAAAAGAGAGAGGCTAGAGAGCTGTCGGAGTAAGACATTTTTTCTAATAGTGGGAGGTTGAGTTGCAGAGTTCAAGAAAAGAAAAAAGGTAAATGTATAATAAATCCCTGAGTCGAAGCGCGATTTGAAAATGGTCCCTCACTTTTTAATTTTCAACTTTTTCGCGTTTTTGAATTGAATCATTCCATCACTTTTCCATCCAATTTTGCAAATTTCGTTAGTGCCATGTGTCCATTTTCACCACATCATCTTAAAATAATATTTTTTTAATGATTTTATTTTAAAAAAAAATTAAAATTTAAAAATTTAAAACATAAAATAAAATAAAGAAAGGGTTGGGAGTGGCGGCAGCCACCCCTTGAAGGTTGGGGGCCGGCCACCTCTGGGGGTGGCTCGCAAGCCACTCCCATGGGCCGGGGGTGGCCCTAGGTGCAATTATGAGTGATGCTTCTAGGTTTGGAATGAAATACACTGATGAAGGTGAGATTAGCATCAGCGGCAGAGACTAGAGATTAGAATCGCCGAATAAATTCGGGTTCTTGTCGACAATTCCGATACCGGTGGTTGAATCGGACGAAAATTTGACAACAAAAGAAGAAAGCGAAAAACCAAAATAATGCCGAGAAAGAATAGAGATGGAGAATCAAACATAACATACCAACTTTAAAAAATAGAGAGATAGAAGACTCGGACTGCACAATTCCAATGGGTTTTGATTGCTGGACTTCCAAACCCTAATTTTTATCCACAAAAGCCTATATCTTAGATTTTACAACAATTTTTCGCTTAGACCGAGCTGTATCTTAAATTTTACAACAATTTTTCAGTTTCTTTTTTGATCTTTATCAACAACCAAATGGAGCTCCAGGGTTTGGTTGTCTGTTTGTATGTGTGATTCGTAGTTGTTTTTTATCATGCTCGGGTTTTAATGCGGCTCTTCCAGTATTTGATAAAATGTCTGAAAGAAACATGTTTTCTTGGACAGTAATGATTGTCGGGTCGACAAAGAATGGTCAAGCTCTATTCCTCCGGCTTATGGAAGCAGTGGGAGATATGGGAGTGTTCCAAAGCAACAACTTGGTGGCTTTTGAAATCACTTGGAAAATTAAGATAGTAGATGTTTCGTAAAGCATGGTGTCGTTTTATCGTTTCTGCTGAACCCACCCACATCCTCCTTATCCTTAACTGGCCCTCAACCTCTCATCATACATACACAAAAAACATAGAGAGAACAGAAAATTCCCGATTAGAATTTCGACTGAATACAGAGATGCAAATGGATCGACAAGAAAGAAAGCCGAAGCTCTGCTTGCCATCACTTATTCAATTGCACAGTCAAATCCCAGTTTGATGATAAGTTTTTCCAATAGTGAACACTAGCTATTGCTTCTCTACTGGTGGCATGGAAGAGAAAATTGAAATTTTCACCCTTCAGGATCTCCAATTCTTCAAGATCCATCACTATCTCTTACCATAAGGATAAATTATATGATCCAATTTCTCTCAATGCAACTTGACAACCCCTCCCATCTTCATAATTGCTCCCCCTTCTGGTAGTCTTGGTTTATGATAAAATGAGAATATTAAAGCAAAAGAAACATAAAATTTAGAAGCGCTACCAATAGAACAATATTGGACGATCCAATACCTTGCCTCTGCTTTGGATGCTTTTGTAACTGCTCAAGCCAGGAACAGGAATTGTTCACTCATCTTTGTTTGACAGGCACGGATTGCATGGACCTCCTTTAGGGTTGTATAAAAGCCACCCGATGTCTTCAATTTCCTCCCAAAAATGCTCTCAACTTGCTCAGTAGCCACCAAATGGCCAAATCAGCTTCTTTTATTGCAAGATGGTCACAAATCGTTGGGACCCAGTATTTCGGACCACCGCTTCCTCCTCCATCTTCACATTTTTTGGTAGCCAGGCCCATGGGGGAGGCCTGCGAGCCACCTTAGAGGTGGCACCTACGAGCCAGCCCAGAGGTGGCGCCGGCCACATATGGGGGGTTGCTCACAAGCCACCCCCTCCCAACGGGGGTGGCTACCACAGGCAACCATCCCCAAACCCCCAAGGGTTGGCTACCGCCACCCCCAACACTTTCTTTTTCTTTTTCTTTTTTCTTTAATTTTTTTAAATAAAAGTATTAAAAACATATTATTTTAAGATGATATGGCGAAAATGGACACGTGGCACTAACAAAATTTGCAAAATTGGATGGAAAATCAACGGAAGGACCCAATTCAAAAACACGAAAAAGTTAAGGAGATGATGTTAAAAATTAAAAAGTGAGGGACCATTTTCAAATCGCGCTCCGACTCAGGAATTTATTATACATTTACCCAAAAAGAATAAGAGGCAAAAGCACAAATGAATGAGAGGATTTCAGAAGAGAGGAGGGGTATTTATACTAGAAGGCTCAGGACGTGTGGCATGATTGCAACGGTTGTCATTAAATGCCTCGGAGGATTTGACCGTTCCATCCCGAGAAGTGCAACAGTCAGAATGTAGGGAGTCGGGCGATGATAGAGTTTACAGTGACAGCCCATCGTGATGCGACCTTTCGGTCTCCCAAGACACGTGGCAGCGTCGTAATGGGGGACGACGGATAATCATCGAATGCACTGCATGAAAAACCGGAACGTCGTGCATCGAGAAGCGTAACGATCGGAATGTCAAACAGGCTAGATAACATGTGAAATACAGAGACAGCTCATCATGATTCGCGGCCGCACCGCCAAATATGGGACACATGTCCCAGCTTATGTCGCGAATTTAGGGTCACAGGGATTGCAGCTTGTGGTAACTCAGAGCATCAACACGTGGAAGTCGATATGGTACGTTGCCCGGGAAGAAAAAAAATGACAAACGATTTGAAGTCCCAAGGCAAACTGCCTAATGTCCCGGGGAAACTGAAGTCCTGGGAAAATTAAGACTCGGATTGCAAGGATGGTAATAATTCCCATCATCCAAGCTCCAAGCTCCAAGCTCGGATAAGGGAATTCGCCCAGCACATGTCGAGAGCTACAAGCCCACCTTAGCTCATGGGTCCTCTAACTATAAACCATCTCTCAAAGGCCCTTCCAAAAGGTTTTGGGCCCCAAGGCCCGGACCAGCACATAAAGAACCATGGGCCAAAAGCCAGTGACTCCCAAGTAGGCCCAAGCCCGGGAACACACAACAGGCGGCCCGCCCGGGTGTATTTGGCGACGCCAAAAGCATAAAGCGACCGCAACAATGTAGAAAGAATAACAAGCACCTAGATGCACCCTATAGTGTAAGGGCGCCGAGATTCCCCCTTGCGGTGAAGAGACGTCGGGATACCCCTGCCAATCCAAGGAAGTGACAGTTGACGGCGCCGAAATATCCATGCAGGTGCAAAAGAATAATAGTAGGCAAAGATGCCTTTCTTAATAAGGAAGAAAAACTAGAAATAGGGAGAGAGCCCTGGGTCAGGTTCTCTAGAGGTTTCTTGCTCCCCACTCTTAAGTCAAATGAAGGTCTATAAATACAACCTATTCTAGGTATGAAGGATGATCATCTTTCTTTGAAATAACCTCTGATCCCAATTGCTAATTTAAGCATCGGAGGGAGGAACGCCGGCAAACCCCGGGCGTATTCTGTTAAACTTTGCAGATATTGCAGTAACCGAACGACGAGACCACCGAAGAGAAGTGAGTTGTCACGGCCGTACCAGAAACTGTACCAACACCATTATTCAACATTGATATACAAAACTATACCTAAGATTTTGCATAACAAGTATGATTATAAGGACCATTATGGGAAAGTGTAAATATACTCCTTAATTTTTAACACTGAGACAACAATTTTAAGATACCCAAAAAGGAAAAGGTGGATTGTAATTTAGTGATCAAGAGAATTTTTCTTTTTCTTTTTTCGATGAGGAAACGCAATTTATTAAAAAACACAAAAAAGCGCAACCCAAATACGCAAAATATATACAAGAGAAACACCTAGCTAGCCGAAGAAAAAAGATCAAGAAAATCATGAAAGCTAGAAATATTAAAGTCAAAGGCAACTGTCCAATTATAAAGAATCTTGAGGAAATATAGATTTAAAAAATATAGATTTGCAACTATGGATTGGCGACTTCACATAATGTAGACCTTATAAAAGGGGAAGAAAAAAAATCCCAATGCAAATAGTATTTTCTCAAAATGCAGCTTTGTATGTCAAACCCCTAAATCTTAGGGATTTAAAACTATGCATTTACTGTTTTTGTTAAGAATGTTATGCTCATTAGCAGCAATTAGACGGTGAGAATTTAATTTTGAGCCTTATTTTATGCAAGTTGTGTGACAAAGCAGTCACAACAGCCTCACAATCCAAACAAAGAATGTAAGCTACATAATGTTGTTCCACAATCTGCAACCATTTTTTCCAACTATTCAGGGAACTAATTACCACGCAATCCTAATGCAATTCTAGTGGAAAGTATGGCATGAAATAATTAGCAATCCATTGCAGAACTAAAATTGCAAAATATAGGTATGATTTGCCCTACATAGTATCTAAATGATAATCAATCACATGAAAAAAGAAAAGTGAAAAGCTCATAACTGAAATTATAAGCTTTCAAACAGAAATACACAAATTCACTGATCAAATAGAGAGAAAGCAAAAGAAAAAGAAACTAACACATTCTATCAACCAATTTAAAAAGGTTTATTTACCCAGAAAACAAACAAACCACAACCTAAATCCTATCACAATGTGCTCCAAAATGATAAAAATCCAAATAACCATTCACAATCATATACAATAATAGTTCCTCAATATCACAAAATAGGCCACAGTTATATGGTAAAAGGAGAGCATGGAACATAATCTACTAATCATCAAACTTAGTATAACAATACATACATATCCTCTTCTTCAATGTTATCATGGAAATTACTTGCAATGAATACTGGGCAAAGAAGGTACAGAATCCATAGTGCTAACAAGCCTCAGTTCACAATTCCTGAAGGTAAATTGTAATGTAAAGCCATGAAAGATCTCAAGGTCGTTCTCTTAAGTGAATGTCTCCCAAAAGATCATAACAAAAGCCAATATCTTTACCCAAAAAGCTATATTACTTAAATCCCAATACAAATAGTGATGATCACTCATCTCTTATAAGATTAACTTCTATAGCATGCAAGCATGCACACGTACCTTTTCAAAGGGCCCAGGTAACATCAGATGAAAGGGAGGACGATATAAAGAAGCAAGATTATCTCGAGGATTATCTAATGTAGATGAAGCGCCCAGGTCCGATTCCCAAACCTCAGGCCTTTTCATTTCCTCATCAAAATTACGGAATGCAATTGATGAACTTGGTGCACGAGATGCATATCCCATCCTTGATGCTCTAGATGAAAATGTTAATGAAATTACACAATTTAACGAATTGATAATGAACAAACTGGTCGATGATGCAATAAATAAACCAAGAACACGGCTTGCATGTCAAGATGCAACTAAATAATAGGAAAGGTGCACAAAACGTAGAATAGAAGCAAATAACAAGCAAAAACACAACAGCTGGAACACATCACATACCAAAAAATTTGTGTGTCAAACACAAACCAATTAAATTGGAGAATAGGAAAACAAAAAAAGAGGCTCACAAAAATAAGGTATCCCTATCGCACTTTTTCTCTCTCTTTTCCATCTCAACCGCGCTCAACGACAATCTCTCTCTCTCTCTCTCTCTCTCTCTCTCCTAACTCTCACGATCAGCTGGAGTCCCCAATTTTAATGACTATTTGTCAATTGGTCGAGACTTGTCATGAGGGGTTTTGCTAGGGTTGAGCACCATTTGCTTTTGCATCCATCCAGTCTCATACCACCACCAAACACTGCCTCACTCTAGGCCTTTGGTACCTCTCTCCTCTTGATTCTTTTTTTTTTTTTTATTGTTGATTTTAGTTGAACTTTAGTTGAACTGTTGCAAGATAGTTGTATAACATTGTTCGTTGTCTTCAGAGAATATGAACTCTTATTCTATTAGCGAGCATGCAATTGGTGATTGAGATGATCAAGCTCCTCTTTGGATGTATATCACTTAATTGGAAAAATCTCACTATGATATCTCTCTTTGACCCATCCAAACCATGTTAACCAATCAATTAAGATTGCCAGCTCACTTTCCCATCAATATGCAAGTTGTAAACATATATTGTGGTATCCTAAAGGTACTAATGTCCATGGCCTCTTTGACTTAGGTCATTTTTTCTTTTATATAAGTAATAAACCAATCTCATTGACTTGGGTCTTAGGATAGTCTTATAGCCTTTTTTGAGCCGATTGAGCTGGTTGTCCTATTACTCATCGTTCTATGACCAGCTTTTGTACATTTCTTGGTCCTCAACATTTTTTGTTTTCTTTTTTTATAAGTAATCAAGATATCATTAAAAGCGTAAGACGCCAAAGATACACACAAGAAGTATACAAGAGAAGGGAAAAAAAGAACAAGAAAATCATGATAAACTTCTGTCTCAAAATACAAAATAACAGCCAACAATGTACTGAGGCAAGGTACAAAGCACTTGCAATTACATTTTCTGAGCTATCGTCATCTTATCTTCTTCATGATATTAACAAAGAGCTACATTATCCTACAGCACTTCATTGTGATAAAATTTAATGCTATTCACTTGGTTGCCAATCCATGACTCCACACTCGCACTAAGGACATTGAAGATGTTGATTTTTTCATGATTTAGTGGTTAATTGAAGTCTCCATTTTAAGTTCACAACTTTCTGCTCAAATGGCTAATATCTTTATCAAATGCCAACCCTTCCACCTTTGCTACTTAGTGTTTCAAAATGTTGTCTCCCTCAACCATCAGTTTGCAAGGAAGATAAGGCAATAACAGAGTAATCCAAGCCCATCATTCATGGAATGAAGATACCAAGCATTCATAGAAAGATATTACCCTCATTGATTTTGCTTTTGATTTTTGTATATATTCAATTATCTTACACATGTATAAAATCCATATGTGCAAATTCACACCAAAGATCAATACAAATTACATGCTTTTCCCTTATAAGGTCAGAACACTTCTCTTCTTAATTATCACTTTCACATTACTTTGAGATAGTAAAATTATTTGATCTCTATAAGTTATACCAAGCCCAGCAAAGTGCTTGGGGATGGCGACCGCTTCAGATGTGGTGATATCCTAATATGCTTTCTCTGTGGGTATGGAGAGCCACTTCTTTGTGGAGGCTAAATCGTTCCGCTTCTCGGTGGTGGAAGGGACTTCTGATCTTCGGTTGGAGGAGAAGAGGAAAGGGTTCTCTTGGTATGCTGTTTTGGGGTCGAGTTGCTCTGCTTGGCTGTTGTCGATGGTGGAAGAAGTTTTGTAGAATCCTGAGATCGAGGACTTCGTCAAATATTTTAGGGAGGGAACTAAGGCGACCATCTTACGGAGAGGGAAGAATAAGTCCGGTAGGTTCTTGGTGGTAGAGGTTTACGCCGTGGGAGGCCGGATAGGGTTGATTATGTTTCCTGAAGGCCGTGATGGGCGGGGCTAGAGCCGTGTTTCTGGAGAGCTGAGCAAAGTTGTGGCTTTTCTTGGAGCTTTGGATGGTTCTCCGCCTTCAGTTGGTATTCCGGCGGGTGTTAAGTTGGGTTTGGGTACTGGCTTTCAGACGTACGCGGAGGTGGCGCGCTCGTCAGCTTCCGTTTCTGCTTTAGGGCGTCGTTCTCAGGGTCAGTCTTCGGGTTCTGGAGATACGGCTAAGGTTGTTGTCGATAGGCCGGCGGTGGTTAGGTGCGGGTTGGAGGCGCTATCACCAGAAGATCACACCGCCATGGAAAAGCAAGCGTGTGGTCCTATGGGTAAGGACCGTCGAGTTGTTGAGAAGCCCAGTTCTCAAGTGTGTGTCTGTGACTCGTCTTGCGTGTCTAGGGATGCCGCTGCTGAGGGTAACATTTCACTGCTGAAGGATGGAGTGTCTACTCTGTCTGGCGTGCTCAGGAAGTTTATGAAGTTAATTGGTTGCCTCTCTAAGGCGTTAGTCTGGGCTTGCGGGTCTTCAAAGCAGATGGGCTTTAAGTCCTCGTTTAGTTTTAAACGTAGGCTGGGCTTTGTGGTAGGCCGGGTTCTCAAGAGATGTAAGGTTGCTCTCAAAGGACCCGGTTTTTGTGCTGGGCCCAAGGTGATTAAACCAAATGCTACTAGGTTACTGATTTGGGAAGCGAGACGGCTTTTTCTTCTGAGACGAGTTCGGAGTGGGTATCGGGTCCGGTTTCGTGCCCTAGTTTGGGTTTGCCTCAAAGTTTCCTGGAGGCGGCGGCAACGGCTCTGCCGAATGTTAGATCCTTGCCGGAGTCGACGTCGGAGCTGTCTTCTGGGTTGCGTTTGGCTCGTTCTTTTACTGGGGGTTTAGAGGATGCTCCGTCGGGAGCCACTGTGACCGCGGATCCGACTCCGTCAGCGATTCTTGGGTGCTCTCTTCAGACGAAACCACCGTCGTTGCCTTCTCCTGGGGAGGTTCCATATCTGCCTTCTTTCAGGAGAGGGGCTAGCGTTTTCTTCTTTCCCCCAGTGCCGGCTTCAGATCCAGCTCCTTCTCCGGTTTCTGCCTCTTCTTGTCTGATTCCTGGTTGTGCTGACAATGAGACGCCAGTTAAGAAGGTTGCAGATTCTCCGGAGCCCCCAGTGAAGCTGGGTCTTAAGAAGGGGTTTCTCAACCATCGTCCGAAGGTGCCAATTTCTCCCACCTTGCCTCGGAAGGGAAATGTTTTAGGGATGGTTGGCTCTTCCTCCCCTTCGAGAGGCTGCCAATCTCGAAATTGGCCGGTTGGATTTGATCATAACGGGGAGGTTGTGGTTTGGGAGGACGTCAATGATTTTTGGGATGGTTTGCCCTTGGATTGGGATATGGATGGTGATTTTGAGGAGGAGGCTTTGGCCTATTCGGGATGCCATGGAAGAGGAATTTCTGCGTGAGAAGATGATAGCGCGCCAGAAATCGAAGGGAAAGAGGGAGTTGCTGAATTTGCAAAGTTCCTTTAACTATGGTGTTGCTTCAGACTCCTCTAGGCGCAGGAAAGGAAAGGGCTCAAGTTGTAGGGTAGTGTTCTTTAGAGGGCGTTTGGGTTATCTCTAGGTTTCTTTTGTGGGTTGTTTTGGGTTTTTTTTTGGGTTCTAGGGTTTTCCTTTTGGGGTTTTTGGTGGGTTTCAGGCTTGGTCCTCTTGGGGTTTTTTTGGGTTTTTTTCTTTTTTTGTGCTGGCTTTGGCTGCTCGTGTATACCCCCCATGTACTTAGGGGCGCCTTACGCTTTTTAATAAACTTACTTCCTTATCAAAAAAAAAAGATTTTTTTATAGGTTTTGATGCCTGTTATTTATTTTTGCAGGAAACAACATTAAAATACCTAGCAAATATAATAATAATCATATACCGTGTCCCATAATAATATTGATAATTCCTAGGCAAATTCTTTGTGAAACATAGTCCACCATTTGAATTTACCACAAAGACATTTTTTTTTTGATAAGTAAGAAAGATTTATTATTAAAAAGTGTAAGGGCATCTCTAAGTACACGAGAAGTATACACAGGAGCAGTCAAATCAGCCCACAAAAAAAAGGAACCCGAAACGAACCCTCAAAAAACCAAACTGGAGTTGGATAAAAAGTTATACAAAATATCGTCCTAAACATCTCTAGCACAGCAAATTCATTAGAAAAATTGTAATAAACAAATACTATCGTACTTATCCAAAAAAAAAAAAAAACCTACAAATACTAAAACTTAAACAGACCAATAAGAATATAAATCTAAAATATTCACCAAAACATGACAAAAATAATTTTTTTGAGAGAGAAAATAATGAGTCACATTTAAGCCAATCATCCATTTCCTGAACTTCATCAACATACCTCATGTGCAGCATGCCAACACTAAAAGAAAGAACAGTAAGGATAATGGTAAATTGATGAAATTATTGTATGCAACTCTACTGAAAAATGAATGTTCTATATGTAATTCACTAAATCTGTAGTGACAAACGAATATCTTGATGCCTTGTTGATGCAAATGCGAAGACAAATTAAAAAATTTCAGGAGATTTCAAAAATGGCAATAGAAACGGAAGGGTTATGGCATTTGATTATGAGAAGAAAATAAATAAATAACGTAGCATTGATTGTCAACAATGAGGTAAGGGGACGAGTTAAACAAAATTAAAATATTTCCATAGAGGAACTAACTTCAAAAGGAATGTTTTTCTTTTGTAAATAATTGACTTTCATTAAAAATCAAAGGGCACCCAAGTAATCGAACTTCAAAAAGAATAAAAAAGTCATTCCTGCACTTGAAAATGTAAAGAAAAATCTGAATTTGAATGATACAGGAATGCTGAAAAAAGAAAACATACCCATACAACATTGCATCATCATAAAGAGCCTCCCTTATAACAGGTAAAGGAGGGCGCACTTCATCTCCATCATTTTGTCCAACATTTTCATTTACCGTGTCCCTTTCCAAATTACTTAGTCAATACACAAAAGTGAATGTCAAAACATAAACCAATGAAGTAGAATTAAAACAGATATTGCCATGCTAAGAAAATTTCTTAACATACCCAGTATTTTGATAAGCCAAATAATCCGTATCTTCTGCTGGAGGAGATTGTGAAGATGTAACCACTTGCCCACTTTCATTACCCACATAGAATAGCTGAATAGCTTCGTCAAGGCTCCAACTTGTGGCCTGTTCCAAGAAGACTCCACCATTGATTTACATACAACGACATATTAATGCTTCATGAATTACAGGATACTGATAGTCAAGCAAACAAAACAGTTTCCATAGTTCAAGAAACTAGGTGTATGTTCGTTAAGTGTTTTGAAAAGTGTTTTTGGGTGTTTTGATTCAAAAAAAGTTTTTAATGTTATAGAAAGTTGAGAAACGTTTTTGGTGGAGTCCACATTTGGAAAGTGTTTTCTGAGGGGTCCACTTAAGAAAATTGTTTTGTAAACTTTTTGAAGAGTATTCGGTGTTTTAAAAAAAAAAAAAAAATTAAAAAAACAAAAACAAAACAAAACTGATTTTTTCAGGTGTGAGATTGAGTTCTACTTACAAAAAAAAAAAATAACATTAAAAAGAGAGAGAAAGACAAAAAGTGGCTGCAACCAGCCTCTGCTGAGGAGAGTAGTGTTCACACAGCCACCTCTATTCTATTGGAGTGACCACACAGTCACCCCAACACCGACCAAGATAGATGTTGCCGCACGGCCACCCCTCTCCTCCGTTGGGGTGCTGTGCGGCCACCTCTCTCTAATTTTTTTTTTAAGCAACAAGTTAGCCTCCACACTCAAAAAACCAAGCACCTGTTTTCTCAAAATATTCCCACAATAAGTTGTGCGAAGCTTTTTTAAAAAAATGTGTTGCATTTTGCTTTTTGTGAACTGTTATGTGTTTCGAAAAGTGAATCGTTTCTTAAATGTTTTAAGAAAAGTGTTTTTTTTTTTGGACAAAAAAAATAAGTTCTTGAAAAGTTTAACAAACATATTCTAGATAGCCAAACATACAGTTTTTTTTTTTATAAGTAATAAGTTGGTCTTATTAAAAGCGTAAGGCGCCCCTCAATACACCGGCAGTATACAAGAGAACGCACATAGCTAGAAAGTGAAAAACGAACAAGAAATTCATCAAAGGTAAACGACAACGGTGACACAAAAGCCACCGTCCAAAGATACAACATATGAAAAAAAGAAGCTAAAATTTCCTCCAAGGATCTCTCCAAGTCCTCAAAACACCTATCATTTCTTTCCTTCCAAACACACCAGAGAATGCATGTCGGCACCATCTTCCAAATAACAGCACTCCTCGGCCTACCAGCCGTCCACCAACACGCAAACAAGTCAAGGACTCTTAGAGCCAAACATACAGTAAAATTTACAAATTAATTCTATCAATTCAAAGAGTCCAAGTAAAGTCAACTAAAAGGGTCCTAAATACTAGTATATTTTACTCAACTGAATACAGCTTAATCCCAACCGGCCACTTACAAATGTTTAGGAAATAGTTAGTCTAAGCTACACGTATCTTCTTCATCATTCTATTCTATCTATGGTGAAGATAATACTCCCTGCCACCTCTCTATTTATGATAAGATCATTTATTTTATGCCTCCCTCCAGCCCTTTTCACTTCTTCAACATGAATCATCATCCAAAATAAGTAAACTCGTTTAATAGTTAATATTTTAATTGAGAAATTTTGATTAAGAGAGTTTCTAAAAGGATTCCTCAATGCCGGTATGTATTTCAATATGCAGACAACCGACTTTGGGCGTGCAACATCTCAATCTTTGAATGTCCAAAACACATGAAATGACAATAGAACCATATGTATGCTAAATGCCCACATAAGTCAGCTAAACTTTAATATCTAACAGAAACCCGATCAAACCTACTCTTTGGACACTATGTCCTATTAATTATCAATTTTCTTATTCTCAATCGATGAAAACGAGATAACAATAATGCTTATACATATTACCAAATTCAGAACACCAAAATCAAACAAAAGCACGCTCCAAATATTCCATTAGCCCATCCAACAAAAAACAAGAAAAAAACACACAAATTTTCACACACGAAAACAAATATAACCCCACGGTCCCCACCCAATGCCCATATTCATCCAGCCCCAAAATAAGCATCAAAATCAGAAATCCCGACCAAAAATGCATAGATTCAGTCCCTCAGTGACAAAGTGGCAAACTTGATGAATGAAATCACACAAACATAAAGTCGTGACCTGCAAGAACTGTGTGGCGGTATCGGCAGTCTGGCCAACGGCGATCTCTAAGAAGGACGAGACCATGCTCTGCTTCTCAGTCGCGGAGAGCACCCCCTCCATAACTCTTGGTTTTCTTTCACAGCGCTGAGCTCTGTCTAGGGTTTCAGATTTTCACACCCAAAATGCCGCAAATATTACTTGTATCTCTCGTACTATCTATCACAGAGAGGGACTCTTGGTTTGCTTTTGATACAATCCATACAACTACTCTGAATTTGTTAAGAGTTGGGGAGAGGCGTTGTGGGATGTATTTACGGATTTCCCCTTTGGACTTTAGGAAATAGACTGGGCTGTCTAGTGAACTGCAAAAAAAAGCCCAAATTTGAACCCAGCCACATATCGGGATCAATTTCACTACTCCCAAGTCCCATGAGGTAAATAAATTAATGGGTTAAATATCTCACGAGTAGTTGCAGTAAGGGCCAAAATCAAACAATCGCCTTGATTTTAAAAATTATCAGAGATGGTGTTGAGACAGATTCCGGTAGGTGACGTGTCGATCAATAATTCGCCTGTATGCTCATTCTTCTAAACCTGCAAGTGAAAGCTGCGTCGGGAGGGTGCCGACAATCCCGCTTCGATGCTTAAGTAAGTGTACTATTCTGAGAGTAAATGTGCAGAGTAATGCTAGGGATTAATTAGCGTACCTTAATGTTTGAGGGGACCTTAGTATTTATAGAGATTAAGGAGCAGTTGAGATTATTCCTATACATGCGGGAAACGGTAGTTGACGAAGACGTGGCCTCGGGCGCACGGATATTCTGGGTTCCACGACCGCTAATCTCGGGCATTCGATCTTATAAGGGCGGCATGACATTGGTGAAGCTCTGGGCGCACGATCTAGTCTGGTGTCGTGCGTCGTGTCCCTTAAATTCCGGGTACTCCCGAGATAAACGCGGATGTTGGTATCGATTGGTATCTGGGTCGGATACTCGGGTCGGCTGAACATGTTAGGCCCTGATGATCTTGGCGGGCTTGGATGGATGAAATTCTTGAACCGCTCTGGCCCGGTCGAACGGACTCAATGGGCTTTGTGTTCGGGCTGGGCCTAGCTACCGAGGAGTACAATATTTTTCCCAACAGCTACCCCCCAATTCTCTTATGCAAATTTTGTGCTTAAGAGAATTTAAGAACAATCAACTGCTGTTAACTTGCTTTATGTTTTACCACGAAACCGAATGCGAAAAGCCGAGAGTGATCAATTGGTCTTTGCTTTGTATCCCAAACTCGAGTCGGTGGCATACCTGGAAGGTTTCACTTTATTTGTTGTTTCAACCAAGAGCCTCTGTTGTCATTTTTGATAATCCCGCTCTTTTCCTTTTATTTGAAATTCGAAATTCAAATTTCAAATTTTCTTCTCTTATTGAAATCTGTGGACCTCGGGATTCGCTGACGTGCGCAGGTCGCGCATTAAATGCGATTGGACGTCGGTTCGTCTTTTGAGGCGTGTTGCAGCTGTCAGGCGTGCGACCGGGGACTCTTCTGCTGCCGGTTTGGAAGGATAGAATTTGGACGAGACCCTTCGACTACAGGTGACTGGAGACCGGCTAACCCGGGTCACCTGCTAGAATAAATACTCTTCCCACACTTCAGCCATTCTTATCTCGAATTTTCTTTGAACTTCCAAACCTCTCTCGACTTCCTCCGAAACTCTACCGCACATCATTTTCTCATTTTCTCTCACCAAATGTCTAACGCGGAAGAATTCGATGCAGTCGACGTCCCGAAGCTTGAAGAAGAAGAAGCTCTGTCTGACGATGATGTGATGCCCAAACTAGGTGACGATCTGGTTCAGGGAGAGATGGTCCACCGGCCTCTTGTGCCCCTCGATCGTCGACGGGCTTCGAGGATTCTTATCGGGGATGAGTTCCATCTTCGGAACAACTATGACATTCTTCCGCCAGTTCTTCTCCACTTTCAGAATCCAGTCACCCTGGAGATCCAAAGGGGTGACATCGTTATTTACGAGCAGATGATCTGGCCGGGCTTCGGCTCCCCTTTCCGGACATAGCTCGGGAGCTGGTGTTGTACCTCGGGGTTTCCCCGAGTCAGATCGCGCCGAACGCGTGGAGATACCTCTTCGCGTCTTTCATCTTATGGCGTACGGTGCTGGAGGCCCGGATGACGATTCTGGAGTTCTTCAATACATACAGGGTCAACTATAAAAGGGAGGGTGTTGTAAAGTTCACAGTCCGGGAGAACCCGATTTTCATTTTCCTCTCCCAGAGTTACTCAAACAACCGGGGGTGGAGATCTGAATTCTTTAGTGTCTCGGGTGAGTGGGAGTCGGCTGTACCTATGGTTGATGATCGAAGGATTCCTCGAGAGTGGAGACCAATCCAAATTGACCTTAGGGAACCTCTGGCCCTGAATGCGACTGGGAGGAGAAGGGTTGCCACAATGTTGACCTTCTCTCAAATGCCGACCAACGTCTTGAAGATTGACTATGACAACATCGTTACTGATGAGAACATGCGAAAAGTTCTCAAATATCAAATTCCCACTGGCAAAGTTTGGTACGACCAGAAGGGGAAAACAATGGTGAAGAAATCTGGGAGCGAGGCTGCTCCTACCCCCCGGGCCAAGGTCTCGATGGCTGGTCCTAAGCCAAAGAGGAGCGCTAAGCCGAAAACAGACGCTCCCCAATCGAAGAAGGTCATGAAGCAGACCATTACCCCGAGAGCGGGTGACCGTACCCCAACCGTCTCTGCCCAAGTAACCGTTCCCCAGAGCAGGTCAATTGGAGGTTCAGGAAAGGAGGTCCTAACCACTTCTGCCCTGACTGCCCCAATAGAATCCGCTACACTCGCGATGGATTCGGCGGAAGCGTCCAAGAAAGAGGTCCCACCAGCTTCGTCCGAGGATCGCTCGGCTGGAGTCGACCTTGCCCTCGGCTTCGATGTGATTGAAATTGAAGACGAACCTGAAGAGTCGGAAAGGGAGGTTCCTTCGGTTCAGAATGCGGCCAAACGTAAAGGAAAGCAGAAAGTGCAAGGGTCAACGAAGAGGACCCGCTTTGCCTCGGATCCTCGGGAGTACGCGCTGACTCGGGCCAGTGAAGCCGAGCTTCTCTTTGGTTGCCCGCGCTTTGTTTTGCCAACAGTGCCGGTTACTCAGGAGATCCCAGCAAAGCCTTCCCTTCCAGACTCCGATACTTTAGCCGCGCCATTTACCTGGGAGCCTGTGGATCGATCACCCGTGGCCGAGACCGAGGCTCGCTCGGAGTCTGGTGTCGGCTTGATATTTGAGGACCAACTGCTAGTGGAACCCGAAGCATCGCTAAGTCCCCGGGGATGCCTTGGGGTCCCAGGATCATCTGGAAACCGAGGCCGTGAATTTATTGGAGCCGGTTCAAGAAGGATCAAATCCGACTGGAGTGGTGGTTTCCCCGGGGACCGAAAAGACTTGGGGAAACCAACGTCTCCCGACCGGGAGTGTTAATAAACTCCTTAAGGGAGGGCTTACTGGCCTGTCCCTTGGAGACTTTGATGGAGATACTCCCGGAGGGGTCTTCGTCTGTGCTAGGGATTGGGTCCCAGGGAGAACTCGCAGAGGCTATACATCATGTCCAACTTCAAGTAAGTTGCATGCCAACTTCTCATACCCATTATTTTCCCCTTCTTACCCTCTTTTTTCTTGTAGGGTATAATAAGGACGGTTGCCTTGTGGCGAAACCACCAGGAAGCTTCCAGAGTCAACCCTCTCTGATGGCCAAGGTTACCGAGATGCAGTCTAGGATTCAGGAGCTGGAATTCGACGTGTCTCGGACTGAAGATTTGGAGTCCCAGATCGAACCATTGAGGCTCGGGACAAAGATCTAATTCTAGCTCGGAAGCAGGTGGAAGAGGCTCGTGACCAGGCCCTTGAAAGTGAGAAGACCCTCGACCGGGTGTTAACCAACCTTACTGAGGCTAACAAGAGCAAGGCCGCTCTAATTGCCCGGGTGGTCGAGATGGAGTTGGAGAAGGACTCGCTGGTAGCCGACAAGCAAGCCTTTGCTGAGAAGCAAAATGAGGCTCATGCTCGGTGCAAGAAGCTTCAGAAGAAGAGCCACCATTACAAGTCTATGTCCAAGCACTTGAAGAAGCAGCTTGCTTTGGTCCCCTGGCTCTGAGGCCTTAGCTGGGGTCCGGGATCGAACTAGGTTTCGAGAGCTTGAGAACTATGCTTCTCCACCGGAAGTTTTTGAAGTCGATCCAGAGACTGTGACCCCCGACCTCATTGGGATGTCAGAGAGTGCCACCGATGAGTTTCAGGCTTTGGGAATGGAGTTCTTTCCGAATGTTGAGGACTGGACCGAAGATGCTCCAAATCCTTATCGTGATGACCAGACATCTGGGCCTTCTGTTTCGGATTGTACTCCCGGAAATGAAGAAACCGAGGAGGTTGAAGTTGGTGATGATGGGGACTCTGCAGGGAGTCCAAACTTGTAAAATTTATTATTTGTTTACCCAGTTGTATTTTGCACTGAAATTTTGAGTTTTACAACCAGGTTGGTTTGTAATTAGAATTTATTATTTTGTAATTAAGATGACTGTTTAATTTCAAAATGTTAAATAGCTGCTTGTGCTGCTGGGTTGAGTTGATTTGATCTTGTTTGATACCCCCAATGACTTAGACAAATTTTGGATTTGTCTGAGTCATTATCGAGGAACTTGACCGGTGTGTGTTCCGAGTTGGTTGTGTTTCAAACCGAGTGGAAATAGCACTTTTATTTGATCTGGTTTGATTTGAACCGAGTCACCCCCCAATGACTTAGACAAATTTGGGATTTGTCTGAGTCATTACCGAGGAACATGACTGGTGCGTGTGTTCCCAGTCGGTTGTGTTTCAAACCAAGGGAGACAACACGTTGATTTCAGTTGGCTTGATTTGAACCGAGTCACCCCCCAATGACTTAAACGAATTTTGGATTTGTCTAAGTTATTACCGAGGAACATGACTGGCGTGCGTTCTGAGTCGGTTGTGTTTCAAACTGAGTGGAAATAACACTTTGATTTGATCTGGTTTGATTTGAACCGAGTCACCCCCCAATGACTTAGACAAATTTGGGATTTGTTTGAGTCATTACCGAGGAACATGACTGGTGCATGTGTTCTGAGTTGGTTGTGTTTCAAACCGAGGGAGACAACACGTTGATTTGATCTAGTTTGATTTGATCTGAGAAATAAGCCGGATAAAATTTGAGCTGTGCAAACTCCAAAACAATTGAATTTACTGAAGGCATAATTGGTTACATGTGATTCACATAAAGTACTTCTTCAAATGCTCGGCATTCCACGCTCTCGGTAATTCCCTGCCGGTTGTATCGATCAGATGATATTCCCCCTTGTCGTGACTTCGTATTACTTTGTATGGGCCTTCCCATTTGGGTCCGAGTTTTCCTTCAGTTGGATCTTTAGTAATCGGGCTTACTTTCCTCAAAACCCAATCACCGAGTTGGAACTTCCGTGGGTTCACTGTTTTATTGAAATAACGGGCGACTCGGTCCTGGTATGTTGCCCATGTGACTTGTGCTTCATCTCTTATTTCTTGTAACAAGTCCAGATTGAGCTTGATTCCTTCGTCATTAAGTCTCGGATTGTAGTGTGACACCCGAAAGGTTGGCGATCCGACCTCTGCAGGGATAACCGCCTCGGAACCGTAAGTTAAAGAGAATGGAGTAGCACCAGTGGGAGTACGTGTCGTGGTACGGTAGGCCCAAAGTACCTCGGGGACATACTCGGCCCAAGCTCCCTTCTTCCTGCCAAGCTTCTTCTTTAGCGTTTTGAGGAGTGTTTTGTTCGTGGCTTCTACTTGCCCATTTACTGGTGAGTGAATCGGAGTGGAATAATAATTTCGAATCCGAAGTTCGGCACATCATTTACGAAACGGTCCGCAGTCAAATTGCTTTCCGTTGTCAGTAACAAAGGCATGTGGGATGCCGAATCGGCATATGACCGAGCTCCAAAGAAATTTTGTCACGTTGTCGGTGGTGATTGTAGAGAATGCCTCAGCTTCTGCCCACTTTGTAAAATAGTCTACTGCGACGAGAAGGAATTTCTGGCTTCCTTTTCCTGGTGGCATGGGCCCGACTATGTCAACCCCCCATTTTACGAATGGCCAAGGCGAGGTGATCGGACTGAGTTTTTCAGAGGGGTTCTTCATCACCCGAGCAAACCTTTGACACTTGTCGCACTGTTGAACCAGCTTGACCGAGTCCTTGTTCATTGTTGGCCAGTAATACCCGGCTCTCGTTGCCTTGTGTGCCAGCATCCGAGAACCTGAATGGTTCCCGTAGACCCCTTCGTGTATTTCTTTGAGCACATATTCCGATTCCGTCTTGGTTAGACACTTGAGAAGCGGCTCGGTATAACCTCTCCGGTAGAGTATTCCTCCAATTAGCACGTACCGAGCTGAGTGCATTTTTACCTTACGAGACAACGACTTGTCCTCAGGTAAGGATCCGTGACGGAGGTATTGAACAACATCCGTGGCCCACTCGAGATCGGTTGATCTTTCTTCAACTTCCATCATTTCTAACTTCTTGTTGATTGTAGGCTCGGTTTGCACCACCACTTCGTTGGTAGATGTTTTGACATCGGGGCCGGTACTAGAGCCCATTTTGGAGAGGGCATCAGCTTCGACATTTTCCTCCCAAGGGATTTTTGTCATAGCCGTCCTACTAAAGTTAGACTGATATTCTCGTACCTTGTTGAGATATTGGATCATCTTTTCACCTTAGGCCTCGGCAAGTCCCTGCACATGGCTTACTACCACCTGAGAATCGCTTCTGACTTCTACGTTCTTTGCTCCCACCTCCCGGGCTATGGAAAGCCCGGCCAACACAGCCTCATACTCCTCTTCATTGTTGGTGGTCACGAAATCCAGCTTGATTGCGTACCGAAAACTTTCTCCATCCGGGCTTTCAAGAGTGACACAGACTCCACTCTTCTGGTTTACTGAGGAACCGTCTACATATGCTACCCAGGTCTCCTTCTTGGGCAGTTCTTCGCTCTCGGGTGTATTACTGAATTCCAGGAGGAAGTCAGCTAGGACCTGACCCTTGATAGAAGTTTGAGGATGGAATTCTATGTCGAATTGCCCCAGCTCTACCGACCAGTTTACCAACTTGCTAGAAAGGTCTGGTTTTTGCAATATCTTCTTCAGCGAATACTCGGTCAACACCCGTATAGCATGTGCTTGAAAATATGGCCTTAGTCTTCGTGCCGAGACGATTAAGGCGAAGGCCAAATTTTCGATCCGAGGGTACCTCTCTTCGGCTCCAAGGAGTGCTTTGCTGGTAAAATAAACTGGTTTTTGAATACCTGAGTCTTCTCGGACCAAAGCTGAGCTGACTGCCGAGGGAGATACTGCTAGGTAGAGATAAAGTATTTCCCCTTCGTCTGGGCGGCTCAGATAGAGATAACTTCCCGAAGGCTTCCTCGCACTCGCTATTCCATTCGAATGCTTTTTTCAAAATCTTGAAAAACGGGAGACATTTATCTGTGGATCGGGAGATGAACCGGTTTAAAGCCGTTATTCTCCCGGTCAGCTGCTTGGTGGTCTGAGGAGATTGCATTCCTAGGACTGCACTAACCTTCTTGGGATTTGCCTCGATTCCTCTCTATGAAACCATAAATCCCAAGAACTTCCCAGAGGAGACGCCGAAAGCGCATTTGGCCAGATTGAGCTTCATCTTGTGACTCCTCAGTGTCTCAAAGGTCTCCCTCAGATCTGCTATGTGGCCGACGGCTCGGATGCTCTTAACGAGCATGTCGTCAACATAGACTTCTACGTTTCGTCCGATCTGATCTCAGAACATCTTATTGACGAGTCTCTGGTACGTGGCCCCGGCATTTTTTAAACCGAATGGCATCATCTTGTAGCAATATAGACCTCGGTCGGTAATAAAGGAGGTTTTTTCTTGATTGGCTTTATCCATGCGAATCTGGTTGTACCCTGAGAAGGTGCCCATGAACGTTAGGAGTTCATGTCCGGATGTAGAGTCTACTAGGAGATCGATCCGAGGCAATGGGAAACTGTCCTTGTGACATGCCCTGTTGAGATCGGTGAAATCAACACACATTCTCCACTTCCCGGTGGTTTTTTTGACTAAAACCACGTTGGCCAACCACTCTGGGTAATCTACTTCTCGGATAAACCCGGCCTGTAGGAGCTTCTGCATCTCCTCGGCTACCGCCTGATTCCACTCAGGAGCAAAACTTCTTCTTCGCTGTTTGACCGGTCGATGACTCGGATCGACCATTAGCCTGTGGACAATCATGGATGGAGGTATCCCTGGCATATCCTCGTGGCCCCATGCAAAAATGTCTTTGTTTCATTTGAGGAACTCCACCAAGGCCTCCTTTATTTATGGGCAAAGCTGCGAGCCTACTCGGATCTTCTTCTTGGAGTTGCCGAGCTCAAAATCCTCCAATTCCTCGACCGGTTCCCCCAACTGTGATTGCTACTTTCCATCATGTTTGGTCTTCTCTCCAAGTCTCGTAGCTTTAGGGAGCTTTTTCAGGCTGGTATTATAACATTCTTGGGCCATCCGTTGATTTCCCTTTTCAACGCCGATCCCTTCCTCGGTGGGGAATTTCATACTCAGGTGGGGGGTTGAGGTTACAGCTTGGAGCTCATTGAGTGTTGTTCTTCCGAGGATGGCATTATAAGCCGAAGGTTGATCTATTATTAGGAACCGGACCATTATAGTCCTTTGCCTTGGGAATGCTCCAGCCATGACCAGGAGTTCGATCGACCCGAGTGGGAGCACCTGTTCTCCTATGAATTCGACTAGCGAATGCCTAGTTGGGATCACCTTCCTTCGATCGATTTTCATGAGCTCAAAGGCTGACCTATAGAGGATGTCAGCTGATCTCCCTGTGTCGATTAAAATGCGATGAATCTTGTGGTTGGCAATAGCCAAGCTTAATACCAAAGCGTCAGTATACGGGAGAGATACCCTTGCATAATCATCGTCCGAGAAGCCGATCACCGGGGCATCTCGTTTCTGGGATTTTGGAGGTTTCTGCACCGAGTATACCTCGAAATCCCTTATCTGCCTTGCATATGCCTTCCGAGTCGAGCTGGACTCTCCTCATCCTCTGAAACCCCCCAAAATCGTCTGTATTTCCGGGAGGTTTTCCCGTGGTGCTGGCCGGGCTCGGTTCTTGCCTCTTTCTCGGTCAACTCGAGGGTCTGGTCTACGTTTTGGTCTTCTGGCTTTTTCCCGTTCTCTTTCTCGGTCATTCCAACGATGGTTTTGATTATGGTGGAACCGATTGTCATCTTCCCGAGGGCGGTTGTCGTGCCCTGGGTCTGGTAGAATCCTTTGGTTTGCAAGGAATCGGACAAGTTTCCCATTCTCTATGAAGCGTTCTATCAAGATTCTCAAGGAAATGCAAGCTTCGGTGCGGTGCCCAGTAGTATCGTGGAAAGCGCAATACTGATCTGCATATGGTGAATTCGGGTTTATGAGTACTGGCAGGGGCTTTCGGTACATTGGGTCTCGCTTTATCTCCAGGAGAACATCCATGATAGGAGCGTTGAGGGGGGTCCAGTTGTGATCTCGGAGTGACTCCTGGTCTCGCTTTGGTCTGGCCTCTTCTCCTTCCGGAACACGCCTACGTTCTTCTTTCCGAGGATCTTTTTTCTTCTTCTAACGCTCGGAAGTGGACGGGTGAGTCTGCTCGGATCCCAATAGGGCTTGGAGCGTTTCCTCCTGGTTGATGTACTTCTTGGCTTTACTCATGAAGCCGTCCAGATTTTGAGGGGGCTTTCGGGCTATATCAGCCATGAGAGCTCCATCCTTTCGGATTCCTTGAAAAAGGGCACCGTATATAAAATCATCGGTTGCAGCCTCTGCTTCGAGCCACGCCTAGTTGAACCTCATGAAAAAGTCTTTGAGAGACTCCTCGGGTCCCTGATACAGGGATATCAAGGATCCGGATGGCTTTCTCCTGACCCTCCCGGCCATGAACTGCGTGAGGAACATCCTTCCAAGGTCGTCGAAGTGATGGATGGAGTTCGGTGGAAGTTTCCTAAACCAGTCGCGGGCGTTACCCGAGAGGGTAAGTGGAAAGGCTCGGCATGCTACCATCTCGGGTGTTCGGTGGAGGTCCATGTGAGCACATAAATTATCCAGGTGTTCCACGGGATCTTCAAGGCCTGTATAGAACGGAATTTCCAGGATTTTGAACTTCTCAGGAAGACAAATGTTGGCCACATCCTCGGTAAATGGAGAGGTAGTATTTTACAAAAGATTTTCGGCCAGGGAAGCTTTTCCCTTATCATTCTGTTGGATAGCAGCGGTCAGAACATTGCATCTCTATTCTAACCGGGCGATCATGCCTTGCACCGCCCTTTCGGCCTCGGTTTGAGGAGGGGAAACGTGTGCAGGGATTTCTTCCTCTTGGTTGTTTCTTTCTTCGAACCCCTCAACTCGGCTGCCTCCGTGTCTTTCCTCCTCCCGTCGCTCTCCAATGTGGCTATTGCGGACTTCTTGGTTTTCTGGATCTGTGACTGTCCGGTGGAGTTCCGGAACCCGAGCTTGGAGAATGGCATTCATAGTAGCCAAATCCTCGATACTTTTGGCCATCTGCTCTATCCTCTCGTTCAGCCGAGTGATCTGAGGATCATTTGAGTTTCCTTCCTCTCGGGAATTTCGAGCATCCCGAGACACTCTGTTTGCTTTTGATCTAGTGTTCACCATAGTGGATTTTTGTAGAGAAACGTCACAAGTCGTTCCCACAGACGACGCCAATCTGTTGAGATAGATTTCGGTAGGTGACGTGTCGATCAGTAATTCGCCCGTATGCTCCTTCTTCTAAACCTGCAAGTGAAAGATGCGTCGGGGGGGTGCCAACAATCCCGCTCCGATGCTTAAGTAAGTGTACTGTTCTGAGAGTAAATGTGCAGAGTAATGCTAGGGATTAATTAGCGTACCTTAATGTTTGAGGGGACCTTGGTATTTATAGAGATTAAGGAGCAGTTGAGATTATTCCTATATATGCGGGAAACAGTAGTTGACGAAGACGTGGCCTCAGGCGCAATGATATTCCGGGTTCCACGACCGCTAATCTCTGGCGTTCGATCTTATATGGGCGGCATGACATTGGTGAAGCTCTGGGCGCACTATCTAGTCTGGTGTCGTGCGTCGTGTCCCTTAAATCCTGGGCACTCCCGAGATAAACGCGGATGTTGGTATCGATTGGTATCCGGGTCGGATAGTCGGGTCGGCTGAACAGGTTAGGCCCTGATGATCTTGGCGGGCCTGGATGGATGAAATTCTTGAACTGCTCTGGCCCGATCGGGTGGACTCAATGGGCTTTGTGTTCGGGCTAGGCCTGGCTACCGAGGAGTACAATATTTTCCCCAACAGATGGTATCTCTCCTTAATGAAAATATCTACTTGGTACTTTTGTCTAAATTCCATCCATTTTTTTTAGGGCCGTCCACATCATCACCCTTAAAATGATGACATCTATTACGGTTGCCACATATTTATGCCAACTTAGATTATCATCCTAATAGCATTCCTAGCAGCTTCCCTTCCCTTTCCCTTCATTTTTCCTAAATGTAGGGAATAAAACTACTTTTTGCTTCCCTATCAAAAAACACCCCACAACAGCTTCCTTTCATTTTTCCCTATATCATTAAAATATTATTTTGTTACTTTTACTTTAATTAAAAGTAAGAAAAGAAAGAGATAAAGTAAGAGAGAGATTATATTTTTAGAATAAACAATTGAATGGGAGGTGAACAGTGCTTCCCAATGCATTGGGAAGCACTGTTCACTTCCTAGGGAACAGATAATTGTAGGGAAGCTGCTGTGGGATGGTTTTTTTGACTTTCTTAAAATTTTCCCTAAAATTTAGGGAACAGATCCTTTGTAGGGAAGCTGCTAGTAATGCTCTAAGTGGTCGTATATCACAAGTAATACCTATACTTTTACTGCTACATAGGATTAAGAAAATATTAAAAAATTACCTAAACTTTTTTAAAAAAAAATGAAAAAAAATATAGAAACCAAAAATTGGGAGTGGGTTCGGCCACTCCCAAGGACCAAACTTCCCATTTTTATTTTTATTTTCCTTTGGCCTTTTGAGGGTGGCAAATGTGACGACCCATTTTTTTTATATATACAAACTAAATTATCGCAATGGCATGATGATTAGTTATAAGCCAACATCAATCTAATACATCTCATAATATACGCGTAATATATCAGAGATAAACCTATAGCACCGAAACTTAACTTCATTAATTAACAAGAGTACTTACAACATCAAAGTCATTTCACTATCTATGTAATTAAAGCTTAACAGTGTATTAATTACATAACCAAAATAATGTTGTTATTGCTGTACAAAAAGGGTGTCACATGCGAAACAAGCCATATATCAAATGTCTATACAAAATATGAACTATCCCAACAAATACAATTGTTGTGGAGTGCTTCAGTCATAGTATCCCAAATATAACTCCACAGAGTCCTCATCAACGTCTGCGGTACTTGCAGCCAAAGCATCAACATCTATACGGTTGTAGTGGTAACCACGTCTGCATAGGTGGAAATATGAGTCCACAAACTCAGTAGTATAAAACTCTCTAAACTTTCACAATGAGCCAACTCTTTTCTTTTATACCTTACGTTTACTATAACAGCTACTATTAATGTGAACCTTCCTTTTAAAATGTTTCGTAGTTGATATGGTAAGCACATGCACTTGTAAACATAAGAGACCTTACTACTTTATACACACATATATACATATATCATATGACTAAGCCATACTTGTATACAAGATTTCCAAACCTTAGGGAAATACAAGCATATGGGGTACGTCTAAGCAGAAAATGAGTGGCATCATAACTCAGTTATAAAGAGATACGAGCATTTTCAAACTTTCAGAAAATACCAATATCTATGCACAATTAAGCACAGAGCCTATAAAACATCATATGCACTATAGCCGTAACTATATACATATGTTTTGTTCCATTCAAACTCATAGACATATTAATACGTCTAGCATTAAATTCCATATAAACCATTCTATGCAATCCAGCTATAACGATATGCATATGTTCTATTCCATTCTAACCCGTAGGTATATTGATACATTTAGTCATGAAAACATCATAAAACATAAATCATGTCACACATCAAGTCATGCCTGCCTTACATCAGTTTTTCTTGTTTTTCTATTGCTGATGTCGTAGGGCTTTATATACCCACGAGTCTTACACTTGCTCTGGTTGCTATATGCCTATGGGACTTCAACCCAAAAGGTCTTGATTCTGATGTCGTGGGGCTTTATACCCAACGGTCTTACACTTGCTCTGCCAATATATCTTTAAACCTTGGTTTTACGTTCAGCGTTAATGATTTTGTTCCATGCTCATGCTCATCATGATAGTGTTATCATACACATGCATCATATAACTTCGTATGCTTCTCAATATCTTTTTAAACACATCGTGAGAACATAAATCTCAACTCATTTGAAATCATCTAAAAACATAAACTCATTTCACATTTTCATAAACGTATCCCAAAGCTCGTAAATCATCAAATCGTAACTCAATATAATTGAATGTATTGAAAGCATCCACATGCATATATCATCCTAAATTATCATTGGCTCGGGTTTTGGAATAGCATAACATTTTATATATCATAAAACTTCACCAAGTTGTAATATTTTTTCTCAATGAGTTGAATACTCACATTGGTTGCTTGACTATTGGCAATAAAAGAATTCTCCATGTAAGCCACTCAATGTATCACTGTACAATACATTGTAATGACACATTAAAACTAACGCATAATATTTTTCTAACTCTAAATCCCACTTAGATTCTTGATTTTGCTCAAGAGCTAAGACCCATGGAAAACCCATAAATTTCAAAGGCTCCATTTGACAACTCATTAACTAATAACACTGACCCATAAGATAATCTTAGTATTAGACACAAAATTTATCAATTTACAACACTTAGTAAAAATCTAAAGTTTTGGGTCTTACCTTGATTTCTCACCAAAAGTGAAACACAATACTTAGAGATGACTTAGAACACTTCCATACGTACAATACTTAAAGGAAATTGAGAGATCAAGCTCAAACTCAAAGAATTTACACAAAATTTAACAAAGTTAGGATTTTTGGATTTACTTCAAAATTGAAAAATAATAAAGACTTCTAATTTCCTCTGTGTGTGAACAATGTGTAACAAATTATCAAAGTGCGGAATTTAAATGAGACATATATTTTGTTAACGAAGTGGAAACACAATTAAGAGAAAAGCCACTCCGGGGCAGCCAAACCCAAGAATTCTACTATTCATAAGACAAAGCTAGTAACTGTAACGACCCGCTTTTTACAAAAAAGTGTAAGTAATTATATCTGGATAATTACGTGTCATTACTACTTCAGAGACGATAAATTTCGCAGCGAAAAAAATATGAATATCTTTTTTTTTTAACCAACAGGGACAATTCCCTTTCAATACGTTTAGAGCTTTGACTGAAATACCTTATAATGCATTAAACATGATAAAAGAGTCTTACATAAGTGTCACATACGACACAAATCCTACATAACTATTGTCATATTACAAATCATGAAAATTAAACACAAGTAGTCTAGAAAGTGAATAAAGTAGTCCTGACATAAACATAAAAGATAGATTATTCAGTAAGTCCATCACAAAATAGGGAACACTAGACAGTCCCATCTATGAAATCAGGATCATCATAAGGATCCTGATAATCCTGGTACTCCTCTGTGTCGGTTCCTGCACAATCATCTATGAGACGGTGGTTATAACCACAACCTCGTATTTACATAAGTGAGCAAACTGACATTCAACAATATCATGTATTATGCTTTATTTAAGGACAGAGATAACATAATGATGAGATAACAGTTTTATATACAGGGTCTTAAACAGTTCAATTTAGTTCTTTCACTCCACTCACATGGACCGTTCTCCGATTAGCGGCTATCTTCGAGGCACGTTCCCCCCCAATATTACTTTTGATTAACATATTCTCGTATTATTAAAGACCTCCCTCCTTTAGTACTTTGTATGCCGTTCCAAACAATATGATTATTATGGTTTTCGGTTCAAGCAAATCTCTATCATGAACTTTTAGGAGCCGTTCTTTCCCAATATTAATAGATTTATTATTCGCAGTATGCAATAATCATTCACACGCATCCAATTAAAATAAAACATAAACAGAATACTATTGAAATCCAGTACTACCCTCATTAATTAATTTATACTTATAGCCATTTGCTTCAACGAGGTCCACATAAATATTAACTGTAAGATTATATTCATGAAATACTAGATTAGCAAATAGTGCTAAGAAAATTATTGTTTACGATTATCTCTTCTAGTTCTTTGTTAAATAGAATCATTATTTGTTTGGATATTACAATAGCTTTACTTCATAATCACAATTTCATCCTTTTATTTTTACACTAATAGATAAGATAATCTATACCTTTTTATCTAAATACACCACTTTCTAACATTATATTTTGGACCTTTAAATTTCTTGTATTCAGCACTACTATGAATAGGTACACACACACACACACACACACACACACACACACATATATATATATATATATATATATATATATATATATATATATATATATATATATATATATATATATTTCATGTAGTGCACCATACCTGTATTCATACATATTTATAACAGCAACAATTATATTTATATATTTACATACATACATATCAGTAGCATATATATATACATATATGACTACATACCATCTTTAGTATTTAAATATGTAACAAGTGAACTTGCCCATTTAATTACTATCTTTAGTAATCTTTACCTTCCCCCTTTTTTGTATTCTTTCATTTTTGTACAATCTTACTCACTCAATCATTGCCCCTCACGCACACACCTAGACACTTGTCTTTATTACAAAGCCCACTTATTTATCAACCCACATGCAGCACTACACACACACACATGCTCACCGCACCAATAACCCCCCCCCCCCCCCACACACACACACTCACAGTTTTCTACTCCAAAGTGCACAACCTTATTATACACTTACACATTTTACCAAACACTCACAGCACACGTTCACTCTTAAAAAATAGACCCACTTGTTCACTTTACATGCACACACGCACATCCTATTTTTTAGCATGCAGCACACACGTCCATTGAACACCACACACTCCTTTATGTTTCAGCACACACTTTTTAAGTCATACACACACACACACGTTCCTGTCAAGCACAACGCATATCATTACTCTTTTTTCTTTTCAAATCTGCGCTATATATATAAACTAAACATACATATCACTTCTCATCTAGACATTTATCTACCCATATATATCATATTGATTTTTCTATTTTAGGAAGCTTACCGATTTCCTCTAGAATGAAATAAGTGCTGCACTTATTTCTTCTTTATTGCTGTCAACCAGACTTGAGAAGCTCTAGTGACCGAATAATAGAGGAAAGATGAGAGTAATATTCTATGATGTAAGAGAGAAGAGAATTCCTCTGTTCTACTGAGTAAAGAGAAAACTTACTGCAGGGTGTGAAAAGTAGAAGTTGTTTTCTCTCTGGTGAAGTGCTGTTGCCTGAAAGTTAGAGGCTGGATTGAGAGTTCAAGTTGAGTTCTTTTTCTGTCTTTAAAAGCTACTAACCGAATGAGTAAGGAAGGAAACTAAAACCGAACTTCATGTCCTGTTTTTCTATTGTAAACCGTAAGACATAGTGAAGTGAAGAGAGTGGCTTTTCTGGTTTATCTCCAAATTCTGTTTGATGGTGAGATAAGAGAAGGATGATTGCTTCCCTAATTTTCTGTATTGACAAAGAGAAATGGAGTGTTGCAGAAACTCTTTCATAAGAAAGAGAGCTCTGGTTTCTAGTTTTTCCTAAAAATGGTGGAAGCCGACCTTCATTGTTATAGATAACTTGAATGGTTTAGATTAACACCAATATTATCATCCACGGACAGGGAGAATACAAGTGTTTCAGTAAAGGCTCCAAAGGACAGAAAGTCATCATTAGTCTTTTCTAAATATCTCTTATCTCTTCTAACTTCAACTTAAATCCTAACTAATTTGACTAATTAACCACTTTCCGGTTCCAACAGAACTAAAACCTCTCTTACTTGTTTTTAGACTCATGAGTCACTTCAAAATATCCTATTAGTAATGATGATCTCTTAACAAAAAATCAATTCCAGCTATGCGTACACTGTTCACTCAGTAACTTCAAATCGGCCAACTCCCTTCATTATTCAATAACTAATTCCGATTGATGCCCATGCCGGGTCAATTGCATGGCCTCGGTTTCATTTTATTTGAGCTAAGTTTTGTTGTGTCTATTGTGATGATTCTCATTCACAAAATATCATGCTAGATGATGCTCACACCGAGTCTACATACACTGTAAAACAAGTTGCTCTAAGAGCCAACTTCTATAGGTATAAGTATATTAGCATCCGAATGGTCACACACACGCACACATATATACAAACCATATAATTAGCACTCCTTACATGAATTAATTAGCCACATCCAAATATGTAGATTTAATAAATCTAGTATGTACACGTGTGTATATATATATATATATCAAACTAAATCTTTATTTATCTAACATATCAATACTTTTTAAATCTAAGCAGTTTATTTTTTCCTTGGGCGTTACAATAACAAAGCAGTAACACTCACATTCCTTGGTGTAGCGATCGTACCTTGTACTCTGATGTGTACCTATACACGAATACTTCCCAACCAAATCTCCTACCTGAAGGGGTCTTCCATGGATTCCTTTAGCTTAGGGCTCCTCCCTAAGCTAGACTTCACACGAACAATATCACACACCGGGCAACTCTTAAAGATCTAGCAGATTTACACAATTTCTACCTAAACACCATCTCTAAGCTCTAGAAAATCCAATACCGAATTCTGTAAATAATACATGCTTAGAGGCCTCTATTTATAGGCTTTAGAAGACCTAAATCGACATTGATTCGGTTTTCTCTTGGTGGCGTCCGGACGGTAAACTGTGCAACCGCCTTTCCATAACGCGCTTCACGCGTTTCCTTATTAAGGCCACGTCCGAACGGTGTTGCCCTAGCGTTCGGATAGTTGCAAGCTGTCTTCCCAATCTGCGTCTGCAAAGGACTTTGGATTCTTCTCAAACTCTGAAGAGCGTACGGACGATGTTGCCCTGACGTCCGGACGGATGGACACTGAGCTGTCAGAATCTTCTTAACACATGAGGGCTTCTGGACACTTCACTAGACTGTCCAGACGGGAGCAAGGGATCTGACTTTTGCTAAGTTGGAAACTTCGCAGAATCTTCATGGAACTCTGAAATTGTCTTCTTGAAGCTTGTGACACTGAAACTTGTCATAATAAGGCAATTTCATATTAGAGAAATAATCTCTGAATATTTGTAGACTCTAAAAGAATACGGTGTTGATGAGTACTAAATATTGTATATTTGGACCCCTTAATTCACATTTGTTAAACCTTTAGCTTTGTTATTTTTTTAATGTTTTTGGTCAGTTTTGGTATTTTAGTAATTTACATGTCATTAAGAAGTTTTCAGAGCCATTCAAGCACGGGTGTTAGGGCTGACATGGTAGCACTGTTGTAGAAACAAGGAGAGTTAAAGCACTTAGAGGGCGCTCGAGCAACCCAGAAGTCGCTCGAGCGACTATTAGGGTTGATGTGGCAGACGTGAATTCTCTTGCTCTCGGTGGCTGCAGACGTTCCAAACTCTAACATTATTTTCTCTTATTAGGGTTTTGAGGGGTAGAGGTGCCATTTTTGAAAATATGGTTCCAAATCTTAACATTCTTTTATCTAATTAGGGTTTTGAGGGGTAGATGTGCCATTTTGAAAATATGGGGTTACATAATGTTTTGCTATAAAAGATAGGCACCACTTTTTCATCGATCATTGTATAGACACATTTTCTTTTCAGAGCATTGTTTTTAGCTCTTTTCTCTTTTTTAATTTTTGTCTTCTCCATTCTACCTTTCTTTTTATTTTTATGTTTGCATTACAAATTTCTTTCTTTCTTTTGTACTTTAGTTTAATTTCTGTCTTTTTATCTCTTCCATCTCTTTAGTTTCTTTTATTTTATGTTTAATTTAGTTTAATTTCTATCATTCTACTTTCTCCGTTTCTTTTATTTTCTGTCTTAGTTTTATTTCATGATTTCATTACAAGTTTGTTCGGTGTTTTTAGTCATGAGAGGCTAAAATCCTCAACTAAGGTTGAGGATGAAACCTCGACAATGATAACACCAACATTATTGTCATGGAATTTATAAATTCAATATTTTATAAAATTCAAATTCAAATTCAGTTTATTGACTCTTGTCTTTAAATTGAATATTTTATTTTCTAGTGGATATTTGATGTGTTTCAACTGATGGATACATCGATTGATTTCGTTGAGAATGGATATCCATTGTGATTTGTCTAACAAACGGATACAATGAATGATTTGATCTCAAAGGGATAATCGTTGTGATTTATCTTAGAGTTGGATTTATCAAATGATTTACGATTTATTAAAGAACTTGAATAGCCAACTCTTCAATCAGATTTATAATTAACATGCAAGAATGTGGTGTTTGATTTGGTTTAGTGGATTCCAAAACCTTAGTGCTTTTCTTTCTGTTTAGTTAATCATCTTTTCTTTTGTGTTTTGATTCTAAAAAAAATCCAAAAATTCGGAACTATGTTAAAATAGGATTAGTTTAAATAGAGATTAATTTTCGCTACACAATTTCCTATGGGATCGAGTTAGCACTTGCACATACACTATATTGCAAATGATTCATGTGCTTGCGAGTACTTTTAAAACTCACAACAAGTTTTTGATGCCGTTGCCGGGGAATATTTTTTTTTTTTTTTTTTGTGGAAATTGATTTCTGTTTAAATTGATTTTATTTTTCTACTAGTTTAGGTAGATTTGTGTGTGTTTGTATTTTTTTTTTCTTTTCTTGCAATTTTTTTTTTCTTTTTATTTGTTTTTGCTTTATTGTCCAAAAAAAAATGTAATTTCTATTTTTTCTTTGTTTTTGTTAGTATCTTATTTTTGTTTTCTTTTTTTCTTTGCAATCTTTTGTTTGTTTTTATTCTCTTCTTAAAAAAAAAAAAGAAGAAGAAGAAGAAGAAGAAGAAAGAAAAAAAGGAGTTTCTGTCATTGTTTTGCAGCTTTGGTGAGATAATCTACGGAATTGTGCTCAAGCACACCAACGCAAAGGGCACCACCTGCGGCAGATCAGTAGCTGAAACTTTGCCAAAAATTTATTTTTGGTCTATTTTGTGAGTTTTTAAGTTTTAGTTTTAAATTTTTGGTGTATTTGTTTGTGCTTCTGTGTTAATTTTTAATTTTAATTTTAATTTTATATTATTATTTTTTGGTTATTTTAACTTGTTAAAAAATAAAAAATAAAAATTGCTAGTGTGGGCTTATGGGACAATCCAAGAATGCAATATCTGGGAAAGTTTTGACTAGAAAAGCCTTGGGATTTAAGAGTGTCAAGAGTGTCCCTCACTTTCTTGGGAACTAACCTGGTTGCACCTTGGATAATTTTGTTTACCCCACTTGCATTTCATTTTTAAGTTAAATTTTAGTTAAAAAAAAAGGTTCAGTTTATGGGATATTTGCATATTAAAGAGTGAAAGTGAAGCATAGAATTTCACTTTGATGATTTTAATAATTTTTCTGTACAACATGTTTCGCCTAGTGGTAGAACACCCACTCCTACCAACTGCACTCAAAATTTCTACCCACATGGACTATGTTCATATTGCTCTAATCCTTATCATAGTTCTAGAAATTGTCCATCTTGGGGACAATTTTCCAATTTTTCACATGAGCAAATGAACATCAATTTCTCTAGCCCAGGGTTCGAATCAAATTCAAATTTTTACAACCCTGACTGGAGCAACCATTTTGATTTCTTGTGGCAAGCTCAAGCCACAGGAAATTATGCTCCCCAATGCAATGAACTATACCATGCTGAATATTCGCAGTTCGATAGCCAATCTTCCCATTATTTATCCTACAATCAACCGATACCATAGTCCACTCTTGAAGATACTCTCAAGGCCTTCATGCAGATCACATGCCAGACGATTGCCAAGCTGGAAGGACAATTCAATTATCTGGTTGCTGAATTCAACAGAATAGAGGATGAAGAGTTTCAAAGTTAGTTGATGGCTGAAAGGCACTACATGATTGATGTCATGAGCATGTTCAAGCCACCACCACATTGGAGAGTGAAGACGTTGTTGAGGAGATTGCTAATGAGCCAAGTCTAGAAGATCCTTTGGAAGAGAGTTGTGCTCAATTCGAATTTGATCTGGATCTTGACATGCTATGTGAGCAAGGTGAGGCCTTATTGGATTCAACTCCTGAGATACCACCTGAGAATGGGGAAACTACAGAGATATCATACCCTTCTTTATCAGCAGCTGAGGAAAAAGAAAAAGAGTAGCACTTAGAGTCTGTTGAGCACTTGGAGCAAATTGAGCTCCCGCTAGCTCCTAATTTGTCCAATGACAAGGAAGTGAGTACTGAAACTCTTCCCTTCATCATTGTCCCTCTTGAGACACATCATGAGCCCCAAGTTTCAGTTCTTCAATGTCTCAAAGTGCCATTTTATGCCCGAATTTTCAATGATCTCTGCACAAAAGGTTGCAATTCTTAGTGCTCCTTTGGGGTTGCTTATTTGCCTAAATAATCTGCGATTTTAAAGGAAATCACAAATCCGGGGCGTTTGGGGATTGCGATTTAAAATCGCATTTTCTAAAATCGTAGAAAAAACCACGATTTCTAGCAGCAGGTATGGAGGTGCTTAATTGAAAAAGTGCGAATTTAAACCAAAATTGCGATTTCGCATAGCAAATATTTGGCAAAAATTTTCGAGCGGGAAGAAAAAAATTCCAAAAATACTCACCTAAAATATGTTAAAACTCTTGTTTTTTCTTCTTGTTCTTGTTCTTCTCTGCCTCTATTCTCTTTCTCACAGGCGTTGGCTGGCTCCAGACTGCCGTTCTCCGCTGCATCTTGTCTCCAAATCTCAGGTAAGCATCTTACCTTATAATCGGTGATACTTTTTGCAAAGTTTTGTACTATCTTGCTTGTTTGTGTGGTTTTGTTAAAATAAATGAAAAGGCTTTGATAAACTTTGAGAGATTTTTGTTGAGAAAGAAGGGTAGAAGGGTAGTCTGTGCTTTGATATGCCGCATTTGCGAATATGTTAAGAAGAAAGATAAAAGGGCCAGTGAAATGTGCTTGAGATATGTGTATGTTCTGTTAAATATGCTGGAAAGGTCTAGACTTGAAGAGAGAGGTTGCTAAACGTTGACGACGCACGTGAATATTTTTGAATGTTTGATTTAAATTTTTTTTCTTTTGTTTAATCGATCGTTGTAGGAAACAAGTGTAATTGATGAAATTTGTTTATTCAATAAATTACTTTTCAGTGAACAGTGATAGGTCATTGTTTACGAAATAGTAAGTGGCACAGTTTTTTTTACCATGATTCCGTTTAAATTTTTTATTAAATCAGTGTTCAGTGAACAGTTCACACGGTTATTGTTCACTGAACAGTGATTGGTACAACACTTTTTCCGACTGATGGCTTCTTGCGCAGAACAGTGATCAATCACTGTTCACTTTGCGCAGAACAGTGAATGATCACTGTTTTTTTATTTTTATTTTTATTTATATATATATATATACAAAACATAAATTTTAGTATAACATATTTTTAACAATGCACTGTGATCACTGTACATGTTTTAATTTTTTTTTAAATAGATCATTGTTCAGTGAACATAGGCACAATTTTTTTTGTTATTGATGGCTTTCTACATAGATCACAGAACAATGATTAGTCACTGTTCACTCTGCGCAGTGTTCAACATACCAATCACGTTTATTTTATTTTTTTTATTTAATATCAATTTGATTTTTTTAACAGTGATTAGTCACTTGTCTATTTTTTTTTTTTTATGGATTACTGATTATTATTTTTTAGATAAAATACTGTTCAATGTTGATTTTGATTACGTGAATTGTTCAGTGAACATGAATTGTTGTTGATTAAATTGTTCGATGTTGACAGATTACAGTGATTAGTCAATGTTGATTTTTTAATGGGTTACTTGTTGATTTTATTAAGATAGAATACTGTTCGGTGAACACATTTTAAATTTTGATTTAATCGATCATGTATTAATTTTTCTCTAAACAGTGAACACAGATTAAATTTTGTTTTCATCGATCATAGATTTTTTTTTTTTAGTATATCAGTGTTCTGATCTGACATTAAAATTATAATTTTGTAGATGGATAATAAAAATATGAACTCCAATCCCAACTCAGAATCAAAACAAAGTAATTCAGATGCTAAAGCTCTTTGGACAGTTCAATTTACTACAAAAGTAAAGTCTGTGTGGATGAGGTGTTTAAGGGTAATCGACCAAATACCCACTTTACAAAAATAGGATGGAAGAACATTGAAGTGGCATTTAAAAATAAGACCGGAAAGTCATGGGAATATCGTAAGTTCAAGAATAAGTAGGATACATTGAAGAAAGATTGGATTCTTTGGAACAAATTGAATGGAAGTGAAACTGGATTGGGATAGGACGCAACCAAAGGAACAATAGCTACAACAAATGAGTGGTGGGATAGAAAGTTAAAGGTGTGTTTTGCATAACCAATTTATGTTTTTTTTTGGGGTAATTACATTTTTCCCCCATCAACTACCAGTCATTGTCAACATGCCCCTATGAACTGACACCTCGACCAAAAGAGAGCATCCAACTACCAACTTTACACACTTTGCCCCCTTCCGTCAGTTTAATTTGTAAAAAGACATAAATGCCCTCAACTTTTTTAAACAAATTAATTTTAATATTTTTTTTATTAATTACTGTTGGAGGGCATTTTGGTCTTTAAACCAAAATTAACGCCCAAAAATGGAATATTCCGTCCAAGTTAACGGAATTCTTTGACGGAAGGGGGCAAAGTGTGTAAAGTTGGTAATTGGATGCTCTCTTTTGGTCGAGGTGTCAGTTCATGGGGGCATGTTGACAATGGCTGGTAGTTGATGGGGGGAAAAGGTAATTACCTTTTTTTTTTTTTTTTTTTTTAAAGGGAATATAACATTTTTAGCTATTAATATAGCCATTTTAATTATGTAGGAGGTTCCCGATGCTTCAAAATTTCGGGAAAAAGGTTTAGAGAATCTTCATTTATTAGACATTATGTTCAAAGATACTGCGGCCACCGGAGAAAATTTAGGGACCCCTTCTTCAGGTGTTTTTCCTCCTAATTTTGAGACTCTCGTGGATGTGTCATGTGACTCATCTGGTGAGCCGAATCCTCAAAATGGTCATGACGATATTGAGATACTTAGTCCTACACAACCATGATGAGTCACAAATATTGTATATTTGGACCCCTTAATTTACATTAGTTAAACCTTTAGTTTTGTTATTTTCTAATGTCTTTTGTGAATTTTAGTGTTTATTAGGTCATTGGAAGAAAATAACGGTGTTTACATGGAATTGCAAAGAAATGAGATTAAGGTCCAATGACATATGATTATCTTGGCCAAAATCAGTTTGTACGATAAAAGATGTGAAGACAATTTTTGTCTGCAAAATATCTTTCTCCATGGACTGGAAGCACTGAGACAGCCAACGTGGTTTTGTGTATAAAGGGAGACACGTCTCTTATTCATAACTGGGCAGCACATGATCCATGCAAAACTTGGACAGCAACCAAAGAAAACACGTAGTAGTGTATATGGAGGTGAAATCCAGAATGTTCTTTGGCCTATAACAGTTCGTGAGCCTAATTGAAGCACAAGAAAACACATGCTTGCATCTCCAAAACCCAAGCACCGAATGGACAAAGGAGGGCAACACATGCACACTTAACAGTAGGCCATCACGGGCACCCAAGTTGCTGGACTGCAGCTGAATAGTAACTCCCAAGCAGCTGGACGGCTTGCACTTCACAATCTGCAGCACTTTGCACACGTGGACAGCACTTGGATAGCATTAAGAGACAAGCCAACAGCACTCCCTCAAAACCTGATCCAATGCAGCACTTGAAGACAAGAAATTAGCTGGCAGCAAGCACTAGAACGTGGAGGACTTGTGGAGCTGCAGCACATCACTTTTCTTTTCTCCCAAGAAGCACCGAATGGACAAGGACCTGGACAGCAGCTCCCAGGGATTTTCTCCATAAAAGAGGAGCTGCTCTTCAAGCCACGGAGAGGAGGAAGTTCTCGGAAAAATGTAGCTTAGTTAGGAGTTTTAGTTTTTAGGAAGCTCTTCACATACAGTGAAGAGCTTTCCTTTTTTTTTTTTTAGTTTAGTTTTCTTTCCTTTTTAGTTTTTAGTTTTGTTCATGGTCAGCAAGCTCGTGGATGGAGAACTGTTCTTCAACTCCACATTATCAAAGGATCTCCATGGGTGGCTAAATCTTTCCCTAGGGTTTTGATAAACCCTACCCAAGTATCAATGGCTTAATTATGTTTTTCTTTGGGATATTTATTTTGGGCATTGATGATTGTGTAACTATGAGAATTACAATTTCGTAATTGGTTTTAATGTTAAATGCAATCATTTTGAAATGTTTATCTTGTCTATGAGAAAACCTTTTATTTTGATTGTGCTCAAATTATATTTATTGTTCAAAAGATGATAAATGTAATGGTTATGCAATGGTATTATTTGAACATGCAACAAGAGGTTTTGATAGTTCATGCCTAGGATAGACAAATCATGCTACATTTTAGGTTAGAGTAAATTTGGTAGATCATTTGTACTAATCCTAAGATGCGCTACACTTAATCATTGTTTGTGTGTAACTAAGTTAATAAATTTGATAGTCCATGCTTAGGGTAGACGGTTCGTGCTGCACCCTAGCTTAGGTAGACGATCCGTGCTAGTCGAAGATGGGTTACACTTATTTTTAATGATGGTATTTTCTTGACACTTTGTTGTGTGCTTGACAACCACACACAAGTAATATCATGACTAGAATGAATGTCCCATGTTAATGTGATAGCCATTGGTACAAGGTTAGTGGTGAAATCAATTCCCTATTTTTCTATATCATTAATTTCAACTTTAATTTATTTTCCAACATTTTATTTTCGTTATTAGTTTATAAATCAAAAATCACAAAAACATCATTTCTCTAAGGGATAAATTAGGATTAATTTTATTAAAGCTTGATAGACGCAACCAATACATTCCTTGTGGATCGACACCCTCAATATAGACACTGTCCTACAGTGACTCGTGCTATTGCGAGTGGTATTATTATTATTGAAGTACAAAACGACCACATCAAACCACTTAATTCTACACAGTTGCCTAATCCTACACAGCCACCCCAAGAAAAGAGAAAGAAGCGAGTAGCTACCTTCATGCAAAGTAAAGGGAAGAAAGTAGGAACAGTGTCAAAGATGATACACGAGCTCAGTCGTATCAGTGATGCTGTAGAGCCAAAGAGGCAACCTAGTTCGGAAAATTTAGGTAGCAGTATTCGTGATGTCATGGAGCGTGTGTGCACCTTGGAAGGTGTTGAGGAGGGTTCAGATCTCTATCGTATTGCTCGTATTTTCTAGAATAGAGAGAAGAGAGATATGTTTGTTGTGATGGAAAAACCACATTTGCAGCTTATGTTTCTAAAAGATGAAGCAGAATTGTTGGGGGGACGCCACTTCTCTATTTGATTAGCAAGTGGATAAACTATGTGTTTTTTTATGCTTAAAAAAAATGTTTGGACTATGTGATTTTATTTTATCCACTTGCTGCAGCTTATGATATTTTATATTTGAACAATGTGATTTTCTAGGTTGTGATTGTTGAACAATTTCTCCAAAACATTTAGTTTGTAATGTTCTATTTTATTAATTGTTATTTTTTTTTAGGTTTCATATACATGGATTGTGATGACTATATGGATTATGGTAATGATGATCATTGCCATGATATGATGAGAATGCTGATGGTCATGATGATGAATTTTACCATCTTGTTTCTGCTGGATGTCGTGCAGTAGTGGCGTATGCCATTAAACACATTGCTAAACAACCTTGTAGAAACTCTAAAGAAACTGGGTTTAAGTGGTTAATATATACATTGACTGGTAATAAGACAAAATGTCATGATATGTTTAGAATGAAACCACGTGTTTTCTTTCAATTATGTTATGTTCTACAACATACATATGGACTTAAGCACACGAGGCAAATCAGAATAGAATAGTCAGTAGGTATATGTTTGATGACACTTGCACAAGGATCGTGTAATAGATTGGTTCAAGAAAGATTTCAACATTCTGGTGAGACTATACACAGACATTTGCATAAAGTTATAAAAACGCTTAACCTAATGGCAATGGATCTCATCAAACCTCCTGACCCTACATTCAGTGAAGTTCCAAAAAAAATACGACATCGTCAATTGTATTGGCCACATTTTAAGGTACTTATTTTATTTGTTCATTAGTATTACTCAATTTATGCTTACCCTTTGTTAAAGTAATTTAGTAAGTATATAAATTTAACGAAATTTGTATTTTAGGATTGCATTGGTGCCATTGATGGAACACATGTCCCAGCTGTTGTTAGAGAGGATAAGAAAATTCCATACATTGGAAGAAAGGGAACATTAACTCAAAATGTTGTGGTGGCATGCGATTTTGATTTACTTTTCACATTTATCATGGCAGGATGGGAAGGTGCAACACATGATACACGTATTTTTTTAGATGCTATTCGTAGTCCATCTACCAACTTTCCAAAACCACCACCAGGTATAGTATTTTTCTTTTCTTATTTATTATGAATGCATATATTATAGATGATTATTATTATTATCATGTGTAGGAAAATATTATTTGGTTAATGCTAGATACCTTTTAATGATAGGATACTTGACACCTTACAAGAGGGAGAAATATCACCTTCCAGATTTTCAACGAGCTAGTTGAGAAAATGGGATAGAAGAGAGGTTTAACTATGTTCACTCATCACTTAGAAGTGCGATCGAGCGAACTTTTGGCTTGTGGAAGAATAGGTGGCGAATTTTAAGGCAAATGCCATCTTATGCTATTAAAGACCAAATGCTCATTGTATTTGCCTCCGCAATACTTAATAACTTTATTAGAATACATGATAGGAAGGATAAGGGATTTAAGTGGGATAAAAGTATCTTCGATGACCTAGAGAGCAATGATGATGAAACAAGTAGTATCAGTCAGGAAAACATTGGCAATATACATGATGAGGAGATGATAGTGGTTCGTGACAGCATAGCTCGGTCTATTTGTGGGCTGTAAACAATACTTTATTTCTTCATAGAAAACTTTTCAGTTTTCTCTACTTGTTCTTGATTGAACTAAGAACTTATCAAAGGCAAACCCTTTGTGGCGTTCTAACCAAGTCTAGGTTCTTGAAACGAGAATTCAACGGGTCTAGACCTTTTCTTGACTTGATTCTTGGCTTTCTTGGGTAGGTTTCAATTTGATTGTGGGTTCAAGGGAGTTCGATTCCACGGGTTCACATCATTTGGTATCAGAGCTCAGTTCCAAATCAGGTCTGATTTATCCTTTTTAATTCTTCCATTTGTTTTGTTTTGTTTTTTTTTTTTGTTTTTTTTTTCTTTCTCTTTTTTCTTGTCTTAGGCGTGTTATAAGGTTCTCTAGTCTCAGCTGCGATTCCTTCTTCATTTTTGTTAATTTTGTGTGTTTGAATTCAGATCTGTGATTTTTTACAATTGATTATTCGTGTACTTGATTCAAGAATTCAAATTTGCGAATTCTTTAATTGAGTATACAAATCTTTGCTTAAATTTTCAGATTTGACTCTTTACTTTAATTTCTAGATTTGACTCTTTGCTTTAATTCCAAGATTTGAATCATTGCTCTATTTTCCAGATTTGAATCTTGTCTTTAATTTTCAGATTTGAATCTTGCCTTAATTTTCCCGATTTGAATCTGCCTTAATTTCCAGATTTGAATCTTTTCCTTAATTTCCAGATTTTGAATCTTTGCTTTAATTTTCCAGATTTGAATATTTGCTTCAATTTTCCAACTTTGAATCATTGCTTTAACTTCCATATCTGTAATTTTCCAAATTTTAATTCCATTTTCGTTAGCGTTTGTCCTTTATCCACTTCCGTTTCTTGTTGTATAGTTAGCATATTCAAAAGTTGTTGCGTAGTTATTTTTTTAAAAAAAAAAGAAAAAGGGAAAAAAAAGAAGAAAAAAAGAAAGAAAAAAAAAACAGAAAAAAGAAGAAATTTAAAAAATAGCTGTTTGATATACTTTGCAATCCGAAAATTGAAGTGATTTGGTGTTGATTGATCTTTTCTTCAAAGGAATCGAATGTATCATCTTTAGTATCTTGTTTCCTAATTGCTCTTTCCTCGTACAAATTTTTTTAGACCCGTGTCATTTTATTCCTTTCTTGTTTTTAGAATCTATTGCTGGTTGGAATAATACGAGGTGGTGTCTTGATTTTGTTCAACTAGTTCTTAAAGAACTTGAAAGGGAAAACAAGTGAGGTGAAAGACCAAAAGAGTGAAAACACGAATGGAGTGACAATATTTGAGTGTAAACACGTAAGGGAGTGTGTGAGGTTTTACCACTAACATTTTTTTGTTTTGTTTTGTAGTGCATTGGAAATGTCTCATAAGAGTGACTCAACACATAAGGAAGAGGTGGATTATTCATTCTTTGTATTGCGGGCCATGCAACAACAGTTTGAACGGTTGAACTTGGTGTTGGAGGAGGTGAAAGATAGGATGGATAAGTAAGAGGTAGTGATTAGAAATCTGCAAGGTGGGCGAGATAGGAGGAGATGTGCACCTAGTGTTGAAAATGAGTTTGAGAACGAATGAGATGATGATGATGAGGAAAACATAGCATTTGAAGTTGCAATGGGTAAAGTTAATAGACCTAGAGGAGGTAGGCGTGGAAGAGGACATGGGAGAAATCTAATGGGTCGAGATGGGGTAGATAGGAACCTTGGGAGCATCAAAATGAAAATACCATCTTTCTAAGGTAGGACTGACCCTAAAGCCTATTTAGAGTGGGAGAAGAAAATAGAGTTGATTTTTGAGTGTCACAATTATTCAGAGGAGAAGAAGGTGAAGTTGGCAGTAATTGAGTTCACTGATTATGCAATTATTTGGTGGGATCAATTAGTGACTAATAGGAGAAGGAATCGTGAAAGACCTATAGAAACATGGGGTGAGTTGAAAGCCCTCATGAGGCGATGATTTGTACCTAGTCACTACTATAGAGACCTCTACCAAAAATTACAAAACCTTACACAAGGGTCTAGGAGTGTAGAGGATTACCATAAGGAGATGGAGGTGGCTATGATATTTGGGCTAATGTAGAGGAGGATCGGGAGGCAACAATGGCCAGATTTTTAAGTGGTTTGAATAGGGACATAGCCAATGTAGTTGAGTTGCAACATTATGTGGAGGTAGAAGACATGGTGCACATAACTATGAAGGTGGAGAGGCAGTTAAAGAGAAAGGGGGCAACAAGGTATACTTCAGTTTCTAGCACTCATTGGAAACCAAAGTGGGATAGAAATGATAAGTTGTAGTAAAGTGGAAGGTCGAACCACCTAAGGGAAAAAATGAGGGAACTAAGAAGAACAAACCCAAGGTAGATTTCCAACCTTCCAGGAATAGAGATATTAAATGTTTTAAATGTTTGGGTTCAGGGCACATCGCGTCTCAATGTCCAAAGAAGCGGGTGATGGTTATGCAAGACAATGGGGAGGTGATGACTGATAGCGAAGATGGCAGTGATGAGATGCCCGAGTTGGTCGATGCTAGTGATGATGATGGAGTGGAATACCCCGTAGAAGGTGAGTCTCTTGTTGCCAGGCGTGCTCTTTATATGCAAATTAAGATAGACGATATGGAGCAGTAGAGAGAGAACATATTTCATACTAGATGTTATGTTAACAATAAGGTGTGTAGTATGATTATAGACGGGGAAGTTGCACCAATGTAGCTAGTACCACCCTAGTTGAAAAGTTGAGCTTTTACCTTTACTGAAGCATCCTAGACCTTATAAGTTGCAATGGTTGAATGAATGTGGGGAGGTCAAGGTCAATAAGCAAGTTTTGGTTTGCTTTTACTATTGGAAGGTATAGTGATGAGGTGCTTTGTGATGTAGTTTCCTATGCATGCTGGCCATATTTTGTTGGGGAGGCCATGGTAGTATGATAAGAGGGTGATTCATGACGAGTTTACAAACATGTACAACTTTGTAAAGGATGGAAAAACATTCATGCTTGCTCCTTTAACCCCAAAACAGATCTATGAGGACCAACTGAAGCTGAAGAGTGAGATTGAGCAAAAAAGAAATAGTGAAAAAGAAAATAGAGAGGTGCCTGAGAATAAAGAAAAGAGAGTGGAGCCACGAGAGAAAAAAAGAAAGAGAACCTGCAGAGAGAAAAGGAAAGGCAAAGATGAGTTTTTATGCAAAGGAGAGTGAGGTTAAGAGGGCCTTCTTAGCAGATCAGCCTATGATTTTGTTTACAAAGAATCTTATCTTAATCTTGATGAAACTAACCAATCTCTTCCTAGTTTGGCTATTTCTTTGTTGCAGGAGTTCGAGGATGTATTTCCGGAGGAGATGCCGAGTGGGTTGCCACCCATTAGCGGCATTGAGCACCAAATTGATTTCATACCCGAAGCAGTTATTCCAAATCGACCAGCCTATAGGAGTAATCTGGAGGAGACAAAGGAGCTTCAATGGCAAGTTGAAGATTTGTTGAGCAAGGGGTACGTGAGAGAGAGCATGAGCCCATGTGCAGTACCAGTGCTACTAGTGCCAAAGAAGGATGGGACATGGAGGATGTGCGTTGATTGCAGAGCGGTCAACAATATTACGGTAAAGTACCGTCATCTCATTCATAGATTAGATGATATGCTTGATGAATTGCATGGCTCATGTATTTTCAGTAAAATAGATCTTAAAAGTGGATACCATCAAATTAGAATGAAAGAGGGAGATGAATGGAAAAATGCTTTTAAGACTAAACATGGACTTTATGAATGGTTGGTTATGCCATTTGGACTTACAAATGCGCCTAGTACTTTCATGAGATTAATGAACCATGTATTACGTGCGTTCAAAGGAAAATTTGTAGTCGTGTATTTTGATGATATCCTAGTGTACAACACGAACTTAGATGAACATATTGAGCATTTGAGATGTGTGTTAGAGGTGTTGAGATCTGAAAAGTTGTATGCTAATTTTAAGAAATGTACCTTTTGCATGGAAAAAATTGTTTTTCTTGGTTATGTTGTTAGTACAAAAGGTATTGAGGTAGATGAAGAAAAAGTCAAGGCTATCAAGGAGTGGCCAATGCCTAAAAGCATCACTGAGGTAAGAAGCTACCATGGTTTAGCTAGCTTTTATAGGCATTTTGTTAAGGATTTTAGCACCATTGTTGCACCACTCACTGAAATAATTAAAAAGAATGTTGGATTTCATTGGGGGAGTGATCAAGCGAATGCATTTGCTATTATCAAAGAAAGGTTATGTTCTACACCTGTGTTAGCATTACCTGATTTTAACAAAACTTTTGAGATTGAATGTGATGCCTCAGGAATAGGAATTGGATCCGTTTTAATGTAGGATAGGCAGCCCATAACCTTCTTCAGTGAGAAGCTAAGTAGAGCGGCCTTGAATTACCCCACTTATGACAAAGAACTTTATGCTCTTGTTCATGCTCTAGAGACATGGCAACACTACCTTTGGCCTAAGGAATTTGTGATCCACATCGATCATGAATCATTAAAGCATCTCAAGAGTTAAGGTAAATTAAATAAGCGACATTCTAAATGGATTGAATACATCGAGACCTTTCCCTATGTCATATGTTACAAGCAAGGTAAGGAGAATATTGTCGCTAATGCTTTATCACGAAGGTATGTACTTCTTACTTCTCCGAGTGCTAAAATGCTTGGATTTGAATATGTGAAGGACATGTATGCCAATGACGTTGATTTTTCTGATGTGTATATAGCGTGTGATAAAGCGGCATTTGGTAAGTTTTACAAGCATGATGGTTATTTGTTTAAAGAAAGCAAATTGTGTGTGCCAAATTGTTCAATGCGTGAATTATTGGTGCGTGAGGCATATGGTGGGGGATTAATGAGACATTTTGGTGTGAGGAAAACCTTAGAAATTTTACATGAACATTTCTTTTGGCCTAGAATGAGAAGAGACGTCGCACGAATATGTGGTAGGTGCATTACATGTCGCAAGGCCAAATCTAAGGTTTTACCACACGGGTTGTATACACCATTACTCGTTCCTAGTGAGCCATGGGTAAACATATCTATGGACTTTGTTTTGGGGCTGCCTAGGACAAAAAAAAGTAGTGATTCTATTTTTGTGATAGTGGACAGATTTAGTAAAATGGCACATTTCATTCCTTGCCATAAAACAAATGATGCTACCAACATAGCTGATTTGTTTTTCAAGGAAATAGTACGGCTCCATGGTGTCCCTAGGAGTATTGTTTCTCATAGGGATGTTAAATTCCTTAGCTACTTTTGGAAGGTTTTGTGGGGAAAATTAGGTACCAAACTTTTATTTTCACTACTTGTCATCCATAGACTGACGGACAGACTGAAGTAGTCAACAGGACTTTAACTCAACTCTTACGCACTGTCACTCAAAAGAATTTGAAAACTTGGGAGGACTATTTACCATTTATAGAGTTCGCATATAATAGGACTATGCATACTACTACTTCGTATTCTCCCTTTGAAATTGTTTATGGTTTTAATCCACTTACTCCTTTAGATTTGATGCCTTTACCTATTGATGAAAGGAGTAGTTTGGATGGACACAGGAAGGCCAAATTGGTGAAGTCAATTCATGAGAGGGTACGACTTCAAATTGCAAGAAGAATGAAAAGTTTACTTCCCAAGCCAATAAAGAGCGAATGCGTGTCATCTTTGAATCAGGAGATTGGGTTTGGGTTCACATGCGCAAAGAAAGGGTCCCAGTCCATAGAAGGACTAAATTGCATCCTTGAGGCGATGGACCTTTCCAAATCCTTGAGAAAATTAATGATAATGCTTATAAAGTGGATCTTTCCGGTGAGTATAATGTCTCTGCTACTTTCAATGTTTCCGATCTTTCTCCCTATGATGCAGGTGATGATTCGAGGTTGAATCCTTTTAAGGAGAGGGGGAATGATGGGTCCCATGGTAGGCCGAATCTTAAAGATCCCTTGCAAGTTCCAGATGGGCCAATCACAAGGTCAAGAGCGAAGAAGATCAAGGAAGCAATGCAAGGATTGGTGTAATCCACTTGGGCCGAGTTTACAAATTTATCGAGCAAAACCCCAACATTCAAGATGGGCTTGAAAGAAGAAGAATCAACTTTAATCCATGTGATACAAGCGACAGATGGGGGCGGCATAGCCTTGCGCTTTAGTGCAAATTCTTTATTTCACTAAGTATAGGCGTGTGAGCCTATTTTTATGTTTCTATGGTTATAGGCTTTTGAGCCTATTTATTTTATTAAGTGGACTTCTTTTATTAGTTATAGAAGTGTAGTTTAGGATGTTTTGGGCTTGAAGATGTTCAACCCATGTCTTTTAATTGATGCAGGCCTTAGTAGGTTTAGGGTTTCATGGAGAGGTTTTAAAAAAACTTGTAGCTGCATTTGCTAGGGAGGTTGAATTTGAATGAAGTTTTTTTCTTCATAGAAAACTTTTCAGTTTTCTCTACTTGTTCTTGATTGAACTAAGAACTTATCAAAGGCAAACCTTTTGTGGCGTTCTAACCAAGTCTAGGTTCTTGAAACGAGAATTCAACGGGTCTAGACCTTTTCTTGACTTGATTCTTGGCTTTCTTGGGTAGGTTTCAATTTGATTGTGGGTTCAAGGGAGTCCGATCCCACGGGTTCACATCAGTTTGTATAATTAATAAGTTATACTTTGGTTTGCAAGAGGCGTTGAAATGGAGGCTTAAACAATGATAGTAATTTTACTGTTATAAATAAATGTCCTTGTCGGTAATTTGCTAATGAAATCGCACTTTTATATTAATGTTATCCAAACACTCAAATGACAAAAAAATTACTTCTTAATCAATATTACCAAACGCTAAGTGCGATTTTAAAAATTGTTTTTTTTTATAAACTGCGTTTTGAAATCACACTTTTTTAAAATCGTATTTATTGAAATCGCAATCCCAAAGGGACCCTTAAATCATCTTCCTAAGAAGATCTTTCGAAGTAAGCAAGTAGGCTGCCTGAGAGGGTGAAACATTCTGCCAGAAAGCCATCAAATTCTAAAGAAGAAAGTGTGGACTGGATTAGTTGGACATCCTAATGATCGAAGAAAGTGTGGTCACTCTTCTTTTCCATTTTATTTTCCTCACAATTTCTTTTAGTCATTTTTCATTTCATTTGTGTCTTTTTCTTTTATTTCTAACAGCAATTGACCTTGTGATGTGTGTTTTTGTGAGAAATATTACTGTTAGTTTGTGACAGGTGTGCTCGTGTTTAAGTTTGGAGGGGCGCCCTGGCCTTTTTCACACTTTGATGCTTCCTTACTTCTGGTAATGTATTTATATACTACTCATTGAGGAACAATGTGTAATTCAAGTTTGGGGGTATAGAAAAATACTCTGTCTATTTGTTTGTTTGTTTATTTGCCCTTTTGTTCTAGAAAATTTTCAAAAAAAATAAATAAATTGTGCTAAGTTGTTGATTGAGCATGATTACATCGCAACTGTGGTTTGCATATCATTGGTTTGTTTAACATCATGAACACTGTATGTTATTAGAAATCTAAATCTTTTTGACTCATCTGTTGGATTAAAGAGACCTCACTTGTTTGATTTATTTATTTATTTTTTTCACAAGCACATTAACATTGGTTCTGTGAGGTATTAGATTTGAATTGAGGAATGTGTGTCTTAAGATTTGTAGGATGATTTATTGATGAAACTTTGGCTTAAATTCAAAAAAAAAAAAAAAAAAGAGAAAAAAAAAATAATATTATCAATTTGAGTTCTCATTGAGTAACTACACCTCTTGCCTCACTAAGCATTGAGTGTTAGCGTAAAAAGATGAGAAATTCAATTTGGTTGATTGTATGTAAGGATGTAAACGAAGCAAAGTTATGCGTGAGCTAGCTCGGGCTTGGCTCATGTGAGACTCAATTATTAAATGAGCCTTTGTGGACATGAAACTATACTCGATTATTAAACGATACATACCTGTATAAAATCCGGCTCGCTCGTTTAAAGTTTGTGAACATACTCATAAAAATGCTTGGCTCGCTTGTTAGCGCGGCTCGTATATATTTATTAATATACATATTTATTAATAAATATATGCATAAATATTGATAAAAATAACTTATTTAGTCACTTATTAATTAAGCTATACAATATATATTTATTAATTAGATCTATAAGTATCTATATAATATATAATTTAATGATAAAAGATAATTAAGATGGATATATCTTATATGATCTAAGAAATTAAGACTCTAAGTTTAATAATTAAGTATCTAATAATTGTTGAATTAACAATAAATTGTTAATCATATGATTTAAGAAAATCATGATACTTAATCATATTATTCAAATAATTATATCATATACAATGACAATGTAATTGGTATAATCTCAACTCAAGTGATTAACATTAAAATCAATAACGTGTTTATTATAATCACAAATTAAGTATAATCATTATAATTCATATCATTAGATTATATGATCATATGTATTATCACTATAATTTATATGAAATGCATGTGATCTAACAATTTATATGATATTAAATCTTAGGTGATTTGACATATTATAACACCCCAGAAAAAAAATAAAATCTAGAGTATTTCTTCTTTAATAGAAAGAGCCCACAAGGAAATTGTGTATAAGGCTAGATATTGTTAAAAGAAAATATAGTATTTTTCTTTACTATTGTTAAAGGCCGGTTACGAGAGCACGAGCAAAGAAGTTCAAGGATGTACCCAACGGACTCATCCAAGAGTTATGGGCTCAAGCGAATTCGTGGAGGCCCATTGAGCATGATCCACGTGGGCAACAAAGAATCGTTACCTTGATTCAAGTTCTAGAAGGATCCGGTTAAGGCTAAGAATTGGCAAGAAATATTTTGTGTCTATTCTAGAAGGATCGGATTGCATGGCTATTCTAGACGCCACTTTCTTTCCTTTTATGTTGTCTTTTGTTTCCTTCTATATGACTCTAGGCATCCAACTCTTCTTTCCTATTCCAGTTCTTTTTTTTTAGGCAAGTAGGATTTATTTTAGCTTTGATTAGGAGGGTGGGCGTCCAACCTTTATTGCCTTATATGTCTTGTGTGTTTTAGGAAGGTAAGGATTTCTTTCCTTACCCATTTTTAGCTTTAATTAGGTTTTCTATGTTAGGGTTTTTTTTTCTCTTGTAATGTTCAGCCCTTTAAATAATAAGCAATGGAAAAGGCAGACATTGATTATTCATAAAACTTGTGAGGTTTATTCTCTTTGGTTCTTTGAAGAACTACGCGAACTTATCGGGATTTCCCGTGGCGTTCATCTCGACTTATCAAACGGAGTTTCCACCACTGTTTATGGTGTCTTCCTTATACCGAAGTTCTTGTTTGTCATAAACAACGGGTCGAGGTCTTCCATTCGAATCTGTCCATAGAACGATCTTGGGTTCCCTTTCGTTATTGAGTCTCGTTATTCTTGACGGCGTTCACATCATGTATCTTGTGCATAACCACCGAAGGGTTGATTCCTTGGATATCTTCAATGGTCCAACCAATAGCCTTCTTGTGCTCTCTTATAACATCCAGTAATTTTTCTTCTTGAGCATCAACTAAGTCCAAGGCTATAACCACTGGCACAGATTCGGCTGGACCTAGGAACTTTAGACTGTTAGGTAAGGGCATAAGTTCCTTCTTGGGAGTCTCGGGAACTGCTACCTCCTCTTCCTTTTTGCTCTCCAGAGGGGCAAACTCTAACATCACATCTGCTTACTCAAGTAGATTGTCCAAGTCCAGATCTTCTCCGAATTGAGCAAAGCATGCTTCCAGGGGGTCCTCAATGCTTGCTTCACCAATAGTATCCTCAATGATCTCTTCAATCAAGCATACAACTCTAATGGATGTTTGCTGATATCGAAGATATTCAGCTCCACTGTCATGTTGCCAAAAGTGAACTTCATGACCCCCGTTTTACAATTTATTAGGGTGTTAGCTGTAGCTAAGGATGGTCACCCTAGAATTACCAGTATTTGAATCCCTACATTCTGGACCGGTTCTGTGTCTAGCACTAAAAAATCTATAGGGAAATAGAATTTATCAACCTTAATCAAGAAATCCTCGATGATTCCTTGTGGTACCTTCACTGACCTATCAGCCAATTGAAGCGTTATAGAGGGAGGCTTCAATTCTTCCAACCCCAATTCCATGTAAACTAAATAAGGTAGGAGATTGACACTTGGTCCAAGATCTAACAAAGCCTTCTTTATTTGGCTAACTCTTATCATGCAAGAGATGGTCGGACATCCGGGGTCCTTGTACTTGATGGGTAGCTTGCATTGAAGGATTGAATTGACTTGCTCGGTCAAACCTTCTTCAGGACATTGGTTCTTCTCTTGACTGTGATCAAGTCCTTCAAGAACTTGGCATAAGGCGGCACCTACTAGATGGCATCCAAAAATGGGATATTGATTTGGACTTGCTCGAATACCTCCAGAATGTCCTCAAACTTTCCTTCCTTCTTAGGTGCTAATAATCTATCAGGGTATGGCGCCTTAGGTACAAAAGACCTAGGAAGATCCTCAACTATGGGAGTAGCTTTAGGCGACTCTGCTTTACTTTCTTCTTTGCTGCCACTGCCTTCCCTTTAAGGCACAACATGGTTCTTTTCAAGAAGAACCACTTGATTGTCCATTTGTCTTCCAGACCTCAGTGTGACAATAGCCTGCACATGCTCCTACCCTTGCACAGCATTTGATGACCTTCCCCATGGAACTGCAACTTCGGGTTGGGCACGAGCTGGCTGGGGAGCTTTCCCTTCTCTCTCTCTCTCTCTTACACCCAATTGACTAGCAGTCTGCCCAATCTAGGTCTCCATCTTGGCAATTGCCTAGGTGTTCACCATGATAGCATTCTTCATGTCATTGATCGTATGGCCTGTAAGCTGTGCATTGTTGTGAGTTTTAAAAGTACTAGCAAGCGCATGAATTGTTTGCAATATAGTGTATGTGCAAGTGCGAGGTCAATCCTACAAGGAATTGTGTTGCGAAAATTAATCTCTATTTAAACTAATCCTATTTTAACCTAGTTTTGAATTTTTGGATTTTTTTTAACCAAAACACAAACGAAAAGATGATTAACTAAACAGAAAGAAAAGCACTAAGGTTTTGGAATCCACCAAACCAAATCAAACACCACATTCTTACGTGCTAATTATAAATCCAATTGAAATGAGTTGGCTATTCAAGTTCTTTAATAAATCGTAAATCATTTAATGAATCCAATCCTAAGATAAATCACAACGATTATCCCTTTGAGAGCAAATCATCAATTGTATTCGTTTGTCAGACAAATCGCAATGGATATATCCATTCTCAACGAAATCAATCGACGTATCCATCGGTTGAAACACATTAAATATCCATTAGAAAAATAAAATAGTCAATTTAAAGACATGAGTCAATGAACTGAATTATAACTTGAATTTTATAAAATATCGAATTTATAAATTTCATGAAAAGAATGTTGATGTTATCATTGATGAGGTTTCATGACTAAAAACATGAAATAAAACTAATGAAGACAGAAATAAAGAATTAATCTAAATTAAAAAAGAGAAGAGCTAAAAACAATGTTCTGAAAAGAAAATGTGTATATACAATGATCGATATAAAAAAGTGGTGCCTATCATAGGGTTTTTATAGAAAAATATTAGGTTAAACCCCATATTTTCAAAATGGCACCTCTACCCCTCAAAACCCTAATAAGAGAAAAGAATGCTAGGGTTTGGAGCCATATTTTCAAAATGGCACATCTACCCCTCAAAATCCTAATAAGAGAAAAGAATGCTAGGGTTTGAACTGTCTGCAGTTGCTAGGAACAAGGAAATTCGCGTGCTTATATTGCGAGGCACTTATAATATAGAAGACGTTCGAATTAGGAAAATTCTTTCACAATGATTTGTAGTATTTTGAATTATCTTTTCAACGCTACTGATTTCACCTTAATTTGATACTTGAGCTAAAAGTTATGATCAAAATACTATGACTTGTGCAGAACCTGAATTTTAATCCAATCCGATTTTGACTCTAATTAGAGAAATTTTGATTTAATCCTTTCGTTGATTTGGTTAAACATGACCATATTTAGGTCTTCTCGAAGTGTTCTTTCTTCCAAACTCTGCATTTTTCACTTTAGGTTTCAATTTTTTTCAAAGTTTGTGTACCCTAAAATTTTTAGGAATTTTATCAGATGGAAACATAACGTAGCTGATGAAGTAAACACCGATATTTCATAAATACATGAAAGCATACTATGTAGCTGTGAACATATATAGAAGTTCCAATCGTCCCACCTTGGAAGCATCTACGTATAGACCCATCTACAATATAATACTTTTATAATTGGCAGCTCAGATATACATGCACACGAGTACTCTTGTTTAGGGTTCAAGCATACAAGTACGTCTAAGCAAGAAAACTAATGGCATCATGCCTACAATATAGAGACACCGGCGTCAGCACAGTGCCTTTCATGCGTCTAAGATTCAGTTTAATGTACTAAGCTTTAATGTACTTAGATATGTCCTTCACAATGTCATTAAGATTCAGTTAGCCCTATGGTGTCAATCCAATTATGTTGCAAATGTTTTGATGATAACAAATTATATCTTGTTGCTCCAATATATTTACTTCAAGTATGATAGTTGCAAGAAATATTCGAGCACACATTCTCAAAGGAACAAAAAGGATAAAAGGCATTTGGAATTCAAAGCAAGAAACCCTTGAGTACCGAAGAACTCAAGATTGAAGAATCTTTATTTTATTAGTGTATTCTTATAAAGCTCCTATATGATTGAACTCCTGAGGCTTCTTACTCTAGAATGATCTTAGGACCCTTCATACATTGCATACATGAATTTTTGAAATACGAAAATGCATTAAACTTAGGTTTCTTTGAAAAATTAGCTAGCAATAATTCTTGTCTTTGAATATCTAATTTCAACTTTGAAAAATTAGCTAGCAATAATTCTTTTCTTTGAAAATCTAATTTCAACTTTGAAAAATTAGCTAGTAACAATTTCAGACTTTGAAAATTTGGTTGCAACTTTGAAAAATTAGCTAGCAACAATTTGACTATGAAAATATGATTGCAAATTTAAAAAATAACTAGTAACAATTTTTTACTTTGAAAATGTGATTGCAACATTGAAAATTAGCTAGCAAAATTCAAATTCTCTCCAACGGTTACATTCTTGCTAGACCTATAAATACGTTCTCATTTTGACACATCAATCAAGTGAGAAACAAACAAGCTTAGAACTCAAAGCATTCTTTCTTTTCATATATTCAAGTTCATTTGAGCCCTTCAAGTTCAATTCATAAAGAGTGCTAGTGAGAGATATTGTTGTAAAAGCTTTATTTGTATATCCTTCTAAAAAAGGAGAGTTGTCATTGTGATAGAAATCTCAAATCCTATCCACAATCAATTGTGTCAAGAGGGTTGGTGTGACCCTTGTGAGGTGTGAATGAGATTTTCCACCTTGTGAAGAAGAGTGGTGTACTCTTGGTGTGTAAAGGTTTGAACTCCACCTGGAAGGAGTTTGGTTTAGTGGATTGAAATCTCAAGTGGTGTGCTTGGGGAGTGGACGTAGGTCAGGTAGACCGAACCACGATAAATCGTCGAGTTGAATCTCTCTCTCCCTATCTCTTTGTTATTGTTCTCACATTTATATTCTTTGCATTACACTGTATCTTATATTGTTCTAAATTCTTAACTCAGTATAATTTTTATTAAAATAAAAGTTTGCCATCAACCCTATTCACCCCCCTCTAGGGTTTATTATTTGGGCAATAGATTCTCTTAGCAGCATCGAGGGCTTGCCCTCATAGACTTGTCCGTTTGTATAATGCTGGAGGCTTGCCTCGATTCTTGTCTTGCCTTATGCATTTATCTCACATCCATGCTCATGCTTCATGCTCAAACATTAAATATTTGCATTTCATGATCATGCATTTAAACAATTTGCACAACTTAAATCCCAACAGCAGCATCATGCATTTAAACATTTTACAAATCATCCTTTCATATTCATAATCTCAAAATACATAAAAATCCTTGTCATAAACTCAACATAATTAAAATTATTGAAATCATCCAAACCACATAATCAACATATTATCGGATTGATAAAAACCATCATATCATTTCATTTCTACAAAAGTACATAAGACAGTAATTTTTCTCTGTGAGTAGAATACTCACAATGGCTGCATGGATGATAGGCTCACTATGAATTTCTAGGCACGACTCGCAATGTATCACTGAAATATAACACATTGCACCACAACTTCGGCACTTGAACTCTAAATACCACAAATAGCACTTGAATCGCTCGAAAGCCATACCGTTGGAATACCCATAGAATTTCTAGGGCTCCAATCAAATACTTATTAGCATAAAACACTAACCCAAAAGAAAATCTTAGGGTTAGATTCATAAAAACACAGTCTACATAATTTACCCAAAAGTTAGGGTTTTGAAAAACTTACCAAAATCCTCCCAAATGCAGCCCAACACTTGGAGAATGTTTTGAAAGCTCCAAAATACTTCAAACCTAAAGAATCATCAAGATTAAACTCAAATATTTCAAGATTTAACCCAAAATCTCAAAAATCAAGAGTTTAGAAATTTACCTCAAACTAATCGGTCAAAACGTAGATCTCCTCGCGTATGTGGTTTAGATTTTCGTGGGTAGAAGGCTTTCCGTGAAAACCCTAAGAAAACTATGAAGAAAGTGGAGAAAATGAGCCAAAAAGAATCATTTTTGCTTTTATCTCAAGTGCCGTCTGGATGGGTTGTGAAGGTCCGAACACGCACATTTTAAATAGTACGTGTCCTCAAGGGCGTCCGAATAGTGTTGAAAATGGAACCTCTCGAACTTTTTGTTAGTATGTATGTGATTGACTGCATTTTGTTTGACAAAATCACTTTTATGTAATGTTGTCATTTTATCAAGGATGTCGTTTATTCAGAGTCTCCGTTTCAGAAATGTGCTTCAAGAAGTTCAAAGAGGATTCCGTCCAGACGGCCTAGTCATGCGTCCAGACGCCTATCGGTGTCCAGAAGTTTCGAACTGTTCAAGGTTGCATCCGTCCGGATGTCTCAGCAACACGTCCGAACGCTCATCAGTGTTCGACAAGAAATTGGATTTCCTTCTCAGACATAGATATGGGAAGATAGCTGCAATCGCCTAGACGTCAGGGCAACACCGTCCGGGCGCTAGGGCAACTCCGTCCAGACGCGGCCCTGATATGGTATTGCATGAAGCGCGTTATGGAAAGCTGGTTGCACGGTTGTCCATCCGGTCGGCCTTAGCTCGCATCTGGACGCCGCCTAGAGAAATTAGAGACAAACTCGATTTAAGTCTTCGTAGCCTATAAATAGAGGCCTCTAGGCATGTACAATTTACAGAATTTGGTATTGAATTCTTCATAGCTTAGAAAGTATATTTTTAGGGGAAATTGTGAAGATTCGCTTGCTCTCAAGCCGTTGCTATTGTTTGTTGTTGCTGTGCTTGTTATTGAAGTCTATCTTAGGGAGAACCCCTAAGGTAAATGAATCCATAGAAGACCCTATCAAGTAGGAGACTAGAGCTTCGACCTTCTTTGTGAGAATCTTCATCTTCAACTCAACATCTTCTTTCACCTCATAGATGCCTCCCTTCTTTTGGATGCAAGCAGCTTTATCTTGACAGCTTGAAAATTCCCATTGTTGGGAATTGTCGGATAACTGATCTAAGGTCCTATACGCCTCCTCTCCCATCAAACTCAGAAATGCGTCTCCATTCATCGACTCGATCATGCTACGGTTGGATTGAGTTAATCCTTGATAGAAAAATTGCACGAGTCTCCACTTCTCGTATCCATGTGGAGGGCACTTAATCAACATATCTTGAAATCTCTCCCAACTCTCAGAAAATTTCTCATCTTCTTCTTGAGTAAATGAGCTTATTTCCTTCCTACACTCATTGACTTTGGACATGGGGAAGAAATTGTTGTAGAACTTGTTTAGCAAGTTCTCCCAAGAAGTGATGGAACCAGGTATGTTTGAATCCAACCATGCCTTGGCTCTATCATGGAGTGAGAAAGGAAATAGCCTAAGATGCACAGACTCTTCAGAGAAATTTTGAAATTTGAAGGTGGCACAAATGTCTTTGAATTTCTTCACATGGCTATAAGGATTTTCGAGGTCCAAGCCATGGAATGCGGGTAGGAGTTGGATGACATGGGGCTTAAGGTCAAAGTGAGTGGCATTGGTTGGGGGTAACACTATACATGAAGGAGAATTTGTTGCAACGGGTGCAAACAAATCCCTGAGTGTCCTAGTATGATCAACGTTTTCTCCCCGATTCCTCTCATTCTCACCCGCATGCATGTTATCTCCCATCTCAACAGAATTTCTAAGCCTTCTCCTAAGAGTTTTTTCAATCTCGGGATCTAAAGATGTCAAGTGTAGATTCAAAGATCTTCTACCAAGCATACACCAACGTACAAACAATTATTTAACCAAAAAGACAAACAAAATAAATAAAGAGAAGAAATTGCAAATGGGGGACAAAATTCTCTAAGGTACAATCTAGGTTAGTTCCCAGGTAGGTGAGGGGGGTCACACCGGACACACTTAAATCCCAAGACCTTTCCTTGCCAGAATTCACCTTGACATTGCCCTTAGATTGCTAAATAGACCCACACTAGGAATTTTTTTTTTTTTTTTTTTTGAAGATTAAAAGAAAAATAGCACAAACAAATTAAGAAAAGTAAAGACTAACACAAATGCATATAATGACACAAAGGTAGCAACAAGGGTAAAAATTAAAACTTACAAGATTGGACCAAAAAATGTTTTGGCAAAATTTTTTGCTACTGAACTTATCCAAGAGCTGCCTCCTGTGTTGAAGTCGATCGATCGGATGTACTGGTCGATCGATCGATTGTCGGTCGATCGAATCCTTGGTCGATCAATCGAATCTTTGAAACTTTGCAGGACCAGGAACAGAAACAAAAACATAATAGAATATATATATTTTTTTGTTTAGCACAAATCAAAAACTAATAGACAGTAATATGAAGCATAAAACTACACAAAATTTTTAATTAAGCTAAAATAAACTAAGAGAAATCAGACAAACAGTAAAATGATGTAAAACATAAACAAAATATGAACAAAATAGACTAGAGAAAAGAAATACTTACCTGATTTCGAGCTGCTGCTATGTGCAGAAAAATAGATCAATCGAAGTTGAGTTCGATCGATCGACTTTTCGCTCGATTGAATTTATTCTCGATTGATTGACTTTACGTCAGGCGAATGTTCCCTCGATCGATCGAATTTCGATCGATCGAAATATGACTCGATCGATCGACTTTTCAAGGTACTCAGTAAGTTGCAGCAGCTGCAGAAACAAATTCGGGAGAAACAAAAGAGAAACTTAGAACACAAAACAGAAGCTAAACAACAACAAAAATGAAACAAAAATCTATCTGCTAGTAGAAAAGCAAAATCAATCAAACAAAAACCAATTTTTGAACCGATTTCCCCGGCAACAGCGCCAAAAACTTGATGTGTGTTTTAAATGTACTCGCAAGTGCACGAATCGTTTGCAATATAGCGTGTTGCAAGTGTGAGGTCGAATCCACAGGGAAATGGTCAAAAGTTAGTGTTTTGCTCAATCAACCTCATTCTAACCTAGTTCCAAGAGTTTGAGGGTTAAACATGCACCAAAAATGCTAAGTAAAGAAGAAGAAATGAACTATGTAAAAAGGGACTAAGGATAAGGAATTCACCAAACCAAATCCAACAACTCACCCTCTTGGTTTCCACTTGAACACCCAAAGAACATTAAGCTTAGGGTGTCATTCAAGTTTCTCAACCATAAACCTTAGAACCATTAAACGAATCCAACTCAAAGATAAATCACAAAGAGTACCCATTTGAAATCAAATCATCCATTGTATCCATTCAAAGAATAAATCACAATGGATATCATCTTTCAAACCGATAAAACAATGTATCCATCAGTTGAAACACATTAAATGTCCTACTTCTACCACCAACCACATTCATTGCAAAAGATAAAGCATTAAATGAATGGAACTTGAACAACATAATGATATAGCATTAAATGTGCAAGTAGGACTACAAGAGTGTGAGTGTCATCAATGGAGAGGTTTCATCCTCAACCTTAGTTGAGAGTTCTAGCCTCCCATGACTAAGAACACCACAAAAACTTGAAGAACAAACATGAAAATTGAAGAAAAGCTTTACAAAGACATATGTCTAAAGAAAAGAGCTACTGAAATAAACTACAAAATGCACGAAATTAAATCTATCTACTACTCTCAGAACTCTTCTCCAACAAGGAGGCATGGCTATGGCTTTATAGAAGGAAATTAGGGTTAGAAACCCATGTAAAATGACTCCTATAATCCCCTCTAGGGTTCCTCTCTTGCTAGAGACAACCAAGGTCACGAAACCAGCGTGTTCTGCTGCAAAAATCAGAGGGAGAACTACTTTTGTCATGAAGAAGCTCCTAATTGGGCGTTCTGGCGCGCTTCTGCAACAGTCAGAGTTATGGGAAAAATCGATCGATCGAATTATATTCGATCGATCGACTTCGGGAAAAATTCGATCGATCGACTTTTGAGTTCGATCGATCGACTTTCCTAGACTTCCGAATTTCCAAGCATTTCCACATGAAATTTTGCCATTCCTCTCTTATTGACCTATAAAACACAAAAACACAAAAACTAACAAAAACATCAGAAAATAGCAAGGCTAAAGGTCTAACTAATGTAAATCAAAGGGTCCAAATATACAATATTTGGTACTCATCAGGTTACGTGTCAGACTGCTAGATATGATTGCTACATCTGGTATGTGAGTATTACTGTCTATGTACTAGCTTTGTCTTCTAATAGTGGATTTCTTGCATTTGGCTGCCCCAGAGTGGTTTTTCTCTTCATTGAGTTTCCCACTTCGTTAACAAAATATTTGTATTCTTTAAATTCTACATTTACAATATTTTGTTACATAGTGCGAACACACATAGCAAATTAGAAGTCATTTTATTTTTCACTTTCGCATTCGTAATAGCGTTCGAACAGACTGCGAACGCAGACTTTCTGCAAAGGTTGTCTGGACAGCTGTTGTGTCCGTCTGGACGCCTACTCCAGAAACTCAACTCCTTGAATTTCTAAGTGTTTTATTCGCATCTTCTTGGCACTTTACTAACTCTAATCAATTTGTTAATTTAATTTACTTCTTAAACACACAAGTAATGTCTCGGACATTACACAATTAGTTTCACATGTTTTACCTCACAAATTGTGTGGAGTGTAAGCGGCAGATTCAAACTGAAACTTGAGGAATTTCATGTGCCAAAGGTAAGTGTTGACTTAGATTTCCTATTCAAAATTTTAACCTCGCCAACGAAATGCAAAACACAATTAAAGTTCAACTGGGTTCTTAGAAATAGCATGAATAGACATTTACAATATTTGAAATAGTACATGAAAATGTTTTTTCCTACCCCTAAACTTAAACGATAATTGTCCCCAATGCCGGCTGGAAAGGAAAAGGTGGAGCGAAAGTACTCCCTCAAACTTCGATGCAAGAACATATGCCCTGTAAAACAAAGCACTACTTCAACCATTAATAAAAAAATACATCATAAAAAACAGTAGGAGAACAAAATAAAAATAAACAAAAAGAAAAACACAAGAATGAAATGGGTTTCCTCCCATAAGCTCTAAGTTTAACATCTTCAACCAGACCTGTCAAAACTAACATCCTATGGGTTAATCAATGAGTGAGAGTGAAAAACAACCCTTATTTAGCATACCAGGAAGCGAGTCTTAAACATAATCAATGAGTGAGAGTGAAAATTATTTTTGATTAATCTTGGTTTAGGAATATGTCATCCAGCGGCTCCCAGCACAGTGTTTGACAAATGGATCTTTTGGAAAACAATCTATTGTTGAAGTCCTTTGTTCATATTTCCAAAGGTCTCAGGTTTTAGATGAGCTTTTCCCCCACTCATGTAGAGCCTTCTATAGCATCTCCCTCAGATCTGTATCAGTTAGAGGTTCAGTGGTGAATCTCCTCATTTATCTTACAAACCAGTTACTTAGAGGATGTCAATCTGCGGATAACCAGGTTCAGGCTTTGCAAAATCAAGAGACTGAAGGTTTTTCAGTCCATGGTTCCCGGCTTCCGAAGCTAGAAGCTGAAGTAGTTCAAATCCAGCCTTTTGTACGGCTTTCTCTCCATTACTTGATTTTAGTGGATCAGTAGGATTTGGTACTTAGAGGATTTTTGTTCCTCTTTTTTGGGCCACTTGCAGACTCTTCTCTAGTTTCCTATTGTTTTGGATTTTAGAACGTTTTTGTCTGTGGATTTTACATACTTTGTTTACCCTCGTTCTGTTGAGATATCAAGGGGGAGTATTTTGTTACTGTGCTCTTTCTATACTATGTTTACCCTTTGTCTTTTTGAGACAAAAAAGGGGGAGTATGTTAGTTTTTGGACTGGGAATGTATTTTTAACCGGTCTAGTGATTTTTGTCCTAGAATGGCCAAAGGAAGAGTTTGTTAGTTTTTGATTGGCTGCATTCTGTTGACAAAATCATTATTATGTAATGTTGCTGCTTTCATAGGGATGCAATATATTTCAGAGTCTTCAGATATTCAGAGTTTATTTCTCTGATGTGGAAAGAGCGTTATTATGACAAGTTCCAGTGTCACAAGCTCCAAGAAGGCTATTTCAGTGTTCAAGGAAGATTCTGCTCAGATTCCAACTCAGAGAAGTCGGATCCCAAACTTTCGTCCAGACGACTCAATAAAGCGCCCGGGCGTTCATCAGTCAGTAACATCCGTCCGGACGAAGTGTCAATACCGTTTGGACTGCCATCTATGTCCAAAAGTTTCAAATTGTTCAAGGTTGCATCCGTCCGGACGCTATTTAGAGTTCGAGAAGATTTTAGCGTTCCAGTGAATCCGTCCGGACGCCAGTTAGAGGTCGAGGAGAATTAGGTTTTCCTTCTCAGACGCAGATATGGGAAGACAACTGCAACCATTCGGACGATGTGTGTTCCCATCCGGATGCTATCCTTGATAAGGCAAGTCGTGCATACAAAGTTCAATCATTCAGACGTCAGTCTTCATGGTCCGGACGCTCAAGCTTCATATATGGAAATTGTGTGCATCAATTCAATCGTACGGATGTCAGTCTTCATGGTCTGGACACTCCAAGCCTTGATATGGAAATTGCTTGCAGCTAAAGTGCAACCGTCCGGATGCTAGGGCAACACCGTTCGGATGCGGCTCTATTTGAAAAAGAATTTCAAGCAAATTTATAAAGCAGATCGCACAGTTGTCCGTCCTGAAGCCCTCAGCTACCATCTGGATGCTGCCTAGCAAAATCACATCAGACGCGATTTAGGTTTCTATGGCCTGTAAATAGAAACCCCTAGGCATGTATTTTGCATGAATTTGGTAGTGAATTCTTTGTAAGCTGAGAGAGGGTGTTTAAAGAGATATTGAAGATCTGCTAGCTCTCTAGCTATTGCCAGTGTGCTATTTGATCAGCTGTGAAGTCTATCTTAGGGGTTGGTCCTAAGGTAAAGGATTCCATTGAAGACCCCTACAGGTAGGAGACCTGGTTGGGAGGCGTTTGTGTTGGGTTACACATCAGAGTGCTAGATACGATCGCTGCGTCAGGTATGTGAGTGTTACTATCTATGTATTAGCTTTGTCTTCTGAATAGTGGATATCCTGGGTTTGGCTGCCCCAGAGTGGTTTTTCTCTTAATTGAGTTTCCTGTTCATCAACAAAATATTTGTCTCCTTTAAATTCCGCATTTAATATTTTGTTGCACACTGTTCACACACACAGTTAATTAGAAGTCCAATAATTTTCTCTCCCTCTTTCGCCATTCTGGGAGAAAAACACTTGACCGATTTGGAAATACATTCCCGGTACAAAAATAAAAAATACTCCTCCTTTTTGTCTCAAAAGGATAAAGGGTAAACAAAGTATAAGAGAAAAACCATAACCAAAAATAAAACAAGAGAATAGAACAAGGTTAGGTCTTCAACAAGAATTCAGGACACACATGTATCTAAACCTGTGAAAACAGTCAGATAGCTGGTCAAAAATACGCAAACATATAGAAAAGAGTTAAGTAATCAATGAGCATAAATTTCCTGCAGGTAGAGATTTTTCAATAGTCAACTTAACTCATGTAATGCGTGTGTGTGTGAAGACTTTCTCAATAAGGTATGATTTTTGCTAATATGATTTAAAGCAACTGAATTTTCAAAAAAAAAAAATTTATAGTTAGATCAGTCAAAAGTCAAACCTTATCTTACTAGGGCCTAGTCACCCTCATCTGATACTCTCCCCCTAAGAAGTAGCACTATTTTGAATTTTTACTTGCACCATGAAGGACAAGATATATAGCTGAATCAACATTTAAGCAGTGAATATATTCATATAATCATTGAGTTCAGAAGTAGAACTGCTTGTTTCTTTTTTGTGCTGCAACCTAGAGAAAAAGCCAGAATTTCTAGAATCTAGATTCAACTAGCGAGTTGGTCAATTTTACCATCTTAGCAAAAAAAATCTCTCTTAGAAGAATTTTCAATACAGATGCAGCAAGAAAACTTAACACAAATTAGACTTAGAATCTCAATAATATGTAGGCATATTCTATCAAAGCACAACTAACTGAGATAGCTGATAAAGATCCATGAGATAGCTAAAAGATTAAGAAGAAAAACCTTGCACCTTACCCCTTTTTTTCTTTTTCTTTTTTTTTTAAAAAGAAAATCAACATGCATAAAAGGAAAAGAAAAAAACAATCAGTCCAAGCATGTAGTAAGGGCAAACCCGACCTCAGGGAGAAAGGTTTACCTATACCAAGACAGAAAAGCAGTCGCCCGACATACTTTTGTCTGTCATCCCTATGAAACACCTACAAAAATTTCTCAAGACAACAAGAGAAACTATATAGGGATAGACAAAATGGTTCCATAACAAATATGTAAAGCATGCACAGGATATGACAATATAAAAGATGCAATGCAAGTGTACCTGACATGCACTAGGATTTAGGAACCACAATCCTAGGCATGTGTGACCTCACCTACTAGGAGGGTCTGCTCCCCCTTGGGAAGTGAGTGTGTCTATCATGCCCTCCATCTTTCGGCTGCAATTCCATATATCTAATCAAGCGTTACATAAAGCTACCAGCAATGGGCAATTCTTCATAGGATGGATCCATTTTAGGCGTCTGCGGCTTTTCCTCATGATGCTGAGATTTGTTCTTCTTTGGCAACTAGGCCTGTTTTACTGGAACAAACCTCTATTGTTGCCACTGATGCCTTGGAGCAGGATATCTTGCATGAGGTCCAGACTTTCTAGGTGGGTCCTTTTGAGGCTGAGGACCCTTGGGTCTGACATGACTATTAACTCCACATTGGTGACATATTGGAGTTTTGTGCACTGGTGGAGCATACCTTGATAGTTTCCTCTGAGCCTGATGCTTCCTAGGAGGTCTGGTCCTAGTAGAATCTTACTTTGGCAACTTCTTCTTCACTTTAGACCTCTAAACAAGTACATGTGGGCACTTGGGTCGGATGTGATCACTCAACCCACAGTGATGGCAAATAGGGACAAACTTTTGAGTGGGTTGTCTCCTATGTGGCGGAACATATTTTGTCTTGGAATGTTTTTCAACGCCTTTTTCCTTCTTAGGAGCATTCTTCTTATTCCAAGTTCTTGGAAATTTTAATTGACCACAATTTGGTCTAATATGTCCCACCATCCCACAATGATGACATGTAGGTAGGCTTCTCTCTATAGAATGCTTAGATTTTGCAGGTGTAGTATTATCATTCTCATAAGAAACCATAATAGCCTTACCTTTGTCATTCTGAATCTCTAAACCTGAGGGCTTCACAAACACAGTTTTGGAAGTAGAAGCAATGTTGGAGGAATCAGTAGCTACATACCCGAGACCAGTTTTGTCAGATGAGCACTTTTGACCTGTCAGCATCTGAGTTAGCTTGTTGTCTGAGAACTTCTCCAACTGTAACGGTGCATCCATCAGTTTCTCTTTCTGTCTTCATAGTGTCCATCTTCATCACCTTCTTCTAATTGAACTCTCTTAGCTTCAGGAGTTCCATGTACAAGACACAATATTCCTCTTTTAGTTTTTCATCACTGTGCTCAGAGTAGTGAAGATCGTCCTAGTCTTCATGTGGAGCCACACAGGCTAGAAAATTCTCAGGAGATTCTTCTTCTTTCTCAGACTCATTGCTGAGAGTTGTAATGTAGGCCTTCCCTTTGGCCCGCTTAAGATTTGCACATTTAGCTCTCATGTGCCCAAAGTCGGGGCACTCACAACATCTATGACCTCTAGGATCTACCTTCTCTTCTTCTTCTAGCTCAGCTTCACTGGGAGTTTCCCTCAGTCCTTCGATGAATTTATCAGTCTTCATCAATTTATTGATCCTATTGGCAATCATGGCTAATTCATCTTCTTCTTCATTGTCAGAGTCTTCATCAGGGGAGACTCTGCTTTTAGTCGTTTTGAAGGCCATCATCCCCTTTGCATTCTTGACTGGGGGTAGGGAATACTCATAAGTTTGAAGAGATCCCACCAACTCTTCAATCTTCATAGAATCTAAGTCCTTGCTTTCTTCAACAGAAGTCACTTTTTTCCTGAAACACTCTCACAAAGACCTTAGAATCTTTTTGATGAGTTTTACATCAGAGACCCTCTTCCCAAGACTCACCATCGAGTTTCTCAAGTCGTTGATCCTGGTGTAAAACTCACCAAATGTCTCATTCTCTAACATCTTAATTTCTTCAAATATAGAAATCAACATCTGGAGCTTGGTAGATTTAACAAGTTTGGTGCCCTCATATGTTGTTTCTAAGATTTACCATACTTCTTTAGCAGATTCACAATTTAAAATTCTAATGAATTCAGATGGGGAAAGCACTTGACATAGAGCATGGAGGGCTTTATCATTGGAAAGTCGTGCACTATTTTGAGCAACAGATAGTTCAGCAGTTGTAGCCTTTGGTTTAATCCAACCAATTTCTACAATTTTCCAAACATCAATAGATTTTAAAAAGAAGCACATACGAGCTTTCCAATACCCATAATTCGTGCCATCAAAGGCAGGAATGTAATGAAGAGATTGAGACATTATAAAAAAAAAAAGAGTCAAAAAGATCACACTTAAGAAATAAATCTTAAACATAGTGTACCAAACTCTGATACCAATTGAAAATAAATAATGACTTCTAAATTACCAAGTGTGTGTTCGTGTGCAACAAAAATATCTTAAATGTGGAAAATAAAAGAGACAAGATATTTGTTGATGAAGTGGAAACTCAGTGAAGAGAAAATCCACTTAGGGGCAGCCAAACCCAGGATATCTACTATACCGAAGACAAAGCTAGTTACAAGACACTCGCACTCACATATCTCTGATGCAGTAGTCATACCTTTAACTCTAACACGAAGCCCATCGTGAATGCTTTCCAACCAAGTCTCCTACTTGAAGGGGTCTTTAATGGAATCCTTTACCTTAGGGCCGACCCCTAAGATAGACTTCACACGAAACAAAGAGCACACATCGGCAACGACTAGAGAGCTAGCAAATCTTCAATTCTCCCTAAACACCCTCTCTAAGCACTATGGAATTCTATACTGAATTTTTACAAATTACAAGCCTAGAGCCATCTATTTATATGCTTCAGAAAACCTAATTCTAAACAAATTTGGACTTTGGCTGTGGAGCATCCAGACAATAACTAGGGAGCATCCGGACAGTCTTCTGTGACTGCCTTTCCAGAATAGAGCAATTCTTCCCAAAAGAGGACCGTGTCCAGACGGCTTGACCGAGCGTCCAGACGATCTTCACTGTCACTCCTTTTCGCGTCTGTAAAGGAAACCCAAAATATTCTAGAACACTGGGTAGCGTCCGGACGTGTTGCCACGTCGTTCGGACGTCTGGTAGAAACTTCCCAAATAATGTTGATTGAAATCCAACTCAATGTTGAACTCAAGAGTAGGTTGACCTAGTGTCCGGACAATGTTGCTCGATCGTCCGGACGGCTGCAACATTGAAGCTTCTAGACACTAAGGGGCGTCCGGACGCCTATAAAGGCTCATTCGGACGGTTGCACAGGAACTGACTTTTCTAACTTGGAAATTGCATGGAATCTTTATGGACATCTTCTAGGAACTTGTGACTAGACACAAGGCATGAAATGAGACACTGTCCATATTACTTGAAGACTCTGAAAAGAACCCTATTAAAAAGCAACCATTACATAAAGTGTTTTTGTCAACCAGGATATTGCCAATATAAAATACTAACAAGTTTGATACAACGGTGACTAATACTTCCGTCCATAGAGTGTCTTGTAAAGCAACATTCCAATAATTGCATGTTAGCTCGTATTGTAAGCAATCCCAATTTGTGGTAGATATTAAATTCAACTTCCTTAAGTCCAAGACATCAGCTCACATTATGTCCTCCAATGATTCGAATAGCCCTCAAGACCGACCGTTGGTCTATGGATAAGAAGTGGTTGCAAATTTAAACTGCATACAACCTCCTAATGTAACTCTGCCAGAATCTTAATAGTAAATCACATTCCACCACATGACATTCGATGCTTTGACCATTGTACCACACCTTAGACATACAATCCTACTAGCTTATCATTCATTGAAATGAAGTGAGCAATCCTAGTCAATCAATCACTACTACTCAATAGTGTCATCTCTAGATGGTACTCTCAACAATCTTGTACCAAAGTCCCAATAATCTTATTACCAAAGTCCATAGTTATCTCGTTCCATTTGATTAGTGGTCAAAGCGCTCACACCGGCCTTTGATGCTTCTTCTCCTTCCAATGACACTCTTTACAAATATGTCTATTCTTTTAATCATTCCTGCCATCGTGATCCATTATCTCATCATCTAGAATATCATCATCCAACGAGTGAAAGTCCTCAATGAACAATACCTTCACCCAAGAGCTCTCCAGTCCATTCGTATTAAGACACCCAAAAATCCTCTATAATACCTTACTTCATCCACATCAATAATCCAATGCCCGAACGATCTACTAATTGCAATAGACCTCGATCATATTATAGAATCTATTATCCAATTGTGCACATTCCTCAAGCGACACACACAATCAACTTATTCATCGAGTCACTTCCATCTACTATGTCATTTGTAGTATCCCAATATCATTATCAAAGTTCAATGTCCAATATTACCACATTTAGCATTAAGAATCTCGTGCCTTAACATTCTTATAATAGTCAATTAACAAAATCCTGAATCTTAACTCAGCTCGAACCAGCTTCGTTGCTAAGAAGTAAGACCATACTATTGCCATTAAGCATGCTTAAGTAGGGTCAGGCAGAACCATTGTTGCCTGATGGGAACTTCCCCCAAATTGTTATCAATGTCTTCATGTCGCACGACCTCTTAACTTTACACCACTAAAAAGAGTGCTTTGCATTTTGTTAGTTTTATTGGCTACATTCTATTGACAAGATCACTACTATGTAAGTGTGCTGCTGTAAAATCTTGAAATGTTAGAGTTTAATCCTCGTTTATCTTTAGGATTTGCACGGTTTGGAGCTCCTTAAATGTTCACCAGGTGTTGGATTTCACTTGGGTGAATTTTGGTAAGTTTCCTAAACCCTAACTTTTGAGTTATGTATTTTAATTGTGATTTCTTGTGCCTAACCTTAGGGAAACCTTATGGGTTAGTGTTATTAGTTTTTAAATAGCAATATTATGTTATGAGTTAGTAAAATAAATTATGGGTTTAAGATTGAAAACCTTAATTGGTGCGGTTAAATTAATTTGGGAGCTTTTAGTGTTTAAAACCTAGATTACTAATTTATGGATTAATTGTGGTTATTGTGATGATTAATTCCAAATTAGCTATGGGTTTTGTAAAAAGATTAGTGAATATAATTTTAGAATTAATGATATTGAGAAAATGTAAGTGAAAATAATCTATTGATTAATGAATATAATTTGGGTTAACATTTAATGTTATAGGTAATTATTTAAAGGTGGTAATTTTAATGTTCAGTCATAAATAAGTGTTTTAGGTTAGTGGTGTTGTAGGTAAAATTAGTGAGTAATGTTTATAGGTGTGTAATTCGGACCCTTAAAATATTATAGGTTTTCCAACAGTTTAGCCTTAAGCTATTGAAGTGCTAATTAGGATGTTAAATTATTTAGAGTATTAAATTGTGCAAGGTATTGTTTTTTGCAGTGGCACATTGTGAGGAGTTGATTAGGAATCTTGGTTAAGCTTGATATCCGCACGGGCATGTGAGTATTTTACTCACTGAGGGACTTTAGGAATTTAGATACATGAATTGCTATGCTTGGTTGAATTTGATGTTAACTCTATGATGATGATTTGGTATATGTGATTATGAGTTATATTGTGAAAATAAAATATGTTGATGAATTGATGTTGAAGAATTGCATGGGATTAGTGTTGTGAATAGAATTGTGGTAATGTAATATTGTAGAGATATGCATGAAATTGCATGTGAATGGATAACATAATGTTGGATATATATATAATTGAATTATGAATTGTTGAGTTGAGAATTATGATGATAAGTTAATGTGAGATGATTGAAATTGATATGTTAGGAATTGTTGGAGATTGAGTAACATGAAATTATATTATGAATGTAGTACATGTCGAAAAGTAGATGAATGAAAATGATGTGATTGAGTGGTGGATTGTTGGAACTAGAACATGTTGTGGTAATGATAGTATATGAATGCTTAGCATACAAGGTAAGTCTAGGGTATGTGGCTTCTAGCACTTATGTATTATGGGTGTCTAATGATAGTATATAAGCATTTGGCATACAAGGCAAGTCTAGGGTATGTGGCTTCTAGCACTTGTGTGTTGTTTGCCCTGCGGGTATGTAGCTTCACGGGCTGTGTATTATGCAAGGCAAGTCTAGGGTATGTGGCTTCTAGCGCTTGTGTGTTGTTTGCCCTGCGAGTATGTAGCTTCACGGGCGGTGTATATTGTCATTTTGATATTCTATACGTGAGTCTAGAGTAGTTGCTTCTAGCTACGGTGTTGATAATTTCAAAGTTGGAATTAAAGACAATCTACATGAGTGACTTGTATTCGATGATGTGTTGGCGTGTGGACATAATGATTTGAGAGTGATGTTGTTGAACCTTGTATATGTGTACGTATGTTTGTGTGCTTTGTTTACTCCAGTGAGTACTCTACTGCTGAGGCCTCTGTAATTTATTATTGAGGTGGTAAACTCATACTTTCACCTGTACGGTTGTGGTTAACCCCACTACCGTACAGATACTGATGCTTTGGCTGCAGGTTTAGCGGATGTAGAGGATGACCCCGTAGCTCTGTATTTGGGGTACTGCGACTGAGGCACATCACTGGAGTCGTAGCTGTGTGGGCTTGGACGTCCACCTTTTGGTAGTTTTTGTTTATGGCTCATGTCACTTGTGACACTTGTATTTATGAGCTAACCTTTTGATATCTATTTAATAACTATATAGAACCCTTAAACAGATAGACATATTAATGGCTCTTTTGTTGTGATTAAGTATTGTTTATAGATGTACCTTCCGCTATGTTGATAATGTTATTATGTGTAATCTGCTGCGTAGATATAACTCTGATTATCAGGTACATGTTATGGAATGTGTACCGTATGTTGGCTGAGCGACATGTAGTCATGCCACTGTGATGACTCATTTTATATTTTCAAAATAAAATAAAATTGGGTCTTCACATATGGACTCGAAATGAGTCTATTTAAAGCTCATTATGCTTGTATTTAAGCCCTATAGAGTTATAAAATTTATCCTTTTTCCCAAGACCTGTGAGATGCGAAAAATAAGAAGACAACAAAATTAAATCAATCACACACGACACCAGATTTAAGTGGTTCCCTCAATATGAGGTACGTCTACTGGGCAACCCGGAGAAAATTCACTATCAAAAGGTGAGTACAAGAGAGTAATAGGGTGAAAAAATCACTCAAACCCAAACCCCCAATACACTTAATTCTCACTTTTACCCAAAAGGAGAATAATGAAAAAATGGAAAAACCTCTATTTCTTCTAGTGCTCCCACCTTCTTCTTTCTCTCAATTTTTGCATACTTGAAGTCTCTATGCAACACTCCTTTTATAAGAAGCAAAACCAATCACACTTCAACTTGGAGAAGTAAACCCAATACAAGTGAGTCTTGGATTTCATGTAGGAATCAAAGCCTTTCCTTCTTAGAGAAGGACTAACACTTGGCCCACCGACTTGAACAATTCAAGTCACATAAATGTCTAACATATAGCTACTGCTAGAATTTTATAAAATTCTATGAAAATTCCAGACTTAGCGAGGATTGCTAATCACTCGCTAAAACGAAGTTTTCACTAATTACCACGTTATTTCTAAAATTGAGAAGGACCTACTATGTTTCTTGATATATTAGGACTCATTTTAGTAAATAAATTACTTGAGAATCATTTTGGTGAAACCAGAAATTAATTTGGACAAAATCTCATTTTTAGCCTAAAAAGCAGTGTACTTGAGTTTCCAATTGTCGTTAAAAAGGTAAAAACTATCTTTAATTCATTAAGTATGTAACGCCCCGCCTTTTCCAAAAATGCATATGCAAATTTTTTTCAATTTCCACATGACATTATGTCATCATCAGAGTTAAATATTGGTAACGTAATATATTTATAATTATCTAACAAACTTAATAACAAATAACATATCAGAACTTCTAACTGAAAATACCACAAAATAGATAGATAAAGTATTACAGAATAATTACACATAAAGATAGTGTAAAGATAGTGTTTGTGCCATATAAGACATATATAATTATACAAGCCAAAATAACTATTGTTTCTAAAAATTAAGCTAATGAACTACATCATAGTAGTTCGCAAAAAGGAGGCAGTCTAGCCTCAAATACTAATATCAGGATCCATCTAAGGGTCTGGATAATCCTAATACTCCTATTCTTAATAACCTGCATTAGTAAATAATACAGAGAGAAAACAACAATACAAAATACCTAAGTGAGTCCATTGTTTCCCATAATATAATGAATGCTGATTTATTTAATAAATGCAACATAATGCAGATATGGCTTTATAACCACATGTATATGCAATATATGATCCATAGTAGCTAATCATAGTCATATATTGAATATAAACATAACCATAAAGCAGTAATATGACAGTTCTAAATGCAGAATTTTAAGCATTATCCTTTTTCCACTCCTCTCTTGGCCTAGGCATGTTTAACGTCTTATTTGAAGCCTAGGCTTCTTCACATTTAACTTTTAATTATATTTTTTAGGAGCCTAGGATCTTGGAAACCTGGGTCTTCCTTGGTGATCTAGATACACCAGTTTTTGTATTTATTATTCTCTTTTTCAGTACTTCTACATTCACTGCACCTAGGCAACTAGTGAATCGTCATGTATGTACCACTGGTATCTAGATTCCCAGCTTGTTATTAAACAGATTATTAAAATAATAAAATATGCAAAGTCACATGCGCAAACAAAAAAATAAAGTAGTAATCACAATATTATAGGAAAAATCCACCAGTATCACCCTCAGTAAGTATAAAGATACTTACTATTCTAGCTTCAAAGGTTATCCTCATAAACTGCATAATTTAAGCCATGAAATAATAATAAATTAGTGAAAAGGTACTACGGAAATATTTATTATTATTACTATACTTATTCTCAAGAAATTATTTTCCATTGCAACGGCTACAGATTTAAATATAATAAATATAACATTATACTCATTTTATTCCAATTTAATTCCATTTTATGAAAATAGACGGCATAAAATCAGATAAAATATCGGTATTAATATTTTAAATATCTATTAACATTTTAAGAATATTTGGGCAATGTAACGGTGATACTAAAAGTAATGTTTTCTTTTTTAACAAAATATCTTTTATTAGATATGTATATTCGTACAGTGAGTTATGTATATATATATTCTTCTCCTTTTTCTTTTTCTCTTCTTTCTTCTTCTTTTTTTATTTTTTTTATTTTTTTTAACACATACTTAAAAACTCACACACAACTTACTGACCACTCACATGCACAACACATTCACTCTTACATCTTAATCAAACACACACACAAAGCACCCTTACGCCACACACACACACACACACACACACACACACACACACACACATATATATATATATATATATATATATATATATATATATATATATATATATACTTTTATCAATCACCCACATTACCCACTCACACTAATCACACAAAACACATATCTTCACTTCTTACACACGTTCACACAGCCCATCACCTTTGTCAACACATAAATTCATCTTTCACTTAGAAAACACACAGCATCACACTCGCGTTCATCACACGCATTCACACAAAATGTCTTCAAACCTTTACCCATTAACACACACTTTTTATTATACTTTATACTATCCTTGAAACACAGCCATAACACATTCCCAACTTAATTTAAACACTTTATTTACAAGGTAGCAGCTCTCTGTTCCAGAAACACTTTTCATTCGGTCTGGAAGGGCTTCTCTGTTCCAAAAACACAAAACAAGATTACCGACATATATGTATTTCTATTTTCATGGCTGTAACTCTCTCACAAGAAGAAGAGAAACAGAGCATGATTTCAAAGGAAATGTATACTGAATTCTAGAGAGTAAAAATAAAGGATTTACTCACTAGAATTTGAACACAACAATCTAGAGAAGAGAGAGAGAACTGGTCCAAAACATAACACTTAAAGTGAGTTGAAAATTGCTGGTTTTTGGATTAAAAACATGGAAGGATTTTTGCTGTTTGTTTTCTAACGTTTTGCTGGAAAAAGAGAAGTGATTGAAGGCTTTATTTTTGGTTTCATGAGTGCTGGAAACATAGAGAAATCAAGAGAATTCTACCACTCAAATTTCTGCACTAACAAGAAATAAAACAGAGGATGATATTCGCGTAGAAGGCATGCTGAATTTTTCTTACTTCTTCATGAAAACTGTAACGCCCCAAATTTGGGCCTGCAAATTCGTAAGCAGAAACCTCCGGTTTCCATGTGACATTACTACATCAGAGATAAACTCTCGCAGCGGAATATATTTTTTTCTTCTAAAGACTTAGGAATTGATAGCATAACACATTAGAGCTGACTGAAATACCTCGATACGTTTATTAAAAGTTACTTAGGTTTACTTTACATGCCATATGCACACTAGGTGCATCAAAATTAGTGCCTTAGGCGGCACATAAGCATATAACATAAAACATGCCAAACATGACATTGTTATAAATATTTACATGCCATAAAACAAAACACATATAAGCAAAACTAGCAATTTCTAAGTTAGCACATGATAGTTCGTTGATGGTTTCAAAAACCATCAAAACTGGCATATGGGTCCATGCCTTCATTCTCCAGATCTGCATCAGTAACTATGCAAATATAACGTCATTATATTTACATAGACAAACAAGTGAGTCATCCATTTTCATATCTAAGTTACCATCAGATTAATAACAGTTCATAAATAATATAAATGCAAGAGTTGTATGAATATGCATCGTAGTAACCATTTAGTTTGTGTTTTATGATCATCTTACTTCAGACCTCTTGTTCTTAGGTATCCAAACCCGTTCATGTCCTTTGCCTCACACTTAAAGTCTTACTTGTTTGCACTGGAATCCTACCGGTCCCAGTATTAGTTATATATTAGAACTTCGGACACCCCTGGGTCACTATGAACCCCCTGGATCCACTGACTAGCCTTCCTTCCACTTGCTACTACATCACCTTGTTGATGGCTATCTCATCAGCCGTTATATTAATTGGACACAACATGCAATGCATGAACAACCACATGCAATAAACACACACCACACAGTCCTAATGAAACATAGAATCATTCATCAGTAAGTACATCCATACTTACTCTCCTTGGTGTAGTTTCTTAGCTCATTTTCTGTAACAATTATACAAAGAAGATGATATATACATCAGTCTTTTTTTCCAATATTAAAAATGTGTATATTTTTACATCACTTTACTCATCGTTTTTAGTTATCAATTAAAAGGTAATTACTTCAACATGAATCCTACAACGATTCATTGAGAAAATATTACAACGTTTCATGTTTAAGCATCGAAACACAGCATAATGATCTTGGTAATATAACACTTAAACATGAATCCTAACAGGATAATATTTTTATGTAAAGGGATAGGGAAATTAGCGGCACAGCCACTTTGTAGGATTGCGTTTTAAAGTAAATGAATACGGGGGTTGTTAAACCAACTCCGTAGTAACGCAAAAAATAAACAAGTAAATAAATACGGGGGTTGTTAAACCAACTCCGTAGTAATAAATACAAATGAAATCAAATAGTAAGGAAGAGGTGTCAAGATTTACTCACCAATTTGATTTGGAGAGAAAAATAACTTCAAGAACACCAAAGTGGTTGTGTGGTAGAAGGAGAGAAAAAGGGAAAGAAAACCAAAGCAAAAGCTTTCTTGAAAGTTGTCTAGGATTTGTGTGGAAAAACAAAGGGCCTTGCATGCTTATTTATAGGAGGAAATCAGGGGTATTTAGGTCCAAAATGTAATAAAAGAATTAGCTTATTGGATAATGTCTTGCAAATTTGGATTTTAGAATTTTCGTCCAACTAGAGGGCAGCCTACTCCGAGAATTATTTTGATGGTCAAACCTACTCTGATTGACGTGAAACTTTGAGGGTAGATAGAGGACTTCATGACAAACATTTTCTCGTTTTGGTTCGTCCCATTTCGAGTTCGTTTTGACTTAGTTCCAATCAAGTCAAAGTTTCTGTCTATAAAGCCAAAATATCTTTTATCCATTTTCTGCGTTCACACTTACTTTATTGATTTTTCTTTCTTGTCATGATTACTCTTGAGATATCCTATCCTTTCATCATTACTCTTGTTTTTTATACATAAATGTTTCTAGAAGCATGGAGATATTTTTCTTGACAATTTTTCGTTTAATATCGATAGTTGGGTTATTTAGGCTCGGGTCAAAAAGTCAACTGGTGGACTTTTTACTAAATTTTGTCACATGATAGATCTTTCTTTTGTAAGCACAATGGTTTTTGATTTATCTAAATCTGAGTCTGTTTGACTTGTTTTCGGTTTAATCAAAGTTTAAAGCTTAAATGTTACTTTTAGGTTTTAAAGGGTTTTTAGGTTTTGATCTTTTAATCTTTCGAAACAACTTTAGGTTTGCTTATAAAAACATGTGGATATTGTCTCCTCAACAATATCAATGATTTAAGAGCTTGAAATTACTGGGCGTTACATCCTACCCACCTTATCGGAATTTCGTCCCCGAAATTTGTAAACTAAGTTATGCCGAAATAAAAAATTTACACTAAGTAAGAAAAATTTCAAGCAGAGATGTTACTTACCTTAATCATCTTCAAAGTCATTGAGACATGGCTTAGTGGAGGACTGAGGTAACTCTCTCTCTGGTTGATCTTGAGGTATGGTTTGATGTACAGAGTTTTCAACTTTATGTTAACTCCATGATATTCGACAATTATCAAAAAGGGTGTAAGAAAATAATATCTTTACCTGGGTATTTGGTTTTATATAGTACCATGATCTATTTATGGGCTTGACATACCAACTATAGTATGTATTCACAGCTACTACTCGCAAACTATTTTAAACACAATTACTACCGTAAAAGTTTATTTCATAATAAATACTACGTCATAAATCACGAAAGTTTTAAACATACCTACTTCAAAGTGGCTCATGGAAATAGGTACGGGTATTTGCTCCTTATCTCTTATTCTAACTCCCAAGAAGCTTCTTCGACTTCATGATTCTGCCATAGAACTTTTACTAGTGGTATTGTCTTTGTCCTCAGTTGTTGTACTTTTCGATCCAAGATCTGCACCGGCTTCTCTTCATATTTCAAATCTGCTTGAACTTGTAAGGGTTCAAAGTCTATCACGTGTAACGGGTAGTGCACGTATTTTCGTAGCATGGAAACGTGGAATACGTCATGTACACCAGCTAGGTTAGATGGTAATTCAATTCTATAGGCGACCGAACCTACGACCTCCGTCACTAAAAAGGGACCGACATACCTTGGACTTAGCTTTCCCATTTTACCAAACCGCATGACTCCCTTCATTGGTGATACCTTCAGGAATACTTGGTCACCAACTTTGAATTCTAGCTTGCGTCATCTTGTATCAGCATAACTCTTTTGGCGACTCTGTGCGGCCAGCATCCGCTTTCGAATTAGGGTAATCTTGTCTTTAGTATCCTGGATTATCTCCGGTCCTCCTAGCTGTCTTTCCCCAACTTCATCCCAATATAGTGGTGATCTGCATTTCCGTCCATAGAGCGCTTCGTATGGAGCCATTCCAATAGTTGCCTGAAAACTATTGTTATAGGCAAACTCAACTAACGGTAGATATTGAATCCATTTACCTTTAAAGTCCAATACGCAAAGTCTCAACATATCTTCCAAAATTTGAATGGTTCTTTCCGATTGGCCATCGGTTTGAGGATGGTATGTTATGCTAAGAGTTAGCTTTGTCCCCATTGCATCTTGTAAACATTGCCAAAAACGAGAGGTGAATCGCGCATCACGGTCAGATACAATAGAAGCAGGTATTCCATGTAGTCTGACAATCTCTCTTATATATAATTCTGCCAGCTTAGGAACAGGGTCGGTAATTTTGATAGGGATGAAATGAGCACTTTTCCTAAGTCTGTCAATAACGACACAAATAGCATCATGCCCATTGAGTGTTTTTGGCAAACCTACAACGAAGTCCATTGCAATTTGATCCCATTTCCATTCTGGCACGTTGAGAGGTTGGAGTGGACCGGCTGGTCTTTGGTGTTCTGCCTTCACTTACTGACAAGTGGGGCATTGCGCTACATATTCTGCGATATCACGCTTCATTCCCTGCCACCAAAATCCATTTTTCAAATCCTGGTACATTTTCGTGCTTCCCGGGTGTACAATGTACCTAGTTTTATGTGCTTCATTGAGTATGTCTCTTCTCAATTCTGCATCATTAGGTATAACAGTTCTGGCATCACCTGTCCTTAAAAGGTCATCTTCTGTGAAATAGAAACCTGGAGCTTTACCCTGGCTTGTCTTTTCCATCAGTTGTTGCAACCCTAGGTCGTTCTCTTGAGCAATCTTAATTCTGTCAGCAGTTAACGGACGGATAATAAGAGCTGCTAGGATGGCATCCTTCACGCTTGGTGCCACATCCAGCTGGACCATTCCCAATTGCTTGGTGAGTTGATTAGGGGTAGGCGTTGAGTTTGTTGATGCACCCTGCAATTTCCTACTCAAAGTGTCTGCGACTACATTTGCTTTCCCTGGATGGTATAGAATATAGCAGTCGTAGTCTTTTAACAATTCTAACCACCTACGCTGCCTCATATTCAATTCTTTTTGCGAGAAGATATATTTTAGACTTTGATGATCAGTATAAATTTCTACCTTCTCACGAAAAAGATAATGTCTCCAAATTTTTAAAGCAAAAACTACAGCAGCTAGTTCAAGGTCATGAGTAGGATAGTTTCTCTCGTGGTCCTTCAACTGTCTAGAGGCGTAAGTTATAACTTTATCTTGCTGCATGAGTACCCACCCTAGTCCTTTAAGAGAGGCATCACTAAAAACTACGAATTTCTTAGACTCTCTTGGTAGTACAAGGACAGTTGTAGTTACTAACCTCTATTTTAGCTCTTGAAAGCTTGCTTCGCACTTATCGTTCCATTGAAAATGAGCAATCTTTTTAGTGAGGGCGGTCAAAGGGCCAGAAAGATTGGAAAAACCTTCTACAAATCTTCGGTAGTAACCTGCCAATCCAAGAAAGTTGTGGATTTCATGGACGTTGGTTGGCCGCTCCCAGTTGACGACAGCCTTAACTTTGCTAGGATCAACTGCTATTCCATCTTTTGAGATAACGTGCCCTAAGAATGAAACTTTCTCCATCCAAAATTCGCACTTCTTGAGTTTGGCAAATAACTGCTTTTCCCTTAGAACATTTAGTACTATTTTCAAGTGCTCTCCGTGCTCTTGATGATTAGTCGAGTAAATTAAAATATCATCAATAAACACAACTACGAACAAATCGAGGTACATATGGAAAACACGATTCATTAGATCCATAAATACCGACGGTGCGTTAGTCACCCCAAAAGGCATGACTCGGAATTCGTAATGACCATACCTCGTTCGAATCGCCGTCTTTTGCACATCTTCTTCCTTTACCTTAAGTTGATGGTATCCCGATCGAAGGTCGATTTTCGAGAATACTTTGGCTTCCTTCAATTGGTCGAACAAGTCGTCAATCCTCGGCAGAGGATATTTATTCTTTATGGTAACGCGGTTCATCTCCCGGTAGTCTATGCATAGTCGCATAGTCCCATCTTTCTTCTTGACAAACAGTACTGGTGCTCCCCACGGTGATACGCTTGGGCGTATGAATCCTCTATCCAAAAGTTCTTGGAGTTGTTTCTTTAGCTCTTTCAACTCGGCGGGCGCCATACGATAAGGTGCTTTGTGAATGGGTTGAGTTCCCGGAATCAAATCAATGGTAAACTCAATCTCACGATCAGGTGGCAATCCAGTCACAACCTCGACAAACACGTTTGGGTAATCGCACGCACTGGAATATCTTCAAAGGTACGCTCAACTTCTGGTTTTGCCATCACATAAGCTAAGAATGCTGATGGTCCTTGTCGTATATTCCTTGTAGCTTGTATTGCGGAAAGTAGCGGTGGAGTAGCTCGCGTAGAAGATCCGTTGAATTTAAATCTTTCAACACCTGGCAATTGAAAAACGACTACCTTCTCTCTACAATTTATACTCGCATAATACTTTGATAACCAGTCCATGCCTAGGATTACATCATATCCTAGAGATTTAAACGCTGATAGATTGATGGGTACGTTCCTTCATTTTATATTGATTGGACAGTTCTCTACCATTTTATCGCATACGACTTTCTTTCCTCCAGGGGTTTCAACAATAAGACTTTGTACTAAAGGTCGAGTGCTAACATGACGTAATTTAATGTATGCTTCAGAAATGAATGAATGTGTAGCTCCTGAATCAAAAAGAGTACACGCAAGGATACCAAACAAAAAGATGGTACCTGTCACAACATCGTTAACACCTCATTCTTCTTCTTCGTCTACCTCAACCGGAGTTAAAGTATACACCCTCGCTTGGGCGGGTCGCCTTGGTGGAAAGTTGTTTCCTGGGGGTCGGGATCCTTCTGGGGCATCCAGTGGACAATTCCTCTTGAAGTGGCCAAATTGACCACACCTGAAGCAGTTTGGTTCGCTAACCTTGCACTCTCCAGCATGCACCTTCCCCCACTTATGGCATGAAGTCGCTTGATTCCCTGCTGTTGGAGGGAAATTCCTCTTCTCAGCTGGCCTGCTTCCAGTACCAAGTGCAGGTCGTTTGGATGGGTATGACACCTGCGATGCTGCTCGCCTCTTCAGTTCGTAAGCGGCAGATGATTCGCGCATTCCTCGTTCGGCAATCAATGCTATATCGACCAACTTGACAAAGTTTCTGATTTCATGACACATAACTCTCTCCTTAACACGAGGATTAAGGCCATTTTCAAAACGTTCCACCTTCGATTCTTCATCTGGGATTAGGTTGAGGCCAAACCTCGCTAGTTCAATAAACCTAGAGGAATATTGCTCCACCGTCATTGTACCTTGAACCAGATTCTGAAATTCGATGGCCCGTATCTGCCTTTGTGCCCTTGGAAAGAAACGCCCATTACATTCCTCTACAAACCTATCCCAAGGGATAGCAACCCCATGTCCCAACTCTATTCCTAAGAGTCCTTTCTTAGACTTCCACCATCTTGCAGCTTCATCGGTTAACCTTAGTCCTGTATAATTAACCTTTTGCTCATCAGTACAGCCAAGGGTCTCATGCAATAGTACAATATCCGTAATCCAAGCTTCAGCAACTAACGGTCCTTGCATTCCATCAAATAGGAGAAATTGCTGGCTAGCAAAATCGCGTAGAGAGCAACCTACCTGTTCCAATCGGCCAGCAGGCTGTGGAATTCTTGCCACTACTTCGGCAAACTACCTAGTAGTTTCAGCCATAAATTGAGCTAAGGCCGGATGCACTCCATCATTAAATGGTGGAGGTGGAGGTGGGAATTCGTCATCACAGTTGCCATGACGATGGTTTCCGTAGTTTTCGTTACGAACAGAGTAACGTCGAGGTGCCATAATTCTGTACCATCGCATCAAGTTAATCACCAAAATAATAATTAATTTAAATACTACACAATACATTTAATCACATAGATACATATTGATTAGCTCCAAAAGCTTATCATTCTCTAATTCTTACAAAGAGATATTGCACACAAAAGTTTTTATTTTACTTAGGGTACATAGCATATTTAAACAAAACTGATGCTTCTACAGTTCTATAATTATTCATTTACTATTATTCCCGACTCAACACTACATTCTTCAAACGAAATCTGTTACGTGGTTTATAAAATCATTTATTAAAAGTAGCTCTTGGTAATGCTCTAGTTTCTAGGTAGGTCAATTCCGATGGTCACCTGAGCGAACTGCTCTGATACCATACTGTAACGCCCCAAATTTGGTCCTGCAAATTCGTAAGCAGAAACCTCCGGTTTCCACGTGACATTACTACATCAGAGATAAACTCTCGCAGCGGAATATTTTTTTTTCTTCTAAAGACTTATGAATTGATAGCATAACACATTAGAGCTGACTGAAATATCTCGATACGTTTATTAAAAGTTACTTAGGTTTATCTTTACAGGCCATATGCACACTAGGTGCATCAAAATTAGTGCCACAGGCGGCACATAAGCATATAACATAAAACATGCCAAACATGACATTGTTATAAATATTTACATGGCATAAAACAAAACACATATAAGCACAACAAGCAATTTCTAAGTTAGCACATGATAGATCGTTGATGGTTTCAAAAACCATCAAAACTGGCATTTGGGTCCATGCCTTCATTCTCCAGATCTGCATCAGTAACTATGCAAATATGACGTCATCATATTTACATTGACAAACAAGTGAGTCATCCATTTTCATATCTAAGTTACCATCAGATTAATAACAGTTCATAAATAATATAAATGCAAGAGTTGTATGAATATGCATCGTAGTAACCATTTAGTTTGTGTTTTATGATCATCTTACTTCAGACCTCTCGTTCTTAGGTATCCAAACCCGTTCATGTCCTTTGCCTCACACTTAAAGTCTTACATGTTTGCACTGGAATCCTACCGGTCCCAATATTAGTTATATATTAGAACTTCGGACACCCTTGGGTCACTATGAACCCCTTGGATCCACTGACTAGCCTTCCTTCCACTTGCAACTACATCACCTTGTCGATGGCTATCTCATCAGCCGTTATATTAATTGGACACAACATGCAATGCATGAACAACCACATGCAATAAACACACACCACACAGTCCTAATGAAACATAGAATCATTCCTCAGTAAGTACATCCATACTTACTCTCCTTGGTGTAGTTTCTTAGCTCCTTTTCTGTAACAATTATACAAAGAAGATGATATATACATCAGTCTTTTTTTCCAATATTAAAAATGTGTATATTTTTACATCACTTTACTCATCATTTTTAGTTATCAATTAAAAGGTAATTACTTTAACATGAATCCTACAACGATTCATTGAGAAAATATTACAACGTTTCATGTTTAAGCACCGAAACACAGCATAATGCTCTTGGTAATATAACACTTAAACATGAATCCTAACAGGATAATATTTTTATGTAAAGGGATAGGGAAATTAGCGGCACATCCACTATGTAGGATTGCATTTTAAAGTAAATGAATACGGGGGTTGTTAAACCAACTCCGTAGTAACGCCATAAATAAACAAGTAAATAAATACGGGGGTTGTTAAACCAACTCTGTAGTAATAAATACAAATGAAATCAAATAGTAAGGAAGTGGTTTCAAGATTTACTCACCAATTTGATTTGGAGAGAAAAATAACTTCAAGAACACCAAAGTGGTTGTGTGGTAGAAGGAGAGAAAAAGGGAGACAAAACCAAAGCAAAATCTTTCTTGAAAGTTGTCTAGGATTTGTGTGGAAACACAAAGGGCCTTGCATGCTTATTTATAGGAGGAAAGCAGGGGTATTTAGGTCCAAAATGTAATAAAAGAATTAGCTTATTGGATAATGTCTTGCAAATTTGGATTTTAGAATTTTCGTCCAAGTAGAGGGCAGCCTACTCCGAGAATTATTTCGATGGTCAAACCTACTCTGATTGATGTGAAATTTTGAGGGTAGATAGAGGACTTCATGAAAAACATTTTCTCTTTTTGGTTCGTCCAATTTCGAGTTCGTTTTGACTTAGTTCCAATCAAGTCAAAGTTTCTATCTATAAAGCCAAAATATCTTTTATCCATTTTCTGCGTTCACACTTACTTTATTGATTTTTCTTTCTTGTCATGATTACTCTTGAGATATCCTATCCTTTCATCATTACTCTTGTTTTTTATACATAAATGTTTCTAGAAGCATGGAGATATTTTTCTTGACAGTTTTTCGTTTAATATCGACAGTTGGGTTATTTAGGCTCGGGTCAAAAAGTCAACTGGTGGACTTTTTAATAACTTTTGCCACATGATAGATCTTTCTTTTTTAAGCACAATGGTTTTTGATTTATCTAAATCTGAGTCTGTTTGACCTGTTTTCGGTTTAATCAAAGTTTAAAGCTTAAATGTTACTTTTAGGTTTTAAAGGGTTTTTAGGTTTTGATCTTTTAATCTTTCGAAACAACTTTAGGTTTGCTTATAAAAACATGTGGATATTGTCTCCTCAACAATATCAATGATTTAAGAGCTTGAAATTACTGGGCGTTACAAAAACTGATCGTCCAAGGCTCCCTTATATAATGATCTTGAATGGTTGAGATTATACCAGTACATATTCCTTCAATGGCCAGATTTATGATAGCTAGATTGAGAAAATCTTCAACAAGATTACATGATATGATTATGTAAGATTACATATCATCACGTAAAAAGATGAGAATTTCAGTTTGGATGATTGTTTGGCTAGTTTGACTTCGTAGCCTTTTTGACTTGAGTAATTAAGCCCTTAGGGATGTTTTTACATCTAGTGCCCTAAAACCATCTGGTTTGGGAGTCACTGGCCCAACACTCGCTACATGGGTCAATTAGAAAGCTTAAAGGAGTCAAACATTGCACAGCCGACACAAAATAATAATAAATAATAATGAATGTAAAATAAGCCTTGGTTATTTGACGGAAGTCCTTCGAATTTTTGGATATATGTGCTTTGAGGAAAATCGAAACCCCATGACTCTATGTTATTCACACATTACACTTTTGAACATGTGTTGTCTCAATTTTCCATCTATGAGTTGATCGATTTTTGATAACATGCTCATGATGTGTGAACCATGTGTTTGAATGATGATTTTCGCTCAATTGATAATACGGCATTTCAATGTTTGTGGGTATCATTTCTGGCAAACCCTCACGAGACTTCACTCGTCCACTAGGGAGTCCTAGGGGTTTAAAAGGCTTGTTGCATATGCTAAATGCAATCGTTTCTCCCACGAAAGAGGACTTATGTTTCATGCTTTGATTTTGTTTTTGCTAAGGGACTAGCAAAATGTAAGTTTGGGGGTATTTGATGAGTGCCAAATATTGTGTATTTGGACCCCTTGATTTGCACTAGTTAGACCTTTAGCCTTGTTATTTTCTAATGTTTTGGTTCGTTTTTGTGTTTTCTGTTTCTGTAGGACAATAAGAGAGGAATGACAAATTTCATAAGGAAATGACTGGAAATTCGGAGGTCCTGAAAAGTCGATCGATCGAAACTTTGCCCGAAGTCGATCGATCGAATTTTCCCAGAACCTGCTTTTGCAGAGCGCGCCAGAACACCCAATCAGAAGCCAAAAAGCAGTCCTCCCTCTAATTTTCGTAGCAGAACACGCTGGTTTCGTGTTCTTGGTTGTCTCTAGCAGCAGAGGAACCCTAGATGAGGGTAGATGAGTCATTGTACATGGATTTCTAGCCCTAGCTTTCTTCTATAAAAGCCATAGCCATGCCTCCTTGTAAGGAGAGGTAGAATAGAGTAGAAAAACAATAGATAGGTTTAATTTCGTGCATCTTGTAGTGTATTTCAGTAGTTTTATTTGCAGACACTTTCTCTTTGTAAAGATTTTCTTTTATTTCCATGGTTGTTCATCATTTTCTTGTGATGTTCTTAGTCATGGAAGGCTAGTAACCTCAACTAGGGTTGAGGATGAAACCTTTCCATTGATGACACTCACAATCTTGCTGTACCACTTGCACATTTAATGATATATCATATTAGTTGTTCAAGTTCCATTCATTTAAAGCTTTATCTTTTGCAATGAATGTGGTTAGTGGTGGAAAGAGGACATTTTATGTGTTTTAACCAATGAATACATTGTTTTATCGGTTGAATGATGATATCCATTGTGATTGAATGATACATTGGATGTTTTGAGTTCAATTGGTACTCTTTGTGATTTGTCTATGTGTTGGATTCATTTAATGGTTCTCGGGTTTGAGGTTAAGAAACTTGAATGACACCCTAAGCTTAATGTTCTTTGGGTGTTCAAGTGGAAACCAAGAATGTGAGTTGTAGGATTTGGTTTGGTGGATTCCTTAGCCTTAGTTCCTTTTAATTTGCATATTTCATTCCATCTCTTTTATTTAGTCTTTTGCTCGTGAATCAATTCTCAAACCTTTGGAACTAGGTTAAAATGAGGTTGATTAAACAAGACACCAATATTTTACCATTTCCCTGTGGATTCGACCTCGCACTTGCACACACTATATTGCAAACGATTCGTGCGCTTGTGAGTACTATTTAAAACACACATCAGACATCGACTCCAAAATCGCTCGATCAATTTTGGCAGAATTAATAATGCTTAAACGACTTATATGTATGTATGTGTATATATATAGGATTCTATTTAATCTATAACTAAAAAAAATTAAATTCTATACTCATGCACACATATGCATATATTTATATTTATGCATTATTAATCTAGGCATGCTATTCCCTGGGTGTTACATCCCACCCCCCTTACAGAAATTTCGTCCTCGAAATTTGCAATCAAAATAATTATGATACTAACTAACAACAATCAAGAAATAATAATTTCTTTCTTGTTACCTAATCATCTTACCATCACTGAAGATATCCGTGGGTGGTGCTGCAAGAATCTCTTTTTCTTGATTGATAGGGGCTTCAAGATCCGGTTGATCTTCATCATCATGAGCAGGGGCAAAGTTCTCCATTGGAATATTCCATCCCATATCTTGGTGTGTCTATACCATTCTATTGAGTATCACATCATTAAGAGCTAGATAATTAATAAAAGTCTGTCACAGTAACATGAATTCTCCTGCAGAGTCAAATACACCCATAGGAATGGGTCCTAACATGACAAGATCTGGCACTGGTGGCTCCATTGGAATATCAGCAGGCACTGGTGGATCCCTAGGCATGTCAACTGGTGCTGGCGGTACTAAAGGAAAATCTTGTGGCATTGGATTCCCCTATGAGTCCATGCCTGAAAACCAAGACTAACAAACATATAACACAAGCATATAACACTCAAACACACAGCAAGTATTTCAATCAAATACTGCAAAGGATTTTCAAACCTTAATACTACAAAGGAACAAATGTGGGTATTTGTTCCTTATATCATGTTCGAGTTCCCAAGACGCTTCCTCAACATCATGGTTTCACTAGAGGACTTTAACTGTAATGCCCCGAACTTGAACCTGCAAATTCGTAAGCAAGAACCTTCTGTTTCCACTTGACATTACTACAACAGAGATAAACTCTCACAGGGGAATATATTTTTTTCTAAAGTCTTAGGAATTGATAGCATAACACGTTAGAGCTGACTGAAATACCTCGATACATTTATTAAAAGTTACTTAGATTTATCTTTACATGCCATATGCACACTAGGTGCATCAAAATTAGTGCCACAGATGGCACATAAGCATATAACATAAAACATGCCAAACATGACATCGTTATAAATATTTTTTCCCTTTGTGGTATTCCACCCTTGCCTGGTTTTGGTCTAAAGATGAAATTCTTACTGATAGTTGGTTGTATTCACCGATTTTCGCAATAATAGCTTTTTTCATAGCAGGATTAACTGCATTTTATATGTTTCGGATCTATTTACTTACTTTTAAGGGATATTTAAATGTTCATTTTCAAAATTACAGTGGCAAAACAAATAACTCGTTTTATTCAATATCTCTATGGGGTAAAGATATAAAAGATATAGAAGGGAAAAAAATAATCAAAAAAAAAATTGTTTATTATCTTTATTAACAATGAATAATAATAATGAAAGGATTTCTTTACATGCCATAAAACAAAACATAAATACAACTAGTAATTTCTAAGCTAGCACATAATAGTTCATTGATGGTTTCAAAAACCATCAAAACTAGCATATGGGTCCATGCTTTCATTCTCCAGATCTGCATCAGTAACTATGCAAATATGACATCATCATATTTACATAGGCAAACAAGTGAGTCATCTATTTTCATAACTAAGTTACCATCAGATTAATAACAGTTCATAAAGAATATAAATGCAAAGGTTGTATGAAGATGCATCGTAGTAACCATTTAGTCTGTGTTTTATGATCATCTTTCTTCAGACTTCTCGTTCTAGGTTATTTGAACCTGTTCACGTCCGTTTCCTCCCACTTAAAGTCTTACCTGTTCTTACTGGAATCCTACTAGTTCTAGTATTAGTTATATATTAGCACTTCGAACACTCTTGGGTCACTTTGAACCCCCTGGTCCACTGATTAGCCTTCCTTCTACTTGCTACTACATCAGCTTGTTGATGGCTATCTCCTCAGCCATTTTATTAATTGGACACAATATGAAATGCATGAACAAACACCCATGCAATGAACACACACCACACAATCCTAATGAAACGTAGAATCACCCTTAGTAAGTACATCCATACTTACACTCTTCTCTGCGTAGTTCCTTAGACTTCTTTTCTGCATATAAATCCATCCACTCAATAATATATATATCAATTATCTATCAAACAAATCATTGTTTATAGACCCTCATCTCTTTATATTTATTATTATCCATCACTTCATTATGTTTGAGACTATCACTTATAACAATCTTAAAACCTGGGTTCATGATTTGATGACGAGGTTATATGACCAATACCACCAAATATGAACTTGAAGGTTTTAAAATATTTCATAAGGACATAAGAGTAAATACGATCAACTCATGAAAGTCATAAGATCAGTCATGAGGACAATGGAATGTAAAAGGAAATATAAATACGATCAACTCATGAAAGTCATAAGATCAGTCATGAGGACAATGGAATGTAAAAGAAAATATAAATACGATCAACTCATGAAAGTCATAAGATCAGTCATGAGGACAATGAAATGTAAAAGGAAATATAAATACGATCAACTCATGAAAGTCATGAGGAAAATAAAATGTAAAAGGAAATGTAAATACGATCAACTCATAAAAGTCATAAGATCAGTCATGAGGACGATAAAATGTAAAAGTGTAACGCCCTGCTTTTACAAAAAGCGTAATTGAAATTTTTTAAATTTTCACGTGACATTACTAACTCATCAGAGTTAAATGTTAACAACAGAATATATAAATGTAATACAAACTTGGGAATTAAATAACATTTTAGAGCTTCTACTGAAATAATTCAAAATAGACATAATACGTAAGTCAGCATAATTATACAAAAGTAGTAGTAGTAGTAGTCATGCCTCATAGGGCATATACAAGCCAAAATAACTAGGGTTTAATAATTACATAACTGCAGAATTATAAATATTGTCTTTAAACTAAGTTAATGAACTACAACATGGTAGTTCCTAAAAAGGAGGCAGTCTAGCCTCAAATACCAGTATCAAGATCCATCTAAGGGTCTGAATAGTCCTGATATTCTTCCTCTTCATAACCTGATTTGGCACATAACACAGAGAGAAAAGCAACAACACAAAATACTAAAGTGAGTCCGCTGTTTCCCATAATATAATGAGTGTTGATTTATTTAATAAATGCAACATAATGCAATGACTTTATAATCACATGTATACGCAATATATAATCTATGGTCACGAATCATAGACATAAATTGAATATAAACATAATCATAAAGCAATGATAGTTTTAAATGCAGACTTTTATATATTTCCCTTTTTCCACTCCTCTGTTGGCCTTGGCATGGTTAGTGTTTTATATGAAGCCTGGGCTTCCTCACTTTAACTTTTAATTATATTCTTTGGGAGCCTTGGCTCCTGGAATCCTTGGTTTTCCTAGTGACCTTGGTACACCAATTTTTGTATTTATTATTCTCTTTTTGGGTACTTCCTCATTCACCGAGAACCTGGGAACTCTAGTGAACCCTCATGTACCCACTATGGATCTTGATCCAACAGCTTGTTATTAGACAGATTATTAAAATAATAAAATATGAAAAGTCACATGCGTAAACAAGTAAATAAAGCAGTAATCATAATATTATAAAAAAATCAACCAGCTTCGTCCTCAGTAAGTATAGAGATACTTACTATTTCTGCTCCAAAGATTTCCCTCCAAAACTGCATAATTACAATCATGTAATAATAATAGATTAATAAAAGCACTATGAAAATATTTATTATTATTACTATACCTATTTTTCCAGAAATTGCAACGGCTATAGATTTAAATGTAATAAATATAATCTTATACTTATTTATCCCATACAAATATTTTAGCTAAGAAGATGGGCAGTATAAAATACAAATTGGACATAATATTGAAAACATCTATTACTATTAAAAATAGTTAGACGATGTGACTAAAGTTGCCCTTTTTCATTAAACATACCTTCCTCTAAAAATACCTTTTGACATATATATATAGTGTTAGTTTTTGTGTTGGCTGCATTCTGTTGGACAAAATCACTTCTATGTAATGTTGCTGCTTTCACAGGGATGCTGTTTTATTCAGAGTCTACACTTCAGTTATGAGCTTCAAGAAGACTCTGTGCAGAATTCAAATCAGTCATGGTATTCTGTCCAGACGCTCATCTGTCAAAGCATCATTTGTTCGGACGACGAGAACTTTCCGTCCGGACGCCCATCAGTGTCTAGAAGCTTCGAACAGTTCAAGTTTGCATCTGTTCGGTCATAATGGCAAATCGTCCGGACGCTCTTCAGAGTTCGAGAAGATCCTAATGTTCCAGTGAATCCGTCCGGATGATGTGGCTATACCGTCCGGATGCCATTCAGTGCTAGACAAGGATCAGGGTTTCTGCCTCAAGACACAGTTATGGGAAGACAGCTGCAAGCTTCCAGATGATGTGTGATCCCGTCCGAACGATGTCCTCCATAAGGCAGGTCGTACATATAAAGTTCACCCATCCGGACGTTAGTCTTCATGGTCCGGACGATCAAGCATCATATATGGAAATTGCGTGCACTAGTTCAATCGTCCGGACATCAGCCTTTAGGGTCCGAATGCTCAAAGCCTTATTATGGTAATTACGAGCAGCCGAAGTGCAACCATCCGGACGCTAGGGCAACACCGTCCGGACGCAGCCTTGTTATGGAAGTTTTCAGTGCTACTCTGGAAAGGCAGTTGCAGTTGACCGTCCGGACGCTCGGTCAAGCTGTCTGGACACCCACTGGTATTTTGGTCATAACATTTTACTCAAATATCAGATTGGGACGAAATTGGCGTCGTTGGAAAGCTAACAAAAAATTATGTAAATTGATGTCCTTGACGGCCATTAAAACGGTCTGGATAGTCCCCGTCCAGACGGAAACATTAAGAGTCCAGACGACCCTGTAGAATTTTCCAGAATTGCTTTTCGGACACGGAAACAGTAGCCCGTCCAGATGGCTAAGGTTACCGTCCGGATGTGCGTGCCAGAGACTCCGTTTTTGAATCAAATTAAGGCTTCTAAAGCCTATAAATAAGGGGTTCTAGGCATGCATTCGACACAGAATTCAATAGTGAATTCCTTACAGCTTAGAGAGGGTGTTTAGGGAGATATTAAAGATCTGCTAGCTCTCTAGCTTTTGCCAGTGTGTGATTTGATCAGTTGTGAAGTCTATCATAGGGGTTGGCCCTAAGGTAAAGGATTCCATTGAAGACCCCTTCAGGTAGGAGACCTGGTTGGGAGGCGTTCGTGTTGGGTTACACGTTAGAGCTCAAGGTACGACCACTGCATCATGGGTATGTGAGTGCTACTACTTTGTAACTAGCTTTGTCTTCTGAATAGTGGATATCCTGGATTTGGCTGCCCTGGAGTGGTTTTTCTCTTAATTGAGTTTCTACTTCGTCAACAAAATATTTGTCTCCTTTAATTTCCGCATTTAATATTTTGTTGCACCTGTTCACACACATTTGTATAAATTAGAAGTCTCTTTATTTTTCAATTGGTATCAAAGCTAGTACACTCTGTTAAGGATTTATTTCTTGAGTGTGATCCTCATCTCTTGTGACTTCTATTTTTTGATTACACCTTTTATCATGAATTCTTCTCAGTTATCTAATGAGGATTCTGATATTAAGCTCTTTAAGGTTTTTAATAAATTGAAGAATGCTCAACATTCTAAAGTTTCTCATAAAGAGCTTAAAAAGGTGAAGCAAGAAAAAAAGTCTTTGATTGTTCAATTATCTGGATCACATGCTTTGATTCACTCTTTGAGATTTGAGAATACCATGCTATTTGACATTATTGATACACTTGAGAATAAATTAAAAGAATCTGAAGATCTCTTAAAAAAATTATTAAGTGATAATTTGAAAAGCATGCTTTGTATTCATTTAGATATTTCTAACAAGCCTGCTTTAATTGATGATCTGAGTACTTCTACTTCACATGCTTCTGATTCTGAATTAGATATTATGCATGTGATAGTAGATACAGCTTGTTTAGAAAATTCTTGCTTAAATAATCATGTGTGCCAAAATCCAAGGAATCAGGAACAAAAGGTAAGTTTGTTCCTACTTGTCATAATTGTGGGAAAATTGGTCATATTAGGCCAAATTGTTATTTGTTGAAATCCCACAGGCCTTGGATAAAGCAGGATGCTCTGAGGAAAGGTAAAGTTGAAAATTCTTCCTCATCCAAATATGTCACTCGCATTATAGAGGTCCACGTCCTTTTGCTTGATACCTTCTTGTAACATTGGTTTTCTCCATGGACGATGAGATGATTGTCCAGAGGATGAAGGAATTCAATGGACCAATTCTGAATGGTATACACTTGCAGTTGGTCATATGAAATCTGTAAGAGTATACCACTCGGAATCGGCCCATTGAGTTCCCTTAACCTCCTGCTAATCATTTTCATCAACCACGGTGAAAACAATGTCGTAAGGACATTCTCGTGATTAGGGATAGAGAAAGAGGAAAAAATTGAAGATTTCACATAGTACTTGTGATTTAAAAATCAATCTGATTTATTTCGTACCTTTCACTCAATGAGAAAATGGGCCAGATTCTACAGGATCAAACCTATGGGACTTAAGGAATGGTGGAAGGGAATAAAAAAAGAAATAAAATAAGAAAAGAGAGGGAAAAATAATCAAAAAAATAAGAAAATAAAATGAAGTAGAAGAGCTCAGATTCCAAATGAATGAAAACGTGACTGAATTGGTCTCGGTTACTCTTCGGGGCGGAGTGGAAGAAGAGAGGAGATTATCGAACGAGGAAAAGGATCCAACGACTTCGAAAGAATTGAACAAAGTAGTTCTGATGATTCAATCATGTTATTACTTCAATTCAGAGTTCTTAGTTCCTTCGACTGTATAGATCTTAGCGATGGAATAATTAAGTCATAATTTCTTGGTTTATTGTATCATTAACTATTTACTTATTTTGGTGTGAGGAACTTATCATGAATCCACTAATTTCTACCGCTTCCGTTATTGCAGCCGGGTTGGCCGTCGGTCTTGCTTCTATTGGACCTGGGGTTGGTCAAGGTACTGCTGTGGGCCAAGCTGTAGAAGGGATCGCAAGATAGCCCGAGGCGGAGGGAAAAATACGAGGTACTTTATTGCTTAGTCTGGCTTTTATGGAAGCTTTAACAATTTATGGGCTAGTTGTAGCCTTAGCTCTTTTATTTGCGAATCCCTTTGTTTAATCCTATAACAATACGTATTTTTTCTTAGTTTATTTCCTTGGACTTACTGCTCTTGCTTTTTCGAATTATATTAAGATTTTACTCCTACAATTATTTATTTGTTGGGACAATAACCCATGGGAAGGACTGATTGGAGGATGAGGAATTAGCATACTGACTCGCCTTCTTCCTTCCCCTTCTTATTCCAATGTAAATGGAAAATCTTTTGTAGGAAGTGTTACAACAAACGAGATACTTCAGAATTGACATAAGGCCTAGTACCTAATTCTAATAAAAATAAGTATCATTTTTTTTTTTCAATTGGAAATTTTCAATTGAAAAAAATCCATTTATTTATAAATCAATATATTTTGAACTCTATTTTAATTTTCTTTCTAAAAAGAGTTAAAATATAAAATAGGAAATTGCAAAAAAAAATAAAGTAATCAAATAAAGATATAAAGAAAGATATATAAAAAAATAAAAAAAATAGATAATTAGTCTATCTATATAGAAATAGAAGAGGAGATTTTATGAAAAATGTAACCGATTCTTTCCTTTCCTTGGGTTACTGGTCATCCGACGGGAGTTTCGGGTTTAATACAGATATTTTAGCAACAAATCCAATAAATCTAAGTGTAGTGTTCGGTGTATTGATCTTTTTTGGAAAGGGAGTGTGTGCGAGTTGTTTATTTCAAGAATAGGCTGGATCCAACCAACTGCACCTTTTTTCGTTATAACTGTAAAGGTGCATGATCGCGCGAATTACTTTTGAATAAATTAATAAATCATATTTAAGAACCATAGCATTTCGCGATTCATTGGTAAATCTACTTTGATTCTCTATCAACCAATAATGTGGAACAATTAACATGGTTAAAACTAAACCGTTTGAAGACCACACTCAGCAAGGTACTCTTTCTACTACTAGGTTAATATTTTTATGTTAATATGAAAATGGTTTCAAAATGAATAGTTAGAAAGCTTTTTCGATATAGAACACTCATTTCGATAAAATGATTTGAACCCTTTCTTTTCAAATTTTTCATTTTGCAATTTGGAAAAAATTATGAGTATTTCAACCCCTCCTTTTTATCCAATGCTGAATCGACGACCTACGTATGAATTAAGAAGAATTCTTTGGATTTGAAAAAAAAAAGAAACAACGTTGCTGTCAATTATTTGTTTGGTCAAAAGAGTCCTCCAAATATTCTAGTCTTGGATTAGTGATCAGTTTTGAGATTTTTTTTTTTATATGAATAGAGAAGGGAGGATAGGCTCATTATATTAAAAAAAAAATATGGGAATTTCTCATAAAAAATTGAAGTAATTGAGCGCGAGAGCCAAATGAATCGAAAGATTCATGTTTGGTTCGGGAAGGGATCGTGGAAGTTTTGAAATAAATGGAAAGATAATCTACTTTCATTAAATGATTTATTAGATAACCGAAAACAGAGGATCTTGAAGACTATTCAAAATTCAGAAGAACTACGCGGGGGAGCCATTGAACAACTGGAAAAAGCTCAGGCATGTTAAAGGAAAGTGGAAATGGAAGCCGAGCAGTTTCGAGTGAATGGATACTCTGATATAGAACAAGAAAAATTTAATTTGATTAATTCAACTTATAAAACTTTGGAACAATTAGAAATTTACAAAAATGAAACCATTTATTTTGAACAACAAAAAGCGATTAATCAAGTCCGACAACGGGTTTTCAAACAAGCCTTACAAGGAGCTCTAGGAACTTTGAATAGTTCTTTGAACAACGAGTTACATTTACGTACCATCAATGCTAATATTGGCATGTTTGGGACGATGAAAGAAATAACTGATTAGTCCTTCTACTGTAGGCATTATTTTTTTTTTCAAAAAAAAGAATTAAGAAATACTCATGGTAACCATTCGAGCAGATGAAATTAGTAATATTATTCGTGAACGTATTGAGCAATATAATAGAGAAGTAAAGGTTGTAAATACCGGTACCTTACTTCAAGCAGGCGACGGCATTGCCCGTATTTATGGTCTTGATGAAGTAATGGCGGGTGAATTAGTAGAATTTGAAGAGGGTGCAATAGGTATTGCTCTAAATTTGGAATCAAACAATGTTGGTGTTGTATTAATGGGTGACGGTTTGATGATACAAGAAGTAAGTTCTGTAAAAGCAACAGGAAGAATTGCTCAGATACCAGTAAGTGAGGCTTTTTTAGGTCGTGTCATAAATGCCCTAGCTAAACCTATTGATGGTCGAGGGGAAATTTCAGCTTCTGAAGCTCGGTTAATTGAATCTCCCGCTCCTGGTATTATTTCTAGACGTTCCGTATATGAGCCTCTTCAAACAAGACTTATTGCTATTGATTCGATGATCCCTATAGGACGTGGTCAGCGAGAATTAATTATTGGGGACAGACAGACCGGTAAAACAGCAGTAGCCACAGATATGATTCTCAATCAACAAAGGCAAAATGTAATATGTGTTTATGTTGCTATTGGTCAAAAAGCATCTTCTGTGGCTCAGGTAGTAACTACTTTACAAGAAAGGGGAGCAATGGAATACACGATTGTGGTAGCTGAAACGGCAGATTCTCCGGCTACATTACAATACCTCGCTCCTTATACAGGAGCCGCTTTGGCTGAATATTTTATGTACCGCGAACAACACACTTTAATCATTTATGATGATCCGTCCAAACAAGCACAGGCTTATCGCCAAATGTCTCTTCTATTACGAAGACCACAGGGTCGCGAAGCTTATCCAGGAGATGTTTTTTATTTGCATTCACGACTTTTGGAAAGAGCCGCTAAATCAAGTTCTCATTTAGGTGAAGGAAGTATGACTGCTTTACCAATAGTGGAGACCCAATCGAGAGATGTTTCGGCTTATATTCCTACTAATGTAATTTCGATTACAGATGGACAAATATTCTTATCTGCCAATCTATTCAATGCTGGAATCAGACCTGCTATTAACGTGGGTATTTCTGTTTCCAGAGTAGGATCCGCAGCTCAAATTAAAGCCATGAAACAAGTAGCCGGCAAACTAAAATTGGAATTGGCGCAATTGGCAGGTAGGTACCCAAAGATTCATAGTGAACTTCGATAGGAGCTTCTCTTGACGCAATAACGGATTGATCTAGTTGCCACCGGAGCCAGAAAGGATTATCTAAATTGATTATTTTCTGACGATAAGCTCCAATTGCATCATAGAAATTACAAAAAATGGGTTCTTTTTCTTTCATATACTTATAACTATTGTTGTCAATTTTTTGATTTTGATAATTTCTGCGATTACACGGATTATACCTATTTGCACAAATACCTCGGCGATTCCCGCTCGTTATTACATAGATCCCAATAAGCATATCTTGGGTTGGTAGGGCAATGGGATCCCCAATAGCTGGAGACAATAGATTCATATGAGAAAACATAAGTAAACGAGCCTCCGCTTGAGCCTCCAAAGATAAAGGTACATGAACCGCCATTTGATCCCCATCAAAATCTACATTGAATCCCTTACAAACTAATGGATGTAAACAAATAAGAGACATATAAAAGGTAAGGGCAATATTGGGTGTAAGAATGCTAACCATATTTATGCAGAAAAAGTCAAGCAGCATTCTAACAAAAGAAGACTGCCCACCTGTCATCACTGTTGCATCACCGGTCACATCCGATCCATATGTCCACATCTCCAGGTTCAGAAGTCGAAAGTTCAAAGGGAGCTTCCAGCAATACCTACATCAGGCATTCTACCTCCGACAGCACATCAGGCTCCACGGCATCAGCAGCAGTTTGTTCTTGCCAATCAAAATGGCAAACCAAAGAAGAACAAAACAATGAGCTACAAGAGAAAGCCGCCGAAGCCCATTAGCTACCATGACTATGAGGGGTTTCTGAGTCTGATGCAAGGTATGCTAAGGAGAATGGACAACATGGGCAAAACCTGCAAGCCACCGCCACGGGTCAAGTAGGTATGGGTCAAGAATGATGAGACCATTCACCCCTTGAAGGAGAATGGACTCACCTAGTAAAGGTGAAGTCTTATCATGCATAGGATTTTGGTTCCTAAATCCTAGTGCATATCAGGTATGTTTGCATTGCATTGTTTATCATGTCATATCTTATTCATGCTTTGCATTCTGTTTGAGAAACCGTTTATTTTATCCCCATATTTTCTCTTGTTATCTTGAGAAACTTCTGCAGATATTTTTTTTTGGGATGACAGTTAAAAGCATGTCGGGGGGTAACATTTGTCTTGGTAATTTCTAAACCTCTCTCCATGAGGACAGTTTTGGTTTTACCTTACATGCTAGGATTAGATGTCATTTCATTTTCTATAAGTATGTCTTTGTTGTTTTTCAGTTTATTGGTTTTCAACCAAAAAAAAAATTTGGGGAGAAGAATTGGAATTTTTTTTTTTCTTTTGATAGCTTTTCAAATATTGCATGTGTTTTTGCCTGATATCTCAGTTCATTGTGTATTGATTAAATATGCTTATATATGATTGAGAGTTTAGGCATGATATCTGCTAAGTTTTCCTGTTGCATTTGAATGATAGATAGTTACTTTCCTCATGCGATGAAATTGTGCACTATCCAAGACTCCCCTAAGGTACATCTTTCCTTCTCTGACTTTTTGCTTCTAGAAATTCTGGATAAGAGGAGAGGTTTTTGATAAGATGGCCAAATTGACCAGTTGCTAGTTGAACCTATAACCTAAAAATTCTGGCATTCTCTCTAGATTGCAGCACCACTAGAATCAAGCAGTAACTCTTCAGTTTTCTGTGCTATATGCTTACATTCACTGCTTCTGTGCTGAAATAAGCCTTGTCCTTCATGGTGCAAGTAAAATTTTACCTTGTCCTTCATGGTACAAGTAAAAAAATTAGGTGCTGCATCTTAGGGGAAGTGTATCAGATGAGGGTGGCTAGGCCCTATTAATTAAAAATGTTTGACTTTTGACTGATCTTTCATTGATTTTCTCTCTTGTCTAGAAAATCTAGTTGCTTTTGGTCATATCAGTTAAATTCATACATTTAGGAAAAAGTCTTAACACACACACACATGCGCGCGCGCATTGCATGAGTTGAGTAAACTATTTAAAATTTCTATCTGCAGGGAAATTTGTGCTTATTGAATACTTAACTCTCATTTATATCTTTGCATATTTTTGCAATGCTATTTGACTGTTTTATCAGTTAATTATACATGTGTGTCCTGAAGCTAACTTTAGGGAAAAATATTTTTCTGCAAATTTTTCTCCAGTTTCAGATTTTCAGTGTGAAGCGTCCGGATTGACCTATTCTTACGTCCGGACGAGCGTAGTCTTGTTGTACGCCTATCCGGATGGTTAAGTGACATGTCTGGATGGGATCTCTACAGGTTTAAGACTTGCATCTCTTTCTCTGCCATACACACATCTTTGCTTTTTTATTTATTTATCATGTCATGTTGTGTGTTTTTCTTGTGGATTTCTCCCGAAATTTTGGCATTCTTTGCACATCTCTTCTCATCCCATGATCTTCATTGTGTCTTCCATTATTCTTTTAAGTTTTGTGCTTTTAGAATATTGGAATATTTGTTGGGATATTTTCTTGAGATATTGTGTATGAAAATCCTATTCTATCTGTGTGTTGGATTGATAATGATATCTGAGTCATTTGGATTGCGATATTTGCTTTTGTAATATTTGGGCATCCAATTGACAGCTGTAATAATACCACTTTCTTTTTGGAACTAATAGGATCTAATATTTCTTTGTGGTGTTATTTTTGGAAATATTTATGTTTAAATCTTTTCAAGAATATGTAGTCCAGCAGCTCCCAGCACAATATCTGACAGATGGATCCTTTGAAAAACTGACCGTTGTTGAAGTCGGATGTTCAAATTCTAAAGAAGATGAGCTTTTTCCCCTAGCTCATGCAGAGCCTTTCGTAGCATTCCCTCGGATCTTTATCAATTAGAGGTTCAGTGGTGAATCTCCTCATTTATCTTGCAGACCAGTTGCTTAGAGGATCTCAATCTACGGATAACCAGTTTCAGGCTTTGCAAAATCAAGAGATTGTAGGTTTTTCAGTCCATGGTTCCCGGTTTCCTGAGCTAGAAGCCGAAGTAGTACAAATCCAGCTTTTTATACGGATTTCTCTCCGTTACTTGATTTCAGTGGATCAGCAGGATTTGATACTTGGAGGATTTTTGTTCCTCTCTTTTGGGCCACTTGCATACTCTTCTCTATTTTCCTATTGTTTTGGACTTTAGAACGTTTTAGTCTGTGGATATTATTACTCTGTTTACCCTTGTCCTTCTGAGACACTTAGGAGGAGTAATTTTTGTATCACTTTTCTTCTTACTCTATTTTACCATTTGTCCTTTTGTGACAAAAAAGGGGGAGTAATTTTTTATTTGGACCGAGATTGTATTTTTAACCGGTCAAGTGATTTTTGTCTCAGAATGGCCAAAGGGGGAGTTTGTTAGTTTTTGTGTTGGCTGCATTCTGTTGGACAAAATAGCTTCTATGTAATGTTGCTGCTTTCACAGAGATGCTGTTTTATTCAGAGTCTACACTTTAGTTATGAGCTTCAAGAAGACTCTGTGCAGAATTCAAATCAGTCTGTTCAATTCCCTTGCATCCGTCCGAACGACGTGGTATTCTGTCGGACGCTCATCAGTCAGCAACATCCGTCCGAACAACGTGGTATTCCGTCCGGACGCTCATCTATCATAGCATCATTCGTCCGGACAATGAGAACTTTTTGTCTGGACACCCATCGGTGTCTAGAAGCTTCGAACAGTTCAAGTTTGCATCTGTCCGGACATAATGGCAAATCGTCCGGACGCTCTTCAAAGTTCAAGAAGATCCCAGTGTTCCAATGAATCCGTCCGGACGACGTGGCTATACTATCTGGATGCCATTCAGTGTTTGACAAGCATTAGGGTTTCTGTCTCAAGACACAGTTATGGGAAGACGGCTGCAACCTTCCGGACGATTTGTGATCTCGTCCGGATGTTAGTCTTCATGGTCCGGATGATCAAGCATCATATATGAAAATTGCGTGCACCAGTTCAACCGTTCAGACAACCTTTAGGGTCCGGACGCTCAAAGCCTTATTATGGTAATTACGTGCAGCTAAAGTGAAACCGTCCGGATGCTAGGACAACATCGTCCGGACGCGGCCTTGTTATGGAAGCTTTCAGTGCTACTTTGGAAATGCGGTTGCAGTTGACTGTCCGGACGCTAGGTCAAGCTGTCCGGACACCCTCCGGTGTTTTGATCATAACTTTTTACTAAAATATCGGATTAGGATGAAATCAGCGTCGTTGGAAAGATAACAAAAAATGATGTAAATTGATGGTCTAGACGGCCATTATAACGGTATGGACGGTCCCCTTCTGGATGGAAACATTAAGCATCCGGATGGCCCTGTAGAATTTTCTAGAATTGCTTTTCGGACAAGGAAACAGTAGCCCGTCAGGATGTTCAAGGCTACTGTCCGGACGTGCGTGCTTGAGACTCCGTTTTTTACTCAAATTAGGGCTTCTAAAGCCTATAAATAAGGGGTTCTAGGCATGCATTCAACACAGAATTCAGTAGTGAATTCCTTACAGCTTAGAGAGGGTGTTTAAGGAGATATTGAAGATCTGCTAGCTCTCTAGCTTTTGCTAGTGTGTGATTTGATCAGTTGTGAAGTCTATCATAGAGGTTGGCCCTAAGGTAAAGGATTCCATTGAAGACCCCTTCAGGTAGGAGACCTGGTTGGGAGGCGTTCGTGTTGGGTTACACGTCAGAGTTCAAGGTACGACCACTGCATCAGGGGTATGTGAGTGCTACTACTTTGTAACTAGCTTTGTCTTCTGAATAGTGGATATCCTGGGTTTGGCTGCCCTGGAATGGTTTTTCTCTTAATTGAGTTTCCACTTCGTCAACAAAATATTTGTCTCCTTTAATTTCCGCATTAAATATTTTGTTGCACACTATTCGCACACACTTGTATAAATTAGAAGTCTCTTTATTTTTCATATAGCACTTAGTGGACATTTAAGTGTTAAACTAGAATACAAGTGTCACCTAATAAAGCGCGCACACACACACACACACACACACATACATACACGTCCTTTATAGTGAAGCTCATACCAAAAACACATATCCTTAACACACACTCATATAAACTCATTTCTTTCTTTGTAAGCACTCCCTATCCATACAGCACACACACACATCTATATTTTTATAAACACATGCACACACCTCTTTTTCAAATACAAACTCACCTCTTCCTTCTTTATTTCTCTTTTTACAGCATGCACTCACACCCACACAGAGCACACTTACATTTCACAACTCATATTTTGCATCCTTTTTTCCTCAATACACAAACATCTTAGCCATATACATAACATAAGTTAGCAAACTCACACACAAGCACTCATATATAAGTACATAATCGTTACTTCATCAATGGAAGAAAAAATCATGGTTTAAAAACAGCAAAACAACTATTTATTCTTTGAGGAGTTTAAGGGAGAAGATACTTACTAAGACTATCCTAAAGTGACTCAAATGAGGATGAGAGGTTGCTGTCCAAACAGAAACTCCAGCAATAGATGCTCTGTTTTTGGTCTAAAGAAGTAGAGGTTGATTCTAACTTGGTTCCTACTGATTTGGTGATGGAATAAGGGTAATTTGATGCTTAAATCTAGCTTACTAGTTATTAGAAATTAAGGTGAAACAAGGGGATTTTCGTGCTCAGAGTTGCTGCACTAGAACAGGGAAGAAGACAGCATATTACGTGATAGAGAGTTGGGGGCAGAAATCTTGGCTTTTCTTCATGGAAATCAATCACCCATGCATTCCTTATATAGCAATCTTGGATGGTCAAGATTAAACCAGCAGCTGGGGGTCTCAATGGGCGGATTTAAGACACCTCAACTTGAGAAAATAGCAACCAAATCTTCCATATCTTATAGAATAGGATTTTCATATCTTTGGGTAATAATTACTAGATATCTATGAAAATCTAGTTGGTATTGAACTAAATTGGGCTAACTAGACTAACTAGAAGGGGATATGATCATCTGGAACCGAGAACATGGTGTGGGTTCAAGAATCAAAGGTTGAAAATCGTCTATTGCTGCACTGGATAATTAAGTCCCTCGATCGACTATTCAGTTGCTCGATCGACTTCGACCCAGAATCGCTCAATCAACCATAAAGTTGCTTGATCGGTCCTATTTACCCACAAATTTTAAGTCGCTCGATCGATCTAATATCCGATTGATCGACTTTACTTCCAAAGTCGCTCGATCGACTGTAGAGTCGCTCGATCGACTTTGGTTAGTAATTTCTTTTCTAATCCGATTTCTCTACTTATATATATATATATATATTTTATGAATTATCATCCTAAGCGTAGTTTTTTCCCGGGTATTACAAAAAGTAGTTTATATTACTTTTTAATTTAATTCTTTTATCTCTTAAGCTTATTGGGTCTTTAAACAACTGATAAAAACAAGTAATGAAATCAAATAGTAAGAAGGAGATGCCAAGTTGTTCATAAGATATTCCTTTGAAAGTTTCACGTTCAAACTCTATCTTTTGAGTTTTTGGACTTGATATAGTCGAAGTGAATCAAACGCTTTCTTAGGAATATCCAAGAAGTCACTCCATGCATCAATATCACTTACCAAGTTGATTTGGAGAGAAAAACCTTCAAGAAGACCAAAGTGGCCGTGTGGTAGAAGGAGAGAAAACCAAAGTACAAGCTTTCATGAAGGTTGTCTATGATTTGTGTGGAAAAACAAAGACCCTTGCATGATTATTTATAGAAGGAAAGTAGGGGTATAAGGTGCAAAATGTAATAAAAGTATTAACTTATTGGATAATTTCTTCCCAACTAGTCCTTACTTTATTATCTACTTGAATTTAGGATTTTCGTCCAAATGGAGGGCACCTTACTTCGACCTAGTTTTTCATGGTCAAATCGACTCGATTGGTGAGAAATTATGAATGTTAGATAGAGGACTTCAAGACAAACACTTTCTCTTTTCAGTTTGACTCATTTCGAGTTCATTTTGACTTAGTTCCGATCAAGTCAAAGTTTCTGTATAATAAGCCAAAATGTCTTTAAACTACTTTCTGCGTTCACACTTGCTTTATTGATTTTTCTTTCTTTTCATGATTACTCTTGTGATAGTATTGAGATATTTTATTCCTTCATCATTACTCTTGACTTCTACACAAAAATGTTCTAGAACCATGGTGATATTTTTCTCTGACAGTTTTTTGTTTAATTCGACAATTGGGTCATTTAGGCTCAGGTTAAAAAGTCAACTGGTGGACTTTTTTACTAACTTTTTCCACATGATAGATCTTTATTTTATGACACAACGGTCTTTGAATCAACAAAATCTACATTCATTTGACCTGTTTTTAGTTCAATCAAAGTTTAAAGCTTAAATGTTACTTTTAGTTTTTTAAGAGTTTATTAGTTTGTGGTTGGCCTCATTCTGTGTTTGGACAAAATCACTTGTTTGTAAAGATGCTTTTATCAGGGATTCCACTATTCAGAGTGATGACAGAAGATTCTGCACGATTTTCAAGATAGAAGTTTTCAGAGTCCCTGTCAGCCGTCCGGACGATCGTGCCATCCCGTCCGGACGCCCATCTGTCTACTATTCCATCAGTCCGGACGACGTGCCTTACAGTCCGAATGCCAATCAGACCAAGCATCATTCATCCGAATGACGTACATTTTCCGTCCGGACCTCTACTGTATCGAGAAGCTATTGTTCCAGCTTGTATACGTCCGGACATCTCAGCAGCCCGTCAAGACGCCTCTCAGTGATCGATCAGCTTCAGATTCTTTCCAAGTTCAATTTAAGGGAAGATTGCTTCAACCGTTCGGACAGCGTGGATTCCCGTCCGGACGCGCTCATACATAAGGCAAGAATCGCAATTCAAATATCACCATCCAGACGTCAGTCAGCCTTGGTCCGGACGCAAGTTCAACAGTTAAGGAAATTGCCGATTCGACTTCAACCGTCAGGACGACTGTCTATCATGGTTCGGACGCTCTCATAGCAGATATGGAAATTGCGTGTTGAAGTTCAGCCGTCCAGACACTCATCACCCATGGTCCGGACGCGCGAAGCCTTATATGGAAATTACTTTCAACGGACGTGCGACCGTCCGGACGACAGTGTCTCACCGTCCGGACGCGGATCTTAAACAGGAAAGATTTCTCAGCGAAATTTTTAGAAAATCTGTCGCACAGTTGTCTGTCCGGACGGCCCTTGTCCACCATCCGGACGGCACCCGCATATATCACAGCAGTCGCCCTTCCTGCTCCTCAGCCTATAAATAGAGGCCCCTAGGCATTGAGAACTTCAAGAATTCGGTATTGAATTCCACAAGTGCTCAGAGACGTTGTTTTTCCTTTGAAGCCATTGCAAGTGTGTTGTTGCTGCGCTACATCTGAAGTCTATCTTAGGGGTCGGCCCTAAGATAAAGGATTCCATTGAAGACCCCTTCAGGTAGGAGACCTGGTTGGGAAGCGTTCGTGTTGGGTTACACGTTAGAGAGCAAGGTACAACCACTGCATCGGGTATATGTGAGTGTTAGTATCTTGTATCTAGCTTTGTCTTCTGAATAGTTGATATCCTAGGTTTGGCTGCCCCAGAGTGGTTTTTCTCTTAATTGAGTTTCCACTTCATCAACAAAAATCTTTGTCATTTAATTTCCGCATTATTAATTTTTGTTGACACCTTGTGCACACACTTGCTGTTTATTTTAGAAGTCAATTTTAATTTTCAGAAGTCAATTTCAATTATCAATTGGTATCAGAGTGGGTACACTCTGTTTAGGATTTATTTCCTGAGTGTGATCTCCATCTCTTGTGACTTCTATTTTTTTATTACACCTTTTATCATGAATTCTTCTCAGTTTTCTAATGAGGATTGTGATATTAAGCTCTTTAAGGTTTTTAATAAATTGAAGAATGCTCAACATTCTAAAGTTTCTCATAAAGAGCTTAAAAAGGTGAAGCAAGAAAAAGAGTCTTTGATTGTTCAATTATCTGAATCACATGCTTTGATTGACTCTTTGAGATCTGAGAATGCCATGCTATTTGATATTATTGATACACTTAAGAATAAATTAAAGGAATCTGAAAATCTCTTGAAAAAATTCTCAAGTGATAATTTGAAAAGCATGTTGTGTATTCATTCAGATATTTCGAACAAGCCTGGTTTAATTATTGATGATTTGAGTGCTTCTCCTTCACATGCTTCTGATTCTGAATTAGATTCTAGTATTATTAAGCCTGTGATAGTAAACACTGCTTGTTTGGATAATTCTTGCTTGAATAATTGTGTGATGCCCAAATCCAAAGATACAGGTACACAAGCTCATTGTAAGTTTGTCCTTACTTGTCATAATTGTGGGAAGATTGGTCATAGTAGGCCAAATTGTTATTTGTTGAAATCCCACAAGCCTTGGATTAAACAGGATGCTCTGAGGAAAAGTGAAGTTGAAGATTCTTCCTCAGCAAAATATGTCCCTCTGCATAGGAGACATATAAAAGGTAAGGGCAATATTGTTTGTAAGAATGCTAACATTAATACCTCGATACGTTTATTAAAAGTTACTTAGGTTTATCTTTACATCCTATATGCACACTAGGTGCATCAAAATTAGTGCCACAGGCGGCACATAAGCATATAACATAAAACATGTCGAACATGACATTGTTATAAATATTTACATGCCATAAAACAAAACACATATAAGTGCAACTAGTAATTTCTAAGCTAGCACATGATAGTTCGTTGATGGTTTCAAAAACCATCAAAACTGGCATATGGGTTCATGCCTTCATTCTCCAGATCTGCATCAGTAACTATGCAAATATGACGTCATCATATTTACATAAATAAACAAGTGAGTCATCCATTTTCATATCTAAGTTACCATCAGATTAATAACAGTTCATAAATAATACAAATGCAAAGGTTGTATGAATGTGCATCGTAGTAACCATTTAGTTTGGTGTTTTATGATCATCTTACTTCAGACCTCTCCTTCTTAGGTATCAAAACCCGTTCATGTCCTTTGCCTCACACTTAAAGTCTTACCTGTTTGCACTGGAATCCTACCGGTCCCAGCATTAGTTATATATTAGGACTTCGGACACCCCTGGGTCACTCTGAACCCCCTGGATCCACTGACTAGCCTTTCTTCCACTTGCTACTACATCAGCTTGTTGATGGCTATCTCATCAGCCGTTATATTAATTGGACACAACATGCAATGCATGAACAACCAAATGCAATAAACACACACCACACAGTCCTAATGAAACATAGAATCATTCCTCAGTAAGTACATTCATACTTACTCTCCTTGGTGTAGTTTCTTAGCTCCTTTTCTGTAACAATTATACAAAGAAGATGATATATACATCAGTCCTTTTTCCAATATTAAAAATATGTATATTTTTACATCACTTTACTCATCGTTTTTAGTTATCAATTAAAAGGTAATTACTTCAACATGAATCCTACAACGATTCATGAGAAAATATTACAACGTTTCATGTTTAAGCACTGAAACACAGCATAATGCTCTTGGTAATATAACACTTAAACATGAATCCTAACAAGATAATATTTTTATGTAAAGGGATAGGGAAATTAGCGGCATAGCCACTTTGTAGGAATACAATAAATTTATAAAATAAATACGGGGGATTAAACCACTCCGTAGTAACACAATAAATGATAAAATAAATACGGGAGATTAAACCACTCCGTCGGAAGGCAATAAATGATAAAATAAATACGGGGGATTAAACCACTCTGTAGTAAGGCAATAAATGATAAAATAAATATGGGGGATTAAACCACTCCGTAGTAAGATAATAAATGATAAAATAAATACGGGGGATTAAACCACTCCGTAGTAAGACAATAAATGATAAAATAAATACGGGGGATTAAACCACTCTGTAGTAAGACAATAAATAAATAAAAATGAAATCAAATAGTAAGGAAGAGGTGTCAAGATTTACTCACCAATTTGATTTGGAGAGAAAAATAACTTCAAGAACACCAAAGTGGTTGTGGTAGAAGGAGAGAAAAAGGGAGAGAAAACCAAAGCAAAAGCTTTCTTGAAAGTTGTCTAGGATTTGTGTGGAAAAACAAAGGGCCTTGCATGCTTATTTATAGGAGGAAAGCAGGGGTATTTAGGTCCAAAATGTAATAAAAGAATTAGCTTATTGGATAATGTCTTGCAAATTTGGATTTTAGAATTTTCGTCCAACTAGAGGGCAGCCTACTCCAAGAATTATTTCGATGGTCAAACCTACTCCGATTGACGTGAAATTTTGAGGGTTGATAGAGAACTTCATGAAAAACATTTTATCTTTTTGGTTCATCCCATTTCGAGTTCGTTTTGACTGAGTTTCAGTCTAGTCAAAGTTTCTGTCTTATACCTTTCAACCACTTTCCACGTTTACACATGCTTTATTGATTTTTCTTTTCTTGTCATAATTACTCTTTATGAAAGTCTTCCTTCATTAATACGTTTTGTTTTTTATACATAAATGTTTCTAGAAGCATGGAGATATTTTTCTTGACAGTTTTTCGTTTAATATCGACAGTTGGGTTATTTAGGCTCGGGTCAAAAAGTCAACTGGTGGACTTTTTTACTAACTTTTTCCATATGATAGATCTCTCTTTTTTAAGTACAACGGTCTTTGATTTATCTAAATCTGAGTTCGTTTGACCTATTTTCGGTTCAATCAAAGTTTAAAGCTTAAATGTAACTTTTGAGTTTTCAAGGGTTTTTAGGGTTTGATATTTAAGTTTTCAAAACAACTTTAGATTTGCTTGTAAAAACATGTGGATATTGTTTCCTCAACAATATCAATGATTTCTTTAAGAGTTTGAATTTCCCGGATATTGTTTCCTCAACAATATCAAGGGTTTCTTAAGAGCTTGAATTTCCCGGGCGTTACACCTACCATCACTGCGGCATCACCAGTCACATCCGATCCAAATGTCCACAGCTCCAGAAATTGAAGGTTCAGAGGAAGTTGCTAACAAGAGCTACATCAGGCACTCTACCTCCGATCGCTCTTCAGGCTCCACGGCATCAGCAGAAGTTTGTTCCTGCCAATCAGAGTGGCAAACCAAAGAAGAACAAATCAAGGCGCTACAAGAGAAAGCCAAAGAAGCCCAATGGTAGCCATGGCTATGAAGGATTGCTGAGCCTAATACAAGGTATGCTCAGGAGTATGGTCAACATGGACATGACCCACAAACCATCCCCACGGGTTAAACAGGTATGGGTCAAGAGTGATGAGACCATTCACCCCATGAGGGGGAATGAACACACCTAGCAGGAGAAGGTGTTCATGCCTAGGATTCGATTCCTAATCCTAAGGCATCAGGTTTGATTGCTTGCACTTTTACTTGTTATATTTGTGTGCTTACTATGCAATCTAGGAACCAGTTTGTTGTGCTCCCTATTCTCTTAAGAGAGCATTGCAGGTACTTGTTGGGGAAGACAGAAAAAGCAGGTTGACCGACTGTTTTTTTCTGTATTGGCATCATCAGGTTTGATCTTGCCTTGCATATGATGTCATTTCCATATTGCATTTTTTTTTAATTTAAAAAAAAAATTGGGTAGAATTTGCAGGATATTTTTTCTCTTGGCATATCAGATAATTGCATGTATTTTCTCCTGATATCTCAATTCTTTGGGTATTAATTTACTTTGCTTAGATATAATTGAGAGTTTTTGACTATAATTTGCCAAGTGTTTTCCTGTATATGCGAAAAATTGGATAGCTTCTTTTCTCATGCGATAAAAAATGTGCACTATCCATGACTCCCCTAAAGGTACATCTTTCCTTCTCTGACTTTGTGTTTCTAAGAATTTTTGGATAAGAGAAGATGTTTTTGATAAGATGGCCAAATTGACCACATGCTAGTTGAACCTAGAACCTAAAAACTCTGGCATTCCCTCTAGATTGTAGCACCATAAGAATCAAGTAGTAAATCATATGAATTATTCACTTTAAATTGTATATTCACTGCTTATGTGCTGAATTTGCTATATGCCTTGCCCTCTACGTGCAAGTAAAAAATTTACTTTGTCCTTCATGGTACAAGTAAAACAATTAGGTGCTGCATCTCAGGGGGAGTGTATCAAATGAGGGTGGCTAGGCCCTAGTAAGTTATAAGGTTTGACTTTTGGCTAATCTGTCACAGATTTTCTCTCTTGTCTAGAAAATCTGGTTGCTCTTTGCCATTTATGTGATAGTCATACCTTGTGGGTTAAGTCTTCACACACACACGCATTGAATGAGTTGAGCTATCTATTTGAATTTTCTATGTCCAAGAAAATGTTTGTCCTAATTGAACTCTCAACTCTCTTTTCTATCTCTGCTTAGTTTTGAGATGCTCCCTGATTGTCTTATCAGTGGATTATACATGCGTGTTCTGAAATTGACTAGAGAAAAATTAAAATTCTGTAAATTTTTCTTCAGTCTTTTCTTTTTCAGTGTGAAGCGTCCAGACGGACCTATTCTTACATCCGGACGAGCGCAGTCTTGCCATACGCTGTTCTAGCAATAGCCGTCTGAATGGTTAAGTGACTTGTCCTGACAGGTTCTCAACAGGTTTAAGACTTGCGTTCCTTTTTCTGCCATACACACATCTTTGCATTTTTATTATGTCATGTTGTGTGTTTTTCTCGTAGATTTCTCCCGAGATTTTGGTTTTCTTTGTACATCTTCTCATTCCATGATCTTCATTGTGTCTTCCGTTATTCTTTTAAGTCTTTGTGCTTTTAGAATATTGGAATATTTGTTGATTGGGATATTTTTTTCTGAATGAAAATTATGTCTGTGTGTTGGGTTGATATTGGTATATCTGGGTCATTTGGATTGCAATCTTTGTTTGTGTAATTCTTGGGTATCCAATTGACAGCTGTCATAATACCACTTTCTTTTTGGGACTAACAAGATCTAATATTTCTTTGTGGTGTTATTTTTGGAAATATTTCAGTTTAAATCTTTTCAGAAAAACTAACTAGTGTTGAAGTTGGAGGTTCAAATTCCAAAGGTCTCAGGATTCAGATGAGCTTTTTCCCCCAGCTCATGCAGAGCCTTCCGTAGCATTCCCTCAGATCTGCATCAGTTAGAGGTTCAGTGGTGAATCTCCTCAATTATCTTGCAGACCAGTTGCTTAGAGGATGTCAATCTGCGGATAATCAATTTCAAGCTTTGCAAAATCAAGAGATTGAGGGTTTTTCAGTCCATGTTTCCCAGCTTTCTGAACTTGAAGCCGAAGTAGTACAAATCCAGCTTTTTATACGGTTTGCTCTCCGTTACTTGATTTCAGCAAATCAGCAGGATTTCGTACTTGGAGGATTTTTTCCTCTTTTTGGGCCATTTGCAGACATTTCTCTACTTTCCTATTGTTTTGGATTTTAGAACATTTTTGTCTATGGATATTATTATTCCGTTTATCCTTGTCCTTTTGAGACATTGAGGGGGAGTAATTGTTGTGTGGTTTTTCTCATTACTCTGTTTTACCCTTTGTTGGACCAAGAATGTATTTCCAAAAAGGGGGAGTAATTTTTATTTGTTGGACCAGGAATGTATTTCCAAACCGGTCAAGTGATTTTTATCCCAGAATAGCCAAAGTGGGAGTTTGTTAGTTTGTGATTGGCCTCATTCTGTGTTTAGACAAAATCACTTGTTTGTAAAGATGCTTTTATCAGGGATTCCACTATTCAGAGTGATGACAGAAGATTCTAAACGGTTTTCAAGACAAAAGTTTTCAGAGTCCCTGTCAGCCATCCGGACGATCGTGCCTTCCCGTCCGGACGCCCATCTATCTACTATTCCATCCGTCCGGACAACATGCCTTACCGTCCGAATGCTAGTCAAACCAAGCATCATCCGTCCGGACGACGTGCAATTTCCGTCTGGACGTCTCAGCAGCCCGTCCAGACTCCTCTCAGTGATCGATCAGCTTCAGATTCTTTCCAAGTTCAATTTAAGGGAAGATTGCTTCAACCGTCAGAACGACGTGGATTCCCGTCCGGACGCACTCATACATAAGGCATGAATCGCAATTCAAATATCACTGTACGGACGTTAGTCAGCCTTGGTCTGGACGCGCATTCAACAGTTAAGGAAATTGCCGATTTGACTTCAACCGTCCGGACGACTGCCTATCATGGTCAAGACGCGCGCATAGCAGATATGGAAATTGCGTGTTGATGTTCAGCCGTCCGGACACTCATCACCCATGGTCTGGATGCGCGAAGCCTTATATGGAAATTACTTGCTACGATTGCTGCGGACGTGCGACTGTCCGAATGACAGTGTCTCACCGTCCGGACGCGGATCTTAAACAGGAAAGGTTTCTCAGCGAAATTTTTGGAAAATCTGTTGCACAGTTGTCCGTTCGGACGGCCCTTGTCCACCGTCCGGACGGCACCCGCATATATCACTGTAGTCGCCCATCCTATTCCTCAGCCTATAAATAGAGGCCCCTGGGATTGAGAACTGCAAGAATTCAGTATTGAATTCCACAAGTGCTCAGAGATGTTGTTTTTCCTCTGAAGCCATTGCAAGTGTGTTGTTGCTGTGCTACATCTGAAGTCTATCTTAGGGGTCATGTAACGACCCGCTTTTTACAAAAAGGCGTAAGTAATTATATCTGGATAATTACGTGTCATTAGCTCCGCCTACCACCCTCAATCCGATGGGCAAACCGAGGCTTTGAACAAATGCGTGGAGACCTACTTGGGGTGTTACACGGCTTCTAAACCTAAGAACTAGAGCACTTGGCTACCTGTGGCTGAATGGTGGTATAACACCAACCACCATTCTTCCACTGGCCTCACACCTTTGAAACCGTGTATGGGTATTCCCCACCTTCCTTACTCTCCTATGTTCCTGGTACTTCTGCCAATTTAGCAGTTGACACCCAATTACAAGACCGCAATGTCATCATTAACCTCTTAAAGGAACATCTCAACAAAGCTCAAAACCGAATGAAATTACAGGCTAACAAGAACAGAACTGAACTGGTGTTTCAGGAAGGGGATTGGGTGTACCTTCGTCTCCAGCCTTATCACCACAAATTGGTTGCTTCTCGGAAAAATTTGAAGCTCTCCCCACGGTTTTTTGGTCCCTTCCAGGTCTTGCAGAAGATTGGGTCCGTCACCTACAAGATGGATTTGCCAGCAGCAGCTCGACTCCATCCTGTGTTCCATGTGTCATGCTTGAAAAAGAAGCTCGGGCAGCATACAATTCTGATTCCCACCATTCCACCAGTTGATGTCAACGGTGAGATCCACCCCGAACCCAAATCTATTTTGGATAAACGGGTGATTCCAAATTGGGGACGCCCTCTTACCGAGCTCCTTGTCCGTTGGAAAGGGGATGCCGCTGAAGAGGATACGTGGGAGAAGGCTTGGAAACTTCAGGCCCAATATCCGCACCTTGTGGGCAAGGTGCTCTAAGGGGGGAGGCTTGTTATGAGCGTAATTAGAAGGAACCTGGATTACGGATTGCTAAGTTGGGAAGGAGAATAGTATGGCTGCTTGGGCTATTTTCTAGGGCTGACGTGGTAGAGAGGCTTCTAGAAGTCCTGCGTTTAATACTTGTTACTTGTCGTTTTATCCTTATCTTTAAATTCTGCATTTTATCCTTTTTGTTGCGCTGTAGAAGAAGTTGTTAGGATATTATTCCATCGTTGGGGAGGAATATTGAGCTGGCCATTCTGTTAGGGTATCAAACAAAATGGAACTTCTATTAATAGTTGAGAAGAGGTAGGATGAGGTAGGAAATGAATTCAGCCATTAACGTTTGTACCCAGGAGATAAAGCCTCTCGAATGCTCACTATCTTTCTTTTAATGAATTTCAATACTTCTCTTCATCATCTTCTTCCATTTCCTTGCTAAATTTCTATCACATCCCTAAAATCCATGAATACGGATGGCGCATTGGTCACTCCAAATGGCATTACCAAGAATTCAAAATGACCATACCGCGTACGTATCCCTGTCTTTTGTATATTTGCTTCTTTCACCTTGAGCTGATGATATCCTGATCGAAGCTCGATCTTAGAGAAGACCGTAGCTTCTTTCAGTTGGTCGAAGAGATCGTTGATCCTCGGCAATGGGTACTTGTTCTTGATCGTCACTCGATTTAGTTCGCGGTAATCAATACACAAACGTAACGAACTATCCTTCTTTATCACAAACAAAACTAGCGCTCCCCATGGTGAGACGCTAAGGCTAATAAAACCCCGGTCTACCAAGTCTTCAAGTTGCTTCTTCAGCTCCTTCAATTTAGATGGCGCCATACGGTATGGTGCTTTGTGAATAGGTTGAGTTCCTGGCATCGTATCAATAGTGAACTCGATCTCCTGATCAGGCGGCAATCTTGTTGTGACCTCAGCAAATACATCTGGATAGTCGCACACTTCTGGTATATCTTCTAGCTTACGTTCTCCTTCTGGTTCAGCCTTGATGTAAGTTAGAAATGCCGGCGCACCACTTCTAATACTTTGTCTTGCTTGAATTGAGGAAAGAAGAGGTGGAGTGGCTTGTACTCGAGATCCACAAAATTTGAATTCTTCCTCACTCAGTGAGCAAAAAATAACTTCTTTCTTTCTACAATCAATGTTAGCATAGTATTTCGACAACCAATCCATTCCTAGAATGATATCAAAACCTAGCATTTGAAGCACTGCTAGATTTGCCAGTAAGACTCTATTTCCTATAACAATTGGGCAATTCTCAATGAATTTTCTACATGTAACTACATCTCCAGCGGGTGTTGATACAATTATGTTTTGATTTAAAGATTGAGTGATCATGCTACATAATTTATTGTACGTAGATGATATGAAGGAATGCATAGCACCAAAATCGAAAAGAGTACTTGCTAGTTTACCGAATAAAGGGATGGTACCTGTTACCACGTCCGTATTTTCCTCATCACCTTCTTCTTCTTCATCTTCTACGCCTCCAGGCGTGAGAGAATATATCCGTGCTTGTGTTCCGCTTCCTTGATGTTTCATACCTCCAACAGCAGTCATAGGGCAATCTTGCAGAAAATGTTCGGGCTTACCACATTTAAAGCAAGTTAATGTTCCCTGCCTACAATCTCCTCTGTTTGTTCTTGAGCATTTACTTCAAAAAGTTCTCTGATTGTTTATTATTAGCGGGAAATTCTTACCCATGGTTGGTCTAGAACCGCTTCTTATGGCTAGCCTCTTAACTAGGTGTGTCATCTGCTGCTTCAAATGTTTCTTCAGATCATAAGCTGCTGTCGATTCTCGAATCCATCTTTCAGCCAGCGATGCAACTTCCACCAATCTGGCTTAGTCTTTTATCTCCAAACAGATTACCCTCTCTCCTTGATGCATGGATTGAGACCGTTTTTGAATCGTTATACCTTTGATTCTTTATCGGGAATAAGGTTGGCCACAAACCTAGCCAATTCCATAAATTTAGCAAAAAACTGTTCTATGGTCATATTACCTTGAACAAGATTTTGGAATTCTATTGCACGCAACTGCCTCTGGGATCTAGGGAAGAAGCGTCTATTGTATTCCACCTTGAACAGCTCCAAGGTGATCACCATCTCATTTTCGAGTAGCACCTTCTTCGAATTCCACCATCTCCCAACTTCACCTGTTAGCTGTAGTCTAATGTACCGGACTTTCTGTTCATCCGTACAACCGAGAGTATCAACCAGCACATCTATGTCCATGAGCCATGCTTCTGCCGCATTCGGCCCTTCAATTCCTTCAAAAGTTCGAAAATGATAACTAGAAAAATGGCGTAATGAGCAACCTATGGGTTCAATTCGTTCATTATGTCGTGGAATCCATGATATTGCTTCGACAAGGTGCCTAGTGGTGTCGGCTATGAATTGTACTAGGGCCGGGTGTATTCCATCATTAAATGGTGGCGGTGGCGGTGGAGGTGGAGGTGGAGGTGGAGGTGGCAGCTCTTCCTCACCATTTTGAGCGGGACGTGGATTAAAGTCACATAAAGGATGGCATCTAGGAGGCATGATTCTGTATTTCAAGGAACAGCTATCCCACATTCTTCATAGAATGAAATCAATCTCTTTTAAAAGACCATATAACATTTAAAACCAACCAATAATATTAATAAACTAGCCATTTTGCAAACGATTGTAGTAAAAGAAGCCCATCAATAATATTAATAGACAAATCATATTGCAAACAATTATTATAACAGTCAAAAATCACCCATGCAAATAACATCATAAACTATATAATAAAAAATGCATAAATGCATACATCCAATAAGGTATGTTAAGAAATTTTACACTAAATTTATGAAATCCTACTTTTATACTTAGTAACTATATATATATATATACAAACAAAAATGCTCTTCTATTCCTATCGCTCTTTGTATTTCCATCCTATGCTAAGGTCAAGTCTAAGGTCCTTAGAGCAGATCGCTCTAATACCATTCTGTAATGCCCAGCCTTTTCTAAAAAAGTGTAAGTGAAATTTTTTGAATTTCCACATGACATTACGACATTATCAGCGTTAAATATTGGCAACGGAATATATTTATAATTATCTAATAGACTTGGAAATAAATAACACATTAGAGCTTCTAACTAAAAATACCTCAAAATAGATAAATAAAGTATTACAGAATAATGACACATAAAGATAGTGTTTGTGCCATACAAGGCACATATAATTATATAAGCCAAAATAACTAGAGTTTAATTATAACATACTAGCAAAAATATAAACACTGTTTCTGAAAATTAAGCTAATGAACTACATCATTGTAGTTCGCAAAAAGGAGGCAATCTAGCCTCAAATACTAGTATCAGGATCCATCTAAGGGTCTGGATAATTCTGATACTCCTCTTCTTCATAACCTGTATTAGTAAATAATATAGAGAGAAAATAACAATACAAAATACCTAAGTGAGTCTGCTATTTCCCATAATATAATGAATGCTGATTTATTTAATAAATGCAACATAATGCAAATATGGCTTTATAATCACATGTATACGCAATATATGATCCATGGTAGCTAATCATAGTCATAGATTGAATATAAACATAACCATAAAGCAGTAATATGACAGTTTTAAATGCATAGTTTTTAGCATTATCCTTTTTCCAAGAAGAAGAGAATCAAAGCATGATTTCAAAGGAAATGTGAAAAATGAAATTGACTTCTAAAATAAAAGGCAAGTGTGTGCTTAACGTGTTAAAAAAAATAACAACGCGGAAAATAAATAACACGAGAATTTTTGTTAACGAAGTGGAAACTCAAGATGAGAAAAACCACTCCGAGGCAGCCAAACCCAGGATCCACTATTCATAAGACAAAGCTAGATACAAGATAGTAACACTCACATACACCCAATGCAGTGGTCGTACCTTGATCTCTAACGTGTAACCCAACACGAACTCTTCCCAACCAGATCTCCTACCTGAAGGGGTCATCAATGGAATCCTTTACCTTAGGGTCATCCCCTAAGATAGACTTCAGTTGTAGCACAGCAACAGCACACTTGCAAAGGCTTGAGAGAGAACAAGTCAGCTCTGATAACTTCACAAAATAACTCTCTAAGCTCTGACGGAATTCAATACCGAATTCTTGCAGTTCTCAATGCCCAGGGGCCTCTATTTATAGGCTGAGACGTCCGGACAGACAACTGTGCGACTAGAATTTCTGAGATTTTCGTTGAAAATCTTTCCTGTTTGAGAGCCACGTCCGGACGGTGAGACACTGTCGTCCGGATGATCGCATGTCCGCTGCAAGTAATTTCCATATAAGGCTTTCGCGCGTTCGGACCAAGGGGGATGGCCGTCCGGACGGTTAATCTTCAACACGCAATTTCCATATCTGTGGTGCGCATGTCCGGACCATGATAGGCAGGCGTCCGGACGGTTGAAGTTAAATCCGCAATTTCCATATCAAATGCACACGCGTCCGGACGGTTGAATTTGAATTGCAATTCTTGCCTTAAGGAGAAGCGCGTCCGGACGGGAATCCACGTCATCCGGACGGTTGCATCAATTTTCCCATAAATGAACTTGAAAAGAATCTGAAGCTTGGTCGAATACTGAGAGGCGTTCGGACGGGCTGCTGAGAAGTACGGACGGATGCAAGCTGGAACAAAAGCTTCTTGATACAGTAGAGGGTCCGGACAGAAATCCACGTCGTCCGGATGAATGATGCTAGGTCTGTCTGGGCGTCCGGACGGTATGGTACGTCGTCCGGACGGATAGATAGTGGACAAATGAGCGTCCGAACGGGATGGAACGATCGTCCGGACGGCTGATAGGGAACCTACTTTTTTGACTGCAGAATCTTTTGAAACACTTCTGAATAGCGGAATCCCTTGTAAAACAGCATCTTTACATACTAGTGATTTTATCCAAACAGAATGAGGCCAATCACAAACTAACAAACTCCCCCTTTGGCCATTCTTGGACAAAAATCACTTGACCGGTTTGGAAATACATTCCCGGTCCAAAAATAAAAATTACTCCCCCTTTTTGTCACAAAAGGACAAAAGGTAAAACCGAGTAATAAAAGAACACAACTGAAATAAAAATTACTCCCCCTAACGGTCTCAGAAGGACCAGGGTAAACAGAGTAATATAAGTCAAAGAGTTTTAACATAGCAAAATAAGAAATCAAATGTCTCAAAAAAAAAAACAAAAACACAGTAAAAATAAAAGGAGCTCAATCATCCTCTGCCATAGGTGCAGTCCTAGGCGCATCCTCCTTATCATCACTACTGCCAGGATGATGATACTTGAGGCACTCCCTGAGATCCAGCTGATTCTACTCCACCCGCTTGTTGATGGAGTGCACCTCCTACTGCATAGAGGTGATGGACTGCTGCATGGTGCTCATGCCTCCCTGAATAGCAGCTAAGGCCTCCATGATCTGTGAAAAATTGATCTCCGGCTCTGAAGGCAGGACTGTCTGAGAGGATGAGGCCATGTCTGGACAGCCGACTAGCATGGCAACAGGGATGGGCACCTCATCATCGGAGTCATCTCTCCTCAGCTGTGCATTAGACTTCATCATAGTCTGCTTGCTGATGGGCTGCTGAATCTTCATCTTCGGTTCTCCAGTAATGTTGATGCCGGACTGAAGAATGATCTGAGTGAGTAGGCAGCCAAAGGGGAGACCGGTATTACTCTCATCACGGGCCTCCAACATAACGCTCATAATATGCTTGCACAGGCAGAAAGGCAAGCGGAGGTGGATGGCATACACAAACTGGGCCTTCTTCAGAATCAGGTCACTGTGCCTGACAACTGGCCATAGGTTGTGCTGCACTATCTTGGCCAGCAAGCGATGAGAAGGAGACAAGGCACCGATTCGAATGGTGGTAGCACACTCTTCTCCCTGTGGAACTGCATGAAAGAACTCTCGGAGATTGTCCATAGAGGGAGGAAGCACCACCTCATTATAAGGACTGCTGGGCAGCTCAAGGACTGGAACGCCTATGAAGTGACTAATAATCTGGGGATCAACAATGATGATGTGCTCGTCAATGGTGGACTGCAGTACCAACCCATGCTCATCGTCCTGCGCCACCTCTAGGTTGGCATAGAAGAGTCTGACCAGCCTGGTGAGGACAATGCAGGCACAGGTGTAGAGGTATCCCTAGTGGTAAGTCTGGATAGTCTCATAAATACTATCCAGCGGAGGCACCATGATGTTAGATCGGACCACATTGCGCTCAACAATGACTGTGCGATCCATGATTTTGGTTTGGAGTACGCTCCTCTCTTCCTCAGTCCTCTGGCGGACCCTGAGCTGGGAACTGATTGCAGACATGATTCTGCACAAAGAAACCAACAAGATTTTGCCAAAAATAGTCCAAAAAGATTCTTGTTAGGTCATAAAAATTGGGCAGAGTAACGGCAGTACAAATGACTATTTAAAAAATAGACAGAAATTATCACATTTATAGTCCCACAAAATATCACCACAAATAATCCCAACATGGCAAATATATGCATCTCATAATCTCAAAAACATTTCTAAAGAAATCAACATTCTAACAGTAAAATAAACTGAAGAGAAAAGGACTAGAAGAATACCTGGATTGTGAGATTAATGCACAAAAAGATAAAGAAGGATGAGATAAGGCCAAAAGCACTCAAGAAATAACTCACTAAAAGCCAAAAAAGTGAGATTGTGGTGGGGTAGGGAGGATAGACGGCAACCAGGGTATATATAGCCTCTGTGGGGTCCCCGTCCGGATGGTGTATTAATGTCGTCCGGACACGTGCTGCCTCGGAACCATGAGCACAGGTCGTGCACGTCCGGACGATATGTCCTTACCGTCCGGCTGTTGGTTACTGCGCACGTCCAAACGTAACCTGATCCCTGTCCGGACGACTAAGCTCCACCTGTCGGACTCCAAAAAATATCGTCCGTACACCAAGAGAGACCGTCTGGAAGCTTCACACTGAAAAATAGAAAACTGAGGAAAATTTACAGAAATCAATTTTTCTCAAGTCAGTTTCAGAACACGCATGTATAATCCATTGATAACACAATCAGAGAGCATCTCAAAGTCAAGCAGAGATATAAAAGAGAGTTGAGATTTTAATCAGCACAAATATTTTTCTTGGACATATAAAATTTCAAATAGACAACTCAACTCATGTAATGCATGTGTGTGTGAAGACTTAACCCGCAAGGTATGACTATCATAGATATGACAAAGAGCAACTAGATTTTCTAGACAAGAGAGAAAATCAATGCAAGATTAGTCAAAGGTCAAACCTTATAGCTTACTAGGGCCTAGCCACCCTCATCTGATACACTCCCCCTAAGATGCAGCACCTAATTGTTTTACTTGTATCATGAAGGACAAAGTAAATTTTTACTTGCATGTAGAGGGCAAGGCATAAAGCAAATGTAGCACATAAGCAGTGAATAATTAAAGCACAGAATTCATATGATTTACTGCTTGATTCTTATGATGCTGCAATCTAGAGGGAACGCCAAAGTTTTTAGGTTCTAGGTTCAACTAGCATGTGGTCAATTTGGCCATCTTAACAAAGATCTCTTCTCTTATCCAAAATTTCTAGAAACACAAAGTCAGAGAAGGAAAGATGTACCTTTTAGGAGAGTCGTGGATAGTGCACATTTTTCATCGCATGAGAAAAGAAACTATCCTACTTTAGCATATACAGGAAAACACTTGGCAAATTATAGTCAGAGACTCTCAATTATATCTAAGCAAAGTAAATTAATACTCAAAGAATTGAGATATCAGGAGAAAAGACATGCAATTATCTGTTATGCCAAGAGAGAAAAAAAAAAAACCTGCAAATTCTCCCCATTTTTTCTTAATTATTTAAAAAAATGCAATATGGAAAAAACCATCATATGCAAGGCAAGATCAAACCTGATGATGCCAATACAGAAAAACAGTCGCTCGACCTGCTTTTTCTGTCTTCCCCAAAAAGTACCTGCAAAATTCTCCCAAGAGAAATAGGGGGCAAAACACAACTGGTTCCTAGATTGCATACAAAATATAACAAGCAAGATAAGCAATCAAACCTGATGCCGTAGGATTAGGAACCAAATCCTAGGCATGAACACCAGAACCTACTAGGTGTGTCTGTTTCCCCTCATGGGGTGATTGTCCTTCTGAACCAAAGCCTGCCTTCCTATAGGTGGTTACTGGCAGGACTGCATCATCCACTCCATCATACTCTGCATCCAGATAGGTGGCTCACTGAGGTACTACTCTTCTTTCACCTTCTGAGGCCTCCTAAATTGCTTGGATTTGTTCTTGGAGTTGCCACTATGATTGGCAGGTACAAATCGTTGCTGAGGCCGCTGATGCTGGGATGCTTGGTATCATGGTCCATGAGACCAAGGAGCTTGATATCTTGGTGCTTGATGGTATGGGGCCTGATACCATGGAGTCTGGGCCGCAGGTCTAGTGCCATGATCAACCTGTCGGAGCACTTCTTTCTTGGCCTTGACTTTCTGAGCTTTTAGGAGGGAGCACTGAGGACGAACATGCCCACTTAGACCGCAGTGATGGCATATGGGAGATCTTCTGATGGAATGAGGCTTCTGAGTGCCTGGAACATCATCGTCGACCTTGTCCTTCCCTTTATCTTCAACAGTGGGAGGAAGCTCTGGGACTGCAGGCTTTACAAATACAGTCTTTGAAGTAGAGGGAGCATCAGAAGAGGGAGCTACATACCCGAGACCAATCTTGTCAGTTGGGCTCTTCTGGATAGACAGCATACGAGTCAGCTTCTCATCAGTGACTCTTTCTAGCTGGAGCTGTGTCTCTAGTAGCTTTTCCTTGAGCTCTTGTATTCTGAGCAGCAACGAACTCTTCTCAGTTTGCAGACTGTTTAGATCATAGAGGTGCTACTTACAACCTTCCCTCAGCTTCTCATACTCTATATAGAGTGTCTTGTAAGCCTCCTTCAGCTCTTCCTCATTATCACTATGCTTTGAATAATAAGAGTCTTCTTCCTCAACGTGTGGGGCTCCAAAAGCCAAAAAAAATTTAGACTCTGGAGCTTCTTCTTCTGACTCATCACTGAGAGTCACATTGTATGCCTTCCTTTTGCCCTTCTTAAGATTCCCGCAATCGGCTCAGATATGCCCAAAACCTGAGCATTCAAAGCATCTGGGCCCTCTGGGATCCTTCTTTTCTTCTTCCTCTGGTTCAGCTTCTCTGGGAGCTTTCTTCACTTTTTCAGAAAACTTTTTTTTGAATCGGTCATCTCTCATAAGTCTTCTGAAATTCTTGGCTAACATAGCCACAACTTTTTCATCCTCCTTAGAGTCATCTTCAGATGAAGCTTCTACCTTCTTCTTGGAAGCTTTCAGCGCAATGGTCTTCAACTTCTTGACCAGGGGCAGAGACAACTCATACGTTTGAAGAGATCCCACCAACTCTTCAATCTTCATTTCTTCTAAATCCTTGCTTTCTTCAATGGTGGTCACCTTGATCCTGAAATGCTCAGGAAAAGATCTCAGAATTTTTCGGATGAGTTTTACATCCGAGATAAGCTTCCCTAAACTCACCATGGAATTTCTTAGGTCACTCATCTTGGAGTAAAACTCTCCAAACGTCTCATCTTCCAACATCTTAATTTCTTCAAATTTTGAAATCAACATTTGAAGTTTGGCAGATTTTACAAGTTCCGTGCCTTCATATGTTGTTTCCAAAATTTTCCATGCTTCTTTGGCTGATTCGCAATTTGAAATTTTTGCGAATTCTAATGGAGAAAGTGCTTGGCATAGAGCATGGAAGGCTGGCTTTATCATTTGAAAGATGTGCGTTTTTCTGAGGGACTAGTTTGAGTGTTGCATCCTCTGGTTTGGTCCAACCAGTTTCAACAATACTCCAACAGTCAATAGATTTCAAAAAACAAAATGCATACGTGCCTTCCAATAGCTATAGTCTGTACCATCAAAGGCAGGAACAGAATTAAGAGTTTGAGACATTATAATAAATAGAAGTAAAAAAGAATAACACTCAAGAAATTAATCTTCTCAGAGTGTACCAAACTCTGATACCAATTGAAAAATGAAATTGACTTCTAAAATAAAAGGCAAGTGTGTGCTTAACGTGTTAACAAAAATAACAATGCGGAAAATAAATAACACGAGAATTTTTGTTAACGAAGTGGAAACTCAAGATGAGAAAAACCACTCCGAGGCAGCCAAACCCAGGATATCCACTATTCAGAAGACAAAGTTAGATACAAGATAGAAACACTCACATACACCCGATGCAATGCTCGTACCTTGCTCTCTAACGTGTAACCCAACACGAACGTTTCCCAACCAGGTCTCCTACCTGAAGGGGTCTTCAATGGAATCCTTTACCTTAGGGCCGTCCCCTAAGATAGACTTCAGTTGTAGCGCAGCAACAGCACACTTGCAAAGGCTTGAGAGAGAACAAGTCAGCTCCGATAACTTCACAAAATAACTCTCTAAGCTCTGAAGGAATTCAATACCGAATTCTTGTAGTTATCAATGCCCAGGGGCCTCTATTTATAGGCTGAGGGTTCAAATGGGTGACTGGAGTAATATGTACGGACTCCGTCCGGACGGTGAACCTGAGATGTCCGGATAGACAACTGTACGACTAGAATTTCTGAGATTTTTGCTGAAAATCTTTCCTGTTTGAGAGCCGCGTCCGAACGGTGAGACACTGTCATCTGAATGATCGCATGTCCGCTGCAAGTAATTTCCATATAAGGCTTTCGCGCGTTCGGACCAAGGGGGACGGCCGTCCGGACGGTTAATCTTCAACACGCAATTTCCATATCTGTGGTGCGCGCATTCGGACCATGATAGGCAGGCGTCTGAACTGTTGAAGTTAAATCTGTAATTTCCATATCAGATGCACACGCATCCGGACGATGGCAGACTGGCGTCCGGATGGTTGAATTTGAATTGCGATTCTTGCCTTAAGGAGAAGCGCGTTCGGATGGGAATCCACGTCGTCCGGACGGTTGCATCAATCTTCCCATAAATGAACTTGGAATGAATCTGAAGCTTGGTCGAATACTGAGAGGCGTTTGGACGGGCTGCTGAGATGTCCGGATGGATGCAAGCTGGAACAGAAGCTTCTTGATACAGTAGAGGGTCCAGACGAAAATCCACGTCATCCGGACGAATGATGCTAGGTCTGTCTGGGCGTCCGGACGGTATGGCACGTCGTCTGGACGGATAGAACAGTGGACAGATGAGCATTCGGACGGGATGGCACGATTGTCTGGATGGCTGACAGGGAACCGACTTTTCTGACTGCAGAATCTTCTGAAACACTTCTGAATAGCAGAATCCCTTGTAAAACAGCATCTTTACATACAAGTGATTTTGTCCAAATAGAATGAGGCCAATCACAAACTAACAAAATGTATACTAAATTCTAGAGAGTAAAAAGGTAGGATTTACTCATTGGAATTTGCACACAACAAACCAGAGAAGAGAGAGAGAGAACCGGTCCAAAACATAACACTTAAAGTGAGTTAAAAATTGCTGGTTTTTGGATTAAAAACAGGGAAGGGTTTCTGCTGTTTGTTTTCTGACATTTTGCTAGAAAACGAGAAGTGATTGAAGGCTTTATTTCTGGTTTCATGAGTGCTGGAAACATAGAGAAATCAAGAGAATTGTACCACTCAAACTTTTGCACTAACAGGAAATAAAACAGAGGATGATATTCACGTAGAAGGCTTGCTGAATTTTTCTTGTTTCTTCATGAAAACCGATCGTCCAAGGCTCCCTTATATAATGATCTTGAATGGTTGAGATTATAGCAGTACATATTCCTTCAATGGCCAGATTTATGACAGCTAGATTGAGAAAATCTTCAACAAGATTACATAATATATTATGTAAGATTACATATCATATCTTACACAATAATTACACTGTACAACCAAATCTAGTTCATTTTGAACCAAACTGTGTTAACTAAACTAATTAGATAGATTTTACTCATCTGGAACCAATTACACGAAATGGGTTCAAAAATTAAAGGACACTTGTAGCTTAAACGTAAACAATATCGCACTGGATAATAAAGTCACTCGATCGACTCTAAAGTCACTCGATCGACTTCGTTCCCCAACATCACTCGATCAACTCTAAAGTCGCTCGACTGACATCGACTCCAAAATCGCTCGATCGAATTTATCTCGATCGATTTTGGTAGAATTAATAATGCTTAAACGACTTATATGTGTGTGTGTGTGTGTGTGTGTGTGTGTGTGTGTGTGTGTGCACGCGCGCGCGTGTGTCTATATATATAGGATTCTATTTAATCTATAACTAAAATAATTATATAAGACGCTCTGGCTGTCAAGCGTCCGGACGAAAGTTAGCCACGTTCGGACGGTCTTTTGCGATTGCCTTTCAGAAACAGCGCAATTCTACCCTTATCAGGTCCACGTCCGGATGGCTTGGCCGAGCGTCCGGACGGTCTTCGCTATAACTCCTTTCTGCGTTCGAACGGAACACTAGAATTTTCTGAAATGCTGGACAGCATCCAGACGTGTCGCCATGTCATCCGGACGACTTGCAGAGACTTCCTTAATAGTGTCGACTTCTGAAATCCAACTCAGTGTAGAATAATGATTGACCTAGCATCGGGACGGTGTTGCTCTATCATCTGGACGTCTTCAACATAATCTGCTGGACACTGCGGGGTGTCCGAACGCCTTCAAAGGCTCGTCCGAACGGTTGCACAGGAACCGGTTGATTTGGCTTGGAATTTGTAAGGAATCTTTATGGACATCTTCTAGAAGCTTGTGATCAGTCACATGCTTTGAAATGAACACTATCTAAATACATGAAGACTCTGAATAAGAACCGATCATCCTGTTAATTTGCAACCATTACATAAAGTGTTTTTTGTCATCCAGAATGTAGCCAATATAAAATACTAACAAAGTTGACTTTGGAGTAGACTTTGTGAAGACTTTTGGTTTATTTTCTTTGTCAAGTAAGCTGAAAATTTGTGAGGGTAAAAAATGGGTGAAAAAGAATTTGAAATGAGTTGAACCAAAAAGAAAATGTGTTCTTCTCGAAGTCCTCTCTCTACCCTTAAAATTTCATGTCAATCAAAGTACGTTTGAGCATCTAAAAGTGGGTCGGAGTATACTGACCTCTATCTGGACGACAAATACTAATTCAAATAAATTATGATATAAGGATTACTTTGCAAGAACTTATCAAACAAGTTAATACTTTTATTTCATTTTGCACCCCATAGCCCGTGGATGTCCTTCTATAAATAGAATGTCTTGCCTTGTCTTTTGTTCACTCCTTCAAGACCTAGAACACGTCTTAGTTTCATTGTCTTTTCTCTTGTCCTTTGCATGCATATACACAACCACTTCACTTTCTCTTGGTTGTTTTGTGTGCTTTCATGCCCCACTTTCCATCAGCTTAGTAGTACTTTAGCATAAAGGAAATGAGTTGTTTCTTTCACCAAAAATAGCCTAGAATACCAAAAAGTAAGCAAAGCGTCACCTTCCTCCAAAAAAACCTCAGCCATTCGGCCACCTAGAGGGATTTTGTGGGTTTTCTTCCAATTTACTTCTAGGTATGAATTTTAACACTTTATGATGCTTCTTTTATGTTAACAAAGAGATCTCTAAGTTCATTTCAACTCAAAAGAAAATGAGTTGAAGTTATGCTCTGAAAGGATCACATATTTTCTTTAATTTTCCTTTATATTTCCTTTGTGATTCTTATGCTCTATTTAATTTATATTATTGTTCTAATGACCCAATAAGCATATGGATTAAAAATTAAGTAAAGAAAAATGATATTAATCGTTTCTAGCAGTTCTTAAGACTTCTATCGAGAAACCTTTTAGCATGATAAACTGTATTTACTTTCAAATAGTCTTATAATGTATTCTGGTTAAAGGTTTATGTTTAAACATTATTTCACCATGGCTTTATGCTTGCTTCTGTGTTTGAACATAAAGCTTAGTATCGAATTCTTGTAAGTGATCGTCTTTACATGTATTTACATTTCGTCATCTGGTTGTCCATAAGACTTTCATCGGGTGATTTTGTCCTAATTGAATAGCATGAGTTGATCGTTCTTACTTTTATTATCCTTATGATATATCTTAATTCTCAAAAGTTCATATTTGGTGGTATTTCTCTTAGCCTCGTCACTAAATTATGAACTCTGGTTTTAAGGTTATCCTAAGAAATGTCTCAGAATGACTAAAAATGCTATGGATAATTATTAATATGTTTGAGAATCTATAGACAGTGATTTGTTTGATAGATGACTAATATATGTATTATTGCATGAATATGATTTGTTTGCAGGAAAGAAGTAAATGATCTTTTCTAAGGAAGTGTAAGTATGGATTTACTTACTGAGCCATGTTATTTTAATAACTATATTGCTTGTTGTGTTTCATTATTATAATGATTGTTGATTTATTTATTTCTTGTCTTAGATAACTACTCATAAAATACATATTGTGTTTAAGAAATTATATAGCTAAAATAACTACCAGTGGATTGGGTAGTAATGGCTATCAGTCCAAAGACTATTAATAAATAAGCAAGTTGAGGAGTAACAGCTACCAGTGGACTAGGTAGTAACATCTATCAATCCAAAGACTATTAATAAATCAACAAGCTGGAGAGTAACGGCTACCAGTGGACTGAGGAGTAAAGGCTACTAGTCCGAAAAACCAATAAGATTTATATGGTAGGAATTAACGACTTCCAGATCTAATATGCTAATGACGAGTTGGTATTTAATCTATTAATGAAAGGTCTGAAAAAAGATTATCATAAAATAGAAACAAATCAGTCACTACGCCATACATTCATTACATGCATTCTCTCTCACTTTTTCTTTTTATTTCTTTTGTTTATAATTATTGATTTATGGAAACTTGGGGACTCACTTGTTTGTGTAAATATGATGACGTCATCTTTACATAGATCATGATGCATGAATTAAGAATGAAGGTGAAGATCCATTTGTCAGTTTTTATGGTTTCTAAACTGTCTACTGAGAGCTTGATGCTAGACTCTGTGAGAGCAAGCCTTATCTTTCTTTTTTTCTTTTTTCTTTCTTCTTTATTTTTTTTTATTTTTTTATGTGCTTGCTTTTAATATGTATTATTGACAATTTTTAATCATATGTGTATTTGATGCCGTCTGTGGCACATATTTGGTATATCTTATGTGCACATGTCTTGTGTATTAAAACAAATGTTTTTGTTTATATAATTATGAGGTAATTCAGTCAACTTACAAGTGTTATGTACTTCATTCCTAGTGTTTAAAAAAAAAAAAAAAAATTTCCTCTGCGAGATTATATCTCTAGTGTAGTAGCGTCACGTAGAAATCAGAGGTTTCAGTGCTTACGGTTTTGCTAGTTCAAAATTCGGGGCATTAAAATTCGCAACACTTAAAGGTATTAGACAACTTGCCTCAAAGATGGTAGAGATGAAAAATGATAAAGGTATCCATTGTTGACCTTGTCATTGATTTTGCCGGTTGCGACAACAACTGTTGATAGTCTTTCAAGCAATGAATATTGTTAAATATCATTTACGTAAACGAATGAGAAATGATTAAATGAATGATTGTCTGATTACGTACATTGAGGAAGATATATTCAAAACTATTAGCAATGAAGAAATCATGCAATGATTTCAAAGTATGAAGACTTGTCGATGACAACTAGATTATAAATTATTTGTTGCGTTAGTTATATTTTTACTTAGTTTTTGTTAAACTTTAGCTTTATTTTTTATTTATTTACCAAAAAAAAATTATTGACCTCTTATCCAAAATCCTAGTTCCGTTACGGCTGATACGTACAATTTAGTGGAGAGAATAGTTTTCAAACCTGTTTGTTTTAATGAAACTTTAGAGTTGGTAGTTGATACTGTCAAAACAATGTAACCTCTCCATATACATTTTGTTGTCCTATCTTCCTAATATGTTTTGATGATTTGGTAGTGGATAATTTGTACGTTGGAGCCAGAGAAGACGTACTAGTTCCAATATGAGGCTTCTCCGAAGTTGCCGTAATTTTGTCTCATATTTCAATTTCCAATTCCCATGCTATAAAATTTTCCTATGTTTACTTTTTTATCCCCAGTGTAGAAAAAAATTCAAGAACCATTAAACAAATGATTTTATCATTTTAATTAAAAAATAAAAACTGAAAAATGAAATAAAAACCATTGAGATTAGCAGATCGAGATGGATGTATTTTATGACGTTTCATTTAGGAATTCCAGGCCAACCAAAACTCTAGTGCGCTACGTTTGGGCCTACTGAGGGCCAAGCCCACCCCATTTGCTTAACTCCTTCAGCTACTCTTGGAATCCTAAATGTTGACTCAATTTTTTTTATTTTTTTTTGAGAAATTATTCTTTTACTTCTCCTTTAAATTTCTTTTTTAAATTAATCATTTAATTTAGAAATATGATATGTATACAAGCTTTTGTACAACTTTTATAAAACCCTTACATGTAGTAATGAAAATTAAAACTGAATGAAATAGTAAATAAAGTACGTAATATCTAACTAATTAATGGTGATTTTTATTGTGGCCTCAAAAGTTGAGCACTTGAACAAAAAAGAAAAAAGAAAAAAGCATTTCTCCCAATTAATATCACCATTTTTTAAGGGTTTGACCGCCATGAATGCATGGCAACGTAAAAGGAGAGTGCATTAGACATTGAGAGCAGTTAGTTAGAGGATCAGAGGGGCATTTTGAGAGAATCGGAGGGCAGTGGAGGTAAAATGAAACTGCCGCCGTTGTTTGACGTGCAGCGTGTCCATGTTCTTACGAAGCATCATCCTCGTGTTGCGACAGGACTGTTGTGTTGTCACTTAATGGTCTGCCCCAGTCCAGGTTTTCCTTCAAATTAATGTCCGAGGCTTAATTTGGATATATCATATAAATATGGGGTGATTTTGACAAATTATTTGTAACGGAAGCTTGTTTGGTAAGTGATTGTGAATTGAAATATTTATTTGAATAGTAGTAAGAAATGATTGATGTGATAGAAAATTTGAGAATGTTTTATAGAAAAGTGAAAAAGTTTTGTTTTGTAGTGAGTTTTTTTGGTTGAATAATAATAAAAAATTATTGATGTGATGTAAAAAGTGTAAAAAAGTAAGAATGTTTTTGATTTGATATTTTTGAGAGAAGTAAAATGAAAATGAAAATTTTGTGAATGATTTACTACTTGTTGAGAGATGTTTTAAATATTTAATTTATATACATCGATATCGGTATGTGCGCTTTCCATTAACATTCTATTTTTCTTAATTTATACGTGCACTATCTTTAGTGTTTGGGTCGATCTGTTCTCTGAAACTACGTTTTTATTGTTGAAGTGAAAGAATATAAAAGACAATGAGTAGACCATGATTTGGAATTTTTTTTTTTTTTTTTTTTCTTTTCATTGGAGTATAAATTAAAGCGATTTAATTCTTTTGGTTTTTGGTTCGAATTTTCTATTCAGTAAAACCAAGAGCCATTAAAATTTTTATTAATATTTCTTAAATTCCTATCTTTTACTCAGAATGGGCATACGGAGATATAGAGGGAGCCAAAATTCTCATTTTTTTTTTTTTTAAAGTTATTAGTGTCGTAATAAATTTTTCATTATTTTATGTTTATATAGAAGTCAAGAGAACTGTAACTATTCCACAAAAAAAAGAAAAAAGAATAAAGGGGTATTTTATGGTAAATATTTTATATTATATGTATAAAATGTGGTCATATATACAAGAGTAATGTTGTATAATATATTCTTATTTTATAATTATTTTATAATGTTAAGGTAACCGTCTCAATTAATCTTTAAATTTTATTTATTTTTTTAATAAAAATTGATCTAACTATTAATTGAAATTACCCCTTTAACCTTGTGAAATGATTACTTGCCATACAAATGCCATTCCCCTCCCAACAAAAGAAAGAAAAAAAGAAAAGTTGTTACAGCATAAAAAAATAAAATAAAATAAAAATTAGGAAAATAATACATGACAATGAAGCATAATTATGGTAAGCTGTCACTGTTATAAAGAATGACAACTCTGCTAGCAGCTACGTTCTTCTTCGAAGGAAAAAAATATAGCTGGCATGGAATAAAAACTGTCATTTCAACAAAATAAAATTTTTAAAAAAAAACGATTCGAAAAGGATAATGAAATTTGGACTTTGGCAAGAAGCACGTATTTCTCTTTAATCCACCGTTTTCTTGACTTGATACTGAGCTTTGTAAAATTATTACACACGGTTGAAATTTAGCTGTGACACGTAGAAATGACAGTACTACTGTGCTTATACCCATATTAGTAGGTACTAAATTTCAGTATCATTTGTTTATCCGTAGTGGTTGGATTAGGTCCGCCTTAGGCATTTTCCCAATTCTATTCTGAAATGACCAAAAAAACCCTGCAAGCTCCTGATGTGACTGCCTTGAGGACCGCCGGCCACTGCATGCAACCGAACATGGACATGAAAGCAGCGCGAAGCTAACTGTGCCTTGGACATGTCAGTGACGACCTCAACGTTACCCACTCGCAAAAGGTAACACTAGTACTACTGCACTGCCTTAACCCCAATCAACCTTCAGGTGTTTTTCCATTCTCTGTGCCTCCCATTTTTAATATTTCTTACTTATACGCGTTTCATTATATATATATATTTTCCCTACTTTCTTCAGAATGGGTTAGTTTGAATTTTTTTTTTTTTTTTTGGCTTTCTTTGAATTTTACTGTGAGGCCCAGTGGGGCAGGGTGATGAAGGAAAGTTTGTCTGAATGTGAGTAAGAAGATGCGCAAAGAGAGAGAGAGAGAGAGAGAGAGAGGTGTAGCTGTTCATGCTGCTCTCACACACAATGCTATGTCGTTATGTGGCTAAGGATTGGGTCCACCGACTTGTAGGTCTTACCCTCTCTCCCCACAACTAATTTTTTTTAATATTATTTATGTTGGGAAAGAATTTAGCAAAATCTGGAAAAAAAACTTAAAGAGAAAAAAAGAAATAATTAAGAAAAAAAGGGGAAAAAAAAAGGAGAGAGGAAAAGAATGGTGTGTATATGTGTTAGTGTATGAGCATGACACCAAATCAAAGAAGAACCACAGTATAGATAGTACCATCGCCTGCTGAAGAAAGATTTTCATTTCAAAACAGCAGAACTAGTAGAGGAGAAGCACCAAAGGGGCATGGGGGTTGATTCTCTTCAACTTTTCCTTACATAATTAGCTTTCTTTTCATATATATATATATTTTCTCCTTTAGGTTTCTCCTTAATCAATACCCAAGAGTTGGGAATCGAGATAAGACTCCTGAGGAGGACTGAAATTTGCATGCGGGGTTGAGCTTGAGGTTGTCTCTTAAATTCAGATTGCTTTTCAAGAAGAAAGGGAAGTTTTCTTTGAAGATGGCGGCTTCTTCTTCGTCGACGCCGTTCTTTGGAATTAGAGAAGAGGATCAGAACCAGATGAAGCAACAGCATTCCTCCACACCGACGTCATCTACAGCTCCAGCTGCACCACCCCAGAAGAAAAAGAGAAACCAACCAGGAACACCATGCAAGTATCCAATAATTTTTATCGAAATCATTTTTAACAAATTCTTGTAAATTTGCTACAGGTTGAAGTCTTTGCAAACATAATAACAATAATAATAATAATAAAAAAAAGCCCAGTATATATGGGAACCCTAATTTTGGAACCTTGAATGGGAATTAATGAAGTGGGTATGTATGGATGTGCTTTTTTCCATGTTAATTTGAGTTGAGAGATTTATCGTTATTAAAATTAGAATTTTCTAATAGTTAGTTGTTTGGCATTTTTCCATGACAGATCCAGATGCGGAGGTAATCGCACTATCTCCCAAGACCCTAATGGCAACAAACAGGTTCATATGTGAGGTATGCAACAAAGGGTTCCAAAGGGAGCAGAACCTACAGCTGCACAGAAGAGGACACAACTTGCCTTGGAAGCTAAAGCAGAAGACTACAAAAGAACCAAAACGGAAGGTGTATCTGTGCCCGGAGCCCACATGCGTCCACCATGACTCTTCGAGGGCTCTCGGCGACCTCACTGGCATCAAAAAGCACTACTCGAGAAAGCACGGCGAGAAGAAGTGGAAGTGCGACAAGTGCTCGAAGAGGTATGCCGTGCAGTCTGATTGGAAGGCTCATTCCAAGACCTGTGGCACTAGAGAATATAGATGCGACTGTGGCACTCTCTTCTCTAGGTAATTTTTATCTCCACTTTATTCCATCTCCCTCCCCCCGGCCCTTTAATCTATCTATAATACGCATAGGCGTTACAACAAGCTAGTGATTCGCTTCTTCGGTTTAGGGCTTAGATTCCTCAAGTGACAGCTGAGGAAAAAGTTCTGATGCTTTCTTTTCTCTCCTGCCTTCAGTTACCTTCTTGCCAGGCTCTCTCTCTCTCTCTTCACAAAAGACGCACGGACACTATTTTCTTTGTCAAAATTCTTTGATTTTCCTTGGTACGGTGGCGAAGAAAATAACATGTTCCCACGTGAATAATCTCTGGAAACTGTTATGGTCGTAGAGGTTTCGGGCCAAAAAAAAAAACTTTCTTTCATCTTTTTATTTCCCCTCGGAGGCACCGCCATTTTTGCCATCTACTTTATGCTATCACGTGTTGCTATGCCATGTAGAGGGTGATGGTGTTGTTACCAGGTTTGTTCTCTTATGGGTTGGCTAGATGTGATCAGTACTGTGCTCTTGCGGGTATTCCTTTTTAATGACAACGTTACTCTCTCTCTTTCTCTCCTCTCTCTCTCCTCTCTCATGACTGATATTCAGATGCCTTTTCTTCACTGTCGTTGCAGTTTTTGAGCTGCCGTCGCACAGTTTACAGAATTGCAGTCTTTTGGGACTGAGAATTCAGTTTTGAGTTAATAAATGTGACAATTTCATCTTTAGATTTTAGAATAAATTCAGCTGGGAATTAATGGCATATTTCTTGGGTTTTTTTCATTAGTTGAGTACAAATCCTCAAATGGTCGCTCTCTTGCATTGATTGACCACTTTTCACAGTGTTAAATACATACATTTTCCTGTTGCATTTATTGAACAGCCAGCACTTGAAATTGTAGTTCTTGATTGATTGATAAATTGTTTTTCATGTTTTAGTAAAATTCTATCACCCACCCCATTAATTGTCCTTTTTTTTTGGGGACAATTTAGTTAACTCCCTCTTAGCTAGCTCTTCGATCACATTCTTCTGTACCCACTTATTTTTTTTTTTCTAATCGCTCTTCAATTCATTTTTTTTATTTTTTGTCATTGAAGATCAATCCAAATCATTTTTGCCATCCCCTTAAACTTTTGCTATTTTCCAATTTATTGGATAAAAGAATTAATTCAGTATTTTGGTTGTTTTTGTTTTTAATCATTTTGGATCCTAAATATTTCCTTCTTTCTCTTACTTGTAAGAGCTGAATTGCAACATATATATATGTGTGTGTGTGTGTGTATTTTGAGTAATGATTGCAATGATATATAGTTGCATTACTGGTGTTCATTTGACGGTGGAATTAGGATGATATATATCCTATGCAAATTGTAAATTAAAGCTTACCTGAAAATCTCGACAAACTTTGTCAAATCTTAAAAGTGATTGTTGACTTCAAATATCCATGGAACGTCCAAATTCGATCTTAAATATACCTTTGATTCAAGTGTTTCTTTTGCAAATATATCTGATGTAAGCTAGGGATTGATCATATATATAATTGGTACAGGCGGGACAGTTTCATCACTCACAGAGCCTTTTGTGACGCACTGGCTCAAGAAAGTGCAAGACACCCTCCCAACATGAGCACTAGTAACTTATATGGAAGCAGCAACATGGGCTTAGGCTTATCTCAAGTGGGTCCTCAGATGCAAGAGCAGAACAACAGCCAATCAAGTGATATATTACGACTTGTCGGTGCCAGGCCTGGTCAATTCGATCATCTCCTTCCCCCGGGGATTGCTGCTTCATCCTTCCGACCACCACAGGCGCCCATGGCTTCTTCTGCTTTCTTCATGCACCAGCACGAATCCAACCAAAACTATCGTCAACAACAAGGGTTAATGCAATTCTCTAATCTTCAAAACAGCCCAACCAACCCTCCAACTTCAAGCAATCTCTTCAACCTCAGCTACCTTTCCAACACCAGCAGTAATGCCAACAATAACAACAACAGTCTTCCATCTTCGGGTTTGCTAATACCTGATCATTTCAACAACAATGCAAATGCTACTGCTGGAGGCGGGGAAGGGTCCAATATCTTCTCGGCTAACATAAATATGGCTGACCAAATCAGCTCAGGCGTCCCTTCTCTCTATAGCGCATCGCTTCAAACCAACAATGCCATCCCGCATATGTCTGCAACTGCACTGCTTCAAAAGGCTGCACAAATGGGTTCAACTACAAGCAACAACAGTACTGCCTCATTGCTATCAACTTTCGGTAGCTCTTCCTCGTCAAATGGCACCAAATCGCTCGTCCCAGCTGGTAGCTTAAGCAGCATGTTCGGCGAACATGAGAGCCACCTCCAAGACCTGATGAATTCCTTCGCTAGCGGTAACTCCTCCATTCTCAGTGCATTCAGTGGATACAATGCGGGTAGGACCGACTTACAACACATGGATGAGGAACCCAAGCTACAGCCAAATCTCACAGTGAGCGTTGGAGGGTCTGACAGGTTAACCAGGGATTTTCTTGGGGTTGGACAGATTGTGAGGAGCATGAGCGGAGTTTCACAGAGAGACCAAAAACAACAGCAGCAGCAGCACTACCACCACCACCACCACCACCACGGCATTGATATGAGCTCCTTGGACTCGGACAGGAATACTGCGCCGTCAAGCCAATCTTTTAGGGATGGAAATCTTCAGTAATTGCTGCTGCTGCTGCTGAAAGAACGTACAGAGGTACGTAAAAATTAGTGGCGCATTAAATTTGATCATAAGAATAAAAGTATGTTGAATTTCTTGGCAAACGTGATTACTGTTATAGTGTTCATGGGGTTTTGGATTCTTTTCTTTTCTATTTTTCTGACACATTGTCTTGCAATGCGGGCAGTCCTGACTTGGAGTACTTTGTTTCTTTTCTTGTCTTGTTGTACTTATTTTTCTTTTATGTTTTTATTTATTTAAGTTTGTTGGGCTGGCGGAGTCACGAGCTCTGAACTTAGGATGCTCAGACAAATATCTTCTATATTGGGCCATAATTGTATATCGGATTAACCCCACAGACATTAGCTGACAAAAAAAAAAAAAAAACACACATTATCTCCAAATAAAAGAACAATTATCTCCATAGAATTTTTGTGAACACTCTTAGGGTTAGGGAATAAGTGGACGAGTGTTCGCATATATGTGTTTTTGGAACTCAAATAACAGAACGAAATTAAGCTTCCTCCTCATGTGAGGTATGATATATGTTAGTTGTGAAGATTGGTGATTTGATATTATTGTTGAGTTTTATTTTATGTCAATTTATAAGCAGTATCGGGGACCCAGAAAGGAAGGAAGAAAAAAATAAAAAAATCACAAGAACTTGTAGGGCTTTATTCGAGCCGAGTATTAAATGTTTAAGTTTGGCTCATTTAATTTTATTTCGAACACGAGTCGAGCTCGAACTTATCACCGACCTAAATATATGTTCAAACTTGGCTCGTTTAATTTTATTTCGAACACGAGTCAAGCTCGATCTTATCATGAGCTGCTCAATTAATTAATTTATTCATTTCTTATATAAAGTAAATATTATGATTGTTTACATTTTCGTAAATCCATACTAATCATTAATTAATTAAGTATTGTTAAAATTTTATCATCTAGTTTATTAAATAAATTAACTCGAATCTTAAATAGTATAAACTCGAGTTTATATGTATGTATATAAATTCATTATGCACATACACGAATTACGCGCCTGCATACACACACATATAACCACACATGCTCACAAACACACTCATTTACACACAAATCTATAAAATTAAACTCACAACAATAATTCAAGTTATATTTATCATATTACGAAGATAATTCAATTTTATTTAAGATGTTCTTATTACAAAATTAAAATAATACGAATTTTTTTTTTTTTTGTAAAAATGAAGTTATATGAGCTTTTACAAATTTATTCGAGTCGAACCGAGTTTATTTGAGTATGTCTCGTTTAATATTTGAATATATTGTTGTATTCACGAACGGTTCATTTATTATTCAAACCAAGACTGAATTAAATTTAACCAAAACGAGCCAAATTTGAAAAAAAAAAAATTAAAATCAAAATCAAAACAAAACGTTTGAAGAATGTTGACGGAAGCTACAGGTTGCTGTTCCTGATGAATGGAAACCACGTGATTTTACGGGTACCCCCGCTGGGTAAGTGTTGGCACAAAATGAGTGAATCTCATGCACTATCTGCCGGGTGCATAATAATTGAGAGAATAAATAGCACACCTTGTATATATTTAATAAAAGATAAGTTTTTGGAATAGATTTGACTTTTCTCGATCTCTGGGTGTTGTTAATAATTATATATGATATATTGAGGTCCAATCAACCTACCCATCTGAGTTTGTAATGAGTCATGACTGCCCTACGTAGTACATTTTCAAGAGAAATTTTGAAAACTGCTTTTCAATTTATCCCTGTAACAGATGGGAAACCAACCTACGACCCTTTTCACCACCATATATAATTAACCATCGAGACATACGATTACATCTTTCTTTTTCTTTTTCTTTCTTTTTCTTTCTTTTTTTGGTGGGGTGGGGAGAGAGAAAGTAAATAATTGTACACTGTTATTTTTAATAAAATGTAGAAAAAGATCTTATCTTTATAGCAAAAGATAGTTCTACTCAATTAATATTTGTCCAGTTGGTCTTAACCTACTTAATTATTTGAGTAAACAAAAAATTATTTTTTCAACTAATTAAAAGCTAACTACTAGAAACCAATGCAAAAAAAAAAAATTTATATCTATTGAACAAAACCAAAATTTCCTAAATCCTTTTCTCACGTCTTTTCTGATTTGACGCAATGCTTAATCCGTTTGTCTTCTTTCAAGAGTTAATTAGTTCTAATCATTTCAAGTTTTACTTGTTCTGTTTTTTCAAATCTAGGCAGGACTAGTGAAATAATAGAAAAGGTAGAACTCGCAATAAAGGGCATGAATCACAGTATTTTAGTAGAATTTCAAGAAGAAACTTTTGACGTATGGTTCGTGGTCGGTATATCATTATGTCACAGGATAACTCAAATAACCGTATTGCTTGCGACGAATTCTACTATTTCTAGTTTTTGGAAGCTATATATTACCAACGTAACAAAAGGCAATCAACGTTTATAACGGCTAGTTTTTTTTCTGTAATTTGCTTTTGTTCTGCTATTGTCGAATAGGGGCTTAATGAGAGCTATCGATCAACCGGATTTTTATAAATGAAATTATGGAGAATGAGGTGATCACCTTCATTCTTTTTATTTGAAGCAGATCGATAAATTATAATGATTTTTTTTTTTTCAAAATAATTCTTATAACATTTTATTTTGAGTGAAATAATATTATATGATGTAATCTCTTGTAAGAAAAGCATATATTTCTCTGAAGTATATAACTAGTACATTGGACGACGAGTATCTCTTTTAATACATGAAATATCTTATAACCATATCTTATAAAATATTATGATGTTGAAATTGCACAAAGCTGAATTCTGCCTGCGTGTGGACCTCACTTACGATCTGCATATAAAGTTCACGTGTTCGCTTATGAAGAACTGTCAAACACTTTTCAATTCATAAATCGTAAAGACCGAAATTACTGGAATATATTTTCACTTTATTGATACGGCGACCATTCATATGTTGAACACTAACTAAAGTAAATATGCAAAAATGAAGAGTGGCACGACGAGAATGATGGTAAAACTACCTCTTATGGTTAATTAATTAAGTTAGGAAAAGTAAGATTAAAAAAGTATGAGGATAAAATGCAAACAAAGAGAGTTAAGAATAATTGTACCTATGACGTGGATCTCTATATCTTTACAGAGTTCTTCCTCTCTCTGTTTGGTAATTAAGAAGGCTTAGTAAGGCAATTGTAGAGGGACCAATATGGAAGGCGGCCTATCCTCATCACTTGCTTCTCTTCGGGAGATGCCCCCAACAACTTATTTTCTTACCGAGTTGATCCGACCTAGATAAGATAGTAAATAAATGATATTACATGTGACAATCCATTTTTTTTTTATATATATATACAAAATTGAATTATTATAATGGCATGACGATTAGCTACAAGCCAAGATCAATCTAATACATCTCATAACATATGCATAATATATCAAAAATAACACATTGCAGTGGAAATTAAATTCATTAACTAAAAAGTGTAATTACAACAATATCAGAGTCATACATCTGTCTGTTTGTTTAAGGCTTGATCAAAATATTATATATATCAAAGAATTACTATAAAAAATGTGTCACATTCGACACAAGCCATATATAACATATCTCTACAAAAGATGGACTATTCATAAGTACAACAAATACAACTGTCGCGAAGAGTTTCAGTCGCAGTAGCCTAAATACAACGCCACAAAGTCCTTATCGACGTCTGTAGTACTTACAGCCAAAGCATCAAGATCTACACGATCGTGGTGGTAGCCACGCCCGCATAGGTGGAAGTATGAGCCCATAAACTCAGTAGTATAAAATTCACTGAGTTTTCACAATGAGCCAACTCTTTTCTTTTCTACCTTACATTTACTATAACAGCTACCATTAGGAGAACCTTTCCTTTGAAATATTTCGTAGCTAATATGGTAAACACAGGCGCTTTGTATCAAGACAAACTTTACTACTTATTACACACATTATACATATATCAAGTGGCTAAGCCATACTCGTATACAAGCTTTTCAAACCTTCAGAAAATACAAGCATATGGGTACGTCTAAGCAGAAAGTGAGCGGCATCATAACCTTGCTATGCAGAGATACGAGCATTTCCAAACCTTTGAAAAATACATGTATCTAAGCATAATTAAGCTTAATGCCTTATAAAACATCATATGCACTCTGATTGTAACAATATACATATGTTTTGTTCCATTCAAACTCATAGGCATATTGATACATCTAATCATGAAAACATCGTAAAACATAAATCATTTCACACATCATGTCATTCTTGCCATACATTTTTTGTTGTTGATGTCATGGGGCTTTATACCCACTGGTCTTACATTTGCTCTGCCAATGTAGCTTTAAACATTGGTCTTACGTTCAACGTTAATGATTTCATTCCATGTTCATGCTCATCATTTCTCATACTCATCATGATCCTGCTATCAACACATATACATCATATAACTTTGTATGCTTCCTATCTCTTTTTCAAATATATCATGAAAACATAAACCTCAACTCATTTGAAATCATCTAAAACATAACTCATTTCACATTTTCATAAACGTATTCCAAAGCTCATAAATCATCAAATCATAACTTCATATAATTGAAGGTGTTCAAAACATCCACATGCACATATCATCCTAAATTATCAATGGGTCAGTTTTTGGAATAACATAATGTTTGTACACCATATAACTTCACAAAACGTAGTATCTTTTCTCACTGAGTTGAATATTCACATTTGCTGCTCGACTAAAGGCTTATGAAAGAGTTTCTCAACGTAAGTTTTGCAATGCCCCACTGCATATTTCATTGCAATGACTCATTAAAACTAATTCATAATATTTTCTAACTCTAAATTCCACTTAGGTTCTTAATTTTGCTCAAATGCTAAGACCCATGGAAAACCCATAAATTTCAAGGTTTCCATTTGACAATCCATTAACTAATAACACTTAACCCATAAGATAATCTTAGAATTAGATATAAAATTCACAAATTTAAAACACTTAGACAAAAACTAGAGTTTTGAGTTTTACCTTGATTTCTCACCAAAATGAGACCCAATTCTTGGAGATGACTTAGAACACTTCAAAACATACAATACCTAAAGATAATTGAAAGATCAGACTTAAATTCTCAAAATCTACAAAAAATCTAACAAAAATTAGGATTTTCGAATTTACCTCAAAACGATAAGTGAAAAGGTAGATCTTGCCATGAGGATCACGTTTTCGATGTCGGATTTGAGTTTGAAAGCTTCAAAATGCTAGAATATAGGGTTTATAGGTAAACCTTAGGGGGGGGGGGGAGAGAGAGAGAGAGAGAGAGAGAGAGAGAGAGAGAGAGAGAGAAATCGGGAGCAATGAGCTGGAGGAACTCATCCAGAAACTTAAGTAAGCCGTTCGAACACACGTGTGAGTAGCCACGTATCTGAGCTCTCGGGTAATGCAGTCGGGACACCAAAATGTCTTGTCTGGATGGGCATGGAAATAAAACTCTGGCGAAGATCTGTCCGCTAGCTATCCGGACACAGTAGAGGACAGGACCTACTGCCTGACCCCTCAGGATACAACAAGTGTCCGTCCGGACGCCCAACTCAGAAGTTCAACTCTAAATTTTTTTTAAGTGTTATTTTTCCTCATTTTACCTAATTACTCGCTTAATTAATCTAATTCATTTTTTAACACCTAATTAATATCTTGGACAATACATTATATATTCTTTATAATGTCCTTTTTAAACATGAGGAGAAAGGGATCCGGTGTGTCACATCTATTTACCACTTGGTGGGACTGAACCTTAGTTTTGGCCTATTGTGGGATGGGCTAACGAGCTCTAGGCTGGGTCCATTGGGCCTTATAATTCAAGGTTTTTGAAAAAAAAAATCACTTGATCAAGCACATGCTAGCTAGTTGCTACTTATCGCGTTTGTTTCTAATTTCGTAATCATTCTAAACTTGAGTAAGGGAATTTTTTTTACCTCTAGAAAAAACAACACTATTTAATGTCGAGAATTTGTGATAGTATCGTTTACCATTCAAAAGACGCTATTAAATGTCGTTTAAGGTCAAACGACACTAATTTGTTAGTGTTGTTTGAATGACACTAAACTGAAATTTCGAAAACAAAGATTTGTTCATATGCCAGGAAGGAAGCACTGGCAGGGCCGCGGGAGAGGTTGAAAAAAGCAAATTGAAGATAGCCTAGCAAGTAGTAGTTGAAAAGAAGTAAGGAACGAGTAGAACAACAGCTTGCTTAGAACACCAGGTTGAAAGGCTTCATAGCTGTCAGGGAGAGGTGGAAAAATGGAAGAAAGAAAGAAAGACTTAGTTGGAGGATATCCAATAGTAGTTGAAAAGAACTAAGGAACAGGTAGAACAATAGCTTGCAGAGAACACCAAGTTGAAAGAATAACTTTATTCCTTTCTATCATTTGAACGGTTAACGTCATTGAATTTTTAGTGACGTTTACTTCCCAAGCGACTCAAAGTTTAAATTTAGTGTTGTTTGAACAGTAAACATCACTAAATTAGGGACGTTTACTGTTCAAACAAAACTAATTTAAAATTATTGTTGTTTGGAACTAAACATGACTAAAATTTAGTGACGTTTAATGTTCAAACGAAACTACATAACGTCGTTTTGTACAAGTGACAAAAAAAAAGTCACTAATTTTTTTTTTATTTTTTTTAGTGTTAGTGTTGCTTTGTGAAATAAAACTACTTATTAATAGTAATACAAGGAAGATAGGAACTTCCATGAAATCCTAAGCCCATCAGAAAACTGTTGTGAAAGGACTCGGGAAAAGGATTTCGCCAAATAACTTTTGAAGGATAGCCTTTGAGGCTATAGTTGGAAATGAAATGACACGCCAAACTTGAATGGAAAATGATTTGGATTGGATAAACCCATAAATGATCATCAATGCTGTAAAATATTTAGTTTTAGTGATGCTACTCGTCATACACATTTCACATCAGTTGATGTCACGTGTTTTAAATGACTTGTCATTTGTCAGAAAAATACTTCTCCCTAGCCATAGTTTGGTTAAGTTTTTAAATTGAAAAGCCAAGATTAATGATAATAGTGTCACCACCCTCACAATTTTATAATATTGTATGGAGAGTAATGGATAAAGTTTTCAGCTTATTCTACTTTCACGTAAAAGTACTAATTGTTTTGATTCTCAATCACGTACTATATATAGAAAGGACAAAATCTTTAATTATACACAATTAATTCTTTTTAACCTTAGCTTCTTCCATCAAGGGTGTGACGACCCAATTTTTTTTTTTATACAAAACGGAATCATTAAGCCAACATCAACCTAATACATCTCATAACATATGCATAATATATATATCAGTGACAAACATGTAGCAGCGGAACTAAATTTATTAACTCAAAAGTGTAAATACAACATCAGAGTCATACATCTATCTATCTGTATGAGGCTTAAATCAAATATTATTTACATCAAGAATGGTTATACAAAATCAGTCACATGTGACACAAGCCATATACAAAATGTTTGTACAAAAGTACGGACTATCCAAATCTGACACACATACATCTAAATGTGAAGAGCCTCAATCGTAGTATCCCAAGTACGATGCCACTGGTAATCGTTGACATCAGCAGTATCTGCAGCCAAAACATCAACATTTACACAGTCATGGTGATAGCCACATTCACATAGGTGGAAGTATGAGTCCATAAACTCAGCAGTATAAAACTCACTAAGTTTTCACAATGAGCCAACTCTTTTCTTTTCTACCTTACATTTACTATAATAGCTACTATTGGTGGGAATCATTCTTTAAAAGTTTCATAGCTAATATGGTAAACATAGGCACTTCGTATCCATGAGGAATCTTAGTATTTATGCACTCATTTATACATATATCATATGACTAAGCCATACTCGTATACAAGTTTTTCAAACCTTCGGAAATAACAAGCATACATGTACGTCTAAACAAAAAATTAGCAGTGTCATAACCCAGCTATGCAGAGATACAAGTATTTTCAAACCTTTGGAAAATGCCTATATCTAAGCACAATTAAGCTCAATGCCATATATAACATCATATATGCACTCTAGTCGTAACTATATACATATGCTCCGTTCCATTCAAACTCATTGGTATATTGATACCTCTAGTATGAAATTCTATATAAATCATTTATGCAACCTAGCTGTAACTGTATATATATGCTCTGTTCAGTTCAAACTCATAAGAATACTGGTACATCTAGCTATGAAAACATCATAAAAACCTAAATCATGTCACACATTATGCCATTTTTGCCACACATCTATTTTCTTTATTTTCTGTTGCTGATGCCATAGGGCATTATACCCACTAGTCTTACACTTGTTATGATTGCTATGTGTCATGGGACTTGAACTCCTGGTCTTGTTTCTGATGCCGTGGGGCTTTATGCCAACTGGTCTTACACTTGCTCTGCTAAGATGTCTTTTAACCTTGGTCTTACGTTCAACGTTAATGATTTCGTTCTATGCTCATGCTTATCACATCTCATACTCATCATGATCATGCTATCATACATATATGCATCGTATAACTTTGTATGCTTCTCTATCATTTTTCAAATTTATCATGAAAACATAATTCTCAACTCATTTAAAATCATCTAATGACATAACTTAATATAATTGAAGGTAATGAAATCAATCACATGCATATATTTTCTCAAATTATCATTGGCTCGGTTTATCATAAATCTAATGTTTATTTCATCGTAAAAACTTCACAAAATGTAATTTCTTTTCTCAGTGAGTTAAATACTTACATAGGCTGCTTGACAATTGACTATGAAAAAATCATTCTTGTAAGCCATGCAATGTATCACTGTACAATACATTGTGATGACAATTAATACTAACACATAGTGTTTTCTAATTCTAAATTTTCACTTAGCTATTGAATTGTTCAATAATTAAGACCCATGAAAAACCCATAAATTTTTAGGGCTCTATTTGCCAAACCATTAACTAATAACAATAACCCATAAGATTATCTTAAGGTTAGACACATAAATTGCTAATTTTAAAACACTTAAAAAAATCTAAGATTTTGGATCTCAATGCTTGGAGATTGTGTAGAACATTTCAAAATACACAATACCTAGAGAAAATTGAGATATTAAACTTGATGTGGTCTTTTGTTTACCAAAATATATCAATAATAAAATTAACCACTCGCAATAGAACGAATCCTTGTAGGATAAGGCTATAGAGAGGGTGTCGAACCTCAAGGACTGCAGGGGTATTATTATCAAGCTTATCGAGATTAAATATAACTTAATTAAAAATATGATTGATTTGGTTTTTGTTTTCTAAAAATAAATGCATAAAAGTAAAAGACATAAATTTAAAGATAGTAGGGATGAGATAAAGAATAGGTGATTGATTTCACCACTCCCCGCATAACAATGGTCAATTATAAATTAACAAGAAAAATTCATACTATGCATGATATATGACTCGTCTCACTCGAGTAGTCAAGAAATTACTTCTAAAGAATAAGTATAATCTATCTTCGGTTGGCACGGACCGTCCACCTAACCACTAAGATGCGGTACGACCCGTCTTCCCTAGGCATGGACTAGCTACGTCTTTAATAGGATATACACACAATCAATGGAATAGCATAACCGATCTTCGGTTGGCACGGACTGTCTACCTAAATTACACTAAACTAGGGTGTAGTACAATCCATCTTCCCTAGGCATGGTCTATCTAATCCTCTTGATCATATATCAATTAAAATCGTTGTATAACAATCATTCACATAATCACAGAAAATATGAAGGATTGAGTTCAATCAATATAAAAGACTTTCTAAGACAAAATAAGAAATTCATAATGATTGAATATAAACATTAAAATCAATTCTCACAGTTATACAATCATCATGCATAGAGAAAATCCCAAACTAAAATACAATTAAACCATTGTTACTTGGAAAGGGCTACATCAACACCCTATTAGGAATTTAGCCGCTCATCGTGGTGCTGGGATGGCCTCCTGCCATGTTCTTCTCCTCTTCAACTTGTCAGGCCTCCAAGAAGAATTTTGTCTAAAGCTAAGCACAAGCCCAAGCACCAAGCACACATTCTCTTGAAGCTTAGGGGTCTATTTATATGGAGCACACAAGTCCTAGAAGCCCTTGGAATTCCAGAAAAATCGTCTCATGAGTCTTCTTGTCCAAGTAGGAGATTGAAACTTCAATCCAAGTAGGAAAAGGATTCCAAATTCGGCAAGAATTGTGGTCTTTTATTGCGAGGCAATTTTAACATAGTAAACGTTCGAATTTGAGAAAAGCTATTTCTGACATATTTGTTGAATATTTTATTAGCATTCCAAAGCCACCAATTTCATTGCAATCCAATATCTGACGCAAAAGTTATGATCCAAACACTGAGACATATGCAGAATCCAAATTTGAATCCTATCCGATTTTGACTCTTAGTGGAGAAATTCCGATTTAATCCTTCACTTGATTTGATTAAACTTAACCACATCATATAGGTATTCTATTATGATTGGTTAAGCTTAAACATATCTTCTAGGTCTTCTCAAAGTGTGTTTTAAGCCCAAAATTAATGGAATTAATTGCATCTTTATTTAAAACCTAAAAACAATAAAACAACACAAAATCAAACAAACAACAATGCTAAGAAATTAACATATATAAGTTAAGGGGCTTGAATGTGCAACATTTGACGCTTATCAAAACTCAAACTCACAAAATCTAGAGGAACAAGGATTTTCGGATTTACTTTAAAACGATTGGTGAAAACTTAGATATTGTATCAAGGATCACGTTTCTGGTGTTGGATTTGAGTTCAAAATTCGCTTCCAGCAATTTCTATTGAGGCTTGTTCAAACACGTTAGTGTGCTGTCCAGACACGCGCTGAAAATGCAACTTTTTGCCAAGCCCATCCGGACACAAGATTTTTCCCTCCGAACATGTGCCGAGAAATGAACCTACTGCCCACCCCATTTGCCAGCCGTCCAGACACGCTAGGGGACACAATTCTAGTGCATGACCCATCCGGACGCACAACTCAGAAACTCAATTCTAAATGTTTTATAAGTTTTTTTCTTCCTCATTTCACTTAATTAATCACCTAATTACTTTAATTCATATATTTAACACTTAATTAACATATTGGACATTCTCTCCTTATAAGAATTTTGTCCTTGAAATTTAACTCTAAATTGTTAGACAAGCTTACATGCTTGTATTTTATCTAAAGGAAAACACAAAACTGGTATGATAAAGTGATCATACCTAGGTTTACTCAAACAAATGGAGATATCGAACCCGCATTTCTATTGAACCCTCATTTCTGTTGAAGCTCCCATGAGGCTTTTTCTACGCTGTGGTTTCGCCATAAGATCTTCACTAGTGGTATGGTCTTGGTCCTCAATTGCTGTTCTTTGCTATCCAACACTTGCACGGGAAGCTCTTCATATGTTAAATTGGCTTGAATATCAAGAGGCTCATAGCTTATAACGTGTGATGGATCATGAATACACTTCCACAACTGAGAGACGTGGAAGACGTCGTGAATGCCTGACAAACTAGAAGAAAGTGTTTAGGTAGAAATTGTGAAGATCTGCTAGCTCTCTAAGGGTTGTCCAGTGTGTGACTTGCTCATTGTTGAAGTCTATCTTAGGGAGGAGCCCTAAGGTAAAAAAATCAATTGAAGACCTCTCCAAGTAGGTGACTTGGTTGGGAGGTATTCACGTTGGGTTACATGTCAGAGTGCAAGATACGATCCCTGCATATGGGTATGTGAGTGTTACTGTTTTTGTACTAGCTTTGTCTTTTGATAGTGGATTTCCTGAGTTTGGCTGTTCCGGAGTGATTTTTTCTTTTAATTGAGTTTCCACTTCGTTAACAAAATATATGGTTATTTTAATTCCACACTTTTGATATTTTGTTACACGTTGCACACACAGATGGTTAAATTAGAATTCTCCTTATTTTTCAATATATATACATTATACATGCCATATACGCGAAACACACACACACACACACACACACATATGTGTGTGTGTGTGTACATCTAAAGCATCAAACAATTTATAAGGCAATAAAACAAATAAATCTCATCATATCTTTATCATGCAATGCAGTCTCTTATTATTTTCTTGTCACTGCTCTTTCTCATTTCTTAAGGTACTTACTCCTTACGGCATTTTATGGGAATTAATTACATGTTTATGTTTGAAAAATAAATATATGACTTCTAAATATCAAGTGTGTGTTTGTGTGCAACAAAATATCTTAAATGCGAAAAATAAAAGAGACAAGATATTTGTTGACAAAGTAGAAACTCTGTGAAGAGAAAAATCACTACGGGGCAACCGAACCCAGGAAATTCATTATCCAAAGACAAAACAAGTTACAAAGCAATCGTACTCATAAAACCTATTGCAGTAGTCATACCTTTAACTATAATACGAAGCCCATCGTGAATGTTTCCCAACCAAGTCTCCTACTTGAGGGAGTCTTTGATGGAATCCTTTACCTTAGGGCCAACCCCTAAAATAGACTTCACACGAACTAATGAGCACACACTAGCAACGGCTAGAGAGGAGTAATGCTAGATGTCATACCCATGTCCCTCTTGTGTCCCTCAAAAAATGAGGTGGCTTTTAAAATGACTATTGGGCTTGTGATTGATAAAAATTAAATTTTGATTACATGGTGATTCTAAAAGCCACATCATTTTTAGAGGGACATGGGTATGACATTTAGAATTACTCGCTAGAGAGCTAGCGGATCTTCAAATCTCCCTAATTCTAGAAAAATTCAGACTCTAGTTGTGGAGCGTTCGGATGGTTACTTACCCTCGTCCGAACGATCTTCAGCGATTGCCTTTTCAGAATAGCGCGATTCTTCCCATAATAGGACCACGTCAGGACGGCTTGGCCAAGTGTCCAGACGGTCTTCACTGTCACTCCTTTCCGCGTCCATAAAGGAAACTCAAAATATTTTGGAATGCTGGGTAGCATCCGGACGTGTTGCCATGTCGTCCGAACGTCTTGTAGAAACTTTCTAAATAGTGTCGACTGAAATCCAACTCCGTGTAGAAATTGGAGAAGCTTGACCTAGAGTCTGGACGGTATTGCTCTGACGTCCAGACGTCTTCAACGCTGAAGCTTCTAGACACTGAGGGGCGTTCGGACGCCTTTAAAGGCCCGTTTAAAATTGCATGGAATCTTCATGGACATCTTCTTAGAAACTTGTGACCAGCTACATGGCTTGAAACGAACACTGTTCATTTAACTTGAAGACTTTGAATAAAATTGATAAATCTGTTTAAAAAGCAACCGTTACATAAAGTATTTTTTGTCATCTAGAATGTTGCCAACATAAAATACTAACAATGTCTAATATGGACTTCACTCCCCACGCTTACTTCTGATAAGGGCCTTACTCCCCATGTTTAACTTTCTCACTTATTACTCAACATTGGGACTTACTCCTCCAGGCTGGGGACTTACTTCCAACTTATTATTATTAGGTTAACAATATACAATATTGTCTCATGTTCTTAAACCAGTGTATTCCTTTTCATGAAGCATTGTTAACGAACATCATAAATCTTAAAACATGTGAAATTTATATACCATGTTATTCATACTATAATAAGGCTAATTTGAAACGTAGATATCATGCTTTTTAAAATAAGTATCATGTCTCCATAAGAATTTACTTACAAGCTTTGGAAATTGTTAAGGTCAACTCTCGACCCTGTACACTTTTTGCATTAATATTGTGTTTCCTCATTAGCTTATATTCTTTATTTTACGTTCCTAAGCCATTATTTATTCAAATCATATGACCTTTAAAATGCCTTGAGAACTATTATTCTGATGCTTTGCCTTTATCCTAAATATTTGGGCAGCAAAACGTCATGTTTACAATACCATAGTATCCATTGGGCATTATAACGACAAATCTAAAATATCATAATACCATTTTGACATCATAACGCTTATATAGTATAACCACATATTTTCATACGAGCATCACTACGGCATTAATGGAATATTTATCTAAAAATTCTAAATTACTCACGCATTACAACAACGCCATTGTAGGATACCTAATGAAATTTAGGCAACACAATGACACTTTTGTAATATAATAACATTCTTTGAAATATTCGACCATACTTTTCCGAGCAATTTAATCATTATATCGACATAATTTAACTCTAAGAACTAGAATTTACGCAAACTAGAGATAAAAAGAATTTACCAAGCAATTTTAGAGAAATTACTTTCTGCGCTTCGAGAATACTATTCACGAGCTACTTGGCCTTTCTCCCTCATAATAGTTCTCATAACTTGTTGATTTTTTCTCTCTAAAGGTGAGAATGAAATTGTGTGAAGAAATGAATGAAGGAAGGGCCCCTATTTAGATTGTCTCGCTAGATTGATTTTTGAGGAGTTGGACCTACTCCTAAGTGGAGAGACATGGCGTGATTTCGATAACCTACTTCATGATACTTTCTTGGGTTTTCTTTGGGAGTATTAACAGTTTTATGGTAACCCTATGATGATCCGTTAGACTTGTTTATTTGAGACTCTGGGTACCTATTCGTTATAATTTCTTGCGTTACACTACGAATTGTGACACTATAAACGACGAATTTGTTGTCATTCATAATCTTTCTCGACAAAGCTACTATGACCATGACTTGTAGCAACGACATTTTTATCATTAGCGACGATAAAAAAAGTCGTCACAAATTGTCTAGTAGTGACTCTAGGTTTAGAAGATATATCAGTCATGACGGTCCTATTTATAGAACTCTTCAAAAGAAGCCTGAAAACTGTAACTAGGGTTTATGTTTGCTTGGTGATGGTTGATTGAGTAAGTGAGCGATCGATTGGGTATTGTAATGCCGACCAATCCCACTCAAATTGAGTCACTCTTTGACTCATGTTTGTGCATCATGAGTATGCAATCCAACTCCGATCGTACTTCGATAAATGTGATTTGTTTGCCAACTGTTCGATCATGTTTGTGCATGAACATGCAATCCAACTTCGATGGATGTGATTTGTTTGCCAACTGTTCGATCGGGTTTTGATCGATGCAATTTGTTTGACACTGATCGATCCAGCTTTGAACTAGCTACGATTGAACTCAATCCTAAATGGCAGGATTGATCATTCATGCCCTAGATCAGTTGAGACACTTGGTTTTTCTATGTATTCAACATGTTTAGGTCAAAATCAAACTTTGCCACATCATAATAAAATCATAGGTTAAGTGTAGTCGTACTAGCCTCGTAAGAGCATTCCTAGTAGCCTCACCAAAATAGCTTTTTAATTATTTTGGTGAGCCAATTTGATAAAAACACGAAAAAACCATTATCAGCAACCTCGCCACTTCAACCAAAAAGTTTTGATGAGTGAAATTACTCACCAATTCTGATGAGTAATATTCACTCACCAACTCCCTCACCAATTTTATTTCTCATTTCTCTCTCACATGATCAGCACACTTTCTTCATTTTTTCTCTCATTTTCTTCTCCCATCTCCCATCTTTCTCACACGATGATATCCTTATTTCATGGACATGTTCCCTACATAAACTTTATGGTTCTTTTCATAAAAAAAAAAACCTTTATTTATCTTTATTCCTTTTTTCATTTATTTATTTATTTATTTTCTTTCTTTCTTGAATTTGGTTGAGAAGCCAATGAAAACTTCTGTGAATTTCTTAACAATGATCTAATCTCAAGATGAAGATGTATGATAGCTTGTTATATAAAAATATTAAATAGAAAAAGAATAAATAAATTTGAAAAAATATTATTTAAATGAAATAATGATAGTAAATAGTTAAAATGGTGAGACTGCTGGAAAAATTTTAAAAAAGTGGCTCACCAAAATAGAGAAAAGTAATTTTTAGCTATTTTGGTGAGTAAAATTTGGTGAGACTACTAGGAATGCTCTAAGGAATCAAACTTGAGTTTGTAAGTGACGAGTGTATTCGTGAGCAACGTACGTGTCTTTGATCTTCATTGGTTCGAGTCACTTAGACCTAAATGACTAGTGTTTTCTCCTATTATTTTGTACGTTGAGGGATATATATGTCAACACAATATTTAAGCACAAAAGTTGCGTCGATCGATCTGTCAAGCACGAGAGACCACATTCTCTCTGGAAAGGAACATGAAAGGAAGTTATAATGCTGAGATATGCCATGGGGGAGCTGCTTATTCATCAAGGTAGTCGGCTTTTTTCTTAAGACAAATCAAAGAACGAAAGCATGCCTAGGATTGTTTCCAGATGATAGATTAATTAAAAAAAAAGGGTAGTTCGAAATTTGAAAGGAAAAAGGTCACGGACAGATGAGTCCATAAAGGCCAGGAAAAAACAAAAGACAGTAGGCAAGACAAAAATTGCCACATGAGCCTGGTAATTGCCATAAAAAAACAATGCTAGCTAGCTGCTATTCCTGCAGCCTCCAGTTGACGACCGCAACTCTTAGTCGATCCCGTTAAAATTATTCAAAAAATAAAAATATATAATAGAAAAGCTGTCTGTGGGAGTGAACTCGAGTGCTTTGTACGTTATCATGAGAGAGATGAGAAAATTTAATTGAAAGGGAGAGTCAACGAGACGAGAAAATACAACAGTTTGTAAAGCTTCCCTGGGACGTCAACATGCAGCCCTGAAATTCAGCGATCCTTTTCTTCTTAGAATTAGTGAATTAGGGCTTGTTAGGTATTAGGTGGCCGAACAAATTCTTCTAAATATTGTAAACAACTCGGACAACAATTTTCTTCTTCTTTATGTATATATCAACATCTCTCTCTGTCCACAGTTTTGCAGTATTAATATATTTAGTTTAACATACCAATCCGACAAATAATAAATAATTTTTTTGCTTGTCGATTCTGCTGGAATGTAGTCAGCATGTGAAGATTCTCAAAGTCTGAGGCTCAGCGTCCTCATATTTTTTGACATTCTACTCAACATGGCTTACGTCATATTCCTACTTTTTATTTATTTATTTTTTCTTTTTTGTGGACGACGTCCAAGACAAACCCAGTACGTTAGTTAGAGCTCTGAAATTTCTATGTAAAGTAACAAATAAATATTAATTGCATATGCATGTTCTGAGTGATTAATTTGGATATAGGTTATTTTTTTAATTTTTAATTTTTTACTCTTAAGGCCATATATATATATATATATGTGCGCGCGCCCATCATTAAACGATCAAGGGCACTTTTTTTTTTTTTTTTCACATCTAATTAGTAGCTGGGCCTGAAAAAAACCACAATATATATAGTACTAGAGTATAGTGTAACAGAGATATAATTAATACTGAAATTTGATCAAATCGTTTTATTAGAAACGAAAAGAGAAAAGGTGAATGTAAAGAAAGTAATAAGGCATTCATATTCAGGAACGGAACCCTAAAGAGTCAGAAGAAAAATAAAAAATAAAAAGGTGATATCAATCGCTTCACCTACATATTCAACGATCGAACATGCAAAATTAAGTAACGTGATCGATCTGGAAATATCATTTTGTTTCTTCTCAATATGTTTTCACTCAAGTGTTGTGCTTGCAAATGGTTGACTTGCATCAGGTTCGAAAGAGTTGATATTGATAGCATGTTGGTGTTCTCTTTGGGAATACCCGGCGCCCATGTTCCTTACCATCCCTCCCACACCCAAGAAATCCAAGGTTAACTTATCAGACCCTCCAAAAGTACTCACAGCAAACTTTGGCTCGCTCCCCGCGGTGCTGAAATCTGTGTTACTATGGCGGCGTTCGCGTTCCTGTGTGAAGCCATCAAAGTTGTTATCCTGTCCTCTGAACATGGAAGAGTTCACATTGGCAAGAGAATTCATTAACCCTTGAAGATGGCTTGCATTTTCCATCCCTCCTCCATTACCACTGCCAAAACTGAAGCCCAAGTTAACCAACGAATTCTGCTTATCAGATGAGGAAGTAGCCACGCCTCTTAACAAGGAAGAATTATTGGAGCTTGTAGTTGATCCGATTTGGGAAGCTTTTTGAAGCAACGCAGTGGCGGACATATGTGAAGCAATGTTTTCAGGATGCAATATTGAATTACTGTTACTGAAGAGAGAAGATACTCCGGAGCCAACATGGTCACCCATGCCATTATTGTTGAGCTCATCAGGAATCAATAAGCCCGAAGAAGATGATAAATTGGCGCCAGTGTTGTTAGAAAAGAAGCTAATGTTAAAGAGATTGCTATGTGTGGAGGAATTGTTAGTGTTGGTTTGAAGGTCAGGAAGTTGCATAAGTCCATGCAAAGAAGGCTTGTTTGGGAAGCATGCTTGGTTTGAATCTGGCATGTATAACGCAGGTGAAGGCATCGGCTGTCCAAAGGAACAAGTGTCTGATATTGGAGGGATATTGAGGTGCTCAAATTTGGCACTGGTGCCCAGTCGTAACACATTACTAGAAAGCTGGTTCTGATTTTGTACTTGTGATAGGCCTAAGCTCATTTGGTTGTTTCGAAAAAGATTACTACCGGCCATGCTAGGATGCCTTGCACTCTCCTGAGCCAGTGCATCACAGAAGGCCCTGTGAGTGATAAAACTGTCTCGCCTGCAACAAATTAGAATGGAAAGTAATTCATGACATGCTTTTGAGGATCAAATAAACACAAAACAGGATCAAATAAACACAAAACCGGATCAAATAACCTCTTTTAATTTTGTCATGCATGAGCACCAAATTGAAATGTCTTTCTATAAAATTATGTTTAATTACTCCGACAAGTTATGCTCGTTTGGGTGTGCGAGTTTTTGAAAAATTGTGAATACTTAGAAAACTTGATTTTGAAAATTATGTTTGGATGGTTTAGAAAATTAACCTATGACAAAATTAGAAAAAATTATATAAAATCTGAGTAAAAGTTTATATTTGAAAAACAGTATTTGAAAAATCCTGATCACCCAAACATACCATTAATTTCTTTAAAACTTCAAATACAATAATTACGAAATTAGATCAATCTTCCCAAACAAGGAAGCAAGAAAGGTTCAAACATGCTAAAATTAAGAGAGTCGTTATAACAAGGATTTGTTTCGGACAATCTTGTTATGAGAAATTTTTCAAGGAGAACAGCAATAATTAATATCAAGGATTCGGAACGGTAAAAAAGGAAGCCCGAAAGGTGAAGTCAAATAGTACTTAATTTGTTTACAAAGATAAGTGAATAGGAAAGTTAGAAATGCAAGTAATTTCACTTTCACATGAATTTTATTTATTTTTTTATTTTTTTGGGATTAGGAAGAGAAACTTCGTATATACGTACAAATAGTCACAAGATAATTATATTGCATGTGTAAGGCACAGATAAATTAACCTGAAACCCTTAAACACTAACTTCAACCAATAAAATCATGAGGAACATACGTACGTACCCAAGGGAATATTGGAAAAAGTAATTTTATTTTCACTAGAGGAAGAAAAAAAAGTTTAGATGGGCCATAGAGTTTTACTGGACAATGGGAACTATTAAGCATTGACTATCCAAAAACTATCTATAAAGAAAAAAGAAGATCGAAAAACTATCGAAAAACTAAATTCCATTTCAAATATCTGAAGACTGGCTCTTAAATCAATGAACAAGCTAGGGAATCAATTTTCGAGCTTGATAGGAAGAAAATAAAAACAAGTGAACTGAAAACTCGATCCCCTTTCTGGGACTACGTACAATTAACGTAAAACCCACGAACCATCTATCTTCAATTGAAAGAATAATTCCATATATAACCTCGAAAATCAGCAATAAAAGATGATATTTTTAAAAGGATTCTTACGCTGGAGTTTTGGTCCTGCACAATTAATGGAGAGTTACACTAGTATCACTGCTGAGAGAGAGAGAGAGAGAGAGAGAGAATCTTTGACCCCATGACCCTATTGTTTTCATGGGAAGAATTACCTGAAAGAGCTTATCCTGTGCATATGTAGCCAACTTGGAAGAGAACAAAACCAACAACTTATCCAATTCACATGAAAACAAACTCAGTAACAATATGCTTTCTAACATTTGTGTTACTACACGTGAATGAGAAAAAGATGAAGGGCGATGTTTTCGAGGGAGAAAGATGTTTCCTTGTTTTTTCATTTTTCTTTTGTCACCCCTAGACAATGGCAGTCTCACAGATTACTCACGTGGAAGCAGTCGTCCACAAAAACACACGGTGGATCGTGAAGACCACTCAGAGGGATATATGTTGGAAGCAAACAGATGCCTAAACTACTTTCGTTATTCACTCTTTTCCCTAGCTAGACTTTTGAGCAAGATCGATCGGCCTATAAGAGAAACTTCAAAAATCAAAGAAAAATCGCAACTTTACACTCTAACTAGCAGTGGTGTACTTTGTTTAATTACTCTATATATTTCAAATTCTATAATATGATTAATGTGAAATATTATGGATAAAGACGAATTACCTAGAGAAGAGAGTGCCGCAGTCGCATCTATATTCTCTAGTGCCACAGGTCTTGGAATGGGCCTTCCAATCAGACTGCACGGCATACCTCTTGGAGCACTTTTCGCACTTCCACTTCTTCTCGCCGTGCTTTCTCGAGTAGTGCTTTTTGATGCCAGTGAGGTCGCCGAGAGCCCTCGAAGGGTCGTGGTGGACGCATGTGGGCTCCGGGCACAGATACACCTTCCGTTTTGGTTCCTTTTTAGCCTTCTGCTTTAGCTTCCATGGCAGGTTGTGTCCTCTTCTGTGCAGCTGTAGGTTCTGCTCCCTTTGGAACCCCTTATTACATACCTCACATATGAACCTGTTTGTTGCCATTAGAGTCTTGGGAGATAGTGCGATTACCTCCGCATCTGGATCTGCCCCAAACAATCAACAATTAATTTAATAGGAATTTGTAAGAAATCATAGCTAGTGAAAATCCAGGGTTAGGGTTTTCATCATATAAGAGGATTTCTTAAGTTAAAAGTGAGGAATAAGCAACGGTAGATATGAAGAAAGATACTTGCTTGGATTTCCAGGTTGGTTTCTCCTTTTCTTTTGAGGTGCTGCAGTTGGAGCAGTTGAGGAAGTGACGGTAGAAGAAGCTTGTTGTGCTGTCTGGCTTTGATTCTCGTCTTTCGTTCCGAAAAACAAAGTGGATGAGGAAGCGGCGGCCATCTTGAAGAAATTGTATGTGAAGCAGCTGCTATTCTTGCTCTTTCTTTCTTTGGGCTCTCAGGATATGCTAATTAAACGTGTAAAAATCTAATGAAAAGAAAAAAGAAAAAAAGGGGCAATGTTGTTCAAACTAACTGATCATATATGATAGTTTTAGAATTACCCCTGGTCTATCTGTGTGGTGCCCCTTGAACTTCAGCTAGTTATCCACAAAGAACCAACAAGAAAGTATATCAGGGGGACAGCTACAATCCGCAAATAAAGAGAAGAAAACAATCAATCTGTAGACCTATGTGCTACTTGCTGTTGTTTATTTAAAAGGGTAAAATTGTTTCGGTCACTTTTATTGTATCTCAGTCATTGGAAAATGCCATTTAATGTCATGTACATATGCAGCATGCATACATGCATATGTACATCCATGCATATCCATATGCATACCCTTCTCTTTCTCTCTCTCTCTCTCTCTGGCGCTGCTGATTTTTCTCATTCTTTTTCCATCGTACGTACTGAGAGAAAAAAAAAAAACAAAAAAAGAATTAAACAAATTAGCAATTGAGTGTTGGTATCATCAGTACTATTCATGGAGCTCTCACGCAGCCTAATGTGTCGTGATGCGGCGATGGTTTGGGGCCACTGAGCTGTAGGCGTCACACTCCCCGGTCTCTCGGCCTTGTCTAAATTCGTATCTTCTTGCTACCATCAGGATAAGCCTCACTCTTCCTTCCAATCCCTGGTCTCCACATATACATACCTCTACAGACTACACAAATTTATATTATTTGTGATATATACGACTCCATCATTTCTGAGCTTCTTTAAAAAATAATCCTTGTATGTCGTTACAGCCTAGCTCGATCGCTGCTTAATTCCAAGGTAATACAAATTTTATTTTTAATATTTTTTTCAGGATAAACTGCACAGCCTCATTAGATAAAGACACAATACATATGCATGGTTCCCGATGGGAAAGATCATTTTTTTTTAATAACTAAAAATTTATTGAAAAAACCAATCACAACAGAAAAATAATCCACAAACAACCCCTCAAAACTAAGAACGCCTAAAAGCAAGAGGAGGCCTACCTAAACAAATTAAAGCACCTACAAGGAAGCAAAATTAGGCCAAAAAGAAAGAAGAAGAAGAAAATTAATAGATTACATCATAAAAAACCCCCAAGACCCAGCTAGAAAGCAATTGATAGAAGAATCACAGAGACAGTTAAAAGTACTGACTTTGAATCTAACTCAAAGCATAATCTCTTAAATAATTCACTCGGAATCCTATTTCTGTTCTTAAATATTCTAGTATTTTTCTCCTACACCATAGAGTATACACGGTAGCAATCGTCATAATTCTAACCACAATTGAGAAAAAAAAAAACATTTTCCAATGAAATTGGAGGCCATCTACCAAATAAAGTCCTCTTAACTCATACTAGCCCATGGATTACATTTTTAATTATTTTTTATAACCAAAGAATATTGCATCTGATGCAGGAGGGATCTGAGTCAGACGATGCTGAGTTGTCAGATTGCACATTGATGGCGCTGGATTACCTGGAGCAGGCAGATCAGCGCAAGATTGACAAGAAATCGTGATCTAGCCTAATTGAGACAATTTTCAAGTGTCCTGCAGTATTTTGGCCATAACTTTGACTATGAGTATCAGATTCGTGCATATGACCCCATTCGGAAAGCTCTCTTCGGCGCCCATGTCGTGGCCACTAGCTACGCTTGGTGTGCCTCGTTTCGAGCTGAAAATCCGTTGTTTTCCCTTTAAAAACCCTAATTTTAGATTTTTTTTTTTTCCTTTTCTTGTAACTTTTCGTTTATTGTTTAGGAGGTGATTCTAAGCCTGATTTGGGCCAAATTTTTGGCAGCCAACTTATTTTATTCTATATTTCGTTTTATTAAGGTTATTAGGGTTTTGCTATTTTTGGTACTTTTTAGCTATATTAGCCCGGCTTGTGGGAGTTTTTGAATAGACGATTGATTATTGATATTTTCTCATAGTTTGCCTCTGTGTTTTTGGGATAATTATTATGTTTCCTTCCTTGCAAAGTGCCTATTGAATTGCCTGCAGAATAATCACTATTCTGTCTGGCGTCAATTGGTATCAGAGCTTCAGCACTTTTCTGAGACGAGTACTTCATCAGTTTCGATGGCTGGTGGTCGTGGTGGTAACGTTCAGGATGTGATGATTGAGGATTTGCAAAGGCAAGTTGCAGAGTTAACCCAGCGCCTAGTGGCGCAGGAAGTCAGCAATCGTGAGATGGAGAACTCTGATTCTGATTCCACCTTGACAACCCGTATCACAATCCTGCTCCATAGTGGGAGCACCTTGGTCGGGAAAGTCATCATAGAGCCCTCGGTTTCAAAGTAGGCTTGCCCGAGTTTTCTGGCACGCTACAAGCCGAAGGTTTCATCGATTGGTTAAATGAGTTAGAGTGGATTTTTGAGTATAAGGAAGTTCCCGATCACGACAAAGTGAAACTGGTCGCCATCAAATTAAAGGGTAGAGCATCTGCGTGGTGGGAGCAGTTGAAGCGGTCAAGAGAGAGGCAGGGCAAAGCCAAGATCACTGATTGGGAGAAGATGAAGAACAAGATGAAGAGCCACTTCCTTCCTTTCGGCTAGACTCAAACCCTGTTTCAGCGACTTCACTCGTTGAGGCAAGGCATGAGATCGGTGGATGATTGCACAGAGGAGTTCTATCAGTTGGTCGCACGGAACAATCTATCTGAGACAGAAGAGCAGATGGTGGCGCGGTATTTAGGAGGATTGCGACAGCCCCTACAAGATGCCCTCAGCCTGCACTCGTTGTGGACGGTTTCTAAGGCCTATCAGCGTGCACTTATCACAGAGAATCAGCAAAATAAGCGACCAATGGTCAGTGCCGATCAAGGCAATCACCTGGTTCGGTCCCAAGAACCCTGTCTTGTCCAGCCGCCTACACAGGGTAATTCTAACCCTAATATTAAATGTTTTAGATGTGGTGAACAGGGACATAGAGTGATTGATTGCAGGAAACCTGCCAGCCAGAAGGGCAAGAATCTCCTACTTGAGGAAGACGTAGTAGACTCCACGTATAAGGAGATTGGAGATCCAGTGTATGATGATGATGGAGATGAAGATGTACTGTATGGGGACGGCCAAAAGACTCTGGTCATTCGTAAGAGTCTACTGACTCCCAAGGGCAACTCTGGAGATGAGTGGTTACGAACCAATATTTTCCACACAACTTGCATAGTGGCCAACAAAGTCTGCAAAATGGTCATTGACAGTGGCAGTTGTGAGAACGTAGTGTCTGAAGAGACTGTCCAGAAGTTGCAGTTGAAGACAGATCGTCATCCCAAGCCATACAAGCTATCGTGGCTCAACAAGGGTAGTGAGGTAAAAGTAGATAGATGATGCATAGTGTCCTTTTCTGTTGGCAAGAAATATTTTGATAATGCTTGGTGTGATGTAGTATCTATGGATGCTTGTCATATATTGATAGGCAGACCTTGGCCGTATGATCATAGTGTGGTGCATGACGGCAAGAAAAATACATATTCCCTTAGCATCAAAGGGAAGAAGATTGTGTTGGCACCTCGTCGGGAAGGAATCGATCCTGCCCTGGTAGTCGATAATACTAACATGCTCTCTATGTCCAGGTTTTTAGTCGAAGTTGAGCGTGAAGATAGAGTTTATGCTTTACTGCCTTGTGGGCATAGTGTAGTAGATGAGACTCCAGATTTGCCACCAGAGGTCCAGCAGCTGCTAGCAAAATTTTCTGACCTAATGCCAGAAGATTTTCCTCTCTAACTACCACCTATGCGAGATATCGAACACCAGATTGACCTGATTCCTGGGTCGATTTTGCCTAATAGGCCAGCTTATCGCCTCAGTCCCAAGGAAGCGGAAGAGTTGCAGCGACTGGTGGTAGAGTTGCTGGAGCGGGGCTACATCTGTGAGAGTATGAGCCCATGTGCAGTTCCTGCCCTGCTAGTACCAAAGAAAGATGGTTCTTGGCGCATGTGTGTTGATAGCAGAGCAATCAACCGGATCACAGTCAAATATCGGTTCCCAATTGCCCGCCTAGATGATATGTTAGATCAGTTGTCTGGCTCTAAGGTCTTCTAAAAAATTAACCTTAAAAGCGGCTACCACTAGATCAAAATAAGGCCTGGAGATGAGTGGAAGACAGCGTTCAAGACGCAGCATGGTTTTTACGAGTGGATGGTGATGCCTTTTGGGTTGTCCAACGCACCCAGCACTTTTATGAGGTTCATGCACCAAGTTCTGTGGCCTTTTATGGGGAAATTCGTTGTGGTTTACTTCTACGATATCCTCATCTACAGCCCGACTTGGGTGTCACATTTTGATCACCTCCGTGCTGTTTTCAGTGTGTTGAGGACGGAGCGCCTATTCGTCAACCAGAAGATGTGTTCTTTCTTCACTACTTCTGTAACTTTTCTTAGTTTTGTTGTATCTACTGATGGTGTTCATGCAGATCAGTCAAAGATAGATGCAGTCTTGGAGTGGCCCCAGCCAAAGACCTTGCACAATGTCAGGAGTTTCCATGGGTTGGCATCTTTCTATCGCCGATTCATTAGGAATTTCAGCACCCTGATCGCTCCCATCATAGAGTGTCTCAAGGGACGTGAGTTCTAGTGGTCTGAGGAGGCAGATTGTAACGACCCACCCCCAATGACACAATACTGTCCGCTTTTGGCTCCCCATATCAGACTTCCCAGGAGGTCACCCATCCTGCAATTGCTCTCGCAGCGGCTCGCTTAACTGCAGAGTTCTGATAGGTTCATGACCATCACGGCTTTAAAACGCGTTGTGTCATAAAGGGTGCATTTATACATATAAGCACATCCTCATTCCCAGGCGATGTGGGACGTCACAATCACACCCCCTTGGGACCCAGTGTCCTCGCTGGCGACCCTCATGGGATCACCCCATTCTTGGCATTCCAGCGAGTGCCTACCGGCAACCCTCTTGGGCTTGTGCACGCTCCCACCATCTCAGGCTGGGCAATGGCTCTGATACCATTTGTAACGATCCACCCCCAATGACACAATACTGTCCGCTTTTGACTCCCCATATCAGACTTCCCAGGAGGTCACCCATCCTGGAATTGCTCTCGCAGCGGCTCGCTTAACTGCGGAGTTCTGATAGGTTCATGACCATCACGGCTTTAAAACGCGTTGTGTCATAAATGGTGCATTTATACATATAAGCACATCCTCATTCCCAGGCGATGTGGGACGTCACACAGATACCAGTTTCCAACTGGTGAAGCAGAAGATGATAGAGGCACTGGTTTTGGCTCTCCCTGATTTTGAGAAGGTGTTCAAAGTAAACTGTGATGCATCCGCAGTTGGCATTGGTGGTGTTCTTAGTCAGGAGGGGTGGCCCATAGCTTTATTTAGTGAGAAGCTATCGGGATCAAAGAAGAATTATACCACCTATGACCTAGAGTTCTATGCCATCGTCCAGTCCCTGAAGCATTGGCGTCACTACCTAGTGCAGAAGGAATTTATTCTCATCACTGATCATAAGGCTCTGAAGTACATCAATGGCCAACACAAGCTGAGCAGATGACACGCCAAGTGGGTGGCGTATTTACAAGAGTTCACCTTTGCACTAAGGCACCAAGCAGGAAGTCTAAACCGTGTCGCAGATGCCTTCAGCCGTCGTACGTTGCTCCTCACCACCATCAGTACTAGAGTTGCAGGGTTTGACACTTTTACTGATATGTATGCAGCCGACCCTTCCTTTGGGAAGATAATTCAAGAGGTAACATATGGTCATCGTTTTGATTTTATTTTGCATAACGGTTATCTGTTTCGTGGGTTACAGTTGTGCATTCCAGATTGCTCCTTGAGGCAGCATATTTATTAGTGAACTTCATAATGAGGGTCACTTCGGGCAGGACAAAACGTTGTCTTTTATCTCTTCTGATTACTACTCGCCCAAGTTGACCAGTGATGTGGCCCACTTTGTGGAGCGTTGTTTTGTGTGTCAGAAGTCCAAGGGTGTTCTCACCAATGCAGGCCTGTACACTCCATTACCGGTTCCTGAAGCTCCTTGGGTCGATGTCAGCATGGACTTTGTGTTGGGCTTGCCCTGTACCCAACGGGCTTGTGATTCTATTTTAGTTGTGGTTGACAGGTTTTCCAAGATGGCCCATTTTGCAGCTTGCAGGAAGACCATGGATGCTACTCGGATTGCCCATCTTTACTTCAGAGAGATTGTGCGTCTCCATGGTGTCCCTCGATCTATCACCTCAGATCCGGATACCAAATTTATTAGTAATTTTTGGAGGAGTCCATGGGGAAAACTGGGGACAAAGTTGAATTTTAGCAGTGCCTACCACCCCAGACGGATGGTCAGACAGAAGTGGTGAATTGGAGTTTGGAAAACCTTTTGCGGTGTTTAGCAGGGAATAAACCAAAACAGTGGGATTTGGCCCTACCTCAAGCATAATTTATCTACAATAGATCAAAGAGCAGGACCACAGGAATGAGCCCATTTGAGATTGTATATGGTCAAAATCCATCCGTAGTACTGGACATCGCTCCTATCCCACGTGTAGGTCGTTTGAATCCTAAGGCAAATGAGCTGGCCGAACATCTTCGGGGCATCCATGAGCAGGTGAAACTGGCCATTCAGAAAGCAATGACAAGTACAAGGCTGGGGTGGATGGTCATTGCCGTCAGGTACTTTTTGATGTTGGTGATTTTGTTTGGGCAGTCGTAACTCGTGATTGGTTTCCTGTTGGCAAGTATAATAAGCTTAAGGAGAGGAATATTGGACCCTATGAGATATTGCAGAATATCAATGACAACGCCTACATGTTGCGTCTCCCTAGTCATTTGAAGACTTTTGATGTCTTTAATGTGAAGCACTTGAGTCCTTGTTTTGTGGATTCTGATGACATTGCTGTGAACTCGAGGGCGAGTTCTTTCCAACCTAGGGTGACTGATGCAGGGGGATCTAAGTCAGACGATGCTGAGTTGTCAGATTGCACATTGATGGTGCTAGATTACATGGACCAGGCAGATCAGCGCAAGATTGGCAAGAAATCGTGATCTAGCCTAATTGGGGCAATTTCTGAGTGCGCTGCAGTATTTTGGCCATAACTTTGGCTACGAGTATCCGATTTGGGCATATAACCCCAATTCGGAAAGCTCTCTTCTGTGCGCATGTCGTGACCACTAATTATGCTTGGTGCACCTCGTTTCAAGCCCAAAATCTGCTGTTTTCCCTTTAAAAAAACTAATTTTAGATATTTTTTTTTCCTTTATGGTAACTTTTCATTTATTGTTTAGGAGGTGATTCTGAGCCCTATTTGGGCCAGATTTTTGGCAACCGACTTTTTTTTTTTTTTTTTTTTTTTTTTTTTTTTTTTTCTATATTTCATTTTATTAAGGTTATTAGAGTTTTGCTATTTTTGGCAAATTTTAGCTATATTAGCCCGGCTTGTGGGCATTTTTGAACAGACGATTGATTATTGATATATTCTCAGAGTTTGTCTGTGTGTTTTGGGGATAATAATTCTGTTTTCCTCCTTGCGAACTGCCTATTGAATTGCTTGCAGAATAATCACTATTCTGTCTGGCGTCAGAATCTATTCCAAAGATTATACTAATTTTTTGAGAATGGATAGCAAACAAAAATATGGTCCATATTCTCCTCACCGAACCCACATAAAATTCATTTATATCACCTCCTAAAGAAAGTCCATAGCAACCATTTAGGAAAAAAAAAAAATTAAAGTCAATAGCAGCCAATCTAGCTATCTTGGATAAACAACCTTTTTTTAATTGCAAGCTAGGCTATATTCCCCTTAGCATATTAATCGGATACAGAAGGGTGTTGGAGAAAAATACTGAAATGGGAAATAATCAAATTTAGTCCCTAAGTTTTCACGCAGCCTTCAATTTAGGTAATCAATTTTTAATTTTGACATATAGATCCTTAGGTTTTCCTCTTATGTCGAATATATAGGTCCCTCCCTTAACTTAATGTCCAATTAATTAACATTATTTCACATTAGCGACCAATCAATTAATATCATGTACCTCTCATTTGACATGTCATTTAACTACTATAGCTGCCATGTGGCATAGTTACTTTAAAATTACAAATGTACCCTAAATAAAAAATTACAAACTACAAATTATATTTATAATTTAACGTAGCTATGTCATGCGGCACATATAATGGATACATAACATGTCAAACGAGAGCCACATGACATTAATTGATTGGTTTGATGTGGCATATAACACCAATTCATTGGAGAGTGTACGTAAGTCGAACGGAGGATTTATTTTTAAAAAAAATTATGATGACCAAATTGCTTCAAAATTAAAAATTTAAAGGCTAAATTTTATTTTTTTGGAATTGCTCAACTTTCGCAAACTGGGTTATTCCTCAGCTTATTTATTTATTTATTTATTCTATTCAAATGAGGGAACGGTTACAAGGGAATTCCTCATCTTATTAATTATCGTTGCAATTAGGTGCTTTTGTGTTTATTTTGTTTTTCGGTTTGGGTGACTTAGAGCTGTTGTTTAGACGTTGGTTTGTTTTTGGCTGCTTTCGTCCTTGTATTCTATTTTGACTTGTATTTGAAAAATGTGTCATTAATGATTTTTTTATTTTAAAAAAAGGGAAAATTTACGGTTTCAACTTGAATGATAAATCTTGGCACTAATCGGATTTTGACAGAAGTAATCTTACAATTTTAAAATCTAACATGCATGCAATTTATTTTAGCTGATGCAAAAGTGATAGCTCTCACGGTGGGATTTGAAAATGATGTGTCTTTTAAAAGTACCCTCTATGCAACTAAAATCACGCCCCCTCCTTGCCTTTGATCCTTTTAAGTTTTAAAAAGTCCCTCTCTGTTAGAAAATATTATGGACTTTGATAATTGTAATTTTCTATAATCAAAGTTGAATCCTATAATATATTCTAATGAGTAATGTTTCCTGTACAATAACTGTACACACTTCGTACAACAATATTGACGTGAAAATGATTTTCACAATAAAAAAAGAGTAATGTTTCTTGTATAACAAAAAACAAAAAATGAAAATCATTTTCACATCATATAAAGTGTGTATATTTATTGTGCAGGAAATATTACTCTACTATAATACTCTTGCAATGAGCAATTTTTTAGTGGTGATTACAATTAATTATTGCCCCCACACAATTCAGTTTATGGAATAAGTATATTTTGGTAAGTGCTTTTTTATCTTTTCAAAACCAAATTACAATTACTAGTCCTATTATATATAAAATGCAAATGCTATACAAATTCGTCAATTATGTAACACATTTTCCTTCATTAAGCTACAACCATTGTGTTGTATCTTGATTGAGAAGAAAAATGGACATTAGATGCTTTCATGTCTTGGTTACATTATTTGGATTATAAGAGCGTACCAAAAATTTGAAAGAGGATCTTTTTCCTGGTATTTTTTTTTCTCTACCCTTGTTGATATATGAATTTACCACTTTCTAACGGTTATATTTTTTTTTGGGAAAAGCAATAGAAGTTCTTTTTTTTTTTTAAACAAATAAATAAAGTAGGGAAGGGAAGATTACAACATGACAAATAAAAAGAAAGTGTGGGCAACCTAAACAAGCCAAAGCAACTAGAAAACAATGCTATAAAACCTAAAATTGTCATAAATGGGTCAACTAAATGATCAGGTCCATTGGGAGAATTAGGGCTGCCATCGAAGGCAGTAAATGCAGGCAAAGTTCTGTAAATGGAACAACCTTTAAAGTAGCAGCTGCGAAAAGCAAAGAGACACTCCACAATAATAGAACAAGCACTGAATGAGGTTGGATCAGAGCTGCAGAAGAGAAACTGCACCACAGAGAATAAAGCTTGCAACAAGATTTATGAATCTCTATAGCCCAAAAGCTAGAATCAACTATGGAGAACCATTACTAGAGGATTGGGGAAGATGGCGAGTAGACGCGTGGACCAAAACAAAGTGAAGATGGAGGCGGCTCGTGTAGTGCACGTCTAGGCGCAGGACTTCGACTGGAGCAAAGGAGACTGGTAGAGGTGAAGACAGGGCACATGTGTTGACATGGAGAACAAAAGTCCGCAGCTATGACTTTGTTACAGATGAAAAACCAAAGAAAAAAAGAGAGAAAAAGAAAACTAGGGAAGGGATGCAGGGTGGCATAGTGGGTTCGCAATAACAAACAACAATAGAATCACAACTCTTCTCAAACCAAGATTCTATCAAGGAATTGAGGCAAAATGGATAAAAAAATCACTGATAAAGTGTTTTATATTGATAAACTGATAAAAATACATAAGCTAGATGTAAAGACCAAGAAATTAAATAGGGAGTTTAGCAATTAATAAATTACATTTATTAAATAGATGGGACCAATAATTATATTCTAGGTAGTAATATTTATGTTAAGAAAATAAAATAAGTCTATGTTAAAATAATATAGCTATAACGATAATAATAATGGGTCCTAATGGAATAAATAATTAATTGAATGTAATTAAAATATGTGGGGGTTAAATGTAAATGGTTAAACGATAGAGTTATTAGAAATAAGGGTCTTGATGTAATTAATAGAAGTTGAGGTTTTAAAATAAAAGGAAATCCCCCCTTGCCATGTGTCAGCTCATGATTGGTCTAAAGAAGATTGCATTATCCATTCGCCTTATTTCTCCACCAAACTCGTGTCCTTTTCCCCTTTCTCTTTCTTTTCTTTCTTTTCTTTTCCCCTTTCTTTCTCTCGGTTTCACGCAACACTCCCTCTCCCTTTTCCTTTTCTTTCTTTCCTTTTCCTTTCTTACTCTACCTCTCCTCTCCATCACTCACGCACGCACAACACCCAGCCCGACTCCCTCTTCCCCTTTTCTCCTTTCCTCTTCTACCCATTGAGATCGTGAGCAAGCAGTCCGAGAGATGGAGAAACAAAGATTGAGTGAGGGAGCGAAAAACCCATGAGTGAGGATGATTTTTGGCCGTTGGCGGAGTGGTTTTGGGAGCTGGGTGGTCAGACCCCCGTTGTAGCGTGGAGGCAACGGCTGGAGCAGTGGACTCCGGCCCTATTTTAGTGAGATCCTCATTTCCCTTGTCTTCGATTTGTTTGGATTTCTATTGATTTTCTGCAGATACCGATTGGAGGGTGAATTTTGTGGGTATGTGTTGGATGATTTATGGTTGTTTTGGATTTGTAGGTTTAAGGTTGATGTTGACCGGAAATTGGTAAATGGAAAAATCCCTAACCCTATTTCACTATATTTTCGGAATACCCATTGTCTAAATATCATGAAATTGTATCTTGTTCTTAGGGTTTTGATTGGGTTTTGCTTGAGATGAAACCTAGGGTTTGATTGTGATTTTAGGTTGGATTCCTTATTATGCTTGTATGGGTATGTTGATTATGAAATTGGTATTGGGCTTTGGTGAAAATTGGGTTATGAGGTATATGGAATTTGGAAGATAAATTGTGAATTGATGATGTAGATGGTAATTGATTTTGAGTTGTTTGTTGAAGAGATTGACTCTATGTGTTGGATTTACAAGGTGCTTTCTTTGGGACTAGTTAGGAGTTGAATTGGTGAATTGATTGATTAGCATGTTGATGGAATTTTGGTAGTGTTAGTTTGGTGTTTAATATGCTAGAATGAATTGTTGATTTGATATTGGTCTTATGACTAATAGAGGAGTTGAGTTTAATATGAAAAATGAGGATTCCAAAGTATTTGTAGGATTATAGTGGAATTGATCTTTAGTATGGGTTTTGATGTGTAATTGGTTAATGAGGGTTAATATGTTATCCATGACATGCTTATGATGTTGGATATTTAAGGTGTTGATGAAATTGTATTAGGTTATGGTGATAGATGATAAGGTTTTAGTCTTGTACTAATTGGGTGATGAGAAACAAAGTAACAAAGTTTAGGGGCCTAAGATGGATACCAAGTAAATAAGTAGAAGATAGCTAAAGTAGACTCTAGAGCTTAACTATGGCAATAGGTTTAACAAAAGGAGCAAGTAAATAGAGTAATGTAAGAGTATAGTAAATAGATGAACTACATAAAGATTACAACATGGAGAGAGTTAATAGATAAGTACATCAATATTCAGGTAAGAGGCAAATAGAATGTGAAACTTATAATTTGACCTAATTAAGCCCATAGCCCATTAAATCGTTTAGGTTCTATAAATTAAGCTACTTGGAAGGTTAGAAACTAATAAGAGCAAAGTAATAAATGTAGTAGGCTAAGATTAGAAGAACAAAGGGTAGTGATGTCCAAGTCAATCCAAGTCAGTAAGTATATATGTATAAGTGTTGGAAACACATAAATAAGCATTCTATGCATATATATATATATATATATATATATATATATATATATATATATATGGATATGGACCAAATACTAGTGAATAAGCAAATTATAAAGCTTAATAGCTAATAATGATTTAAGCTAATAAAAATAGTAAATACATCTTATAATTAATAAACAAGGTAAAGTAGAAACCTAGAACCAATAGTAAACCTAATAATAGCTTAAGGTACCTAACTAGATTTAGAAGCGTGTGATGTGACGTGTGAGCACGCGGGTAATTTATGTGTCATAGAGTATAAAGTTCAATAGCTTAGTCTAATATCATATATGTTTGCAGGCACGTAAGGTGTAGACTTCAATTGTTCTCCAACAGTGAGTTCAAGGTAACTAGAACGTGAGGACATTCGAGTCATGAGTCCAATGCAGCCAAGGTGAGTATTCTACTCACTGAGGGACCTTAGGAATTTAGATATATGAATTGCCATGTTTGGTTTAATTGGATGTTAACTCCATGATGATGATTTGGTATATGAAATTATGAACTATATTGTGAAAATAAAATATGTTGATGAATTGATATTGAAAAATGCATGAGATTTGTATTGTGACTGGAAATGTGATAATGAGATAATGTGGAGATATGCATTAAGCTACATGTGAATGGATAACATGATGTTGGAAATATATATATATATATATATATATATATATATATATATATATATATATATATATATATATATGTGTGTGTGTGTGTGTGTGTGTGTGTGTGTGTGTGTGTGTGTGTGTGTGTGTGTGTGTGTGTGTGTGATTGAATTGAGAATTGTTGAATTGAGAATATGATGATAAGTTAATGTTGAGATGATTGTGTTTGTAATTATTGGGGATTGGGTAACATGAAATTATATTATGAATATGGTATGCGTCGGAAGGAAGATGAATGAGAATAATGTGATTAAGTTGTAGATTGCGGGAATTGAATATGTTGTGATAATGGTAGTATATGAATACTTAGTATACAAGGTAAGCCTAGGGTATGTGGCTCTAGCACTTGTGTATTGTTGCCCTGCGGGTATGTGGCTTTACGGGCGGTGTTAAAGATAAGTCTAGGGTATGTGGCTCTAGCATTTGTGTACTATTACCCTGCGGGTATGTGGCTTTACGGGCGGTGTTAAAGGTAAGTCTAGGGTATGTGGCTCTAGCACTTGTGTATTGGTGCCCTGCGGGTATGAGGCTTTACGGGCGGTGTTAAATGTAAGTCTAGGGTATGTGGCTCTAGCACTTGTGTACTATTGTCATGCAGGTATGTGGCTTTATGGGTGGTGTTAAAGGTAAGTCTAGGGTATGTGGCTTTAGCACTTGTGTATTAGTGCCCTGCGGTTATGTAGCTTTATGGGCGGTGTTAAAGGTAAGTCTAGGGTATGTGTCTCTAGCTCTTGTGTATTGTTGCCCTGCGGGTTGTAGCTTTACGGGCGGTGTTGACAGTAAGCCTAGCATTGAAGTGCTAGCACTCGTGAGATGTGTGGAATATTGTTTATGGTATGTGAAAAATGAAATTGACTTCTAATATAAAGCAAGTGTGTGCACAAAATGTTAACAAAATAACAATGTGGAAAATAAATGACACAAGAATTTTTGTTAACGAAGTGGAAACTCAAGATGAGTAAAACCACTCCGGGGCAGCCAAACCCAGGATATCCACTATTCAGAAGACAAGACTAGATACAGAGTAGTAACACTCACATACCCCTGATGCAGTGGTCGTACCTTGCTCTCTAACGTGTAACCCAACACGACGCCTCCCAACCAGGTCTCCTACCTGAAGGGGTCTTCAATGGAATCCTTTACCTTAGGGCCAACCCCTAAGATAGACTTCAAGTTAAGCGCAGCAACAACACACACAACAACGGCTTCACATAGATCAACTCAGCTCAATAACCTCACAAAATAACTCTCTAAGCACTAGTGGAATTCAATAGCGAATTCTTGCTGTTCTCAAGCCTAAGGACCTCTATTTATAGGCTAACAGTTCAAATGAGCGTTTGGCTTGATAAAACTGGGCGCCATCCGGACAATGGTCATAGGCTGTCCGGACAGACAACTTTGCTACCGAAATTCCAAAAATTTCGCTGAAAATCTTTCCTATTTAAGAGCCGCGTCCGGACGGTGAGGCACTGTCGTTCAGATGGTCGCATGTCTGCTACAAGTAATTTCCATATAGAGGCTCCGTGCGTCCAAACCAGGAGGATGGGCGTCTGGATGGTCAATCTGATGCACGCAATTTCCATATCTGATGCACGCGCGTCCGGACGGGAATCCACGTCGTCCGGATGGTTGCAGCAATCTTCCCATATTTGTGTTTGGAAAGAAATCCTGAAGCTTGATTGAACACTGAGGGTCGTCCAGACGGGCTGCTTATGTCTGGACGTATGCAAGTTGGAGCAGTTCGAAGCTTCTCGACACAGAGCTCCGGACGGGAATCCACGTCGTTTGGAAGGATGATGCTTTAGTCTGATGTGCGTCCGGACGGTATGTCACGTCATCCGGACAGTTGATACATTGGACAGTTGGGCGTCCGGACGGTATGACACGTCTTCCGGACGGCTGGCAGGGAACCGAATTTTCTGACTTGCAAACTGTGCAGAATCTTCTAGAACACTTCTGAATAGTGGAATCCCTGATAAAAAGCATTTTTGCAAAGAAGTGATTTTGTCCAACAAAATGTGGCCAATTACAAACTAACAAACTCCCCATTTGGCCATTCTGGGACAAAAATCACTTGATTGGTTAAAAATACAATCCCGGTCCAAAAATAAAATTTACTCCCCCTTTTTGTCACAAAGGGACAAAGGGTAAAACAGAGTAATAAAAATAACCACATCAAAAATTACTCCCCCTAAAGGTCTCAGAGGGACCAGGGTAAACAGAGTAATATAATCCACAAGTTTTTAAAAATAAGGAAAATGACTAAATAAGGAAACATCAAGCTGAACTGTAGACAGAAGAGCAGCATGGTTAGGTCCTTCACAAGTATAATAGCACACGCATGTATCCCTGTCAGAGAAAGTAGTCAAAGAGCATGTCAGAATTATGCAAATATATAGTCGATAGACAAGGATAAGATAGGCAAAGATTCCCTTGCAAACTAATAATGAAAATAGCTTTCTCAACTCATGCAATGTATGGGTGTGTGATGGCTCTTTCAAAGGTATGACTTTCATTGAGATGATACACAGCATCCAGATTTTCTAGACAAGAGAGAAAATCAGTGAAAGATTAGTTAAAAGTCAAACCTTATAAATTACTAGGGCCTAGCCACCCTCATCTGATACACTCCCCCTAAGATGCAGCACCCAATTGTTTTACTTGCACCATGAAGGACAAGGTAAATTTTACTTGCACATGAAGGGCAAGGCATATAGCAAACATAAGCAGTGAATATACAATTTAAAGTGTAGAACTCACAAGATTTACTGCTTGATTCTTTTGATGTTGCAATCTAGAGAGTGCCAGAGTTTTTAGGTTCTAGGTTCAACTAGCATCTTGGTCATTTTGACCATCTTGTCAAAAGCCTCTCTCTTGTATAGAGTACCCAAAATCAATAAATCAGAGAGGAAAATACACACCTTCAGGGAGCCTTGGATAGTGCATGAAGTCATCTCATGAGAGAAGCAACTATCAATCATAACAAGTGAGCAGAAAAAACTTTGCATATGTCAGACTTATGTTCTCAACCATATGTAAGAATAATTCATCAATGCACAATAAACTAATAACCCAAAAAAAAAACATGAGATAGCTGACATACCTTTGAAGGAACCATCCTGCTACACAATTCCAAAAAAAACAATTTCTTTTTTAATTAAAACAAAAAAAAAAATCATGCTATCAGAGGACCAGACAAAAATCTCATCCTAGCATGGAAAAGTATGTCTAGGACATGGCACAAACACCAATGGCTTTCTGAAGGGACTCAAACCTGCTACCATCTAGAGGTTTGGTAAGAATGTCAGCCAATTGGTTTTCAATGGGGATGAAAGAGAGAGATACTACCTCGGATTCCACAAGATCACGTAAGAAGTGATGTCTGATGTTGATGTGCTTGGTCCGAGAGTGTTGAACGGGATTCTTGGAGATGTTGATAGCACTAGTATTATCACAGTTGATAATCATGGTATCTTGAGAGAATCTGTAGTCGCTAGCAGTGTCTTCATCCACAGAAATTGGGTACAACATCTTCCCGCAGCAATATATTCAACCTTAGCAGTGGAGAGAGATATAGAGGCTTGTTTCTTGCTCATCCAGGCTACAAGATTGCTTCCCACATAGAAACATCCTCCTTAGGTGCTATTTCTATCATCAGCATTTCTAGCCCAGTCTGCATCAGAGTATCCTGCAACAACAAGATTTGTTTCTCTGGAATACCATATGCTAAACAGAAGAGTATCATTTACATACCTGATGATACGCTTGACTGCTGTGAGATGAGATTCCTTAGGATTTGCTTGAAAGCGAGCACAAACTCCCACACTGAAAGTAATGTCTGGTCGACTAGCTGTAAGATATAGGAGACTCCCTATCATACTCCTGTAAAGGGATGGATCAACGGGTTTTCCTGCAAGATCACTATTAATCTTGACACTGGTGCTCATGGGAGTTCGGGCATGACTCTTTCCATCAAAACCAAACCGTTTGACCAGATCCTTAGCATACTTGGACTGGGAGATGAAGATGCCTTCAGTAGTTTGCTTGACTTGAAGACCAATAAAATAGTTCAGCTCTCCAATCATGCTCATCTCAAATTCCTGCTTCATTTCTTCAGAAAACTCATGGGCAAGAGAGTCTAAGGTAGCTCCAAAAATGATGTCATCAACATAGATTTGAGCAATGAGTTTGTGAGTACCTTGATTTTTGATGAACAAGGTTCGATCAGCTTGTCCCCTTGTAAATCCCTTAGCCAAGAGATAAGTGGTGAAACGCTCATACCATGCCCGAGGAGCCTGCTTAAGGCCATATAGAGCCTTTTTTAACTTGTACACATGATGGGGATGATGAGGATCTTGGAATCCTTTCGGCTATTCTACATAAACCTCTTCTTGAAGAACATCGTTCAGAAATGCACTCTTTACATCCATCTAATACAACTTGAACCCAAGATGGCAAGCAATGGAGAGAAAAATTTTGATTGATTCTAACCTGGCAACCGGGGCAAAGGTTTCATCAAAGTCTACTCCCTCTATCTGAGTATATCCCTGGGCAACAAGACGGGCTTTATTTCGGACCACAGTACCATGCTCATCAGTTTTGTTCTTGAAGATCCACTTGGTACCAATGATATTCTGTTCTGCAGGACGGGAAACCAAGGTCCAAACATCATTTTTGGTGAATTAATGGAGCTCTTCATGCATGGCAGATACCCAGCCCTCATCTTGAAGTGCTTCATCAACTTTCTTGGGCTCTGTTTGTGCAAGGTAGCAGCTGTAGGAGACTTGATTAGCTACTTCACTGGTAGGCTGGATGACTCTGTTTCTTAGCCTATTCCCTTCATCAACGGTCCCAAGAAGCTGCTGAGGAGGATGATTGAGCTTCACCCATGACCGCTTGGGAGAATCCGCAAGAGTATCTTCATCTTCGGAAGAACTGGAAATTATATTCGAAGTTGTGGGAGGGGAAGGAGGTTCATTCGGAGACACACTTGGAGAAGCCTTGATATTGTTAGTTGAAGTTACTAGTGGATCAACTGAAACGAGCTGATTTTCTTCCTTGATACTTGGTCTTTCAACCTCTTCATCATCAATAACAACATTTATGGATTCCATCACAGTCTCTGTTCTTTTATTGAAAACCCTGTAAGCACGACTGTCTGAGGAATATCCCAAAAATATGCCTTCGTCGCTATTTGGATCAAATTTCCCAAGATTCTCCTTGTCACGAAGGATATAGCATTTACTTCCAAAAGTTCTGAAGTACTTCACTGTGAGCTTTTTACCTCGCAAAATCTCATAGGGAGTCTTGTTTGTTTCAGGCCTTAGGTAGACTCTGTTGATAATATGACATGCAGTGTTAACTGGTTCCCCCAAAAAGAGTTGAGCGAGATTCTTTGAATGGATCATCACACGAGCCATCTCCTGAATTACCATGTTCTTCCGTTCTACAACTCCATTCTACTGAGGGAGTGATAGGAGAGGAGAATTCCTGCTTGATTCCATATGAAAGACAGAATTCTTCGAACTTGGAATTTTCGAATTCTCTTCCATGATCACTGCGGATTCTCATAATCTAGCAATTTTGCTCAACCTGAATCTTCTTGAATAAATGTTGAGCTGCATCAAAAGCATCAGATTTTTCCCGAAAAGGAATAGCCCAAGTATATCGAGAGAAATCATCCACAATTACCAGTATATACCTTCTCCCACCTAGGGTAGCAGTTCTAGTGGGACCCATGAGATCCATATGTAGTAATTCTATATTTCTGGAAGTTTGAATACCTGAGGTCTTTTTATGAGCTGCTCGAGTCTGTTTCCCCAGTTGGCAAGAACCACAAATTCCCTTCCCGGTCTTCTCCATTTTGGGTAGATCTTTAACAATGTCTTTGCCCGCAATCTTCAACATATCAGTGAAATTCAGATGCCCCAGCCTTTGATGCCACAGTTCACTGTCATCTATGGTTGCCTTGTTGCAGAAAATTTGAGGATCTGTTGTGAGACCAGAAAGGCCATAGCAATTGTCAGCAGTTCTTTCTCCCCCCATAAGCCATTTGCCACTGTTGTCAAATATATTACATTCCTCCTTGGAGAATTGCACCACCAAATCATTGTCACAAAATTGGTTGATGCTGAGGAGATTTGCTTTGAGCCCCTCCACATATAAGGCTTCTTGAGATGTTCTGAGACCTGGAATGTCGATGATTCCTTTTCCAATAAATTTGGATTGGCTCCCATCTCCATAGGTGATCCTTCCTCCTTTGCCCATCTGAACTTCTTTCAGTAGAGTCTTGTCACCTGTCATGTGTTTAGAATAGCCACTATCCAAATACCACAAACAAGTATCAAGAATTTCAGGGCAGTATGAGAAACTAAACACAAATTGTCTTCCTTTTTGACCCAGACTGGTTTGGAAGCTTTCTTTTTATTTATCAAGACAGATCTTTGTTCATTAGGGGAAAGGTAAACTAACTTCTCACTAATGAGTTTAACTTGATCACTTAACTTCTTTACTTGTTCTTCAAAACCTGGTTCATCTTTTCTAGGAGCATGAGATTTATTCAAAGGTTTTTGAGAACGAATATGGAAGCAATTGTGACGAATATGACCATTTACACCACAGTGGTGACATGTAGGTATAGAATGACTTGCCCCTTTATTTTGGGTAAGATTATGAGACATGCTAGGTTTAATGAACATAGTTCTATGACCAGACATAGCATGAGAAATAGAAGCAACTTTATCCATACTCAAATCAAACATGATAGAAGTCAAAGAAATAATAACACTCAAGAAATTAATCTTCTCAGAGTGTAACAAGCTCTGATACCAATTGAAAAATGAAATTGACCTCTAATATAAAGCAAGTGTGTGCACAAAGTGTTAACAAAATAACAATGCGGAAAATAAATGACACAAAAATTTTTGTTAACGAAGTGGAAACTCAAGATGAGAAAAACCACTTCGGGGCAACCAAACCCTGGATATCCACTATTCAGAAGACAATACTAGATACAAAGTAGTAACACTCCCATACCCTTGATGCAGTGGTCGTACCTTGCTCTCTAACGTGTAACCCACCACGAACGCCTCCCAACCAGGTCTCCTACCTGAAGGGGTCTTCAATGGAATTCTTTACCTTAGGGCCAACCCCTAAGATAGACTTCAAGTTAAGCGCAACAACATCACACAAAGCAACGGCTTCACAGAGATCAACTCAGCTCAATAACCTCACAAAATAACTCTCTAAGCACTAGTGGAATTCAATACCAAATTCTTCCTGTTCTCAAGCCTAGGGACCTCTATTTATAGGCTAACAGTTCAAATGAACGTCTGGCTTGATAAAACTGGGCGTCGTCCGGACGGTGGTCATAGGCCGTCCGGACGGACAACTGTGCGACCAAAATTCCAAAAATTTCGCTGAAAATCTTTCCTGTTTGAGAGCCGCGTCGGGACGGTGAGGCACTGTCGTCCGGACGGTCACACGTCTGTTGCAAGTAATTTCCATATAGAGGCTCTGCGCGTCCGGACTGTCAATCTGATGCACGCGCGTCCGAACCATGCTGACAGTCGTCCGGATGTCTTGATTTGAATTGCGTTGCTTGCCTTATGGATGAGCGCGTCCGGACGGGAATCCACGTCGTCTGGACGGTTGCAGCAATCTTCCCATATCTGTGTTTGGAAAGAAATCCTAAAGCTTGATAGAACACTGAGGGTCGTCCGGACAAGCTGCTTAATCGTCCTGACATATGGAAGCTGGAGCAGTTCGAAGCTTCTCGACACAGAGGAAGGTCTGGATGGGAATCCATGTCGTCCGGATGGATGATACGTTAGTTTGATGTGCATCCAGACGGTATGTCATGTCGTCCAGACGGTTGATACATTGGACAGTTGGGCGTCCGGACGGTACGACACGTCGTCCAGACCGCTGGCAGGGAACCAAATTTTCTGACTTGCAAACTGTGCAGAATCTTCTAGAACACTTCTGAATAGCGGAATCCCGGATAAAAAGCATCTTTACAAAGAAGTGATTTTGTCCAACAGAATGTGGCCAATTAAAAACTAACAGTATGCGTGAAATATTGTTAGTGGAAACCGTGATAATATAGTGTGTGATGAATAGTGTGACTTGTACTTGATAATGTGTTGTACGAACTTAATAATTTGTGAATAAAGCTGTTGAACCTTGCATGCATTTATGTTTGTGTATGTTGTATACTTAGTGAGTCTTATACTTTTGAGGTGGTGAACTCATACTTTCACCTGTACGGATGTGGTTAACTCCACAACTGTATAGACTCTAATGCTTTGACTGCAGGTTCAATGGATCTATTGAATGACGTTGTAGCATAGTACTTGGGATGTTATGACTGAAGCCCGACGCGACAGTTATAATGGTTGGACCATGGGTTGTCCATGAAAATTGAAATTGACTTCTAAAAATAAAGTGTGTGCTACAAGTGTCAACAAAAATTAAGCACAGCGGAAAATAAAAGACACAGTTTTTGTTGACGAAGTGGAAACTTAACTAATCCTCCGTTTGTTTCGACGTAAAATGGTTTCCGTCGTAAAATGGTTTCAGGTAATGCTCCGTTTGTTTCGACGTAAAATGGGTTTCGTCGTAAAATGGTTTCAGGGAAGTCATTTTTCAGGAAACCATTTTTTCGTCGAAAGCATTTTCCGGTGTTTGGCAAGTACGGAAAATCGCAAATTTTTTTTTTTATATTTTTATTCAATTATATTAACTTATAAAAATCAATTTTTATTCACAACATAAAAATATTAATGTAAAATAATATAAAATAATCGATGACGAGATTCGGTCACTGACCGACAAGATTCTAACTATTTTTACCTGATTCCGATTAATATAGCCAGAATTCGAGATAAAGGCCGGAATCCGAACAGTTTCGTCGGAATTTGGGATAGCCGGATTCCGGCGAAAGTGGCCAGCACAAAAGGCCGGATTCCGGCCATCTGGCCGGGGACCGGCCTCTCTGGCCAAGGCCGGCCGGGATCCGGCCTCTCTGGCCAGGGCAGGCCGGGATCCGGCCAGCCGGCCGGAATCCAGCTCTCTGGCCAGATCCGGTCAGATGGCCGGAATCCGGTCAGATTGTCGCCGAAATCTGGCTGACCGGATTCCGTCGCCAGATTCCGGCGACATTAACCGGATGTTGTCAGATTCTGATACCGGCAATATTTCGATGGTGGTCGGCTGCTTGAACGTGAAGGTCGACTGTGCCGTTTAAAATAGATCGACTGCGTCTGGCGTCTTCGGAAAACGATTTACGCTTTTAAAAAGCATAAATCATTTTCCGAAATTTACTAAGCATTTTTGGTCAAACAGAAATCATTTTCCGGTTGACTATTATTTTTGCCCCTACCAAACACCGGAAAATGCCAAAATCATTTTCCAGAAATCATTTTACGCCGAAACAAACGGAGCATAAGTCATTTTTCAGGAAACCATTTTCCGTCGAAAGCATTTTCCGGTGTTTGGCGCGTACGGAAAATCGCAAATATTTGTTTATATTTTTATTCAATCATATTAACTTATAAAAATCAATTTTTATTCACAACATAAAAAATATTAATGTAAAATAATATAAAAATCATCGATGACGAGATTCAGTCACTGACCGACAAGATTCTGACTATTTTTACCTAATTCCAGCTAATATAGCCAGAATTCGAGATAAAGGCCGGAATCCAGACAGTTTCGTCGGAATCTGGGATAGCCGGATTCCGGCGAAAGTGGCCGGATCCCGGCAGGCTGGCCGGATCTGGCCAGATCCGTTCGGCCAGCCGGCCGTTCTGGCCAGATCCGGCCAGATGGCCGGATTCTAGTCAGATTGGTCACCGGAATTTGGCTGACCGGATTCCGACGAAGGTGGCCAGATTCCGTCGCCAGATTCTGGCGACATTAACCGGATGTTGTCGGATTCCGATACCGACAATATTTCGATGGTGGTCGGCTGCTTCAATGTGAAGGTCGACTGTGCCGTTTAAAATAGATCGACTGCGTCTGGCGTCTTCGGAAAACGATTTTCACGGGGAAATCTTTCCTGTTTAAGAGTCTCGTCCGGACGGGATGGCACATCGTCTGGAAGGTCACACGTCCACTGTAAGTAATTTCCTTATAAGGCTTCGAGCGTCTGGACCATGGGGGATAAGTGTCCGGACGGCTGAACTTCAACACACAATTTCCATATCTGATGTGCACGCGTCTAGACCATGATAGGCAGTCGTCCGAACGGTTGAAGTCGAATCGGCAATTTCCTTCTTTGATGAACCCGCGTTCGGACCACAGCTGTCAGACGTCCAGACGGTGATATTTGAATTGTGATTCTTGCCTTAAGGAGACGCGCGTCCAGACGGGATACCACATCGTCTAGACGGTTGATCGATCTTCCCTTTATTGGAATTTGGAAAGAATCTGAGACTGTTCGAGTACTGAGAGGAGTCCGGACGTGCTGCTGAAACGTCCGGACGGATGCAAGCTGGATAGAACCTTCTCGACATAGTGGAGGGTCCGGACGGAGAGACACGTCGTCCGGACGGATGATGCTTGGCCTGTCTGGAGTCCAGACGGTATGGCACGTCGTCCGGACGGATGGAACAGTGACAGATGGGAGTCCGGACGTGATGGCTCTATCGTCCGGACGGCTGACAGGGAACTGAAAATCTTCTGACTCTGAAGTACTTCTGAATAGTAGAATCCCTGTGAAGCATCTTTACACACAAGTGATTTTGTCCGAAACACAGAATGAGGCCAAAATACTAACAGTCTGCCTTTTGGTAGACTTTGTTTATGGCTCGTGTTGCATGTGACAATTGTATTATGAGTCAGATTGTTGGTATGTATTTAATAGCTATATAGATGTCTTAAACAGATAGACATATTAATGGCTCTTTTGTTGTAATTAACTGTTGTTTATAGATGTACCTTCCGCTATGTTGATTATGTTATTATGTGTTATCCGCTGCGTAGATGAAACTCTGATTATTAGGTACATATTATGGAATGTGTACCATATGTTGGCTGAGCGACGTGTAGTCGTGCCACTGTGATGACTCATTTTATGTTTAAAAAAAAAAAATGGGTCGTCACACTGGAGGCTAAGCCATCTTAATAGGCTTATAAAGAGCCTAAATTAGAAACCCTAAAAAATAATAAATAAAAAACGAAATAAAAACATTTTGCAGTACAATTAATACAAGACGACAACTTTTTCCTAGTAAACGTTGGAATTACGAAATTTGCGTGAATTACAAAATTGTAGCCATCTGAATAAGCTTTCCAACTACACTAAGTTTGTCTCAATCTGATGTCAAAATCAGAAAATATGATTTTTTAAGTAAAACGGGTCTAACCAAAAACTAAAATAATAATAATAATAATAAAAAAAAAAAAAAAACTTTGCAGTACAAATAATACAAAATGACAACTTTTTCCTAATAAACGTTGGAATTACGAAATTGGCATGAATGATAAAATTGTAGCCTTCTAAATAAGCTTTCTAACTCCCCAATTTTTTCTCAATTAGATGTCATAATTAAAGGATATGATTTTTTCAGTAAAACGAGTCTAACAAAAAAAATGATAAAACTAGCCCGCATCATTCTCACAGGGATTGAGAAAATTCATCATCGAATTTAGATGATTCTTGCCCTGATCCTTCGGATGCCAAATCAATCCATTCCATTCATTTCTATTCAAAAGCAAAATAATGTAACATCCAACAAGAAATAATACTTCACTAATCACCACAAGACTGCGATGGTCAACTTGAAAACTTTTTGCATTAGATTTGAAGAACTCTAGCTTCAAATGATTGTCACACATCTTTTCCTGTTCATGCGCCATTAATATCTCCCAAAAGGGATCAACAATCTCTTCACTTTTAAACATAAAATTCTTTTGCGTATAAAGATAATCAAACATAAACATCAAGATAATTTGATAAAATATTTTTAACTTCGTTGACATCCAAATCAAAGACTTCACTTTTTGGGCTTTCATCAAGCACATGATGTATAGAACTCACATCAACAAATTTTTTAATATTATTTGAGAGATTTATCTTTTCCAACGGTTCCTCTTTCTCAGGATGGATGTCGTAGATTAGTGAAGAGGCCCAATCTACTACAGATGCTTTTTCTTGATCATATGACAAAGAATCTCCTACAAGATCTTCATCGTTGATATCGGTATCATAGGTTGGTGGAGAATCCTAATCCATGAATCCTTGTGAAGGATCTTCAACATCATGTTCAACATCGTCATGAACATCTCCATGTTTGAACACCTCATCAACGAACTCGTCTTCTTGGAACTCTTCATGAACAAATTCATCTTCCTCCTCCACATAAGATGGATTTGGTAGATGAATCTAAGGCTTGCGAATAACGATCAAGGTGGTCCACTGCTGACTCCGTGTGTCAAACTGTACCTCCCTCCGTTAAGATCGCGCCTCACTACGGGTAATCCCGCGATCATCGTCATCCACCGAATGTGGAATTGGTTGATAGCAACCACCGCTAGCAACATCCACAGTGTCAAGTTAGTCGGATAAGGCTTTGATATGCTCCATTAGTCGCGATCGCGCAACAAATTGCTCATCCATGCGCTGCAAATGAACCACCAGTCGTTCGTCATGTGTTGTTTCTTTGCGCTCATGCACAACACCAAAACTTGCATATCTGTTTCCTCTGTTGCGTTTTCTCCGCGCCATTGCAAGAAAGTTGCTGGGCTCTGGTACCAACTGATGCATGGGTTGGCATAGTTGGTTCACAATAACAAACAACAATAGAATTACAACTCTTCTCAAACCAAGATTCTATCAAGGAATCGATGTAAAAGAAATAGAAAATCACTCATAGAGTGTTTCATATTGGTAAACTAATAAAAATACATAAGTTGGAGGCTAAAGCCATCTTAATAGAAACCCTAAAAAATCAAAAATCAAAAAAATAAAATAAAATCATTTTGCAGTACAAATAATACAAAATGACAACATTTGCCTAGTAAACGTTGGAATTGCGAAATGTTTATGAAATACAAAATTGTAGCCCTTTGAATAAGCTTTTCAACACCACCAATTTTGTCCCAATCCAATCTCAGAATCAAAAGATATAATTTTTTTTTTTTTTAAGTAAAACGGGTCTAAAAAAAAAACTAGTAAAACTGGCCTGCATCAGAAGGAGAATGGACGGACGAAGAAGGTGGAGGGACATGAGGAGAATGAAGACAAGCTCCATACCTCCTCCCCCAGAGCCACTTGTGATGGAGAAGAGGGATCTCACGAGGAGTTGATGAAAATACCTCACAAGGTTTTTGAGACCTTCTCTCTCCTAAAACAAGAGAAAAGCAATAGAAGTTTAACTATTGAGATTATAATTGATCTAGTAATTGAATTGGTTGAAATGACCAGAATTTATAGGGTAAATGAATGATAAATCCATGAGTATCGCGAATTGAAATCACTCATTCACTTCTTAGTTTTCAATTTTCATTGCTTGAGTTTTCTCGAATTCGAAATAGGTCCCTCCGTTTCTTTATGTCCAATTTCTAGATGTCTCGTTAGTGTCACATCATCATTTTTGCCAAATCACCTTAAAATAATATATTTTTTTATTGTGTTACAAATTAATATCTAAAAATAAATTTTAAAATAAAAAAATATGTTAAAAAGAGAAGAATGGGGAAATCTAAAAGAAAAAAAGAAAAAAGTCACCGAACCCAAGGGGCATCACCCTCGTTGACCACCCCCAACGGTGGGTGTGCCCTCCTTGGGGGTGGCCGCTAGCAACCCCATGAGCAGGGGTGATGATGACAACTCTCCTGACCTTCTCCTTAGCATCTGCCACATCCCATTGGCTACTCGAACCACTAGGTTCGATTTGAATTTACGACAAAATGACATGTGAGCCTTCACAACTTCTTTCACACCAGATGCATTCTTTCCTCCAATAACTTCATCTCATACCGCTTTTGAGCAGAACCCACATATCCATTTGTCATCAAATTTAGCCTTGATTTCAGTTATATAGTCTTGAGAAGAATCTTCTTTGAGCCCACAACACTCGCACTTCACTCATTCAATCTCCATTTCTTTGTTCTTATTCTTTCTTTGGTTATAGTTGGGAAGGATATACTTTTTCTTTTCTAAGTGCGAACGGATTTGGAAAAAGTGATTGGCAAAGGAGTGTAAATATTTATGGCTACTTTTTTCTTGGATTTGATGTAAATAAAAGTGGGTTTCTTTTACATTCTTTTCGGCATGGGTTTCTTTTACTTTCTTTTTGGCTGAAGCTTCTTCTTGGCATGATGGTTTGTTGCTTCAAGAAGTAGGAAGAGTTTTGGGTTGTACGAGAACTTTTATGATTGGCAATGCCGTGTAGAGGTGATGAAAATTGTAGGGGAGATGGAAATCCCAACAATTAAATGACATAATTCTATGCCTTAAAGATTTGGACTACCTATGAATAAACACTGAGAGGTCACAATTTATACAACCATTCCTTCAATGAGTACAACATTTCTTCAATGATTATCAGTCAACATTTTCACAATTGTCTCCATTGATGACTGCAGCTTTACATAGGGCTGTACACATAGTAGCCCTATTTGAAGCAGTAGCCAACCCACACTATTTTTTTTCACCTTTGCCTTGCTTATTGTTGTTCTCAGATTGCAGAGCTTCATCTATGTAAACAGAGTGACAAATGAGGAGCAAAAGAAATTGTTCCTAGCTCAATGCAAAGTGTACGAGAGATATTTGTATGAATACTCGAGTAAAAATTACATTGTTTAAATCAAACATTATTGTACATCAAACTTATTGAGATGGCAATTATCCATTGAGATTGAATTGCATAAATCCTCTATAATTAATCCTTATCCCTTTTCTAATCATGTGCAGTTGCTTCTTATGGATTCCAACTGCCGGTGTTTGAGTTTATCCCCAAAACCCTGTGGGGTCCTAATGTAGCTACGAACCAACCCTTCATAAATCCTCTAAAACTGAGTGTGACCAATATGATCATGTAGAATCATTTTAGTAAGTGAATGATCTCCCCTAGAGCCCGATGAAGTCAGAATTTAATTTGGTTAAATTCTTGATTTTTCCCTAAAAGGCGGTGTCTTAGATTTTTCATGTAACGTCCAAGATGTTAATTAAGTGTTAAAAGCATGAATTAGAGTAATTAATTGATTAATTAGGTACAATGAGGAAGAAAAATACTTTAAAAAAAATTTAGAATTGAGTTTCTAAGTTGTTTCCGGATGGACCGATTCTGTGTCCAAACGGGTTAATCAATGAGTTTAGTCCTCGGTATATGTTCAGACGGATTGGGTAGAAGAACTGTGTCCGCTCCCATGGATGGCATGCAGACGGAACTTTCAGTATGTCCCAACTTCTACGTGCGTCCGGATGGACCATTTTCGTGTTTGGATGGGCGTTCCAGAAAATTCATATCTGAGATTTCACACACGCGTGTTTGAACGGACAAATTACATGTCCAAACAGGCCATGTTTTAAAACTCCAACGAGCTCATTTCAACTCATTTTCTCTGATTTCTCTCTCTCTCTCTCTCTCTCTCTCTCTCTCTCTCTCTCTCTCTCTCTCCCTCTCTCTCTCTCTCTCTCTCTCTCTCCCTCCATCCCTCCCATTTTCTTAGGGTTTTGACCCAAAACCCTTGATTGTGGTAGATTGAAGCTTTCAAACTCAAATCGGACATCAGAAACGTGATCCTTGCTACAAGATCTATGTTTTCACCAATCGTTTTGAAGTAATTCCGAAAATCCTAGTTCCTTTAGATTTTGTGTAGATTTTGATAGTTTGAGTTTGATCTCTCAATTTCCTTTAGGTATTGGGTATTTTGAAGTGTTCTACACAATCTCAAAGCATTGGGTTTCACTTTTGGTGAGAAATCGAGGTAAGACCCGAAACCCTAAATTTTTCTAAGTGTTGTAAAATGTAACGCCCCGCTTTTACAAAAAGCGTAAGTGAAATTTTTTCGATTTCCACGTGACATTACTAACTCATCAGAGTTATAAATATTGGCAGGAGAATATATTTTTCTTTCTTTACAATGACACATTAGAGCTGACTGAATAACCTTAATATAAAAGTAATGACCTTTTGTTCTGATATAATAATTACATCCAAAATAATAACATATGTGCCTCATGCGGCACTTAATAAATACATAATTACTGCTTTCTCCAAATAATGATTATACGCTAAAAGTCTCGTCCTTAAGCTGCTTCCTTTATTCCTATAAAAACTCGCATGCTGAGGTCGAGTGAGTCAACGGTCCTCAATCACAGTGATACACTAATTTATTTAACCATATACAATGCAATCAAATGATGATAGTTATATCCACATACATTTAATCACATTCATTTATCTGCTTTAACTCTTTATTTACCTAAGTCATATACTTGCTTATTGGTTCTTAGGGCCTTGTGCCTTGACTGTGAGCCTTGTGCTCGCCAGTCTACAGTGGGGCCTTGTACTCCCACTGTGGGCCTTGTACCCGCCAGCTTATCATCTTTTTGGAGCCTTATGCTCCCTCTGTGGGCCTTGTGCCCGCCAGCTTATTATCATTAATCCTTCAACCTTTGGTTTATCCATTGGTCTTATCAGTGTATTGATGCCTTGGTTCCTAAACTTCGGTTTACACATTGGTCTAGTCAATTGCTTGACGCCTTGGTACCTAAACCTCCGGTCTTTTTATTAACCCATTCATAATTCCAACCAAATCATGTTAAACATATCAAATGTCAAACCATATGCATACAATTAAATAAAACAACAATCACTAGTCATTAAAGACTAAACCACACGTATCATCCTCAGTGAGTATACTCATAGTGATTCTTCTAACTTCAAGAAAGCGTATAGATATAATCACTACAATATATACATATATAATACAAGCAAATAGTGAATTAGTATAATTCACTAAAAGTACATTTTAATCCTATTATAATTTCTGACCTATTTAAATATTATCTTCTATTTTCGCTTAAACATTACCACGACATATAAAATTGGTCCAATTACATTTTATTACTAATATTTTATGCGGAATTTATTACGGCATTTATTAAAACTGTAAACATATTTTATTTTTAAAACGATTCTCATAATAACATAATATTCTTTTTATCGCTTTTGATATCTAAATAATATAATGTTGTTTGGACATTATAATGGCATATAAAATAGATTAACTATAATCCCACATATTTCATGCGGACATTATAATAGCATTTATAAATAATAACCAAAATACCAATGACATTATAAAAGCTTTTAACATTTGAAAAACGAAATTGACTTCTAAAAATAAAGTGTGTGCATAAGTGTCAACAAAAATTAAAGCACAGCGGAAAATAAATGACACACAAATTTTTGTTGACGAAGTGGAAACTCAATTAAGAGAGAAACCACTCCGGGGCAGCCAAACCCAGGAATTCCACTATTCAGAAGACATAGCTAGATACAAGACAGTAACACTCACATATACCCGATACAGTGGTTGTATCTTGATCTCTGACGTGTAACCCAACACGAACGCTTCCCAACCAAGTTCTCCTACCTGAAGGGGTCCTCAATGGAATCCTTTATCTTAGAGCAACCTCTAAGATAGACTTCAGTTGTAGCACAGCAACAGCACACTTGATAGGGCTTCAAAGGAAATATCTTGTCTCTGAGCAGTTGTGTAATTCAATACCGAATTCTTGCAGTTCTCAATGCCCAGGGGCCTCTATTTATTGGCTGGGGGCTCAAACGAGCGTCAGGAAAAATATACCTGGGCCCCGTCCGGACGATGGACATGGGCCGTCCGGACGGACAACTGTGCGACAAGATTTTTCGAAAAATTCGCGAGGAAATTTTTCCTGTTTAAGAGCCTCGTCCGGATGGGATGGCACATCGTCCGGACAGTCGCACATCCGCTGCAAGTAATTTCCTTATAAGGCTTCGCGCGTCCGGACCATGGGGGATGAGCGTCCAGACGGCTATTCTTCAACACGCAATTTCCAAATCTGCAATGCACGCGTCTGGACCATGATAGGCAGTCGTCCGGACGGTTGAAGTCGAATCAGCAATTTCCTTCTTTGATGAACGCACATCCGGACCACAGCTGTCAGACGTCCGGAAGGTGATATTTGAATTGCCATTCTTGCCTTAAGGAGACGCGCTTCCAGACGGGATACCACATCGTCCGGACGGTTGATCGATCTTCCCTTTTATGGGAACTTAGAAAGAAATCTGAAATTGATCGAGTACTGAGAGGCGTCCGGACGTGCTGCTGAAACGTTCGGATGGATGCAAGCTGGATAGAATCTTCTCGACACAGTGGAGGGTCCGGATGGAGAGACACATCGTCCGGACGGATGATGCTTGGTCTGTCTGGAGTCGGGACGGAATGGCACGTTTTCCGGACGGATGGAACAGTGACAGATGGTCATCTGGATGGGATGGCTCGATCGTTCGGACGGCTGACAGGGAACTGAAAATCTTCTGACTCTGAAGCATTTCTGAATAGTAGAATCCCTATGGAGCATCGTTACACACAAGTGATTTTGTCCAAACACAGAATGAGGCCAAAATACTAACAACATTAAAAGCATATATATATATATATATATATATATATATATATATATTTATATTTATATCAAATAAATATAATAGCTTACCAAATATAAATAATGAGCTTTATGTTTCAAAACAAGTGAATAGAATAATAACCTTATAAAATCCGGGCAGAATAACGGCATTAGTATTAATAACACCTAAAATACTATTAAAAATATTTGGGTAGCGTAACGACGCTTTTGTAAAATAATGACTTTTTACTTGGGTATTATAACGGCGTGATTGATTAATTAAATATGCTACTTGAAATACCCTGTTAAAACACAACTCAAAAACATTAGATACTTAAAATAATGAAAACTATAAAATCACAAAAATAACACTTTACTTAAAACTAAATATCATTTTCCTTATATTCTTCTTTCTTTTATTCTTCTTTCTTTTCTTCACTGCAGGTAACCGAGAGAGAGAGATAGAGAAATAGAGAGGGAGAGAAAGAGAGCTTGAGAGAGATTACCCACGGGAAAGAGAGCTTCCTTGATGCTTCTTTTGATCTTCTTCTACCTTTCTACAGCTGGACAGACCGAGAGAGAAAGACAGAGAAGGAGAAAGAGCTTGGGAGAGAAATTGAGAGAGTTTTGGGAGAGAATTGAGATGTGTGATTAAAGGAAAGGATTGGGCTCTATTTATACTGAAACGGACGGCCAAGATTGCTCTAAAACGATCGCATCTAACGGCTAGGATGATGATTTGGGGAGAATTTGTAATAAAAATTGGATTTTTGAAGATTCGGTGCATGAATCTGTTTCCTACAGAAGTCGATCGATCGACTTTTTTGGTGGATCAATCGACACATTTTTCACCCTCGATCGATCGACTATTTGTGTCGATCGATCGACATGAATAGTAAGTGGATCGATCGACAGTTTTGGTGGATCGATCGACATATTGTTCATCCGAATTTTCTTTTATTAAAATCTCTTTAATAAATTAGACCCATTATTATATTTCTAGTAAATATTTAATCTTATAAACATTTATACTTAAAATTGATGAATAAAAAGATTGATGAATATTTATCTAATAAATATTCATATTTATTCTATTTATATTATTAAGTCTTAAATCATATTTTAAGACATTTTATTTAATATCTTAAAATACGGGGTATTACATAAAATTAGCAATTTGTGTTTCTAACCCTAAAATAATCTTATGGATTATTGTTATTAGTTAATGGGTTGTCAAATGGAGCCCTAGAAAATTACAGGTTTTCCATGAGTCTTAATTCTTAAACAATTCAAGAGCTAAGTGGGAATTTAGAGTTAGAAAACACTGTGTTAGTATTAATCGTCACCACAAAGTATTGTACAGTGATACACTGCATGGCTTACAAGGAAGATTTCTTCATACCCAATTGTCAAGCAGCCCAAGTGAGTATTCAACTCATTGAGAAAATATATTAAGTTTTGTAGTTTTATAATATGGAAAAGGCTATATGTGATGACCCTTTTTTTTTTTTATATATATATAATGGAATCTCACAGTGGCATGACGATTAGTCATAAAGCCAACATAGTACACATCCTATAATATGTACCTTGTTAGTTTGTAATTAGCTACATTCTGTTTGACAAAATCACTTTTATGTAATGTTGATGCATAATCAGGGATGCCGTTTATTTCAGAGTCTTCATTTCAGAAATGTGCTTCAAGAAATTCAAAGAAGATTTTATGCAAATTCTTAGTCAGAAAAGTCGGATCCTAAGCTTCTGTTCGGATGGCCCATACCTGCAGCCGGATGCCCATCAGTGTCTAAAAGATTCGAACTGTTCAAGCTTGCATCCGTCTGGACATTGCAGCAACATGTCCGAACGCTCTTCAGAATTCGAGAAGAATCCAGAGTTCATAGTGCATCCGTCCAGACGACGTGGCAATACCGTCTGGACGCTAGTCAGTGTTCGACATGGACGTCAGGTCTACACCGTCTGGACGCTATCCTTAATAAGGCAAGACATGGAGAAGAATTGCAACCATCCGGACGTCAGGGCAACACCGTTTGGAAGCCAGTCCTTATTATGGAAATTACGTGCAGCTGAAGTGCAACAGCAGAACGCTAGGTAACACCGTCCGGACGCGGCCCTAATATGGTATTGCGTGAAGCACGTTATGGAAAGCCGGTTGCATAGTTGTCCGTCTGGAAACTTTCAGCTACTGTCTGGACGCCGCCTAGAAAAATCCGTTCTAGACTCGATTTAGGTCTGTTCAGCCTATAAATAGAGGCCTCTAGGCATGTATTATTTACAGAATTTAGTATTGAATTCTTCATAGCTTAGAGGGTATATTTTAGGTAGAAATTGTGAAGATCCGCTAGCTCTCAAGTTGTTGCCGTTGTGTGCTGTTATTGTGATTATAATTGAAGTTTATCTTAGGGAGGAGCCCTAAGGGAAAAGGAATCTGAAAATTGAAATTGACTTCTAAATAAAAGACAAGAGTGTGCGTAAAGTGTCAACAAAAATGTTAGTATTTTGGCCTTATTCTGTGTTTGGACAAAATCACTTATGTGTAAATGATGCGGCAAACAGGGATTCCACTTTTCAGAGTGAAGTAAGAAGAATTACAAAGTTCCCTGTCAGTCGTCCGGACGATGTGTCATCCCGTCCTGACGCCCATCTGTCTACTGTTCCATCCGTCCGGACGACGTATCACTCCATCCGGACATCAGACAGACAAACATCACCTGTCCGGACGACGTGCTTCTTCCGTCCGGACACCTACTTCGTATCGAGAAGCTTCTGTGCAAACTTGCTCTGTTCGGACGTTTCAGCAGCACGTCCAGACGCCTATCAGTTCTCGAACGGTTCACTGATTCTTTCCAAGTTGCAAGAAAGGGAAGATCAATCAACCATCCGGACGATGTGGTATCTCGTCCGGATGCGTATCTCCATAAGGCAAGAATCGCAATTCAAAATGAACCGTCCGGACATCTGACAGCTGTGGTCCGGACTCTGGTGCATCGTATATGGTAACTGACGATTCGACTTCAACCGTCCGGACGACTCCCCCTCATGGTCCGGACGCACGCGTATCAGATATGGAAATTGCATGTTGAAGTTTAGCCGTCCAGACACTCTTGCCCCATGGTTCGGACGCGCGAAGCCTGTTATGGAAATTACTTGCAGCGGACGTGCGTTCGTCCGGACGATTGAGCCATCCCGTCCAGAAGATGTTCTTATACAGGAAAGATTTCCCCGCGAAAATTTTGGAAAATCCTGTCGCACAGTTGTCCGTCCGGATGGCTCCCAGGCAAAATTTGCTTGACGCCCATTCTGACCCCCAGCCTATAAATAGGGGTCCTTGGGCACTTAGAGCTGCGAGAATTCGGTGTGAATTCCATTAGAGCTCAGAGACGTGATATCTCCTCTGAAGTCATTTTTTAAGTGTGCTGTGCTGCAAACCGAAATCTATCTTAGAGGTCGGCTCTAAGATAAGGAGTTCCTTTGAAGACCCCTTCAGGTAGGTGAACCTGGTTGGGAAGCGTTCGTGTTGGGTTACACATCAGAGATCAAGGTACGACCACTGCATCGGTACATGTGAGTGTTACTGTCTTGTATCTAGCTTCATCTTCTGAATAGTGGAATTCTTGGGTTTGGCTGCCCCGGAGTGGTTTTTCTCTTAACTGAGCTTGCACTTCGTCAACAAAAATATCTGTGTCATTTACTTTTCGCTGTGCTTTAATTTTTGTTGACACTTATGCACACACTTTGTTTTTAGAAGTCATTTCAATTTTTCAATTGGTATCAGAGCTTGGTACACTCTGAGAAGATTAATTTCTTGTGTGTTTTTAATATTTGACTTCTATTTTTATTATGTCTCAAACTCTTAATTCTGTTCCTGCCTTTGATGGCTCGAACTATGGCTATTGGAAGGGACGTATGCGTTTCTATTTGAAATCTATTGACTGTTGGGATATTGTTGAGACTGGTTGGACTAAACCAGAGGATACAACACCTGAACTAGTCCCTCAAAAGAACTTTCGTCTTTCAAATGACAAAGCCCTCCATGCTCTATGCCAAGCACTTTCTCCATCTGAATTCGCCAAAATTTCAAATTGCGAATCAGCCAAAGTAGCATGGCAAATTTTGGAAACAACATATGAAGGCACAAAACTTGTAAAATCTGCCAAACTTCAGATGTTGATTTCAAAATTTGAAGAAATTAAGATGTTAGAGGAAGAGACATTTGGAGAGTTTTACTCCAAAATAAGTGACCTATGGAACTCCATGGTGAGTCTTGGGAAACCTATCTCGGATGTAAAACTCATCCGAAAAATTCTCAGATCTTTGCCCAAGCATTTCAGGATTAAGGTAACGACTATTGAGGAAAGCAAGGATCTTGAAGAAATGAAGATTGAAGAGCTGGTTGGATCTCTTCAAACATACGAGCTGTCTCTGCCCCCGGTCAAGAAATTAAAGACCATTGCTCTTAAGGCTTCCAAGAATAAGGTAGAAGCCTCCTCTGAAGAAGAATCTGAGGATGAAGAAAAGGCTGTGGCGATGCTTGCCAAAAATTTCAGAAGATTAATGAAAGATGATCGGTTCAAGAAGAAGTTTTCTGAAAAACCCAAGAAACCTCTCAGAGAAGCTGAACCAGAGGATGAGAAAGATCCCAGAGGACCTTGATGTTTTGAATGCTCAGGCTATGAGCATATCCGGGCCAATTGCGGGAATCTCAAGAAGGGCAAGGGGAAGGCTTACAATGTGACTCTCAGTGATGAGTTCGAAGAAGATGCTCCAGAGTCTGACAAATTTCTGGCTTTTGTGGCCCCTTATAATGAAGAAGAAGACTCTTATTATTCGGGGCATAGTGAGAATGAGGTAGAGCTCAAGGAAGCATACAAAACTCTCTACAAAAAGTTTGAGAAGCTGAGGGAAGGCCGAAAGCAGCAAGTTAATGATCTGAACAGTCTACATACTGATAAGAGCTCACTGCTGCTCAAGATACAGGAGCTCGAGGAAAAGCTACTTGAGACACAGCTCCAGCTAGAGAGAGTCATTGGAGAAGTTGACTCGTATGCTGTCCATCCAGAAGAGCCCACATGACAAGACTGGTCTCGGGTATGTAGCTTCCTCTTCTGATATTCCTTCTTCCTCAAAGACTGTGTTTGTGCCTCCTACAGTCCCAGATCTCCCTCTAGTTATTGAATATAAACAGAAGGAAAAGGTCAATGATGAAGTTCCAGGCACTCAGCAGCCTCATTCCATCAGAAGACCTCTTGTTTGCCATCACTGCGGTCTCAGTGGGCACATACGACCTCAGTGCTCCCTCTTGAAAGCACAAAAGGCCAAAGCCAAGGAAGAAGTGCCTAGACAAGCTCAGTATGGAACTGTACCTACAGCTCAGCATCAGACTCCTTGGCATCAGGCATCCTATCAAGCACCATGGGGACAAGCACCAAGACATCAGTTCCAAGCCCCTTGGTTTCATGCTCCTCAGCGTCAGCGGCCTCAACAGCGGTTTGTACCAGCCAATCAGAGTGGCACTTACAAGAGCAAACCTAGGCAATTGAGAAGGCCTCAAGAGCAATACTCCGGTGAGCCTCCTGTTTGGATGCAAAACATGATGGAGTGGATGATGCAGTCTTGTCAGCAACCACCTACTGGAAGGCAGACTTGGGCTGAGAAGGATAGTTACCCCAAGAGGGGGAACCGACGCACCTAGCAGGTTCGGGTGTTCATGCCTAGGATTCTGTTCCTAATCCTATGGCATCAGGTTTGATTGCTCATTGTATTTGTTATATTTTATGCAATCTAGGAACAAGTTATGTTTGCCCCCTTGTGTTTTCTTGAGAAAACTTTGCAGGTATTTTTGGGGAAGACAGAAAAAACAGGTCGAGTGACTGTTTTTCCGTAATGGCATCATTGAGCGTACACAGGTTTGATCGTGCCTTAGCATATGATGTTTTTTTCCATATTGCTTGTTTTTGTTTTTTTTTTATTAATAAAAAAAAAATTAAATAAAATTGGGGAGAATTTGCAGGATTTTTTTTTTTCTCTCTTGGCTTATTAGATATTGCTTGCATTCTTGCCTGACATCTCAATTCGGTTTGCATTGATTAAATATGCTTAGATATAATTGAGAGTTTTGACTATATTGGCCAAGTGTTTTTTCCTGTTTATGCAAAAGTAGGATAGCTTCTTTCTTCATGCGATGAAAAAGTGCACTATCCCGGACTCCCCTAAAAGGTACATCTTTCCTTTTCTGACTCTTTGCTTTTGGAAATTTTGGATAAGAGAAGAAGTCCTTGATAAGATGGCCAAATTGACCACAGGCTAGTTGAACCTAACATCTATAAACTCTGGCACTCCCTACAGTTTGCAGTTCTATAAGATTCGAGCAGTATTTCATAAAAAGTTTTGTGCTTTAAATCTGTTTAATCACTGCTTATGTGCTTAAATTCACCTTGTTCTCTATAAGCAAGTAAAATTTTATCTTGTCCTATATGGTACAAATAAAACAAAATATGTGCTGCATCTTAGGGGGAGTGTATCAGATGAGGGTGTATAGGCCCTAGCAAGTTATAAGGTTTGACTTTTGGCTAATCTGTCTTTGATTTTCTCTCATGTCTAGAAAATCTAGTTGCTATTTGTCGTGTCTTGGAAAGTCTTACCTGGTGGGAAAAGAGTCTCCACACACACACGCATTGCTTGAGTTGAGTTGCCAATTTGATTTTTATATGATCAAGAAAAATTATTTGTGCCAATTGAAATCTCAACTTCCTTTTATATCTTTGTTTATTTTTTAGATGCGTTCTGATTATGTTATCAGTTGATTATTTATTCGTATTCTGACACTGACTTGAGAAAATTTGATCTCTGTAAATTTTTCTCAGTTTTTCTGGTGTTTCAGTGTGGAGCGTCCGGACGGTATTCCTTGGAGTCCAGACGGGTGTAGCATGGTAGTCCAGACGGTATTCTCTGGAAGTTCGGACATGTGCAGTGCCTCGTCGTCCGGACAGGTCTTGTTGTACGTCCGGACTCACGTGCGTTGTCACTATCGTTCGGACGGGTAATTTACTTTGTCCGGACGATCTTGACCGTTACGCACGATCCCGAGGTACACGAGTCCGGACGTCTTGAAAACTCCATCCGGATGGGTCACCCACAGAGGCTATAAATTGCCCAGAATCGGCCATTCTTTCCCTCACACCCCACCAAATCCACCTTTTGGCTTTTTGTGAGTAATTTCCTTTGGTGTTTTTGGAGTAAATCATCCCTTTTGTGTCTCCTTGCATTCTCAATCACTCGTCAGGTATTTTTCTTGTCCTATTCTTTTCAGTTCTTACACTGTTAGAATTTCTATATTTTATTAGAAGTGTTATTGAGAGTTTGAGATGCTTATATCATGTTGGGATTATTTGTAGGACTGTGATAATTTGTGTCTGAATTTATGATAGTCCTCTTACTACTGTTATTTTGCCAAACTTTTTGCTAACCTAACAAGATTTTTTTGGGATTTTTTTTTTTGGAATCTTTTTGTTGGTTTTCTTTTTGCAGAATCATGTCTGCCATCAGTTCCTAGTGCCGGGTCCGTCAGAGGACAGAAGTAGAAAAGAATGAAATACAAGCGAAGATTATGGACCAGACTGTCATTGCTGAACGGAACGTGGTCCGTGTAGATATCATGGTGCCTCCGCTGAACAGTATCCATGAGACTATCCAGCATTATCAGTGGACCTACCTATATACCTGTGCCTGCATCGTCCTCACCAGGCTGGTCCGACTCTTTTATGCAAACTTGGAGGTTGCTCAGGATGATGAGCGTGGGATGGTACTGCAGTCCACTGTTGACGGACACATAATCACTGTTGATCCTCAGATCATCAGCCAGTTTATCGAGGTACCTGTTCTCGATCTACCTGCCAGTCCATTCAACGAGGTGGTGCTTCCTCCCTCTATGGATGAGCTCCGAGAGTTTTTCCATGCTGCTCCACAAGGTGAGGAGCATCCAACCTCCATCAAGATTGGTGCTCTAGGTCTAGCTCATCGTATGTTGGCCAAAATTATTTTGCACAATCTATGGCCGGTTACCAGGCGCAGTAATCTGATATTGAAGAAGGCCCAGTTTGTCTATGCTGTTCACTTTCGCCTTCCTTTCTGTCTCTGCAAGCATATTCTGGGAGTCATGCTCGAGGCTCGTGATGAGGGCACTGCCGGTCTTCCTTTCGGCTACCTCATTACTCAGATCATCCTGCAGTCCGGTATCAATGTAAACAGAGAGCCTAGGATGAAGATGCAACAGCCCTTCAGCAAACAGATTTTGCTGAAGTCAAATGCGCAGCTACGGAGAGAGGAGTCTGATGAGGATATACCTGCTGCGATGCATGTTGCTTTTCCGGACTTAGCTTCATCCTCTCACACTATCCCGCTATCTGAGCCGGAGGTAAATTTTTCTCAGATTATGGAGGCTCTTGCTACTCTTCAAGGGGGATGAGCAATATCCAGGTATTGATGTCCTCCATGCAGCTGGAAATGCGGTCCATCAGCAAGAGGGTGGAGCAGACCCACTTGGACCTTCAGGAGTGTCTCCAAGTCCATCATCCAGAGAGCAGTGATGATGAGGCTGATGCACCAAAGGTTGCCCGTCGGACTCCCGGAGCTACACCTATGGCAGAGGATGTTTGATTCCCTCGTGCTTATTTATTGACTTTTTTTATTTTTTATTTGTTATTCTAAGACAATTTGTTGCTTATTATAACTATTGCACTTATATTACTCTGTTTCCCGGGTCCTTCTGAGACCTTTAGGGGAGTAATTTTTATTTCAGTCGGTTGTTTTATTACTCTGTTTACCCTTTGTCCCTTTGTGACAAAAAGGGGGAGTAATTTTTATTTTGGACCGGGAATGTATTTCCAAACCGGTCAAGTGATTTTTGTCCCAGAATGGCCAAAGGGGGAGTTTGTTAGTATTTTGGCCTTATTCTGTGTTTGGACAAAATCACTTATGTGTAAATGATTAAATGATGTGGCAAACAAGGATTCCACTTTTCAGAGTGAAGTAAGAAGAATTACAAAGTTCCCTGTCAGTCGTCCGGACGATGTGTCATCCCGTCCGGACGCTCATCTGTCTATTGTTCCATCCGTCCGGACGACGTGTCACTCCGTCCGGACATCAGACAGACAAGCAACACCTGTCCGGACGACGTGCATCTTCCGTCCGAACACCTACTTCGTATAGAGAAGCTTCTGTGCAAACTTGCTCCGTCCGGACGTTTCAGCAGCACGTCCGGACGCCTATCAGTTCTCGAACGGTTCACTGATTCTTTCCAAGTTTCAAGAAAAGGAAGATCAATCAATCGTTCGGACGATGTGGTATCCCGTCCGGACGCGTATCTCCGTAAGGCAAGAATCGGATATGGAAATTGCGTGTTGAAGTTTAGCCGTCCGGACACTCCTGCCCCATGGTCCGGACGCGCAGAAGCCTGTTATGGAAATTACTTGCAGCGGACATGCGTCCGTCCGGACGATCGAGCCATCCCGTCCGGACGATGTTCTTATACAGGAAAGATTTCTCCGCGAAAATTTTGGAAAATGTTGTTGCACAGTTGTCCGTCCGGACGGCCATGGTCCACCGTCCGGACGGCTCCCAGGAAAAATTTGCCTGATGCCCATTCTGACCCCCAGCCTATAAATATGGGTCCTTGGGCACTTCGAGCTGCAAGAATTCGGTGTGAATTCCATTAGCGCTCAGAGACGTGATATCTCCTCTGAAGCCGTTTTTCAAGTGTGTTGTGCTGCAAACCGAAGTCTATCTTAGAGGTCGGCTCTAAGATAAGGAGTTCCATTGAAGACCCCTTCAGGTAGGTGAACCTGGTTGGGAAGCGTTCGCGTTGGGTTACACGTCAGAGATCAAGGTACGACCACTGCATCGGTACATGTGAGTGTTACTGTCTTGTATCTAGCTTCGTCTTTTGAATAGTGAAATTCCTGGGTTTGGCTGCCCCAGAGTGGTTTTTCTCTTAACCGAGTTTCCACTTCGTCAACAAAAATATCTGTGTCATTTACTTTCCGTTGTGCTTTAATTTTTGTTGAAGTGGAAACTCAATTAAGAGAAAAACCACTTCGGGCAGCCAAACTCAAGAATTCCACTATTCAGAAGACAAAGCTAGATACAAGATAGTAACACTCACATATACCCGATGCAGTGGTCGTACCTTGCTCTCTGACGTGTAACCCAACACGAACGCTTCCCAACCAGGTCTCCTTTACCTTAAGGCCAACCCCTAAGACACACTTGAAATGGCTTCAGAGGAAATATCACGTCTTTGAGCAGTTGTGGAATTCAATACCGAATTCTTGCAGTTCTCAATGCCCAGGGGCCTCTATTTATAGGCTAGGGGCTCAATTGACCGTCAAGCAAAATATAGCTGGGCGTCGTCTGGACAGTGGACATGGGCCGTTTGGACGGGCAACTGTGCGATTGGATTTTCTGAAAATTTCGTTGAGAAATCTTTCCTGTTTAAGAGCCACGTCCGGATGGGATGGCACATCGTCTGGACGGTCGCACGTCCGCTGCAAGTAATTTCCTTATAAAGGTTCGCGCGTCCGGACCATGGGGGATGAGTGTCCGGACGGCTGAACTTCAACATGCAATTTCCATATCTGCTTTGCGCGCGTCAGGACCATAAGAGGCAATCGTCCGGACGGTTGAAGTCGAATCGACAATTTCCATATTAGTTGCAAGCGCGTCCGGACCAAGGCTAACTGACGTCCGGATGATGATATTTGAATTGCAATTCTTGCCTTACGGAGAAGCGCGTCCGGATGGGATACCACATCGTCTGAACGGTTGTACGATCTTTCCTTTATCAGAACTTGGAAAGAATCTGAGACTGGTCGAGTACCGAGAGGCGTCCAGACGTGCTGCTGAAACGTCCGGACGGATGCAAGCTGGATAGAAACTTCTCGACTCAGTGGAGGGTCCGGACGGAAATTCACGTCGTCCGGACGGATGATGCTTGGTCTGACTGGCATCCGGACAGTATGGCACGTCGTCCAGACGGATGGAACAGTTGTCAGATGGGCGTCCGGACGGGATGGCTCGATCGTTCGGACGGCTGACAGGGAACCGAAATCTTTGCAGAGCAAAGTCTCAGAGTGCTTTGAATCGTGGAATCCCTATTTATAGCATCTTTACATACATAAGTGATTTTGTCCAAACACAGAATGAGGCCAAAATACTGACAAACTCCCCTTTTGGCCATTCTGGGACAAAAATCACTTGACCGGTTTGGAAATACATTCCCGGTCCAAACACAAAAATTACTCCCCCTTTTTGTCACAAAGGGACAAAGGGTAAAACAGAGTAATAATGGCCAACTGTAATAAAAATTACTCCCCCTAACGGTCTCAGAAGGACCCAGGAAACAGAGTAATAAGAGTCGAACAGTTTTACAGACAAAAAGGAAGGAAAAACATCAAGCTAAATGGAAGAAAAAGGAGCAGCATGGATAGGTCCTTCGCAAGTATAAGAGCACACGTATGTATTCCTGTCTTGAGAGATTAGACGCAAAGCATGTCAACATTATCCAAACATACAGTTGATAGACAAGAATAAGATAGGCACAGATTCCCTTGCAACTCGAGTAACGAAATTAGCACTATTTGCTCATGCAATGTGTGGGTCTGTAGAGACCTTTTCCTATAAGGTATGACTTTCAATATTTTGACCAATAGCAACCAGATTTTCCTAGACAGGAGAGAAAATAAATGGAAGATTAGCCAAAAGTCAAACCTTACTAGGGCCTAGCCACCCTCATCTGATACACCCCCCTGAGAAGCAGCACCTAAGTGATTTACTTGTACCATGAAGGACAACGTAAATGTTTTACTTGCACGTAGAGGGCAAGGCATAAAGCAAACGTAGCACATAAGAAGTGAATATATACTTTAAAGCATAGAATTCATATGATTAACTGCTTGTTTCTTATGGTGCTGCAAACTACAGGGAATGCCAGAGTTTATAGGTGCTAGGTTCAACTAGCATGTGGTCAATTTGGTCATCTTATCAAACACTTCTTCACTTATCCAGAATTTCTAGAAGCAAGAGGTCAGAGAAGGAAAGATGTACCTTATAGGGGAGTTAGATAGGGGAGTCGGATGAGGAAAAAAAGCTATCAATCAAAACAGGTGAGCAGGAAACCTTTGCATATGTCAGATTTGTTCATCAATGCATAGTGAACTAATAATCCAAGTAAAATGCATGAGAGAGCTGACATACCTTAGAAGGGACCAACCTGCTACAACCTCCCAATTTTTTTATTTTTTTATTTTTTATTTTTTATTATATAAAAAAAATGCAATATGGAAAAAACATCATATGCAAGGCAAGATCAAACCTGATGATGTGAGTACAGAAAAACAATCGCTCGACCTGCTTTTTTCTGTCTTCCCCAATAAACACTTGCAAAGATCTCCAAACAAAATATAGGGGGCAAAAGCAAAGTACCACTGGTTCCTAGATTACAAATATAACAACAAAATAAGCAATCAAACCTGATGCCATAGGATTAAGAACCAAATCCTAGGCATGAACACCCGAACCTGCTAGGTGCGTCTGTTCCCCCTCATGGAGCGATGATCCTTCTTGATCCAAGCCTGCCTTCCTGTGGATGGTTGCTAGTATGACGTCATCATCCACTCCATCATATTCTGCATCCAGATAGGTGGCTTATTGTGGTGTTGATCTGCTTCCACCTTCTGTGGCCTTCTAAGGTGCTTGGCCGGTGCAAAGCGTTGCTGAGGCCACTGATGCTGAGATGCCTGGACCCAAGGAGCATGAGACCAAGGTGCTTGATATTGATGAGCTTGATGCCTTGGTGCTTGATAAGGTGCCTGATGCCAAGGAGTCTGATGCTGGGTCGCAGGTCTAGTGCCATAATGAGTTTGTCTAGGCACTTATTTCTTGGCTTTGACCTTTTGTGCTTTCAAAAGGGAGCACTGAGGACGAACATGCCCACTTAAACTACAGTGGTGGCATATAGGAGGTCTTCTGATGGAATGAGGCTTCGAGTGCCTGGAACATCATCGTTGACCTTGTCCTTCCCTTTATCTTCAACAGTAGGAGGAGGCTCTGAGACTGTAGGCTTCACGAACACAGTATTTGAGGAAGAAGGAGCATTGAAAAATTGAAATGACTTCTAAAAGTAAAGTATGTGCATAAGTGTCAACAAAAATTAAAGCACAGCGGAAAGTAAATGACATAGATATTTTTGTTGACGAAGTGGAAACTCAGTTAAGAGAAAAACCACTCCGGGGCAGCCAAACCCAGGAATTCCACTATTCAAAAGACATAGCTAGATACAAGACAGTAACACTCACATGTACCGATGTAGTGGTCGTACCTTGATCTCTGACGTGTAACCCAACATGAACGCTTCCCAACCAGGTTCACCTACCTGAAAGGGTCTTCAATGGAACTCCTTACCTTAGAGCCGACCTCTAAGATAGACTTCGGTTTACAGCACAGCACCCTTGTAAATGGCTTCAGAGGAAATATCACGTCTTTGAGCAGTTATGGAATTCAATACCAAATTCTTGCAGTTCTCAATGCCCAGGGCCTCTATTTATAGGCTGGGGGCTCAAATGAGCGTCAGGCAAAATATAGCTGGGCGTCGTTCGGATGGTGGACATGGGCCGTCTGGCCGAACAACTATGCGACAGGATTTTCTAAAAATTTCGCTGAGAAATCTTTCTTGTTTAAGAGCCGCGTCTGGATGGGATGGCACATCGTCCAGACGGTCACTTGTCCGCTGCAAGTAATTTCCTTATAAGGGTTCGTGCGTCTGGACCATGGGGGATGAGTGTTCGAACGGCTGAACTTCAACACGCAAGTTCCATATCTAATTTGCGCGCGTCCGGACCATGAGAGGCAGTCGTCCGGACGGTTGAAGTCGAATCAGCAATTTCCATATTAGTTGCACCTGAGTCCGGACCAAGGCTGACTGACGTCCGGACGGTGATATTTGAATTACGATTCTTGCCTTAAGGAGATGCGCGTCTTGACGGGATACCACATCGTCCGGATGGTTGGACGATCTTTCCTTTATCGGAACTTGGAAAGAATTTGAGACTGGTCGAGTACCGAGAGGCGTCCGGACGTGCTGCTAAAATGTTCGGACGGATGCAAGCTGGATAGAAACTTCTCGACTCAATGGAGGGTCCGGATAGAAATGCACGTCGTCCGGACGGATGATGCTTGGTCTAACTTGCGTTCGGACGGTATGGCACGTCGTCCGGACGGATGGAACAGTGGTCAGATGGGCGTTCGGACGGGATGGCTCGATCGTTTGGACGGCTGACAGGGAACCGAAATCTTTGCAGAGCTAAGTCTTAGAGTGCTCTGAATCGTGGAATCCCTGTTTATAGCATCTTTACATACATAAGTGATTTTGTCCAAACACAGAATGAGGCCAAAATACTAACAGAATCCATTGAAGACCCCTTCCATGTTCACATTGGGTTACGTGTCAGAGTGCTAGATACGATCACTGCATTGGGTATGTGAGTGTTTCTATCTATGTACTAGCCTTGTCTTCTGATAGTGGATTTCTTGGGTTTAGCTGCCTCGGAGTGATTTTTCTCTTAATTGAGTTTCCACTTCGTTAACAAAATAATTGTGTTATTTAAATTCCGCATTTACATTATTTTGTTATACATTGTGGACACACACACGGTAAATTAGAAGTCATTTATTTTTCATTTGGTATCAGAGTGGGTATACTTGTATTCAGATTAATTTCCTGAGTGTGATCCTTATTTTCTGTTGACTTCTTTTATCATGAATTCTTTTATGTTGTCTGAAGAGAATTATGGTAATGAGCTTCTTGAAAATTTTCTTAAATTGAGTAAAAATTCCAATAAAGAGCTCAAAAAGGTTATGCAAGAAAAAGAGTCTTTAATTATTAAATTGTTTGAATCACATGTTTTGATTGACTCTTTGAAATCTGAGAATACCATGCTATTTGACATTATTGATACACTTGAGAATAAATTAAAAGAATCTGAAGATCTCTTGAAAAAAATTCTCTTGTGATAATTTAAAGAGCATGCTTTGTATTCATTCAGATATTTCTAACAAGCGTGATTTACCTGTTGATGATTTGACTGCTTCTACTTCACATGCTTCTGATTCTAAATTAGATTCTATTATTATTAAGTCTGTGATAGTAGACACTGCTTGTTTGGATAATTCTGAAAATTCTTGCTTAAAAAATTGTGTGAAGCCAAAATCCAAAGATACAGGTATACAAGCTCATGGTAGGTTTGTCCCTACTTGTCATAATTGTGGAAAGGTTGGTCATATTAGACCAAATTGTTTTCTGTTAAAAATCCACATATCTTGGATTAACCAAGATGCTCCGAGGAAAGGTAAAGTTGAAGAACCTTCCTCATCCAAATATGTCCCTCCACATAGGAGACATATAAAATGTAAAGACAATGTTGGTTGTAAGAATGCTAACCTAAAATCTGCAAAGACTCTCAAGAAGCATTCAAACAAAAGAGGCCTGCCCACTTGTCATAACTACGGCATCACCGGTCACATCCGACCCAAATGTCCACAGCTCCAGGCTCAGAAGTCAAAGGTTGAGAGGGAGCTGCCAACAAGAGCTACATCAGGAACTCTACCTTCGATGGCACATTAGGCTCCACGGCATCAGCAAAAGTCTGTTCCTACCAATCAAAGTGGCAAACCAAAAAAGAACAAACGAAGGTGCTACAAGAGAAAGTCGTAGAAGCCCAATAGCTACCATGACTATGAAGGGTTGTTGAGCCTAATGCAAGGTTTGCTAAGGAGAATGGCTAACATGGACATGACCTACAAACCACCTCCACGGGTCAAGTAGGTACGGGTCAAGAATGATGAGACCATTCACCCCTTGAGGGGGAGTGGACTCACCTAGTAAAGGTGAAGTCTCACCATGTCTGAGATTTTGGCTCATAAATCCTAGAGCATGTCAGGTATGCTTGCATTTCATTGTTTTCAAGCCTTGCATTCTGTTTGAGGAACCATCTTATTTTATCCCCCATATTCTCTCTTGTTTTCTTGAGAAATTTCTGCAGGAACTATTTTGGGGATGACAGAAAAAGCATATTAGGCTGCTGTTTTTCTATTTTGGTAAATTCTAAACCTTTCGTGTAAACAGGTTTGACTTTATCACACATGTTAGGAAGTGTTTGTGCATTTATTTTCATCTAGCATATTTTTGTTGTTTTTCTGTCTTCTTTTTCAACATAAAAAAAAAAAAAAAAAAAAATTGGGGGAGAAGATGCGGAAATTTTGTATTTTTTCTTGATACCTCAGTTCATTGTGCATTAATTGAATATGCTTATACATGATTGAGAGTTTATGATTGATATCTGCTAAGTTTTCTTGTGCATCTTAATGCTTGATAGTTACTTTTTTCATGTGATGATTTTGTGCACTATCCAAGGCTCCTCTAAGGTACATTTTTTTTTTCTCTCTGACTTTTTACTTCTGGCAATTTTAATAAGAGAGATTTTTTTTGCTAAGATGGTCGAATTGACCAACTCGCTAGTTGAACCTAAGACCTAAAAATCCTAGCATTCTTTCTAAGTTACAGCACCAAGTGATAAAAAACATTCAAAAATCAATAAATATGGATAAGTAAAAAGATCCACTGCTTATTGTGCTATAAATCTGCTCTTAAACTTGTCCCTAAAGAAACAATAAGTGACCAAATCATTGCGGAAATGATGGCGACTAAAGGACTAAGTAAAAGAAAAGTGTTGCAGCTTAGGGGGAATGTATCAGATGAGGGTGGCTAGGCCCTAATAAAATAAGGTTTGACTTTTGACTGATCTATCATTCATTTTCTCTCTTGTTTAGAAAACTCAGTTGTTTTAAGTCATATTAGTGAAATTCATACCTTATTGAGAAAGTCTTCACACACACACGCATTGCATGAGTTGAGTAATCTATTTAAAATTTCTATCTGTAGGGAAATTTATGCTAATTGAACTCTTAACTCTCAATTATGTCTTTGCATTTTTTTTTTTGAAATGCTATTTGACTATTTTATTAGTTGATTATACATGCGTGTTCTGAAGCTATTTTTAGGGGATTATATTTTTCTGCAAATTTTCCTTAAGTTTCATATTTTCATTGTGAAGCATTCGAACGGTATTCTCTTGCGTCCGAACGGGTGCGGTTCAGACGGCTGGACGGTCAAGTGACATGTTCGGACGTGCGCGGTTTTGCCGAAGGATGACATGGCAGCCCGTGTTTGGACGGGTTAAGTGATGTGTCCGGATAGGTACCCTACAGGTTTAAAACCACATCTCTTTCTCTCTAGCTGCCGCACATGCCTTTTGCTTTCACGATTTTTTCTTTTAGTTTTGGCTTTTTGTGCGATTTTCTCGTACTATCTGTCTAGTTCTCAGCCTTGTCTGTCATTTTCTGCATTTTTATCTTCATTCTAGGTACTTTGATATTTTTCTTATGTTCTTTTCAGTTTTATTAACTATTAGAATATTATTTTTATGGAATATGTTTGAGATAAATATTGCATGAAATTCTTTATTTTCTCTACTGTTACAATTGGGACATTTGTTTTGTCATTTATTTGGACTGTGTTGGGTTATTTATTGTGTATTTAATTTTTGGGAAGTCCATTTTATTGCCGTTATAATGCCGATTTTTTTTAGACTAACAAGATTCTAACTGGTTGAGGCATTCTTTTTGGGATATATTTTTCTATATATTTTTTTTAGGGAAAAATGCAATCAGGCAGCTCTCAGCGCAGGGCCCGACAGAGGAAAAAGGAAGGCATGACTGGCACTAGGGCTAGGGTGGCGACAAGACTTGTGATCATTGAAAGAAACATCCTTAGAACAGACGTTATAGTTCCTATGTTTGATTTTATTGATCAGTTGATCCAAGACAACCATTGGGACTATCTATACAAGTTCTCCGGTATTGTCTATCCCAGACTGGTCTGAGACTTCTATGGATTTTTGGAGGTTATTCAGGATGAGCAGGGCAGTCTCACCTTGTAGACCACAATCCAGGGAGTGACTTTCCGAGTTGATGCTACACTTATTGAGACTATTTGGCTTATTTGGCAAAGACATGTACAGAACAGAGTAGCGGGTTGTTAATTTTGAAATTAGTAAGAAGTAATGATGTGATATAAAGTAAAAAGAATTTGTATAGAAAAGTCAAAAAGTTTTGTACTGTAGTGAATTTTTTTATTTGAATAGTAATAAAAAATTATTGATGTGATATAAAAAGTGAAAAAGTGGGAATGTTTTGATGTTGATTAGTATTAGAAAATATGAAAAAGTGAAAAAAAAAAGAGAAAGTACATGAACAGTAGAATGCACTATTGTGTACCGTTCATGTTCTTGCCAAATAAGGCTATTATCGGGTCTAATCCAGTTCCTTTTGAGGGCAATCCTTCCCAAGATTCGATGGTTTCCCCTACCATGGAGGAGCTACTCATGTTTTTTGATCCTCAGTATCGAGCACAAGACCGAGTCTCTCACTCTATCAGGATTTGCATCTTTTCCTCACCGCATCGTCTTCTTGCAAAAATTGTGCAGCACAATTTATGGCTCACATTTCGAAGGAGTGAGCTAGTCTACAAGAGAGCAAGATTTCTATATGCTTTGATTCAACGGATTCCCTTCTGTCTCTACAAGCACGTTGTGCTCACTATGATTGAGATGCGTGATGAGCATCAGACAGGTCTCCTCTTTGCTTGCTTAGTCACGAGGATTTGCTTACAGGTTGTTCCTGACATTCCAGCTATGGAGCCGAAGGAGAAAACCAAGGGTACTCTTGGGAAGCATACAATGCTAAAATCTAATGCTCAGTAGCGATTTGAGGATCAACAGGAAGTAGCTTCTCCTCCAGCTCAGGATGATCCTGCTGCAGCTTCATCTTCCTAGACTGCTCCACCACCTTTTGCCACTGATGCTATGGTCTCCCGCATTCTAGATACTATGCTTTCCATTCAGCAAGAGATCACTACTATGGGTATTCGTGTTGAGCAGAATCATATCAACATTAGACGCTGCCTCAAGAAACTGGATCCTGAGGATGAGGATGAGGATGACTAAGTGATTTGATCACTTTTTGTTTTGTGTTCTATTGGCTCTTATCTTGAGACTATTTACTTTTTTTCTTGTTGCTAAATATTAGTATTTTTGTTACTATGGGATTTTATATATTCTGTTTACCCTTTGTCCTTTTGAGACAAAAATGGGGAGTAATTTTTGTTTTGGACCGAGATTGTATTTTGAAATCGGTCAAGTGATTTTTATCCCAGAATGGCCAAAGGGGGAGTTTGTTAATTTGTGATTGGTTGCATTCTGTTTGACAAAATCACTTTTATGTAATGTTGCTACATAATTAGGGATGCCGTTTATTTCAGAGTCTTCATTTCAGAAATGTGCTTCAAGAAATTCGAAGAAGATTTTGTGCAGATTCCTAGTCAGAAAAGTCAGATCCCAAGCTTTTGTCCGGACGCCCATCAGTGTCTAAAAGGTTCAAACTGTTCAAGCAGCAACGCAATCCAGTGTTCGTAGTGCATCTGTCCGGACGCCAGTCAGTGTTCGACAAGTAAAAGGATTTCCTTCTCAGACACAGATCTGTGAAGATAGCTACATACGTCTAGATGTCAGGTCTGCACCGTCCGAACGCTATCCTTGATAAGGCAAGATATGGAGAAGAATTGCAACCGTCTGGACGTCAAAGCAATACCGTCTGGACGCAAGTCCTTATTATGGAAATTACGTTCAGCAGAAGTGCAACCATCTGAACGCTAGGGCAACACCGTCCAGACGCGGACCTGATAAGGTATTACGTGAAGCGCATTATGGAAAGTTGGTTGTACAGTTGTCTGTCCGGACTCTTTCAGCTACCATCCTGACGCTGCCTAGACAAATTTGTTCCAGACTTGATTTAGGTCTGCTGAGCCTATAAATAGAGGCCTCTAGGCATATATTATTTACAGAATTCGGTATTGAATTCTTCATAGCTTACAGAGTATATTTTAGGGAGAAATTACAAAGATCCACTAGCTCTCAAGCCGTTGCCGTTTTGTGCTGTTGTTGTGCTTATAATTGAAGTCTGTCTTAGGGAGGAGCTCTTAGGTAAGGGAATCTATAGAAGACCCCTTCAAGCAGGAGACTTGGTTGGGAGGTGAAAATAAAATATTGCTTCTAATTTAACCAAGTGTGTGTTTGTGTGCAACAAAATATCTTAAATGTGGGATTGAAATAAGACAAGATATTTGTTACTCAGTGGAAACTCTATGAAGAGAAAAAACCACTCTGGGGCAGCCAAACCCAGGAAATCCACTATCAGAAGACAAAAATAGTACATAGACAGTAACACTCACATACCCAACGCAGCGATCATATCTAGCACTCTAACACGTAACCCAACGTGAACGCCTCCCAACCAAGTGTCCTACTTGTAGGGGTCTTCTATGGATTCCTTTATCTTAGGGCTCCTCCCTAAGATAGACTTCACACGAACTATTGGGCACACACCGACAACGGCTTAAGAGCTAGCGGATCTTCAATTCACCCTAAACACCCTCTCAAAGCTAAGAGAATTCCATACCGAATTTTGTACAATTTACAAGCCTAGAGCTCCCTATTTATAGGCTTAAAGAAACCCTAAATCTACTTAAAAATGGACTCTGGCTGTCGAACGTCCGGACGGAAGTTTAGCCAAATCCGGACGGTTGCGATATCCTTTCAGAAACAAAGCAATTCTATCTTTATCAGGTCCACGTCTGGATGGCTTGGCCGAGTGTCTGGACAGTCTTCGCTATAACTCCTTGTAGCGTTCGAACGGAAAACTGGAATATTCTGAAATGCTGGACAGCGTCCGGACGTTTTGCCACGTCGTCCGGACGGCTTGCAAAGACTCCCTAATAGTGTTGAATACTGATTGAACTAGCGTCCGGATGGTGTTGCTTTGACGTCCGGACGTCTTCATCATTATTTGTAGGACATTGCGGGGCATCCGGACGCCTTCAAAGGCTCGTCCGGACGATTGCACAGGAACCGGTTGATTTGGTTTGGAATTTGCAAGGACTCTTTCATGGACATCTTTTAGAAGCTTGTGATCTGTCACATGCTTTGATTTGAACATTGTCTGAATACATGAAGATTTTGAATGGAAAACCGACCTAACTGTTAAATTGCAACCATTACATGAAGTTTTTTTGGTTATCCAGAATGTAGCCAATATAAAATACTAACAAACTCTCCCCCTTTGGCCATTTTATGACAAAAACACTTGACCGGTTTGGAAATACATTCCCGGTCTAAATACCAAAATAAACCAAAAAATACTCCCCCTTTTTGTCATACAATGACAAAGGGTAAACAGAGTATTAATTAAAACCATAATAATAATAATAATAATAATAATAAAAATTGTTCAAAATACAAACAATAATAAAAAAAAAAAAAATCAATCCTCATCATCAGGCTTGGGGTGATGATACTTCAGGCACTCCCTTAGGTCGATGTGACTCTGCTCGACACGCTCTCCTATAAGATTGACTTCACGCTGGAGAGCTGGCATGGATGACATAAGCTGTACAAAAGCAGCTTCAATGTCGAAGGTGGGAGGCACAGCCTGTGATGATGATGTAGCGGCTGGTGGAGGTTGAGGAACACCGCCTTGAGCCTCATGCCACAACTGTGCATTGGACTTCATGAGGGTCTGAATGCCAAGAGGATCTGGAATCCGTGATCTGGGCTCAGAGTCTGAAACATATGTCACAACCTGAAGACAAATTTGAGTGATTAAACACCCAAAAGACAATCTCGTGTTCTTCTCGTCTCGAACCCCGAGCATAGTGTGCAAGATGTGCTTGCACAAGAAAAAAGGAGTCAGCATCACGATGGCATAGAGAAGAGTGGCCTTCTTAAGAGTAAGCTCACTCCGACAAGCTTGAGGCCAAAGGTTTGTCAAAACAACCTTTGCTAAAAATCGATGCATAGGAGCAAAAGCACCGATGTTGATCTGGGAGTGGGACTTGTCTTCTCTCTGTGGTCTCATCCTAAAGAAGTCATGCAAAAAGTCAATGCTAGGAGTCTCATCACCAGTAGGGAAAGGAAGGCCTGAGATTGGTAGAACCGGGACCCCAATCACAGAACTAATAAGCTGGGGATCAATCAGAATTGTCTAGCCTTTTGACCATAGTCTGGATGATCAGCCCTCTATCATCATCCTGGATGACGATCATGTGGCCATAAAATTCCTGCACCAATCTGGGAAAGGCTAGGCAGGCACAATTGTACAAGTACTCCCATTGGTTCTCCAAAAGCATCTGAGCAATGGGGAGTAAAACGGGATCCCTTAGATTTGTGCGGAGAAGATTTCGCTTCGATAGGACCTGCAATGATTGCATGCGGTGTAGCCTGTCAGCAACTGACTCTTCAGTTCTTTGCCTGACTCGGGAGGAGAGTCATCTGAAGACATAATTCCTGGGCCAAAAAAAAATCACAGAAACAAATCCATAGAAGCATTAATTCCTGTTAGTGCAAAAAGATTTGGGCATTATGACGGCTATAAAATGTACTATCCCAGAAATTACAAGAACAAGAAACACAACCCAAACAATATCATGAATCAAATCTGCAAAATCTCAACCCAAATAATAAAGAATTTTGAGCAATAATATACATATTAAACTCAAAATAATAGAAACCCAAAAACAAACTATTTTAAGCATAAAAAGTTAAAATAAATTAGTAAAAGAGTATAAAAACATACCTGGGTGGACATAAATTGAAAAGATGACACGTGCACTTGAGAAATACGCATAAAAAGCACAGAAAAACGTACAAGTCGAAAAAAAGGACCAAAAAGGTGAAATAAGAGGGTTGTGGCGTGGGGGGAATGTGATAACCCTATAGGGTTCACCGTCCGGACAGAACTTAAGTGACGCCCGGACGTAGTGCCATGTAATAAATCGCAAAAACACGCCTGTCCGGACAAGGAGGAGGGACGTCCAGAAGAATCAACCTTTCCGTTCGGACAGCCAGAACCACCCTCCGGACGCTTCACACAAAAAAAATCTGGAAAAGAACGCCTGTCCGGACAAGGAGGAGGGACGTCTGGAAGAATCACCCTTTCCATTCGGACAGCCAGAACCACCGTCCAGACGCTTCACACAAAAAAAATCTGGAAAAGAGAGGAAAAATAATAGAAAAATATTTCCCAAATAATTTCCAGAACACTCATGTATATAAAACTGATATCCCAATTCAATTAGCATTTCAAAAATATACCAAGATATAATTGAAAATTAAGATTGAATAAGCACAAAAATTTCCTGCAGAAAGACATTTTTCAATAGAAAACTTAACTCAAGCAATGTGTGTGTGTGTATGAAGGCTTTCTTAAAAAGGTATGAATTTCACTAATATGATCTAAATCACTCGGATTTTCTAGAGAAGTGAGAAAATCAATGTTATATCAGTCAAAAGTCAAACTTTATTTTACTATGGCCTAGCCACCCTCATCTGATACACTCCCCCTAAGCTGCAACACATTTTCTTTTACATCATCCTTTTAGTGATCGTCTATTTCTGCAATGATTTGGTCATTGACTGTTTCTATAGGGACAGTATCAAGAACAGATTTATAGCATATAAGCAGTGGATCTTTTTTATTTATCTATATTTATTCAGTTGAGTGCTTTTTATCACTTGGTGCTGCAACCTAGAGAGAATGCCAAAATTTATGGGTTCTAGGTGCAACTAGCGAGTTGGTCAATTTGACCATCTTCGGAAGAAAAAAAAATCTCTATCATTTAGAATTTCCAAAAGCTAAAAGTCAGAGGAGAGAAAAAAATACCTTCGTCCCGCCTTGGATAGTGCACATTTTTCATCGCAAGAGAAAAGCAACTATCTAGAATGGATGCCACTAGGAAACTTTGCAGATATCAAGAAAAACTTTCAGTTAGATAAAGGCAAAAGAATAAATGCATCAAAAACTGAGACATCAGTTAACCATACATAAGATATCTGGAAGCTATATAATGGAACAACAAAACTCTGCATCCTTTATCCCCTTCTCTTTTTTTTTTTGAAAAAAATATAAACAACAAACAAGCTTCACAAAAAAAGAGGATAGTATCAACCAAGCATGTAAGGTAAAAACAAACCTGTCATCAGGGAGAGAGGTTTGAAAGTAGCAAGATAGAAAAGCAGCCGCTCGACGTGCTTTTACTATCATCCCTATTTAATACCTGCAGAATTTCCTCAAGACAAACAAGAGGGAATATAGGGATAGAAACGATTGTTCCATAACAACATGCACAGTTTTTATAAGATGAAAAAAAAAACTATGCAAGTGTACATGTCATGCTCTAGGATTTAGGAACCAAAATCCTAGGCATGTCTGGGCTTACCTACAAGGTATGCCTGCTCCCCCTCGGGGAGTGGGTGTCCTCATCTTTGTCCTGTCCTTCCTTCTTTAGCTGTAGTGTTAGAAATCTGACTAGATCTCGCATGAAGGAACTGACAGAAGATGTTTCTTCATTGGAGATTTCCTTTCCTGCAATCTTCTGTTCCTCCATATACAGCTTCTTGGGGATCCAAGTCTTTCTTGCTTGAGTAGGCTTCCGCAGCTACTGATGCCTTGGAACATTATTTCTGGGCGGAGATCTATGGTGTCTGGGTGGCTTAGGTGGAGGACACTGAGGTCTGATATGACTACTAACTCCACATTGGTGACACATAGGAGTTTTAGGAGCCTACCACTTTTTCTTCCTCTGAACTTGCTGATGTGGGCATTTAGGTCTGATGTGCCCTGGCTCGCCAAAAAGATGGCATGTAAGAGACTTTCTTCTGATAGGGAGCTTGGCTAGAGGCTGAGGGATGACAAGTACTTCCATTTCCATTACAGTTTTTCCCTTATCCACACTTGGGGGTGGAGATTCAGAAATAACTGGCTTTACAAAAATAGTTTATGAGATAGAAGGAGTATCAGAAGTAGAAGGAGGAACATACCGGTGTCTGGTCTTGTCGGTTGGGCACTTTTGAATGGAGACCATGTGAATAAGCTTCTCGTCTGAAACTCTCTCTAGTTGCAACTGTGTTTCCAGAAGCCTCTTTTCTAAATCATTGATCTTTATGAGCATAGAGGTCTTTTTAGTCCTGAGGCTGTTTAACTCTAGTCCTTGCTGTTTGTATTTCTCCCGCAGCTTTAGGAATTCCACATATTGAAGTTGATAGGCTGACTGCATATCTTCTTTTTCACTATTTTCAGAGTAGTAGGACTGAGAATCCTTTGTTTCTTTAGATTTGCACATTCAGTCTTGATGTGTCCAAAACTTGAACATTCGAAGCATTTGGGACCCCTCGGATCTTTCTTCTCTGCTTCTTCTGTATCAGCTGTGTGGGGAGCCTTTCTTAGTCTGTCAGAGAACTTCTTCTTGAAATTATTACTTTTCATGAATCGCTCGAAGTTCTTGGCTAACATTGTCACTGCATCTTCATCAATGTTAGAGTCTTCGTTAGATGAGACTCTGGATTTCTTCTTAGATGCCTTGAGGGCAACAGTCTTTGCCTTTCTGACAGGAGGTAAGGAGTATTCATATGTTTGAAGAGATCCTACCTGCTCTTCAATCTTCATCTCCTCTAGATCTTTGCTTTCTTCGATAGTTGTTACTTTAATCCTAAAACGCTCAGGCAAAGATCTTAGTATTTTTCGGATGAGTTTTACATCCGAGATTTGTTTCCCAAGACTCACCATCGAGTTTCTTAGGTTGCTAATCTTGGTGTAGAACTCTCTGAAGGTCTCTTCTTCTTGCATCTTAATTTCTTCAAATTTAGAAATCAACATTTGATGCTTTGGAGATTTTACTAGTTTTGTGCCTTCATATGTTGTTTCTAGAATTTGCCATGCATCTTTAGCAACTTTAAAATTTGAAATTCTTGCGAATTCAGACGGTGAAAGTGCTTGACATAGTGCATGGAGGGCTTTGTCGTTGGAAAGCCGCACGCTTGTTTGAGTAATAGTAATTTCATTTGCTTCTTCTGGTTTAATCCAACCAGTTTCAACAATTTTCCAGACGTCAATTGATTTTAAAAAGAAGCGCATGCAGGCTTTCCAATAGCCATAGTTCGTCACATCAAAGGGCGAAACTAAATTAAGATTTTGAGACATTAAAATAATAATCAAAACAGAAGTCAAAAGAATATACTCAAGAAATAAATCTAAAATAGAGTGTACCAAGCTCTGATACCAAATGAAAATAAAATATTGACTTCTAATTTAACCAAGTGTGTGTGTTTGTGTGCAACCAAATATCTTAAATGCGGAATTTAAATAAGACAAGATATTTGTTACGAAGTGGAAACTCTATGAAGAGAAAAAACCACTCTCGGACAGCCAAACCCAGGAAATCCACTATCAGAAGACAAAACTAATACATAGACAGTAACACTCACATACCTGATGCAGCGATCGTATCTAGCACTCTAACATGTAACCCAACGTGAATGCCTCCTAACCAAGTCTCCTACTTGAAGGGGTCTTCTATGGATTCCTTTACCTTAGGGTTCCTCCCTAAGATAGACTTCACACGAACGGTTGAGCACACACCGGCAACGGCTTGAGAGCTAGCGGATCTTTGATTCTCCCTAAAAACTGTTTCAAAGCTAAGAGAATTCAATACCGAATTTTGAACAATTTACAAGCCTAGAGCGCCCTATTTATAGGCTTAAAGAAACCCTAAATCTGCTAAAAAACGGACTCTGGCTATCGAGCGTCTGGACAGAAGTTTAGCCATGTCATGACCGTTTTTTGCGATATTCTTTCATAAACAACGCAATTCTATCTTTATCAAGTCCACGTCCGGACGGCTTGACCGAGCCTCCAGAAGGTCTTCGTTATAACTCCTTGTAGGGTTCGAACGGAACACTGGAATATTCTGAAATGCTAGACAGCGTCCGGACGTGTTGCCACGTCCTTCGGACGGCTTGCAGAGACTCCTTAACAGTGTCGACTTCTGAAATCCAACTCCGTGTTGAATCCTGATTGAACTAGCATCCGGACGGTGTTGCTCTGACGTTCGGACGTCTTCATCGTTATCTGTAGGACACTGCGGGGCATCCGGACGCCTTCAAAGGCTCGTCCGGACGGTTGCATAGGAACCGGTTGATTTGGTTTGGAATTTGTTAGGACTCTTCATGGACATCTTCTAGAAGCTTGTGATCAGTCACATGCTTTGATTTGAACACTGTCTGAATACATGAAGATTCTGAATTGAAAACTGACCATCTTGTTAAATTGCAACCATTACATGAAGTGCTTTTGGTTATCCAGAATGTAGCCAATATAAAATACTAACAGGAAGCATTCACGTTGGGTTACATGTCAGAGTGCTAGATACAATTGCTGCATCGGGTATGTGAGTGTTATTGTCTATGTACTAGCTTTGTCTTCTGATAGTGGATTTCCATGGTTTGGCTACCCCCAGAGTGGTTTTTCTCTTAATTGAGTTTCCACTTCGTTAACAAAATAATTGTGTTCTTTAAATTCTGCATTTACATTATTTTGTTACACATTGTGCACACACACACGGTAAATTAGAAGTCATTTTTTTTTCATACCTGATATATCAAAGTATAACATCTATGCAACGGAAAACATAAATCTCATAAAACATCAATGCAATCTAGCTGTAACTGTATACATATGTTCTGTTCCATTCAAACTCATAGGGATCCTGATACATCTAGTCATGAAAACAACTTAAAACATCACATAAAACCATGTCGTGCATGCTTTCTTTCTCTTCACTCTGGGACTTGTCCCGATGGCTTCTAGGATAATCCTTTCACTTACATACATAACATCATAAAGGACTTGTCCCTAGGTAGTGAGGGCTTATAACTCACTCCTTTCGAAGACTTGTCCTCCATAACATTATCATCATTCCATTTACAGCATCAAGCGTTTGTCCCCATAGACTTGTCCATTAGTGTGATGTTGGGCACTTGTCCCAATACCTTAATATCTTATACACATTTCACTCACATCCATGCTCATGCTTTATGCTAAAATCATCTTACGTTTGCTTCCATGCTCATGCTTCAACACATCTCTTTTGTTAGTTTGAGTTGGCTGCATTCTGTTTGACAAAATCACTTTTATGTAATGTTGTTATTTAACAGGGATGTCGAACATTTTAGAATCTTCAAAGTCTTCTCCTTGCATCGCGCTAAAACCAAAGTGAGGCGATACAAACACTTGTCAAAAGATGAACCGAAGACAGAGAAGTCATCCATGAATATTTCCAGGAAAAGTTCTACCATATCAAAGAAAATGCTTATCATGCACCGCTGAAAAGTAGCTAGTGCATTGCATAACCTAAAGGGCATCTGAAGGTAGTCGAACGTCCCAAAAGGACAAGTGAACATCGTCTTCTTCTGATCTTCGGGGCCCATAGGGACTTGGTTATAACCCGGATAACCATCCAAGAAACAATAGTAGTCATGCCTTGCCAAGTGCTCCACCATCTGATCAATGAATGGAAGTGGGAAATGATCCTTCCTAGTCACGACATTCAACTTACGGTAGTTTATACATACTCTCCATCTAGATTGAATATGAGTTGGCACCAACTCCCCTTCCTTATTCTCTACTACTGTCAATCCAGCCCGCTTAGGCACAACATGAATTGGGCTCACCCACTTGCTATCAGAAATTGAATATATAATGCCTGCATCCAATAACTTGATCACCTTAGTTCTTACAACTTCTTGCATAGCTGGGTTGCGCCTTCCTGTGGCTCCCTCGATGGTTTAGCATCCTCCTCCAGATGTATCTTGTGCATGACCACTGAAGGGCTGATTCCTCTGATATCTTCAATGATCCAACAAATTGCTTCCTTTTGTTAACTCAAGACGTCCAATAATTGTTTCTCTTGAACATTAGCCAGATCTAAAGCTATAATCACCAGCAAAGATTTTGCTGGACCTAGAAACTTATACTTAAGATTGTTAGGTAGGGGCTTAAGTTCCTTCTTGGGAGGCTCGGGAACTTCTGCCTCTTCTTCCTCACTGCTCTCAAGAGGAGCAAATTCTAACATGGCATCTTCTTGCTCAAGTAATTTGTCCAAGTCCAGATCTTCTTCGAATTGAGCAAAGCATGCTTCCAAGGGGTCCTCAATGCTTGATTCTTCAACAGTCTCCTCCATTATCTCCTCAATTAAGCATACCCTTCCAATCTCATTATTCTCCAATGGCTGCTTGCTGACATCGAAGATGTTTAGCTCCACTGTCATGTTGCCAAAAGAGATCTTCATTACCCCCATTCTACAATTATTATAGCGTTAGCCATAGCTAAGAATGGTCGCCCTAGAATTACTGGTATTTGAATCCCTACATTTTGAACCGGTTTTGTGTCTAGCATTATAAAATCCATAAGGAAATAGAATTTGTCAAATTTAATCAAAATGTCCTCGATGATTCCCCTTGGTACCTTCACTGACTTGTCAGTAAATTGAAGCGTCATAGAGGTAGGCTTCAATTCTCCCAACCCTAATTGCAGGTAGACTGAATATGGTAAGAGATTGACCCTTGCTCCAAGATCTAGCCATGCTTTCTCTTTTTGGTTGACTCCTATCATGCAAGAGATAGTAGGACATCTAGGGTCCTTGTACTTGATGGGCAGCTTGCATTGAAGGATAGAGCTGACTTGTTCAGTCAAACACACCTTCTTCGGGACATTGGTTCTCCTCTTAACCGTGATAAAGTCCTTCAAGAACTTGGCATAAGATGGCACTTTTTGGGTGGCATCCAAAAATAGAATATTGATTTGGACTTGCTTGAACACCTCTAGAATGTCCTCAAATTTTCCTCCCTTCTTAGGCACTTGTAATCTGTCTGGGTATGGCGCCTTTGGTATAAAAAATATAAGAGGATCCTTAACAATAATTGTGGCTTTATTTGGCTCCGCATCTCTTTCCTCCTTGTTGCCACTATCTTGCCTTTGAGGCATAGCGAGATTCTCTTCTGGAAGAACCACTTGATTGTCCACCCATCTTCTAGATCTAAGTGTGACAATAACTTGCACATGCTCCTGCCCATGTGTAGGATTTGAAGAACTTCCACCATCAAACTGCAGCTTTGGATTGGGAATGGGTTGACTAGGGAGCTTACCCTTCTCTCTCTCACTCAAGTGATTTGCCATTTGACCCACCTGAATCTCCATCTTGGCAATCGCTTGGCCTATGATCTGCATGAAGGCCTTGAGAGTGTCTTCCAAAGTTGACTGTGAAGATGAGGCTGGCACTTAAGTGGGTACTTGGTGCATTGGAGCTGTTTGAGCCGAACGACCAAGAAATCCAGGGTGGTAATGGCTTTGGGCATGATGAGGGGCTCCTCCTTGGCCCATGGGCTGGTTCTGCTTCCACGAAAAAATTGGATGGTTCCGTCACTCAAGGTTGTAAAACTTGGAGAATGGTCCATTTGCTTGCTTCTTATAGTCATTGAAAGCGTTCACTTGTTCCATCAGGCACTCGACAAAAGTCGATGAAGATGGACAATTTTGTGCTAAGTGCATAGGACTAGCACAAATGGAACAGCTATCACTACTGAATGTATTAGCAGCATTGATGGACCAGGCAATAGTGAGAGCATCGACCTTTCTGGTGAGAGCATCTATTTTCATCTTCAAATCACTATCCTCCTTAACCTCATATATGCCTCCTTTCTTAGGGATTCAGGCAGATTTATCTTGACAACTCGAAAAATCCCACTACTGCGAATTGTCAAACAATTTATCAAAAGTCCTATATGCTTCATCCCTCTGTCAAACTTTAAGAATGCTCCTCCATTCATTGACTCTATCATACTACGGTTGGATTGAGTTAATCCTTCGTAGAAGAATTGAACGAGTCTCCACTTCACATATCCATGTGGAGGGCATTTGATCAACATTTCTTGGAATCTCTCCTAACTTTCTGAAAACTTCTCATCTGCCTCTTGAGTGAAAGAACTTATCTCCTTGCGGTACTCATTCACTTTAGACATTGGGAAGAATTTGCTATAGAACTTATTCAACAAATTTTCCCAAGATGTAATGGACCCGGGCATGTTTGAATCCAACGATGCCTTGGCTCTGTCGTGAAGAGAAAAAGGGAAAAGTCTAAGATGAACCGACTCCTCCGAGAAGTTTTGGAATTTGAATGTGGCGCAACTATCCTTAAACATCTTCACATGGCTGTAGGGGTTTTCAAGCTCTAAGCCATGGAATAAGGGAAGGAGTTGAATGACGTGAGGCTTGAGATCGAAATGGGTGGCGTTAGTAGGTGGCAATATGATACACGATGAGGAATTATCGTAATTGGTGTGAACAAAATCCCTAAGTGACCTATTGTGATCCACATTCTCCGCTCTATGTTGCTCATTCTTGGGTTGGTGAGGATTTCCAACCATATTATTCTCCATCTTAGCAGTCGCTCTCTGTTCTTTCCTATAAACCCTTTCTATGTCGGGATCTAAGGGTAACAACTCTAAATTTAAAAATCTCTGACCAAGCATAAACAAAATGCCAAAAACTAAAATAAACTAAAATTTAACTTAAAAGAAAATGCAAGTGGGGTAAACAAAAATTATTCAAGGTGCAACCAGGTTAGTTCCCAAGAAATTGAGGGGGGTCACAATGACACTCTTAAATCCCAAGACTTTCCTTGCCAGAACTTGCCTAGAAATTGCATTCTTGGATAGCCCCATAAGCCCACACTAGCAATTTTTTTTTTTTACAAGATAAAATAAACAAAAATAAATAATATAAAATCAAAAAAATGAAAACTAACATAGAAGCATAAGACGAAACAAAGATACCAAAAAGCAAAAACTAAACTTAAAAATTCACAAAATTGGACCAAAAATAAATTTTTGGCAAAAATTTCACCTACTGAACTTCCGCAGGTGATGCCCCTTGTGTTGGTGCGCTCAAGCTTAGGTGATGCGTACTCGAGTGTTCTGGCTGTAATGCGCTCGAGCTACTTGGCAGTGGCTCGGTGCGCTTGAGCGACTTAGATGGTCGCTCGATTGACTTTTGAAATTTTGTAAAACCTGAAACAAAGACAGAAACCAAAAATCTAAAACAAAATTGAAATTTTTTTCTTTTCTTCTTTTTTAGAACAGAAACAAATCTAAATAGTAGGAATTAGATGGAAACAAAATCTAGTGGAAAAATAAAATTAATTTAAACAAAACATGATTTTTTTTTTTTTTTTTCAACAAATCAACACTTCCCTGGCAATGGTGCCAAAAACTTGATGTGCAAATTTTAATACTCGCAAGCGCACGAATCGTATGTAGTAGAGTGTATGCAAGTGCGAGATCGTATCCATAGGGAAGTATGTAGGGGTGTGCAAAATCCACCCGCACCCGCGAACCCGCCTCGCCCCGCACCAACCCGGCCCGTCAATAACGGATATAAGACATTTCTAAAAAAGTGCGGATCCTAAATATGCCAACCCGTGATTTATGGGGCGGGTTGCGGTATTAAATTTTTTCTCACCCGCACACCCGCCCCGTCCCGCAATCCCTTCATACTCGTACCATCAAATTTTCCCCAAAAAAATTATAAGAATCATGACTAGGGGTGTGCATTTGATTTCATCAAATTTTCTCCAAAAAAATTATAAGACTCACGAATTGCCCAGATTGTGTACCTTTGATTTCATTCAATTTTGCACTATCCATTTCATCTCTATTCTTATTCTATTTTTATATACACTTTCATCTCTACATTCTCACATACACATACTCATTCAATCTAGAATCACATAAAAGAATAAAAAAATTATTTACAGTTAGGTTTGTTGATAATTCTAATTCTTTCTTCTTGTTATTGTTTGCTGGTGAGGTTGATTCAATTGGGATTTTCAAATTTTGAATTGGGTTAACAAGATTGTGAATTATTTTTCTGGTTTTGGGCCCATAAAAAAAAAATACCCGAACCCGCATGAACCCTTCCCGATCCGCACTACCCAAGGTCCAGCGGGTTGACCATTCACTATGCGGGTTGCGGATCTTAATTTTCAAACCCGTTCACTGCAGGGCGGGTTGTGGGAAACATGCAAATCCGGCCCAATCCGGCCCGCGCCCACCCCTAGAAGTAGTATGTGCAAGCAAAAAAAAAATCAATTCCTATTTAAATGAATGTTATTTTAACCTAGTTCCGCGTTTTATATTTTTTTAAAAAAAAAAATTAAAGATGAGTAAATAAATAAAGAGAAAACTAATAAGGTTTTGGAATCTACCAAACCAAATCAAACACTATATTCCTGCACTCTATTCATAAATTCGATTCAAATGTTTTTGTTATTCAAGTTCTTTAACAATAAATCGTGAAATCATTTGATGAATTCAACTCTGAAAAATACATGACTTCTAATTTAACCGTGTGTGTGCAACGTGTAACAAAATATCAAAAGTGCGGAATTAAAAGAGACATATTTTGTTAACAAAGTGGAAACTCAATTAGGAGAAAGCTAGTACGTAGACAGTATAACTCACATACCCGATACAGCGATCGTATCTTGCACTCTGACTCGTAACCCAACTTGAACGCCTCCCAACCAAGTCTCCTACTTGAAGGGGTGTTCAATGGAATCCTAGCCCTAAGCTAGACTTCACACGATCAAATCTAACAATTTCTGCCTAAACACCCTTGATAAGCATTGAATGTTTACATTCAAAGCCCCTTAATTCGCTTATGTTAAACCCTAAAATGTGTTGTTAAATAATGTGTTATTGTGTTTTAGTGTTTCAACTCTTTTCTTGGTCCTAATTGGAAACAAGAGCAAAAATCAGAAAAATTAGGCCTAAGATGCATCAAGGTTAAAATTGAAGACATTTGAAGTTCAAGTGCTCTTGTCAAGAAGAGGAAAATCGGTCAAGTAGAATCGATCGATCGAAATTTCCTTGCATAAAAGGTCGATCGATCGATTCTGTAGTTGAACCTAAAGCGATCGATCTACATTCGATCGATCGACTTTGGATATTTCAGAAAAGATCTTCAGATGTCGGCATATTTTTGGGTGGCCCAAATTCAACTTCAAGCTGTGCAGTTCTAATCAGATGTTGTCACCATCATTTTGTGCGGATGAGAGAGATTGATTGGGGGAGATTTGTTGTATCAAATCCTCTATAAAAGAGAGGATGGACGTGAGAGTTAAGGGAGAGAGTTTTTAGTTATTTTCCTTAGTTTTAGCTTTTGTGCATTTATTTGATGCACCCTTTTCTTCATATTTTCCAGAGAGCTTAGATTTAGGGTATTTTACTTCTGTAACTTACTTAATTCCGTTTTTAGTTAAGTAAAGTTTGAATCTAGTTGATGCAAGTGTTCTTTACATCTTTCAACAACTTCTTTCTTCTTCTTTTTCTTGTTTATTTCATTTTATGTTTAATACAACCCTAAAATCTGAAAATTCCAGAGTTTTTAGCTAATTTCTTTAATGCTTTTCTTTAGATTTTCATTCCCTTAATTCTTGTTTTTGATTGTTCTTAGTTGTTAATTTAGTTTCCTTCATTAAATTAAGTTGTTTTTAATCTTGTTAGTTTGAGTTGTAATTCCAAGTCCTCTTAGAGAAATGGGTTCTTCTTCTCCTATGAGAGAATCTCATATCTCCATGAGTAGTTAATTTAGTTATAGGGTATTGATGAACTCCTTCTAATTGCCATGGATTGATTGTGTTATTCTTGGATTTCCATGCAAGTGTGATGATTACATAGCCTAGATATGGTTATGTAATGGTGCTTATGACATAATTTATGTGAACTTGATGAATCATGCTAGGGAACATGTATTACTCCACACTCTTTTAGTTTAATTATTGCTTGGATGCTTTTCAATTATAGTGTAATTTTATGTGGAGGTTATGTGTTAAACTAAGATGGTTTATGCTTTTTCCATAGATGTGTATGCATAAAAGGTCTTATAGTCCATACTAGGGAGCATGAATCATTCAAGCATAAAAATTAGTTGAATGACTATTGTATAAGTAGATGGGTTATCATTGCCTTTAAACTAAAGTAAATTCATGTTGAGATCGTCGTGTGATTGGCAATCATTAAGCGCTCGTATTATACTTGCGAAGGAAATTCGGGATAAAGATAGTATGCCATGTGTATGAGGATTGAGTGAAATCAATGCCCTATACTTTTCTTTTTCTTAAATCTCTCCATTTTAATTGTTTTAGTTCATATTAGTTTAGTGATAAAAACCAACAAATTATCTTTTTCCAAATTGAATTAGGAAACGTCTTAAGTATTTCATAACTAAACAACCCCCAATCCTTGTGGTACGATACCCTCCTTAGTCCTATTCTGCAAAGTCTTGTACTATTGCGAGTGGTTATAAATATTGAAATCCACGTAGTTGAGAAAATCGGTTGAAGTTCAAACCCAAATTCTTATTTTTAATAACCTGTTTGATCGCTACCAATTTTTGGCGCCATTTCCGGGGATTGCAAACGGTTGTTTACGAAGTATTTATGATTTTACCTAGTTTGATTCTGTTCATATTGTATATTCTGTGTATAAGCGGTTTCGGTTCTGTTTAAAAACTGTTTTTAGGTTTAAAAACTGTTTCTGTTTTGTTTCTGTAGAATTCTATTTTCTGCAGAAGAAAATCGATCGATCTATCTTTCAAAACTAAAGGAATCGATCGATCACATTATAAATCGATCGATCGAATTTACTCAGTAGCATCCCAGCTGCTGTTTCAAGGCAAAAACTGAATTTTCCTTCTTTTTTTTTATATATTTTTTATTTTGTCTATATTATTTCTGTCCATATTTCATGTTTTTACTTTTGTGCAAATAAGACTCTTTTAGGTTTTAGTAGAATTTGTTTTCTGTAGAGAAGATTCGATTGTGCGATATAGGGATTCGAACGATCGAAAATCGATCGATCCCACTTTTAATCGATCGAGCGATTCTGATTGCAGTGGCAGAAACTGCTGTAGCAACCGGAACTCTGCAGAAACCAGTATTTTTTCTGAATTCTTATTTCAATTTGTTTCTTTCTTGTTCTATATATATTGTTTTATTCTTGTTAGTTTATGTTTGGTCGACGGTCGCTATTATTGCCTATTATTCCATACGACGTAGACCTAGAGCGGATTCCTAGACGTCGTAGATCCGAACGAAACTCACGTTGAAAAGCCTACTCTAAAACACCTATGGCTGAAGAACAAAAGCCCGTGTTGTTGAGGGATCATTATTTTCCCATTACATACACACCTTCTTCAAGCCTTCAGCTGCCGAATATCACGGTAGCTCAGTATGAAATTAAGCCCAACATTATTCAAATGCTCCCATCTTTTTATGGGCTTAATAACGAGGACCCTTATAAATATCTTGATGAATTCCTTGAGATCTGCTTAACCATGAGGTTACAGAACATCTCTGAAGATGCTTTACGGATGCACTTGTTTCCATTCTCTCTAAAAGATAAGGCAAAATATTGGTTAAATTCCCTAGAGACTAACTCTATTACTTCTTGGGCTCAAATGCAGCACGAGTTCCTTAAGAAGTACTTTACCATAGGGAAAACAAATCAAATACGGAAAGCCATAACCGGTTTTTCACAAATAAAGGGAGAACCCTTTCATGAAACTTAGGATAGGATGAAGGACCTTCTACGGAAGTGTCCACATCATGTTGTTCCCAAGTGGCAACTTATTCAGTGTTTCTATGATGACTTAACAGAGCCTCATAGACAAATGGTAGATGCCTCCTGTGGGGGTGCGTTCATGTTAAAAAGTGAAGATGATGCGTGAATTCTTTTTTAAAACTTGGCTGAAAATTATTTACACCACTCATCATCCGGTCGTAGGGCACCTGTATCTAAGAACCAAAGGAGTGAGACAATTTTCGAAGTAAGCCATCCCTTAGATATGACTACTAAGGTAGATGCTTTATCAAGAAAATTAGATCAGATTATGGTCGCTGGTTTTGCACCTACGACTGTCCCTCACATTCCACCTCCACAAGAAGTATGCTCATTCTACTCAAATCCATCGCATCAGGCGAAAGATTGCTCCGTCATAAGACAATTTTCTGAAGTTCCTCATGAGCAAGTGAATGCAACCGTCTCCAGACCGGGTAATGATCCATATTCTTATTCATATAACCCAGAATGGAGAAATCATTCAAATTTCTACTGGCGACCTCCAGTGAATTCAGGACCTTCTATATTGCATAATCAGGCGCACCCTTTGCCTCCTAATCAATCCTATAATCAACAGATTGTAGCCAATAAAACTACCAAACTCTCCCTTTGGCCATTCTAGGACAAAAATCACTTGACCGGTTAAAAATACAAATCCGGTCCAAAAACAATACTCCCCTTTTTTGTCTCAGAAGGACAAAGGGTAAATAGAGTAGTAAAAACCACAGACAAAAAGTACTAAAATCCAAAACAACAAGGATAATAGTAAACATAAGCTAAAATAACCATAGGAGGAAAGCAAAAACCTCAATGCTCCAAATCTCACTGGTCCTCTGGCATTAAGTGATGGATAGTGCTCTGCACATTGATCTGAATTTGACCCACAGCGGAAAATTCACTTTTGCAAAGATTCAATTCCAAATCAATTTTGAATTTACGAAAATAAAAGTTGGCAAAATCCGTTATTTTTGGAAAGAATCCAGAATGAGCACGTCTATGTATTTTAATCATAAATTTTTCTCGAGTATCAGATTATGGTGAAATTGGTGGCGTTGGAAAGTTAAGAAAAAATGTAACAAATATGCCAGAAATACGTTTTTCTTAATTCGGATGTTTACTATACCAAAACGCCCCGCAATAAAGAACCACAAATCTGTACGAATTTGGAATCTTTTTCCTACTTGGATTGGAATTTTAGAAAAGGAAAAGACTTGTACTTATTCTATTTGGACTAGGAGACCTATTTATGATTTTTCTAGGATTCCTAGGGTTTCTAGAGCTTCTTTAATCCCTATAAATAGGGCTCTAACCTTTGAAGAGAAGACAAGACACACAAGCTTGGGAAGAAGAATTGGAGGCTACTTCAAGAAGAATTTTGGTTTTTCTTTCTTCCTTTATTTATTTTTTGTATACATATAATTTTAGTCTATATCAGTTGTAACTAATACTTTAATTAGGGCTCGATTGAAGCCCTAATCAGGTCTTTTTAAGTTTTTCAATTTGTTTTGCTACAATTCATATATTGATGCTTAACTTGATTAATTCTAGTTTCTTGAATTTCTCGCATGTTTATGTTTGGCCATCATATTCTTGTGGTATAGATTTGTTATTTAAGTCAATTTGGATGACCGAGTTTTGGGCATAATAGAGTAACGAAAGAACCCCGACACAGGTTCTTGGATTAATCAACATAAAAACAATTGGTATAGATACCATATTCCAATTTGAGTGTGTTTACCAATTTTCATAGATTTATGCTTCCTTGAAGAACAACTTAGTAGATACCATGCTAAATCCTTCAAGGAAGAAAAGAGTTAGAGTAGATACCATACCTAACTCATTGCTTAGGGAAATCAATAGCTTTAGGAGAAGATATCATTCCCTTGTGGCTGGTAAACATTAAGCATCATGTTATGATTGTAGTATTGTGCATTTTGCGAATCTTATTTGAGTATGATTAGCGGTGGATATCGAAGCCCAACATTTTCTTCTTATTATTTTTTAATTCCATATTTTATCTTGTCTTATTCAACATATCTCTTTTAGGAATTTCTCTTTAAATACAATTTATCAATCCTCGTGGGAATGATCTTGTATTTGCCTACTATACTATTGTTTTGATCTTGTGCACTTATGAGTAAAACGTTCAAATATTTATCTATTTATTTAGGTAGATATTTGCCGCCTCCCAACCAAGTCTCCTACCTGAAGGGGTCTTCAATGGAATCATTTAGCTTAGGGCTCTTCCCTAAGCTAGACTTCACACGATCAAATCACACAATGAACCACCCTAAGAGAGCTAGCAAATCTAACAATTTCTGCCTAAACACCCTCTCTTAGTACAAAAGGAATTCACTACTGAATTCGTGATTATTACATGCCTAGATACTTCTATTTATAGGCTTTAGAAGACCTTTTACAATTTTGATTCGAATTTCTTTAGGCCATGTCCTGACTGAGTGTGAGGGCGTTCGAATAGTTGCTAGCTGTTTTCGTGTCTAAAAAGGAATTTTGAAATTTCTCGAACTTTGGAGAGTGTCCAGACGCACTCACTTACCATTCGGATGTTGGTTCGTCCGAACGCTGGTCCGTTTGGATGTTTCTCTTGGCCGTCAGGATGGTCAAGTTGTTGCATTTTTTATTAGATTTTCAATGACACCAATTTCATCTCAATCCGTTACTTGAGCAAAAAGTTGTGGTAAAAATACTGAGACATGTGCAGAATCTTCTTGGAAACCAGAAATTGCCGAGGTGATGTTTGTGACACTGATACTTGTCATATTAAGGCCCTTTCCATCTGAAGACTTTGAATAAAACGGCAACTCTGTATAAAGTAGCAACCTAACATGGCAATGATTTTGTCAAACAGAATATAACCAATAAAACTAACAAACTCAAAGATAAATCACAACGATTACCCATTTGAGATCAAGTCATCCATTGTATTCGTTTGTCAAATAAATCACAATGGATATCCATTCTCAAATAAATCAATCAATGTATCCATCGGTTGAAACACATCAAATATCTACTGAACAATAATAAAATTTTCAATCTAAAGACATGAATCAATAAGCTGAAATAGAACTTGAATATAATCTTATAAATATTGAATTTACAAATATCATGGCAAGAATGTAGGTGTTATCAATGATGAGGTTCATCTTCAACCTTAGTTGAGGATTTTAGCATTTCATGACTAAAAACACCAAACACACTTGTAATGAAAACATAAAAATAAAAGAAACTAATGTAGAATAGACAAGATAGAAAGAAAGAATTATCTAAATTACAAAAGAAAGAAAAGACCTAAAAACATGCTCTGAAAAAAAAAATGTGAATCCCTTAAGTGGTGCCTATCAGGGGGTTTTTATAGCAAAAAATTTAAACCCCATATTTTCAAAATGGTACCTCTATCCCTCAAAATCCTAACAAGAGAAAAGAATGATAGGGTTTGGAGTGTCTGCAGCCGCCAGGAGCAGGGAAATGACATCCTTTTTTCGTTCCCACTTTAAATCTGCCATTTTTAGAAAGAAACTTGTGTCTGCCACTTCTGTGCACCTGAGCTCGATTGTAGTGTGTTAGTATTTTGGCCTCAATCTGTGTTTGGACAAAATCACTTATGTGTAAAGATGGTGTAAACATGGATTCCACTTGTTAGAGAATTTTCAGAAGACTCTGCACTGTGAAAAAGATAGAAGATTTCAGATTCCCTGTCAGCCGTCCAGACGACGTGTTCTCCAGTCCGGATGCCCATCTGTCCATTGCTCCATTCGTCCAGACGACGTGTCATACCGTCTAGACGCCAGACAGACGAGCATCATCCGTCCGGACGACGTATCTTTCCGTCCGGACGACGTATCTTTCCGTCCGGACCTTCCACTGTATCGAGAAGCTTCTGTTCCAGCTTGCATCTGTCCGTGAAAATTGAAAATTGAAATGACTTCTAATTTAAACAACAAGTGTGTGCATAAGTGTCAACAAAAATTAAAGCACAGCGGAAAGTAAATGACACAGATTTTTGTTGATGAAGTGAAAACTCAATTAAGAGAAAAACCACTCCGGGGCAGCCAAACCCAGGAATTCCACTATTCAAAAGACATAGCTAGATACAAGACAGTAACACTCACATGTACCGATGCAATGGTCGTACCTTGATCTCTGAAGTGTAACCCAACACGAACACTTCCCAACCAGGTTCACCTACCTGAAGGGGTCTTCAATGGAACTCCTTACCTTAGAGCCAACCTCTAAGATAGACTTCGGTTTATAGCACAGCACACTTGTAAAACGGCTTCAGAGGGATTGATGACTTCTCTGAGCTCTAATGGAATTCACACTGAATTCTTGCAGTTCTCAGTGCCCAGGGGCCTCTATTTATAGGCTGGGGGCTCAAATGAGCATCAGGCAAAATATACCTGGGCACCGTCCGGACGGTGGACATGGGCCGTCCGGACAGACAACTTTGCGACAAGATTTTCCAAAAATTTCGCGGGGAAATCTTTCCTGTTTAAGGATATCGTCCAGACGGGGTGGCACATCATCCGGACGGTCGCATGTCCGCTGCAAGTAATTTCCTTATAAGGCACTCCAGCGTCCGGACGGCAATTCTTCAACACGCAATTTCCATAACTGTAATGCGTGCGTCCGGACCATGGTAGGCAGTCATCCGAACGGTTGAAGTTGAATTGGCAATTTCCTTCTTTGATGCACGCGTGTCCGGACCACAGCTGTCAGACGTCCGGACGATCATATTTGAATTGCGATTCTTGCCTTAAGGGTACGCGCATCCGAACGGGATACCACATCGTCCGGACGGTTGATTGATCTTCCCTTTCTTGGAACTTGGAAAGAAATCAGAAACTGATCGAGTACTGGGAGGTGTCCGGACGTGATGATGAAACGTTTGGATGGATGCAAGCTGGCACAGAAACTTCTCGATACAGTATGGGGTCCGGACGGAATGAACACTTGGTCTGGACGGATGATGCTGGTCTGTCTAGCGTCCGGACGGTATGACACGTTGTCCGGACGGGATGGCTCGATCGTCCGGACGGCTGACAGGGAACTTTGAATTTCTTCTAACTTGCAGACTCTGAATAGTGGAATCCCTGTTTACAGTATCTTTACACTTAAGTGATTTTGTCCAAACATAGAATGAGGCCAAAATACTAACAGTCCGGACCTCTCAGCATCCTGTCCGGACGTCCATCAGTGATCAATCAGCTTCAGATTCTTTCCAAGTTCAGATATGGGAAGATTGATACACCATCCGGACGACGTGGTTTCCCGTCTGGACGCACTCATACATAAGGCAAGAATCGCAATTCAAATATCACTGTAATGACCTGCTTTTTACAAAAAAACGTAAGTAATTATATCTGGATAATTACATGTCATTAACCATTCAGAGATGATAAATCTAGCAGCGGAAAATACGAATATCTTTTTTTTTCTTTACAAACGTCAGGGACAATTCCCTTACAATACATTTAGAGCTTTAACCGAACTCCTCTAGAAATACATTAAAAGTTCTTTACACTAATTATAAAGAAACATGTGTCACACATGACACCAAAGCATACATGAAAAGTTTACTGAATACAAGTAAATCCCTAGCATGTTACACGCAAATAGTACAAACATTTATGAGTACAAAGTACTAAAATCCTAACTACACAGCTTTAAATCTCTTAAGCTAGCAGTTAATCCAATCCATAATCTTCAGAACTTGCGCAAACATCTATGAGACGGTGGTTATAACCACAACCCCATAGTTCCATAAGTGAGCTAACTGTCAATCAACAATATCATGATTTATGTGTTATTTAAGGGACAGAGATATGACATAATGATGTAGTGATAGTTTTGTATGCAAAGTTTAACAGTTGAATATAGTCATTGCACTCCTCTCTTGTAAGGGCCGTCCCCCCGGTCAACGTCTTTCTCGAGGCTGTCCCCTCTACATTACATTTTGATTAACTTATTTTCGCACTAGCAGAGTACGTTCCACGTCACTCTACTAGCACTTTGAAAGCCGTCCCAATCAATGTGAATTATTGTGTTTTCGGTTCCAGGCACATTTCCCATCCTGAACCTTTGGGAGACGTCGCACCCAATATTAATAAGTTGATTATTAACAGTATGCTATCAGTCACACGCATCCAATTAAAATAAAATATAAACACAACGCTATTGAAATCCAGTACTACCCTCAATAAGTAATTTATACTTACAGCCTTTTCGTGCAGTCACAGTTCATCATCTGCATCAAATACATTTACATGTGCATAGAAGGTCAATATCATTTCTTTTAGAAACTCATGCCTAAACATGAATTCCATTTTTATACATATGCACATACATAGAAGCAATCATCTATGGAACACAATCTACATTAATTATTACTTAACATAACATGGTTAAGTTCCTACATTATTTTTCAATCATAACAGCTGACACCTCTAACAAAGCCTAATTATTTTTAAGGAACATCAATCCAAGCACCAAACCAATTAACAAAACATCTATTTTAAAACATATTAACTCTAACAATTATTTCAACTAACTTATATTAAAGAAATCACAGTAAAACAGCATGCTCAATTTCCATAACACTCGATCTCTAAAACAATACATTACATGATTAAACTCATTAAATCATTCTTTAATTCTAGAGTTTCACAAGTAATCAAGCACTTTGTTTAAACAACATCACTCATTAATTATCAATAATCAAACATAATCAATACCCTAAAATATTATACAATTCTAGGTTTCAATAATACAATAGGGAATTCTTAATAAAAATTAGTTTAAACCAAACATTACAAGGCACAACAATTCATGCTTTACACACTCAAAAGTCAATAACCAGAATTTACCAACCCATGGTAAATCAACCCTTTCAAAGCTACTCGGTCTTCCACCATCAAACTAGGGAATAATATTTTACCACTTTTGAAAACAACCTTAATTCCAGAATATCCCATAACCGGCCATCAGGAAACACACACTTAAATCAACAAATCCAAAAACCATTTAACCAAAGCAATGCATAATCTAATTGAAAACTCATTTCACCATTTCAAAATCATTAATAACATAAAGTCAACACATAATCAATAAAATCTCCAAATCTAAATACCTATCAATAATGGACACAAACCTAATCAAAGAACCATATAATAAAGCCTGGTTTAGCCAAAATATCCAACTGAACATTAACCTATAATCACGGCTCAGCCGATCCAACAACAATCAGGGACTCAAAACTACAATGATTTCCCCATTCAGCCAACCACACAGAAATACATACACCTTAAATCTCCATATCACCATTTATCCACTAAGATCAACATACAAACCGATAAATACACAATTGGTAATCCTCAAGTTCAACAACTAAAATACTTAATTTTTATTTAAACTCAAAACAGAGGATTACACAAAATCAATGAAGACTAATCGGTCACTGAAATCTTTCACAACAATTATCAACCAAAAAATCCAATATAACTCAAATAAGTCGCAAGAAATCACCTTGAGAATTTCTTTAGAAATTCTACCGAAATCCCCATTAATTTTCACCGGAAATCGCCACTAGACCAGCCGGAAAAGCCGCCGGAAAATGCACAGGAAGAACCGGGTCTTCCTCTCGGGTCTTCGGGTCACAAGGTCGGGTTCTCCCGGATCCGTCGGGTTTGACTCGCGGGTCGCGGGTCCAAGCTCCTGGGTTAATGGGTTTTTGCCCACGGGTTCGTCGGAAGTCGCGTCACCGGCGTTCCCTGGTCTCGTCGGCGTCACCCAGCTCGTCCACAGGAAGATCGGGTCCGATCTTCCCGATTTCTCTCCCTCTCCGTTCGCTCTCTCTCTCTCTCACGAATCCACCGGATCCTCTTTCCCGATCTCACTCTCTCGCTATCTGATCTCATCTATTTAGTCTCTCAATCTCACTCTCTCGTCTCTGTTTCTCTCCTCTCGGGCTCCCTCTCTGTTCTCGGGTAGAAGAAGAAAGAAGAAGGAACGAAGAACAGAGAAGAAAGAAAGAAGAAAAAGAAGAAGTGTTGTCCGGTTATAATAATAGAGAGGAGATATTATTTTTCTTAATGATTAAGTTTAGTAAAATATCACTAGATATTTTTGCACAAAACTTAGTAGCTAAGTTTATATAAAATATCTCTTATAAAAATATCTCTTATAAAAATATCTCTCATAGAAATATCCCTCTAGATATTTTTACATTGGTCTTTACCATTATGTATAATTTATCAAGATTACAATCTGAGTCCGTTTTGTGTCTAGTTCGTTTCATCGGTAATATTATTATCTCAATAATATTATAACACCATCAATATATACATTGCAAATATATATATATATAATTTATACAATAATATTACATACAGTAAATATTACACATTAATATTATTTGATAATATTATCGTATCAATTAATTCACTGATTAATTCAGTCATTTTATTGAATAGCCCTGTAATATCATTAAACTTTATCAGAGTTTAATAATATCATGGTTTACAAATAATAAGACCAATGAATATTTATTTTCATAAATATCCATGTATTCCTCATTATTTATTGGGGATTAAAATACCGTGTTTAAAGCCACGTATTTTATTAACTGATGGATGTGAATATTGTTTCCAACAATATTAAGCCGTTCGAGCGTCAAGTCTTGAGAATCGAACGTCAATTTCAGACTTGTCTATTTTATTCAGTCTTAAATTCTAATTTAAGACATTTTATTTAATTACTTAAAATCTGGGGCGCTACAATCTTGTATCTGCCCCGGAGTGGTTTTTCTCTTGATTGAGTTTCTACTTCGTCAACAAAAATTTGTGTCTTTTACTTTCCGCTGTGCTTAATTTTTGTTGACACTTGTGCACACACTTTAATTTTAGAAGTCAATTAAGATTTTCATACTGTAAGTTGCGCTCGATCCTAACTGCACTCGATCACACACTAGGTGCGCTAGATTGTACTAGAAATTTCTTCAAACCTTCCACTTCTATGCAATTTCACTTAAAACCCGCCATTTACTCTCAATGACCTGCAACACACTAAAATACCAAAACTAACCGAAAACATCAGAAAATAACAAAGCTGAAGATTTAGTAAATGCAAATTAAGGAGTCCAAATATACAATATTTGGCACTCATCATGAACTTATCAAGGAAGACCATGTGGCGTTCAAATTTTATACCTTCGGTTCGTGATTTAATTATAATCATTGGGTCAAGGTTTGTTATTTTATGCCTTCGGTTCGTGATTCAACTATAATCATTGGGTTAGGGTTTGTTACTTTATACCTTCGGTTCATGTTTCATTTATAACGTTGGGTCGGGATTTTCTATCAAAAATCTAAATTTTAGCTTTCTTGGGCAAATATTCCAATATTGTTTGCTGGGGCTCGAAGCGTGTTGGTTGAGGTTCGCATCACTTGAGGTTCGACACCCTCAATATAGCCCTATCCTACAAGGTACTATTACGAGTGGTAATTTTATTATTGATATTTTTGTACACAAAACGACCACATCAAATGTCATGGACTCGAGGGTGGTCCATATTTTGTAGACTTTTGTTTATGGCTTGTGTCGGTTGTGACACATATCCTTTAAAACTATTCTTTTGTTATGTAATTATTACATTTTAGTTAGGCCTTAAACAGATAGACAATTTAATTGGCTTTGTTGTTGTAATTAATATTTGATAGCTTTATAAGATTTATGTTTTCCGCTGCATAGATGTATTATTCTAATACACTAGGTACATATTATGGGATGTGTACTGTGAGTTGGCTTTGTGACTAATCGTCATGCCACTATGATGATTTCATTTGTTTTTTAAAAAAAAATAAAGGGTCGGCACAGCTAATGGTATCAAAGAAATTAGCTTTAGGGTTGTTAGGAAAAGAGGAAGTCTAGGGTTGTGCTAACATTAGAGCCTTAGGATTCTAAAAGCTTAGAACAAATAAATGAAAACTTAAATAGAAATTACTCGTGTGCATTGCATTGATATTGTGATACATCAATTATAACCTGTAATTGTTTATGTGGCATCTCTTTCACTCTCACATTGTAGGCTAACTTCGATGTGATTGCGCAGAGTCATGCCGCCTAGAAAAAGATTTCTGATACGTAATAAGGAAGAGGAGTCTTTCGTGGGTGATAGAGATGGCGGTGACTTACCTCCAGCTCCACCTCCGCCTCCTCTCCTCAAATGCCCGACATGGTTCAGTTTTGGGCCAATGCAACTCAATTCGTGATGACCACGATGGCCGCCATGCCTAGACAAGGCGAGTGTCATGATATGGTCGATTGTTCATCGGCCAACTTCTTCAGGCATAACTCACCAATGTTTGATGGGGAGTGCTGGGCCATTGGCACCTGACAACTAGATAACAAATTTCCAAGACCTTGCTAATACGCTTAGCTGTACAAATAGTCAGAAGGTTGACTGTGCAGGACTCAAGTTGGACGGTGAAGCCAAATATTGGTGGAAGTCCACAAAGGTCCTCTTAGTTGAAGAATTGGGCCCCGGTGTCCCAATCATGTGGGATCAGTTCAAGGAGTTGAATGACCGATTCTTCCCTCGGGCACAACGCTAACAATGTGCCCTAGAATTCCAAGACTTGAAATAGGGGAACATGTTAGTTAAGCAATATTCAGCTAAGTTCCTGAAGTTGTCGAGGTATCCCCCACACCTCATTCCCGACAAACAAACCGAGGCTGAAAGGTTTCTCGACGGGTTGACGCCAAGAATCAAAGAGAGGATTACTTTCGTCGACATCACCAACTACACCAACATGTTGCATATTGCCACCATTGCTGAGAGAGAGATCAAAGAAGTGGCTGCTAACTATGCGAATAGGAAGTGGTCCATGTCATCTAGAGCACCTCCTCCTCCACCTCCGCCAAAGTGACAGTCTTCTAGCAGTGGTTCTGGATCCTTTGGGAAAAGGAATGCTCTTGCAAGCCGTGTCAGTGTTAGTGTGTCACAGTGCAGCAAGTGTGGAAGAGCACATAGTGGGGAATATATGAGTGGATCTATAGTATATTTTTAGTGTGGCAAGCCTGGCCACTTTGCAAGGCAATGCCCCACGTCAGCTACAAAGAGTCAAGGGTAGCAAGCAAGCAACAATAAGCTAAGACAGCTTGCCCAAGCCAGGGTATACCCTCACACTGGGCAATGCCAAAGCTAAAGCCAACGCCATTGATGTAGTCACAGGTACAATTCCTCTATTTGGAAGCGTAGCCTACATCTTGTTTGATTTCGATGCTACCCACTCTTTCATTTCATCCACCTATGTGAAGCTATGCAAGTTGAACATTGATCCCTTAGATCAGAACATATGCGTCGCCACTCCTGTTGGTGTGATGCAGTGACTTAAAGGAAATGTGTGGACAATTGCCCAATAGTTATATAAGGGAAGACTTTGCCAGCGAAGCTAGCAGTTTTTGGAATGATGGGTTTCAATGTCATTTTGGGAATTGATTGGCTTTCGAAGTATGGGGTAAACAGAGACTGCCGCAAGAAGGAATTGGCATTCCGACTTCAAGGCATAGAAGAGTTCAAATTCTGCGGGTCTCGTGTGTGAGCTACTCCGCCACTTCTCTCTGCTGTTCAAAAAATAAAGAGCGTCAAAAAGGGTGCACATGCTGATGTGGTCTTTTGTTTACCAAAATATATCAATAATAAATAACCACTCGCATTAGGACGAATCCTTGTAGGATAAGGCTATAGAGAGGGTGTCGAACCTCAAGGACTGCGTAGGTATTATTATCAAGCTTATCGAGATTAAATATAACTTAATTTAAAATATGTTTGATTTTTGTTTTATAAAAATAAATGCATAAAAGTAAAAGACATAAATTTAAAGATAGTAGGGATGAGATAAAGAATAGGAGATTGATTTCACCACTCACCGCATAACAATGGTCAATCATAAATTAATAAGGAAAATTCATACTATGCATGATATAGGACTCGTCTCACTCGAGTAGTCAAGAAATTACCTCTAAAGAATAAGTATAATCCATCTTCGGTTGGCACGGACCGTCCACCTAACCACTAAGATGCGGTACGACCCGTCTTCCTGAGGCATGGACTAGCTACGTCTTTAATAGGATATACACACAATCAATGGAATAGTATAACCCATCTTCGGTTGGCACGGACTGTCTACCTAAATTACACTAAACTAGGGTGTAGTATAATCCGTCTTCCCTAGGCATGGTCTATCTAATCCTCTTGATCATATGTCAATTAAAACCGTTGTATAACAATCATTCACATAATCACAGAAAATATGAAGGATTGAGTTCAATCAATATAAAAGACTTCCTAAGAAAAGATAAGAAATTCATAAAGATTGAATATAAAATTAAGACCAATTCTCACAGTTATACAACCATCATGCATAGAGAAAATCCCAAATTAAAATACAATTAAACCATCGTTACTTGGAAAGGGCTACATCAACACCCTATTAGGAATTTAACCGCTCATCGTAGTGCTGGGATGGCCTCCTGCCATGTTCTTCTCCTCTTCAACTTGTCAGGCCTCCGAGAAGAATTTTCTGTCTAAATCTAAGCACAAGCCCAAGCCCAAGCACCAAGCACACTTCTTTGAAGCTTAGGGGTCTATTTATAGGGAGCACACAAGTCCTAGAAGCCCTTGGAATTCCAGAAAAATCGCTCTTGAGTCTTCTTGTCCAAGTAGGAGATTGAAACTTCAATCCAAGTAGGAAAAGGATTCCAAATTCGGCCAGAATTGTGGTCTTTTATTGCGAGGCAATTTTGATATAGTAAACGTCCGAATTTGGGAAATCCTATTTCTAACATATTTGTTTAATTTTTTATTAGCTTTCCAACGCCACCAATTATATTACAATCCGATATCTGACGCAAATGTTATAATCCAAACACTGAGACATATGCAGAATCCAAATTTGAATCCAATCCGATTTTGACTCTTAGTAGAGAAATTCCGATTTAATCATTCACTTGATTTGATTAAACTTAACCACATCATATAGGTATTCTATTATGATTGGTTAAGTTTAAACATATCTTCTAGGTCTTCTCAATGTGTGCTTTAAGCCCAAAATTAATGGAATTAATTGCATCTTTATTTAAAACCTGAAAATAATAAAACAACACAAAATTAAACAAATAACAATGCTAAGGAATTAACATATATAAGTTAAGGGGCTTGAATGTGTAACATTCAACGCTTATCACACCCCCAAACTTACATATTGCTAGTCCCTTAGCAATACAAAACAAGAAATAAAACTAAAAAACAACAGAATAAATCATTCTTTCGTGGGATGTACGATTGCATTTAGCGTATGCAACAAGCTTTTTAAACCTTTAGGACTCCCTAGTGGACGAGTGAAGTCTCGTGAGGGTTTGCCAGAAATGATACCTACAAACATTGTTCCTACCATGTTATCCCCAAGAATGCAGCATCATAAAAATAATGGTTCTCATTCATTAGCAAGCTTAACAAAATATACTCCATCTTCACAATTTCAAGGAATTAAAAATTAAGCTACTAACATGGCATTATGAGATATCACAAGATTCAACTAGTGTAAAATTAATCTCAATCATGAATGGTTCAATACTCAAAATTCGCTGGACTCCCCATTAGATAAAACAACCAAGGCATATATATTTATTATTATTTTTATATATGTAGGCTGTGCAATGCTTAGCTCCCTTAAGCTTTCTAATTGACCCATGTAATAAGTGTTAGGTCAATGACTCCCAAACCAGATGGTTTTAGGGCACTAGGTGTAAAACACCCTAAAGACTTACTAACTCGAGTCAAAAAGGTTACGAAGCCAAACTTACACCTTTTGACGCGAATACTCAATGCTTAATGAGGCAAGAGATCCGGTTACTCAGCGAAAAGCTCAAAGTGATCAATATTATTCTCTTTCTTTCTTTCTTTCTTTCTTTCTTTTTCTTTTATTTTTATTTTTATTTTTTTTTATGCCAAGGTTATTCCTCCAACAAGTTACCCAACTGCATCCAAGATATTGATAACAGACATAACTGATTTCAAATTTCATACCCCACAGACTACGTGCTAGTGTGATTGTGAGAATCAAATTGAAACAAGTAATATCTCATGCTGCCAAAGAGAATAACAAAACTCTAAATTCCCTAGTCAAGTCATCACGTGTTCATCATGTTAAGCTCACCAATGAAATACGAATCAAAATTCGAAATTCAACCAAATTCTTAGAAATAGCATAGCAAAATATTGGACAGTGTTTCGTTCTTCCATACCCCCAAACTTGAATCACACATTGTTCCCAATGTGTATATAGAATTGAACATAACCGTAAGAGGATAGGAATACCTGAATGAGCAGATGCGGGGTATATCATGCCCCCAAACTTGATTGCAAAAACACTTGTCCTGAAAAAGATAGTGATACTCCAACCAAATACTAGTAAAGTGCAACACATTGTTGTAAAAATATAAACTAAGAATAAAACAACAATGGAGAAGATAAACCTGGAAGGAGATCATGTACCCTGGCCTGATAGAGGACTCGAGTGCACAGTGCTTGTGCTTGAATCTATGAAGTTGACTCATTTAGTCAAAATATGTGGAATCCATCAAGCCAACGGAATCCACATCCTTGATGCGCTCAGTGCTCTCTGACCCTTAAATTTAAATTTGAAGCACCAATCTTTTATTCTCTTGGACCAGAGAGGATAAAGTTTACCTACAAAAAGGTAATTCTGAATGCCCGCATATCGAGGTAGATCCCTCTGAGTATTCTTAAGTAGTTTCTCATCCGGAAGGGAATCATGAACTGGAATAGAATGAGGAGAATACACAAGGAAGTTTTCTACCTTGATGGTCTCTTTTTGCTCTTCTAATATCCCTAACAAACTACTCTCTTGACCTCTTGGTACATCACAAGCAATATGGGCTCGGGGTTCATATGGCATCTCGAGAATAAGAGTGGGTGATGAAAGAGCCTCAGTGCTCACTTCCTCGCCTTTTGCCCGATGTAGAGCTTGTGGGGCCTCAATTTGCTCCTCCTTCCTCTCTTCCCCGTGAGTGTCGACCACTTCTCCATTATTCATTGTGGTGATGGCTTGCTCATGATAAGTATTCTCATCCACCACGTAGTGCCCATCAAGATTGACCACCGACTGTCTTTGAAGCTCTTCTTCTTCTATTTGCTTTGTCATCTGTTCCCTCTGAGCTTCTAACTTGGCAATGGCTTGACCCTGAGATTTCAAATCCTGATTGATCTCACCCATAAGTTTCAACATCTGAATTTGAAAGTCAGAACCTGACTGAGTAGATGGTGGTTCGGCATGGTATTGTTGTTTTGGAGACTAGTCAATGGGAGATGGCTCATCTTCATCAGCATCTATCTTAGCAATGGATTCAAAGCGAGAGTTTCATGTCTGACTGACAGAGGTCGCTATATCATTCATAAATTTCAACAGCTGATCTTGCAAATCCGAATCAAACCGAGGCGGTGGTGTGGCCTGAGAAGAAGGTTGCCAGTTATCCTCAAAGTTAGCACAATATGGAGATGATTGCCAATGCTGGTGGGGAGGATGGAAGTTAGATGGTGGATAGGCCGCTTGATCATTGAACTGCGGATATGTTTGATGGTACAGTTCATAAAATTGTGGAGCATAACTTTCAGGAGCTTAAGCTTGCCATGGGATATCAGACTGGTTACTCCATGTCGGGTCATAGGAATCACAGTAAGGCTCATTCCTCGGTCTAGAGAACTGTGTGTTCATATGCTCATAAGAATAGTTAGAAAATTGTCCTGCAGTAGGACAATCTTTAACATGATGATAAGGACTATAGCAATATGAACATGGTTCATGGGGTGTTGGAATGCCTCCCCACATGAACTAAATTGAGAAAAATAAAACAAAATAACAAAAGAAAATAAAAACAAAATTGAAAGCAAAAAAATAATAATAATAAAGAAACCAAAATTAAAATAAAATAAAATAAAAACAAAAAAGAATCAAGTTAAATTCAATCTTTAAAACATAATAACGCTACCGTTACGCAGTCCCCGGAAACGGCGCCAAAAATTGATGTGGTCTTTTGTTTACCAAAATATATCAATAATAAATAACCACTCGCAATAGGACGAATTCTTGTAGGATAAGGCTATAGAGAGGGTGTCGAACCTCAAGGACTGCGTAGGTATTATTATCAAGTTTATCGAGATTAAATATAACTTAATTTAAAATATGTTTGATTTTTGTTTTATAAAAATAAATGCATAAAAGTAAAAGACATAAATTTAAAGATAGTAGGGATGAGATAAAGAATAGGAGATTGATTTCACCACTCACCGCATAACAATGGTCAATCATAAATTAACAAGGAAAATTCATACTATGCATGATATAGGACTCGTCTCACTCGAGTAGTCAAAAAATTACCTCTAAAGAATAAGTATAATCCATCTTCGGTTGGCACGGATCGTCCACCTAACCACTAAGATGCAGTACGACCCGTCTTCCCTAGGCATGGACTAGCTACGTCTTTAATAGGATATACACACAATCAATGGAATAGTATAACCCATCTTCGGTTGGCACAGACTGTCTACCTAAATTACACTAAACTAGGGTGTAGTATAATCCGTCTTCCCTAGGCATGGTCTAATCCTCTTGATCATATGTCAATTAAAACCGTTGTATAACAATCATTCACATAATCACAGAAAATATGAAGGATTGAGTTCAATCAATATAAAAGACTTCCTAAGAAAAGATAAGAAATTCATAATGATTGAATATAAAATTAAGATCAATTCTCACAGTTATACAACCATTATGCATAGAGAAAATCCCAAATTAAAATACAATTAAACCATCGTTACTTGGAAAGGGCTACATCAACACCCTATTAGGAATTTAACCGCTCATCGTAGTGCTGGGATGGCTTCCTGCCATGTTCTTCTCCTCTTCAACTTGTCAGGCCTCCGAGAAGAATTTTCTGTCTAAATCTAAGCACAAGCCCAAGCACCAAGCACACTTCTCTTGAAGCTTAGGGGTCTATTTATAGGGAGCACACAAGTCCTAGAAGCCCTTGGAATTCCATAAAAATCGCTCTTGAGTCTTCTTGTCCAAGTAGGAGATTGAAACTTCAATCCAAGTAGGAAAAGGATTCCAAATTCGGCCAGAATTGTGGTCTTTTATTGCGAGGCAATTTTGATATAGTAAACGTCCGAATTTGGGAAATCCTATTTCTAATATATTTGTTTAATTTTTTATTAGCTTTCCAACGCCATCAATTTTATTACAATCTGATATATGACGCAAAAGTTATGATCCAAACACTGAGACATATGCAGAATCCAAATTTGAATCCAATCCGATTTTGACTCTTAGTAGAGAAATTCCGATTTAATCATTCACTTGATTTGATTAAACTTAACCACATCATATAGGTATTCTATTATGATTGGTTAAGTTTAAACATATCTTCTAGGTCTTCTCAAAGTGTGCTTTAAGCCCAAAATTAATGAAATTAATTGCATCTTTATTTAAAACCTGAAAACAATAAAACAACACAAAATCAAACAAATAACAATGCTAAGGAATTAACATATATAAGTTAGGGGGCTTGAATGTGTAACATTCAACGCTTATCACATGCGTATTTGGCTTATGTTCAAGCCAAGCCTGAAGTCAAGGAAAAATTGGAAGACATTCTGGTAGTATGCAACTATCCAGATGTATTTGCAGAAGTCATGGGATTGCTACCGGAACGGGAAATTGAGTTAACCATCGATTTTGTATTGGCAACTCAACCTATTCACAAGGAACCTTACCTCATGGCTCCGACAGAGTTGAAAGAGTAGTTTCAAGAGTTACTTGATGGGGGTTTCATATGCCCTAGTGTGTCTCTGTGGGGAGTGCTGGTGTTATTTGTGAAGAATAAGGATGAATCTATGTGATTGTGTATAGACTACCGTGAGCTAAACCGGGTGACAATAAAAAATAAGTATCTCTTACCAAGGATCGACGACTTGTTCAATCAACTTAAGGGAGCTTAGGTATTCTCGAAGATAGACCATCTTTCAGGGTACCATCAACTCAAGGTGTGAGAAGAAGACGTTCCAAAAACAGCAATTCGAACTCGGTATGGCCACTATGAGTTCTTGGTGATAGCATTCGGGTTGACAAATGTACCTTTGGTATTCAGGGATTTAATGAACCGGGTATTCCATGAGTACTTGGACTCTTTTGTATTGGTGTTTATTGATGACATATTAGTCTGCTCGGCTAATCATGTCGAACACGAAGAGCACTTGAAGACAGTGATGGAGAAGTTGAGAAAGAAGAAGCTATTTGCCAAGCTCAAGAAATGTGAGTTTTGGCTAGAAGAAGTGTCCTTCTTGGGCCATGTTGTGAACAAGAATGGACTTGAAGTGGATCTAGTGAAGGTAAAGGCTGTGGTTGAGTGGGAATGACCTACGAACGTTCAGGAGATCCGAAGTTTCTTGGGTCTAGCAGGGTATTACAGGAGATTGAGGGATTATCCGCGTTGTCAGGGCCACTCACCGCCCTCACAAGGAAGAATGCCCCATATGTATGGAACAAAGACTGTGAAGCAAGCTTCCAAGAGCTGAAGTGAAGATTGGTAACTACACCTGTGCTTACAATACCCATGGAATTTGTGGGGTATGTGGTTTAAACAGATGCATTAAAGAAAGGGCTGGGATTCGTCCTCATGCAGCAAGGCCATGTTGTGGCCTATGCCTCAAGACAACTGAAAGATCATGAGAAGAACTACCCTACTCATGACCTGGAGTTAGCAGTAGTTGTTTATGACTTGAAGATATGGAGGCACTACCTTTATGGTGAAGAGTGTGAAATTCACACTGATCACCAAAGGCTCAAGTACATTTTCACACAGTGAGACTTAAACATGAGGCGATGAGGATGGCTCGAAGTACTGAAGGACTACGATAGCAAGATGTTCTATCATCTTGTTAAAGCCAATGTAGTGGCTGATGCATTGAGCAAATGTATCGTGATTGAGAGAGTAACACTAAAGTGCTCACAGAGCGACTGGTAGGCCTTGTAGTACAGCCTCAAAGTTTGGACAGAATTAAACATGCACAACAAGATCATTTTGAGCTGTAAGATCTCATTGATAGAACCAGAAGAGGTGAAGCCTCTATATTTTATCTCACTGAAGAGGGAGTTTTGAAGACTTGAAATGGGAAAACTGTTATCCCTAATGATGCTGAGTTGAAAAGAGACATTATTGATGAAGCACAACAGACACAATATACTATTCACCTCGGGAACAACAAGATGTACCAGGATCTGAAGAAGAAATTTTGGTGGTGTGGCGTAAAGTGGAACATAGCTGAGTATGTTGCACAATGTCCTTCATGTCAGCTTGTGAAAGTTGAACACCAAAGGCCAGTTGGGCACTTCAGCTTCTTGAAGTGCCAATGTGGAAATGAGATCAGATAGCTATGGATTTTGTTGTTGGCCTACCAAGAGCGCCAAGCGGAGAAGATGCCATGTGGGTCATAGTTGACAGACTCACGAAGAGTGCTCACTTCCTCCCCATCAAGATTACAGATTCACTGGACAAACTAGCAGAAATGTATGTGTGGGAGATTGTTAGGCTACATGGAGTTCCTGTCTCCATAGTCTTGGACCGTGATCCACGGTTCAGTTTGAAGTTTTGGGAAAGATTACATAGGGCGATGGGACCAAGCTAAGTTTTTGCATCGTATACCATCTGCAAACTAACAGCCAATCTGAGAACCATCCAAACTCTCGAGGATATGCTTAGGTTGTGCGTGTTTGACTTCAAGAGAAGCTGGATATAATACTTGCCACTGGTTGAGTTTGCTTACAACAATAGCTTTCAGGCAACTATTGGCATAGCACCGTACAAAGCTTTATATGGGCGCAAGTGTATATCTGGGATGAAGTTGGCAAGAGACAGTTATTAGGCCCTAAAATTGTGCAAGACAAAAAGGAAAAAGTTGCACTTATCTGAAAGCGGATTTTCACCACCCAAAGTCGACAGAAAAGTTATGTTCATGATGAAGGAACATATTCCATACTCCATCATGAACTCAACACTAATTTTTAGAAAAGTAGGTTCTATATTCCATACCCTTCAAGAAAATTGTGAAATGTTCATGATGAAGGATTTTCAAATACTTCTGTGACTTCTTTTGCTTAATTTTTAACGTAGGTATGTAAAACTATGGTTAGCGTAGAAATGTCTAGGCAACTCCAAACTAGAACAATTGGGAAAAATATAATTTAGCCCTTCAAACTACCACCATTTCTTTGGATGGCCCACTAAACTACCAAAGCTTGCACTCTGGCTCCCTAAACTACCAAAACCTCTGAAAAAGACCTAGTTTGACAAAATATCCCCATAATACCCTTGCCACATGTCATTTTTCAATTAAAAATTTAAAAAAACTAAAAAAAAAAAAGAGTAAATTTTTTTTTTTTTTTTTTTATTTCTAAAAAAATATTGCGATTGACCGGAGGACATACTGCTTCTTTCCAGCATCGTCATTGGGCATGATACATGCTTGCAACTCGGCGAACTCATCCCCGCCTCTCTGAACGCGGACGTGGCTAATTTCCTATCCTTCGATGTCTATGATATTAATCTTTCGAAGGTTATGAATGATTCCAATCTAAATTTTGTTTTGTTACAAATGATGAGCAAGTTTATCATCATTGTGGAAGACCTCGATTGGTTTCTGACAGAGAAATCAACGGCCGTGAGTGATAAGTCTTGAATTATTCTATTCAAGACCCCTTAATTTACATTTGTTATGCCTAGTTTGTGTTGTAAATATAATATTTTGTTGTGTTTTAGTGTTTTGTCTTATTTTCAGGTCTTAATTGAAATCTAGTTTAAAACACCCGAATTAGACTTGAAAATACATCAAGGGGGATTTGGTCATTTCCAGAGTTCAAAGTTGCTCCTGCCAAGTGAAGAATCGGCTAAGGCAAATCGATCGATCGACTTTATAATCGATCGATCAAATCATCAGTCGAAGAAAAATCGATGGTGCGAGATACGATCGATCGAGACAAGGAAGCCACAAATGCGATCGAGCGAAATGCGATCGATCGACTTTATAATCGATCAATCGAATTTGAATATTTTCAGAATAATATGGAACAATGTTGACATGTCACTCTTCCTTGATATTTTAAATATCCTAGATATTTTTAGATCTTTTTTAGATATTTGTAGATATTTTTTAAATATTTTTTAGATATTCTAAGATATTTTTAGATATTTCTTAAATATTTTTTAGATATTCTAAGATATTTTTAGATATTTCCAAAATATCTTAGATATTTCAGAAACATCTCTTATCTTATCTTATCTTATCCTATCTTATCTTATCTCTTCCTTAAATATTTGTAAACTCTCTTCTCTATAAATAGGAGACTGTAGAGAGAGTTATTTTCATGCATCTTTTGGGGGCTTCGATTTTCTCAGGTGTATCTTTGTTAATTTTAGTGCTTTTCATTTCCTTTTGTAATCCAAATTCTCTTAGATTAATATAGTGTTCTTAGTTTATTTAAATCTTGTTTTCTTTATTGTTTTCCATTGATTTCATGCTTAGATTAGTTTTTTTCATGTCTAGCTAAACCCTTTCTTAGGGTTTTGATCAAATCTTTTCCAAAAGCCATGGAGTGTTCTTGATGTTCTTGAGTTTTTCTTGATATATTTGATAATTGTGTAAGGCTAGAGGATTTCAAAACTCATGCTAAAAAGTTTTTTCTTCAATATTCCAATCCATTTATTCATAAAAAAGTGTTATACTTGTCTATGAGTTTTCTTGATTTCTTGAATAAAACCAACGTTCTTGAAAGGGAACGATGTCTTTTGCAATGGTTCTATTTGACATGATATGTGTTTACTTATTAGAGTTACCTTATAGGGTATGCTAGGGAGCACCGGTCATGTGATACCTGGTAGTGTAAAACGTCTTTCCATTGTAGTTTAATCTTTTCATGGAATAGATCGGTGTGAAACTAAGATACCTTATCATTGTGGCCTAACTAGGGTTTTCACGTATTGTGTATGCTTATTGGAATGTTTTATAGAGTAGTAAGCTAGGGAGCATTAATCATCCCACACCTTTTGTAGTGTAAACGTTTTTCAATTATAGACTAATCTTTATGTGGAATTGTTTAATGTGAAACTAGGTGCTTTATGATTACTTCTTAACGAAAGTATTTTCATGTCGAGGTCGTCGTAATGGTTGAAGCCCATTACGCGCTCATATCATGCATATTAGGAAGATCTGTATAGAACTTAAGCATTTCATTGGTTTAGGATTAGATGCGATCATTACCCTAAGTTTTCTTTTAAGTTTGTTTTCATTTTTCGCTTTCCTTTACTTTACTCGTTGTAGCTTCAATTCTACAAACTTTACTTTTATTTTTTATTTCAAAGTTAGATTAAATACGTTCCTTTGAATATCCCATTACTCAAAACAACGTCCCCCAATCTCTGTGGTCCGATAACCCTTACTATAGTACAATTGATTCGTATTATTGCGAGTGGCAAAACTTATAAATTTAAAATCCACGTACAGAGTCGTCTAGACTCGAGCGTACCAATGAGCTTGTTCGTTGATGTTCATATCCATTTTTCTCTCTATAATTTTTTGGCATTCAAAACGTTGGCCAATAACTATTTGGAGCTCAAGGATCACAAGCTTTTTTCTCAGGTAGAGGATATTTTTCAAAGCGGGGCAAGCTTGAGCTTAGCAGAGATCAACAATCTGATGATTGCGAATCGGAACTTGTCGAGCCGAGCTATAAAATCGGTCATCACGGCGTTGCAAATAACAGTGATTGGAGGGGTGTCGGGAAGATTGGGTCGCGATTGGGAAATAACGCCACCCCAAAAACCCATCTTTTAAAAAAATAAAATAAATAAGAAATGAAATTTTAGTTTCCTATTTTTTTGAATTTTTTTTGAATTTTTTTATTTTTTTATTGAAAAATGACACATGGCAAGGGTATTATGGAGATATTTTGCCAAAATGTGTATTTTTCAAAGGTTTTGGTAATTTGTGGGGCCAGAGTCCAAGCCTTGGTAGTTCGAGAAGCTATCCGAAGAATAATTGGTAGTTTAAGAGGCTAAATTATATTGTATTTTTCCCAAAACAATTTTGCCACCAAGAAAAGGACAATTCTTTCCGACATTTTCCTGTTGTGCGTGTCCGTTGGTGAGTGAATAAAAATGTCATATTTTAACGTTACGTAGGCATGCATAAATAAATATATATATATATAGACACACATGCAGAGAGAGAGAGAGAGAGAGAAATGAATAAGAAGACGGGAAAAAGGGGGAAACATAAAGGAGACGAAATCAGACTGCAGCTAGGAATGCTTCCAACAAGCACTTTCTTTTTTTCTTTTTCTTTTTTTTTTTTTTTTTTTTTTATCGATTTTCGTTCCTTGCACTGTTATTTGAGATTAGCTTTGTTCTCTCGCCTAAAAAGGAACCTTCATTTCGTTGCTTTTTCACTCATCACCAAGACTATTTGATTGAGATGGAGACAAGCTTGTTGGTTTGTGAACGTCCAAATTCTTTGGTATTTCCTTTGTCAACCTCAGCAAGTCAGTCCCTTTTATTCCGTTTACGTAAAATGTACATGTTCAGCAATACATGGATGGGGCCAAAGGAATTTAAATTGTCTATTTTTGAAGTAAAGATAAAACTACTTCCGTAGGGGGAGCTGGTTAATTGTGGGATCCACCTCAAAATCCAATCTAACGGACATGATCTTCATCTGCCCTTAGTAGGGACTCCAGGGTCATCATATTACTAGTCAATTTGATTCTTGATGAGTAACCATCATAGATCCAGCTATGTCGACCCACCCGTGAATAATAAGTACTGTGATCAATATGGGCAATCAGGTAGGGCCAAGTTAAACATCGATGAGCACTTCATATATTGGTTTTAGAAACGTGTTGCGATTGTTTGAATTATCTACGATCGATTGCAATTCCAGTGGCTACTTTTTTCGCAAGCCAGGTTTCTCTCCAATGGTTAACATGCAAACAGAAAGTCCAGAATTTTGAGCTAGTGTAGCATCATCCCAACCCTATAGCATATTCAACTAACTCAATGCTACTAAATGAGCTACTAAAAATTTCACTGATGTTCGTGTTAGAATTTTGTTTTTCAAAAAATCCCTAGTAAGTTAAATTGCCCTTATTGTATCATGATAATTACATGAAATTAATATAGAAAATCTTCTTTTCCGAACCCTAAACCCGAGCTGCACCTCGTAAGGGTAATTTTGTCCAGGTATTGTTCTCTCCTTAAAAATCAAATTCTATGTCAAATAGAACTTTAAACCTTAATTATTTTTGACAAAGAGAACAAAACCCTAGATTAGAAAAGCCTCAATATAGCCGTGTCCCATGTAACCTCATTCTCTCACTTTTTTCAAAACCAAAAAGTATATATATTCGAGAGATAAAAACACTCGCACACCTACAAAAAATTCCGCCACCCCTATTTTCTTTAAAAATTTATTTTCTATTCAATCCTCCATATCACAGCCGAGAGGAGACCCCAACAACAAATTTTTCATCAAGTTTTCATACTCTAATGTAGGTATTTAATTATTTCTATTCTCATTAGTTTTACTCAAAATTTCATATTGAAGTTTTCCTATCCATTGACAATATTGTATAATTTGATTATAAAGTTTGACAGTTTATACTTGGAATGGAGGCTGATGTGGTTGTTTTGTGTTAAAAAATAATAATAATAAAATTATCACTTGCAATAGTACAAATTCTTGTAGGATAGGGCTATATTAAGGGTGTCGAACCTCAAAGACTGTGTAGGTGTTGTTATCAAGCTTTCGGAGATTAAATATAACTTAATTTAAAAGATCTTTGATTGTTTTTTTTTTTCTAAAAATAAATACATAAAAGTAAAAGGCATAAATGTAAAGAGAGTAGTAATGAAAGAAAGAATAGGAGATTGATGTCACCACTCATTGCATAACAATGGTTAATCATAAATTAACAAAGAAAATTCATACCAGACATGATATAGGGCTCGTCTTACTCGAGCAGTCAAAAAATTACCTCTAAAAAATAAGTATAATCCATCTTCGGTTGGCACGGACCGTCCACTTAACCACTAAGATGCAATATGACCCGTCTTCCCTATGTATGGATTAACTACGTTTTTAATAGGATACACATAATCGATGGAATATTATAACCCATCTTCGGTTGGTACGAAATGTCTACCTAAATTACACTAAAGTAGGGTGTAGTACAATCCGTCTTCTCTAGGCATGGCCTATCTAACCCTCTTGATCATATGTCAATTAAAACCGTTGTATAACAATCATATAGAAAATCTCAAATTAAAATACTGTTAAACCATTATTACTTGGAAAGGGCTACATCAACATCGTGGTGGTGGCACTACAAAAAATTAGGTATTTATGGTCTTTTTTTTTTCACTACCTTTTGCAAAAAGGTTGTGAATTGCATAATATCACTACCTTTTACAAAAATGACTTCTTTAATTGTAGAGTATCACTACCTTTTACAAAAATGACTCCTTAACTAAGAGATAAAGTCCTATTTTAAGGAAGCCGTTATATATAATCAGGGTCTTTAAGTCTTTTTTCCTACTACCCTTCAATAAAGTGATGTAATATACAGAGTTCTAAATACTTTTGGATGAATATTACGCTGCCTTATTAGAAAGGTCTCAAAATTCTCTTGAATTTCGTCAGAATAAAATATTACTCATTGAAGAGATAGATTAAGATTAATTTGAAATACATTTTCGTGGATAATTTATTTTATTTTATTATTTTTAAACAAAAGAAATTTAAAAAAAAAATCCTAAATAGCCATCTGATATGATACGGTCAAGAAAGTTTGAATTCAAACTTGACCATTGGAGCAATATATATATCCTAAAACTGACGTCCTTGCTCTTTCAAACAAAATAAATAAATAAAAAATTTCCTAAATAGGCAATAGCCATCTGATATGATACGGTCAAGAAAGTTTGAATTCAAACTTGACCATTGGAGCAATATATCCTAAAACTGACGTCCCTGCTCTTTCAAACAAAAAAAAAAAAAAAAAAAAAAAAAATCCTTAATAGCCATCTGATATGATACGGTCAAGAAAGTTTGAATTCAAACTTGACCATTGGAGCAATATATCCTAAAACTGACGTCCCTGCTCTTTCAAAAAAAAAAAAAAAAAAAAAAAATCCTAAATAGCCAACTGATATGATACGGTCAAGAAAGTTTGAATTCAAACTTGACCATTGGAGCAATATATCCTAAAACTGACGTCCCTGCTCTTTCAAAAAAAAAAAAAAAAAAATTACGTCCCTGCCTATTCACTAGACTCATGAGTACTACAAGTTAGATGTGATGATGATGAGTCATTTTTCAGAGGACTTCAAGTCAAGTTTGAAGACTCAATCCTTTTAAAAAAGAGATATGATCTACACACTACTCTTCCACAACACTTTCACAACACGCCTACGTGGCATTCATATTTTATTGTTTTTTTTGTACTTTCGTTCACGCTCTGCCCTATACACTGAAAATCCTCAAATTTCAAATTTCCCACGAAGACATCTCTCTCTCTCTGAAACCTCTCTCTCTCTCTCTGAAATCTCTCTGCCCGTGAAGATCTGATTTTTCTCCGTGGAGCGTCGTCCGCCTCCGGTCAGTGACGTCGCCGGCTCTCTCCCTCTCTCCGGCATATATCTGCTCTCCGGTCAGTGACGTCGCCGGCCGTCTCCCTCTCCCCGGCATATATCTGCTCTCCGGTCAGTGACGTCGCCGACCGTCTCCCTCTCCCCGGCATATATCTGCTCTCCGGTCAGTGACGTCGCCGGCTTCGTCGTCCGGCGGTTCCGTCGTCCGGTGCCCTTCTCCGTCGTCCGTTGTCCGGTGCTTCCGCTCGCTCTCTCTCTCCCTCTCTCCGTACAGATCTGCTCTCCGGTCAGTGACGTCGCCGGCTTCTCTCTTGGCGGTAGGCGTCCTCCTTCGTCCGGCGTCCCCACTCCGGCAGATTTGGCGGCCGGATCTGTCTCCGGCGACGCCCATAAAAAAGGATCTCTCTCTCTTTGGAGCAACCCCCTCCCTCTGTCTCGCCGTGTTCCTGTTGTAAGTCTCATTGTTTTTTTTTTTTTTTTGTGTTATAATATGACATAAAAATAATACCGAGTGCAAGTGAGATATAGATTTTCGTGGATTTGGACTAATTTACTGGCTAGTATATTTGTTTGTTTGTAAAATGGAAGGAAGAAAGGCCTTTGCTCGACATCATTTGAGCAATGATGGCAGAAATTTTGTCTTAAACAACATCATTGCCTTCCCTATGATGAGTATTGAAAATTGTCATTCCCAATCCCTTAGCACTTGTTGACTGAGATGCCATATTTTGAAAGTGTTTGGCCCATGTTGAATAATGATAATAATGATAATGCACTCATTCTCTTGCATCAAAACATGTTCATGTAATCACGTTGGGTTAAGTACCTTTTTATTTTTGGGGATCCATTTGGCTCAGGTGTTGTAAAAAATTTACAGATTTTTTTTTTTTTTTTTAAAAGGTTTGGATTTAATTTTTGGGTTAAGTACCTTTTTATTTTTGGCCCCAAGAAATTGCAGCAACAATGATCATGTGATTTGCTGCCATTGTGGTCATTACATTACAATTGAAAGAATTCTACTAAGCTTAAAAAAAAAAAAAACCAAAAATCATCAATATTATTTTACAATTGAAAGAATTCTACTAAGCTTCAAAAAAAAAAAAAAAAAACCAAAAATCATCAAAAAAACGAAACATTAGTTGTAAAAATGTTTATCATTTTCTGGTTTTTCAAAATTTTAGCAAACTAATTTTCATTTCTGGACCTCAGAACACTTTTTTCAAGCTTATCCTCTCAAATTTTATATTTTTCAAAACTCAAAACACTTATCAAATATCTACTTTGGAAGTATTTGCATTTGGTCGTACGTCGAAATTAAATGCCCTGTTGTCATTTGCATTGATTTTTCTAACCATACGATGGACAAGCCAACTTCAATTTGTTGTGGATGGGATCACCATGAGTTAGGATTAGAAGTGGTGTTAAATTAGCATGCCATTACAAAAATTTGACTATAATTTTCTTCCACCTTGAATCCCTCATCTCTAATAAATTTGACTATAATTTTCTTCATGTCTAGTCTTATTTTTTCTACAATTCTCTAATGTGTAATAGAATTTTATTATTATTAACAAATTCTTACATTTTTCCATTCAATTAACTTGTAGTGCTTTTTAATATAGCATTTTCCAAAATGGACTCTTCAAGTTCACGATTGGATACCGAGGGTCAATTTGACGGTGCTTTAACCCAACAAGACGACCATCAAAATGGTTAGATTTTTGACTTTTTTTGTTTTTATTTCTTTATTATTATTCTAGGCTTTTTTTATAAATACACTTGGTATTCTTTTTTGGATAGATGTGGGTGACAAAGTTGAAGAACCGAAGGATTTAACGACGTTTATTTCAGATGAAGAGTTGAGTGATAAGGATGATGAGAATGTTGAAGAACCAAAGGATTTAATGACTTTTAGTTCAGATGAAGAGTTGAGTGATAAGGAAGAAAATGTGGTCTTACCTGTGGTGTTAAAGGATGATGAGAAAATTGAAGAACCGAAGTCATCAATGACTTTCAGTTCAATAGAAGAAGTTTGCTCTTATTATAGGAGGTATGCTAAGCAAGCTGGGTTTGGTGTAGCTCATAGAACTTCGAGAAAAACGAATGGCAGAAAAAGTTACGTAGTGCTTATATGTACTCGTGGAGGTGACGAGCGAGCTACAAATGATGTTGCGAAGCCAATTCCAACAACTAATAGAACAAGGTGTGGTGCTAGGATTTGAGCGAAATTATGTGGTGATGGAACGTGGTTTTTGAGTAAAGTTGAGTTGACGCATAATCATTCGTTAAGCCCGGGTAAAGCAAGATTTTTTAGAAGCAATAGGAAAATTAATGATGCTGCAAAAAGAAGACTTGAGCTAAATGAGAGAGCAGGAATACGTCTGAGTAAGAATTTCAATTCGTTAGTCGTTGAAAGTGGGGGGTTTGAGAGTCTTTCTTTTGGAGAGAGAGATTGTCGGAATTATATTAATAAGGCAAAATAACTCCGTCTTGGTAAAGGGGGTGCCCAAGCACTTTGTGATTACTTCAGAAGAATGCAAAAGCAAAATAGTGGCTTCTACTTTATGATAGATATGGATGATGATTGTAGGTTACGAAATGTTTTTTGGGCGGATGCACGGAGTAGGGCAGCATATGATTACTTTGGAGATGTTATTACGTTTGACACAACGTATTTGACCAATAGCTATGACATGCCATTTGCTCCTTTTGTAGGAGTGAATCATCATGGTCAATCTATACTTTTGGGGGCAGGACTAATTTCAAGCGAGGATACAGACACATTTGTGTGGTTGTTTAAATGTTGGTTGGAGTGCATAAATGGCCAAGCCCCTAAAGCAATTATAACAGACCAGGATAGAGCTATGAAAAATGCAATTGCTATTGTTTTTCCTGAAAGTCGACATAGATATTGTATGTGGCACATTATGAAAAAATTCCCTGAAAAGTTTGGATCACATGCTAATTTTGATGGCATTAAGAGTGCCATAAATAAATGTTTGTATGACTCTCAAACATGTGAAGAATATGAGGAAAACTAGAAAGATCTACTGGAGAAGTATAACCTTCATGATAATGCATGGTTGAATGGGTTATATAGGGATAAGACATTTTGGGTGCCGGCATACATGAAAGATACGTTTTGGGCGGGAATGAACACTACACAGCGAAGTGAAAGTATGAACGCATTTTTTGATGGTTACGTGCACTCACGAACCACATTGAAAGAATTTGTTGATGAATATGATAATGCTTTAAGGAGAATGGTCGAGAGTGAGGCACGTGCTGATTTTGATTCTTTCAATCGCACAATCTCATGTATAAGCGCCTTGCAGTTAGAGAAGCAGTTTCAAGTTGTCTACACAAATGCGAAGTTCAAAGAAGTACATGAGCAGTTTGTGAAAATGATGTCCTGTAATAACTCTCATCTCAAAAGTGAAGGTGCAATTTCCACGTTTGAAGTTATTGAATATGTTGCCGTTGGAGACCACTTAATAGAAAAAATATTTCTTGTTTACTTCAATGAAGATGAATTGGAAGTGAAGTGCACATGTGCATTGTTTGAAGTAAGAGGCATCTTATGTAAGCATTCACTTTCCGTGTTACGGACAAAGAAAGTGACAACTTTGCCACAAAGATATGTTCTTGATAGATGGAGGAAGGATATTAAGCGAGAGTACTCGAAGGTTAAGAGTAGTTATGATGCCATTGGTGATAATCCACATGCCCAAATCTATGACAAGGTGAGAAACAATTTTGAGGAATTACTGTCGCTCGCATCAGAAAACACTGAGGAACGTTGCATGGAACTAATGAAAAGAATTGATCAAATGAAGGAGTTGTGGCGTTGCGAAAATCAAGCTTCTGTCATTCCAGCTACTGTCGCATCTTCTAGTTGTCAAAAGGTGCTTAGTCCTCATAAGGTTACTTGTAAAGGGAGGCCAAGAACAAAGAGAAAGGTGTCTGTTATAGAAACAGTGGTAAAGAAATCTAATGTATCAAGCAAGCCACCAAGAGACAACAATGCTAAAACGAAGAGACGAAAAAATCAAGTTAGTGATTTCTTTATTTTTTTTATTATTTATTACTTGCTTAAAAACATGTGTGCTTTCCCACATGGCATAAACCATTCTTTAATTGTAGGCCTCGAAATCAACGGAAAATCAAGGCAACACTAGTCAATCTCCGTTGCCTTCTGTACCTTCTGCAACTCAATCTCTGTTGCCTTCTGTACCTTCTGCAACTCACGATCATAGTACTCAGGTCATTATCCAATATCTCTTTATTTATTAGTTGATTTTTGATAATTATTTGATATTTCACGCGGATATTTAATGTTTGTTTTTGCAGGATTCCGTCCCTTCGTCATCGACAGTTGCTCACACCTTCAGTGGTCACCATCATTCTATTCTTTCTCAGGTATAATTTGTGTTTTTTAAAGTCATTGTTTCTCGATTGGAATTTATATGCGTACAATAAGAGAAACGAATCATGCGTGCATTCATTAGGTGAATTTGTTGATTGACCCCATAAATCTGTTGTCCATAATGATAAGCCAACACAAATACCAAGAGGCTTTAACTACAGCCTTACAAATGCGTGATGTGTCAATTGTGAATTGGATTTGCTCCCAGGTAAATCACTTGATAGTATTGTGTTATTAAAATGCATCCATTTTAGATTTTAGATGTCTGAATATTAAAGTTGATTTTCAGGTGTTGACTATGGATCCTCTCCCTTTGAGTCAAGAAGTATTGGTTCAATTGTTGTGGTTTTTACCATATTGTATCAATACCAACCCAGCCGTAATAATTGCTTGGATGACACACGTTTTTAATTCCATAATCCCAACTGATCCGGCAATTGAAATGCATGTGCGGCCCATCTTCAATCAAGTTTATGCCGCACTCAACCATATAAGTGTCCTGCCCACAATTACTGATGCTGTGCGGTCAACTATACGTCTTCTGATGAATGGTTTACTTCCACCTTGAGACAAAAATGATAGTTAATGGTATTTGATTTATTATTTTAGTTATCGTTATGTTTTCTTCATAACAATATAATGGTCTTGTTTTATAATATGTATGTGTTTTCTTGCAGAGCTGAAATGAATATTTTGTGTGGGAGTTGTAATGGATGGAGCTAGCTTTCAGATGGACTCCTGGATGTAATGGAGTTGTAATGAAGATTGACTCCATTATTTTATTTTATTTTACTTTTTTTGTTGTTCTTATAAGATGTTCATATATGTTGTGTACTAGCTAAAGAGGTTGAGGTGAATTTTGGATGGTGTATGTTATTCTATAAATACATGTATATGTAGTTTTATGTATATTATGTTAGTGATTCCCTAAATACGGTTTTGTTATAATTAAGCCTGGTGCAATGTATAATTAAGCGGGTGGTGACTAGTTGGTAGATTTGGTTTTGGTAAACAAGGTTGATTCAGGAGTTGTTGTCTGGGTCTGTGCTGTGATGTAATACTAGATGATATTGAGATTAGAGTTTCTGCTGTGGAAATTTTAGGGACAATTTAAGATTCAAAGTTATGTTATTGGATTTTTTAAAGAGAGTTATATGTCGGTTATATGGCGTAATTTTGCAATAGGATTATGTATTGCAACTGCATTTTTGGTCATCATTGTAAGAGTATATGCAGCAAGGAAGTTAAAGTACAGCCGTCCTGGCTCTGTAGCTGATCTTGTCAGACGTGGCCAGCTAAGATCTGATAGAAGAGGCATGTATGAACCTAATCCTTAATCCCTTCCCTGTTTTCCATGGATCAATTTGTTCTCGAGCTTTGAACTGTAAAAGCTTTCCGCATGATGTAATTGGAGGGTGTTTTTACCATATGATCTGGTTGCCTGTAGTTTTCTATATTAACCATTGTTTAATTCACTTCCCAAGTTTTCAGTTATGACATTATCTTTGCACCAATAGTGATGTGCTTTGTCTTGCGAATTTCATGCAGCTCAATGCCTCTCAAGTATGAAGATCCATTCAATAATCCATTGGTGAAAGTTGGGAAAAGCGACCTGGAGCACCTAGCCAAGAATTTATTGATGAGGTAATAATCACTTTCCTCCCATACAGCTAAACTTGATCATATAAGTTGCACCAAAAACAGAAAACAGAGGAAGCAACAGAAACAGTTAATTAAGATTTACAGGATTTCAACTCTGTTTCCTAAAAAAAGAAGAAAAAAATAAGATGCAGCTAGAAAGAAATAAAAAGAAAAAATAGTGGTGAAAGGTGGAAGTCGATAAAATGAGTTCCTAAACTGGCTGCAGAGTAATTTTCTTTCGTCTCTGAAGTCTCCCCTTGATAATATTCGAGTTTCATTTTAGATAGGATCATAATACTAGCTTGACAAACCTCCAGGATTGACTAAGGAATATGAATATTTGTAGCCAACAGTGTTTTGCTTTTTCTGTTTTTTGTTTTTGTTTCCCATATTATTTGATCTTGCATTACCATGAAAAATCATGGTATGGGTTACCTTTCTTTTTTCGATTTCTCTTCCAGATTCCTTTGGTTGCTTCAAAATCTGGTAATGGAACAATTTCTCTTACATTGGAACTTGTGTTTCCTCTTTTCTTGTTTTGCGAATCTAATGGACTGCAGATAAATTTAAAGGAAGCGTCTCCAGTCACTTGTATGGTAACTCTCTATCCAGTCAACATGTTTGTTTTTATTTAGCTCAGTGAACTAGAGTATATTGGTGAAGGAAATATCTCAACTGATTCTTTCTCCATACAAAGTTTCATCCACTACTTCATCCATCTTACCTTTAATTTTTCAAGCAAAATCATGGTAGATACAATACTCAATCACTTACCAAAAATAAAAATAAAAAAATAGATACAACACTCGATCATTATAAAGTTTCTTCTGCATTTTGTTCTCGGCTTATTATATACTTAGACCTTGCATCTCTGATATTTAATTCTGATGCATGTTGAAAATGTGATTTTGTGTTTGCAGGAACGGGCCAACATTCACGTGAAAAGTTAGAATTCAAGCATAGAGTTTCAATAGCTCTAGGGGCAGCTAAAGGTGATCCTCTGCAAAATCAGTGAGCATTTGTGGCTTTCCTGGTATCCGTTTTTCTTTTCTTTTTATAAAATATCCAAATAACAGAGCCCGTTTAATAATCAAACTAGTGATTCTATGCCCCCAAAATCAGATGGTGCCTCAATTTCATTTGAAAGCAAGTCATCCTCGGAAGAAACACACAAACTTTGAGTTACATCTGGCTTCTGGGAATGCCACTGTCATTTATCAAATAGAGTTGCTGTGCAGTGATCACTGGATTTCCGAGTTTTACCAGACATGTCCAGATAATTATGAATTGACTTCGAAATTTTTGTAACTTTTTAACTTAGTCCGCCCCTGATATCCAAAGTTAAAAGGCTAAGTCTGTTCTGTAAATAGAATGATACTACTTCATATTTCAGTTTATTGTACGTAGATTGCGATGTAGTCAGAGCCTTACCTGCTGGCTGCACCATTTTCGTTTCACTTCTTGTTGTACCAGCAGGCAGCTGCAACTTCTGGTTTAAAGTCATAACATGGTGTTTAATTATGTGTTGAAAGTCAACAAAATCATGCTGTTCTTCAAGGTTTACCAATCTTACGTTTATTAGGATTTACAAATGTGCACCAATCATGGACCACATATCTCCATTCGGATTCATTAATATGAAAGCAATAGAAAGCTGTGTACCATCAGATGCTTAAGAGATAAAGAGCAGCACATTCATGAGACACAGGATCAAGGAAGCTCTCGAAAAATGGTAAAAAAAAAAAAAAAAAGGAAAAGAAATGTGCATCAGTGAACTCAACCTATCAGAATGGACAGTCATTGATGTCTGCAGAGATCAATAAATTCAAGACAAGGACTCAAGTTACATAAAACAAGACTTTCTTCTAAGGAAGAATAGGAATGAGAAATTACAGGGATTACATAAAACAAGCTTAGATCAATGAAAAACCAGCTTTAATTTGTCATGACAATGAAGCTTGCAATCACTGCTTTTTTCGTTAAAGTATCAATACCCATCTACAAACACTGATTTTACAGATCAACTTCCGTCATAACTAAAATTCAGAATTTCTATTGTTCAACTGGATAGAACATAAAATATTTGACAATGATCATTTTCAACCTTCTTGTATCCGTCTTTTCATTCTAACATCAAGTAGCTAACTTTAGAACCACTATAACCACTGAGATAAATTACAAGGCCCAAAATGACTACGACTACTGCTACCCAAAACATCTTTCTATTACTTTGACGCAGACCCAACTCCAACCGAAGTCTAGCATATTGTTCATTGTATTTGGTTTCAATCAGCTCCTCAAGTCTGTCAATATTGGCCATTGTCATCTTCTCAACTTTCTCAATATCGGCCCGTCTCCCTTCCTCCATGTCTCTCATATGTTCCTTCAATCTCTTCTCATAAGAAGTCATGTCGTTATCAGCCCACCTAAAAAAATACAATCCCCAGCTTCCTGTGTGAAAACGAATAAATGTCATAAACCATTAACAAAAGAATAAGTCACAATTAATTAATTTTAAAATTACCTTATACTTTATACAGCCATACCACTTTCGTCCGGGGTTGTCACTAGTCCATGAGTACCTTAGATGTGCACGCACTCCACAGTAACATAACGGAGGGGGTCTTGATGCATCACTATTTACCGACATTTTTTCGAGCCTACACATATGAATATTATTTAAAACCTAAAACTAAATCAGAACCAAGCATATATATCAACATCATCCAACAATCGAAACCAGCAAAATCACTAACACTATGCAACAACAAACGAAAGACCGAATTTTTTTCCCCTCAAACCGAATTAGAGACCACCAACAAATTCAAACAATATGATTCAATAATTTAGTTTTAACTTTAAATAATCCAAATGCATATATATATTTTAATGGAGACTAATTAGGGTCGAAGCTAGGGCCGGCATGATTCCCAGAGATTTTTTATTTTATTTTTTTAAAAAAAAGGACCAATTTGTTGTCATTATTCCAATGGTCTCCCCCTAAAGAATCCAGCCCACATAACATAGAGAAAATTGTGCCTAATTTCATGTAACAAAATTGTGCCTAGTTCCATGTACATGAGTTTACTTACCTTGGTCGTACAATACCCCCACAAATTCCTCTCTACATAATAGCGCTCCTAGCAACAGAACAGAGTTGATGATCCTTGGAAATTAAATGGTACTGTTTGGCATGAGAGAAAATGTATATCAAGAGAAGATAAAAATGGTCAGTGGAGCATTTTATCAAGCACCTTGTGTGCACTGGAAAAACAACCCAAAAATCAATCTAATCAAGTGCAAAAGAAATCATTCAAATTTCAATATAAAATACATTGTCATAATGGATTCATAGAATCAATCTAATCTTTTTCATTGGCTTTTCACTAATCTTTTTTTTTTTTGAAGCTTAGTAGAATTCTTTCAATTGTAAAATAATATTGATGATTTTTGGTTTTTTTTTTTTTTTTTTTGAAGCTTAGTAGAATTCTTTCAATTGTAATGTAATGACCACAAAATGGCAGCAAATCACATGATCATTGTTGCTGAAATTTCTTGGGGCCAAAAATAAAAAGGTACTTAACCCAAAAATTAAATCCAAACCTTTTAAAAAACAAAAAAAAAAAAATCTGTAAATTTTTTACAACACCTGAGCCAAATGGATCCCCAAAAATAAAAAGGTACTTAACCCAACGTGATTACATGAACATGTTTTGATGCAAGAGAATGAGTGCATTATCATTATTATCATTATTCAACATGGGCCAAACACTTTCAAAATATGGCATCTCAGTCAACAAGTGCTAAGGGATTGGGAATGAGAATTTTCAATATTCATCATAGGGAAGGCAATGATGTTGTTTAAGACAAAATTTCTGCCATCATTGCTCAAATGATGTCGAGCAAAGGCCTTTCTTCCTTCCATTTTACAAACAAACAAATATACTAGCCAGTAAATTAGTCCAAATCCACGAAAATCTATATCTCACTTGCACTCGGTATTATTTTTATGTCATATTATAACACAAAAAAAAAAAAAAAAAACAATGAGACTTACAACAGGAACACGGAGAGACAGAGGGAGGGGGTTGCTCCAAAGAGAGAGAGATCCTTTTTTATGGGCGTCGCCGGAGACAGATCCGGCCGCCAAATCTGCCGGAGTGGGGACGCCGGACGACGGAGGACGCCTACCGCCAAGAGAGAAGCCGGCGACGTCACTGACCGGAGAGCAGATCTGTACAGAGAGAGGGAGAGAGAGAGCGAGTCATATTATAACACAAAAAAAAAAAAAAAAAAAAAAAAACAATGAGACTTACAACAGGAACACGGCGAGACAGAGGGAGGGGGTTGCTCCAAAGAGAGAGAGATCCTTTTTTATGGGCGTCGCCGGAGACAGATCCGGCCGCCAAATCTGCTGGAGTGGGGACACCGGACGACGGAGGACGCCTACCGCCAAGAGAGAAGCCGGCGACGTCACTGACCGGAGAGCAGATCTGTACGGAGAGAGGGAGAGAGAGAGCGAGCGGAAGCACCGGACAACGGACGACGGAGAAGGGCACCGGACGACGGAACCGCCGGACGACGAAGCCGGCGACGTCACTGACCGGAGAGCAGATATATGCCGGGGAGAGGGAGACGGCCGGCGACGTCATTGACCGGAGAGCAGATATATGCCGGGGAGAGGGAGACGGCCGGCGACGTCACTGACCGGAGAGCAGATATATGCCGGAGAGAGGGAGAGAGCCGGCGACGTCACTGACCGGAGGCGGACGACGGACAACGCTCCACGGAGAAAAATCAGATCTTCACGGGCAGAGAGATTTCAGAGAGAGAGAGAGAGGTTTCAGAGAGAGAGAGATGTCTTCGTGGGAAATTTGAAATTTGAGGATTTTCAGTGTATAGGGCAGAGCGTGAACGAAAGTACAAAAAAAACAATAAAATATGAATGCCACGTAGGCGTGTTGTGAAAGTGTTGGGAAGAGTAGTGTGTAGATCATATCTCTTTAAAAAAAAAAAAAAACGTAGAAACACTTCCGTAAAAGGGACGTGCGTTTGCTGAGTCCTTCTTCAAAGGACTTGTACTCAAGTCCGAATTCTCACTTTCGTGGAGGACTGAAGACGTGTGCTGGCCAGAGTAATCGTCGTGGGTTGAAGACGTGAAGGAATGAAGACGTGCTACACGCAAAGGACGTGGGTTGAAGCCGTGATCAAGCTGAAAGACGCAGGACTTGCAGGCGAATTGCTATATGACGCTAAGTAGCCCCACGATGATATAAGACGCCAGGTATCCCACGTTGCCATGTATTTCATAGAAACGGGCGGGTGAATTTTACACTTCCCGCTCGATCTCTTACTCTGCCTAGCTAGCCTCCCTCACTGATAACAATATCAGTGCATAGCAACCAGCCAAAAAATATCCCTCTCCATCACCGTTGTGTCTAGACGTCGTCAACTTGGATCACTAGCTAGCTGCCATTTAAAAAATTATGTGAGTTTCTCCTCTAGCTGATCTCTTTCATATTCCATCCTATGATTTCTCTTTATTACAAATGCTAGTGAGATACTTGGGAAAGATGACGCTGTAGTTCCTATTAGATTCTGGTTTAGGTGTAATTAGTGTATTTGGGTTATAATTGTTAACCGGTAGAACATATTTCGTCCTTGCATTTCTCTTGATTACAAATGCTAGCTAGTGAGGTATTTGGGGAAAATGGTGCTGGATAACTATTACATTCTGATTTAGGTGTAATTAGTGTATTTGGGTTATAATTGTGAACCAAGCATGCAAGAAATCATCATGGAGACAAGTAGAAATTCCCGGAAATACAGCATGTAAATGTGCAATATATGTACTGCTTCCGCCCAATATCATCATGCAAACACTGTATAATCTCTAAGCCTAACCAAAGATCATTATAAAGTTATGTTTATCCATTAAATGCTGCCATATATACTCCTCAATTCTCTGAAAATGTCCCCCCTTGTTGAATGAAAAACATGCCTTTTTTAGGAAAAAAATAGGGCTTCCATTGATGAAGATCAAGGCACTGCTTCGAAGGATCTCGTTCAAGTACCAATTGGGCCGGTTACGAGAGCACGAGCAAAGAAGTTCAAGGATGTGCTCAATGGACTCATCCAAGAGTTATAGGCTCAAGCAAATTCGGGGAGGCCCATTGAGCATGATCCACATGGGCAACAAAGAATTGTCACCTTGATTCAAGTTCTAGAAGGATCCGGTCAAGGCTAAGAACTGCTGAGATTGTTCGTTAATTTAGAAGGATCGGATTGCATGACTTATTTTCTTTACCTACCTAAGATCTTTATTTATTTTCTTTCCTTGCTAGGAATTGATTTGGACTTTATTTTCTTTCCTTGCTAGGAATTGATTTGTTTACTTATTAGGATTAGAACTACTTTCTCCGCAAGTAATTTTCTTGTATAAATAGGTGTACCTACCATGTAATCGGGGAGACATTGATGATTCATAAAACTTGTGAGGTTTTATTCTCTTTGGTTCTTTGAAGAACTACTCGAACTTATCGGGATTTCCCGTGGCGTTCATCTCGACTTATCAAACGGAATTTCCACCACCGTTTGTGGCGTCTTCCTTATACCGAGGTTCTTGTTTGTCATAAACAACGGGTCGAGGTTTTTTTCCATTCGAATCTGTCCTTAGAACGGTCTTGGGTTCCCTTTCGTTGTTGGGTCTCGTTATTCTTGACGGGGTTCACATCATTTGGTATCAGAGCTCAGTTTCTAGTTCAGGTTTGCATATCCCTTCACATCACTATTTTGAAATTTTATTCCATTATTCTTAAAAGCCAGTTGCTAATCATCAAATAAAAAAAAAAAAAAAAAAAATCGTGTCAAAATTCAGATTTGTGATTTTCGTGAATCTTTGCTTTAATTTTTCAGATTTGAATTCCATTCTTAATTGATTACGCGAATCTTTGCTTTAATTTTCAGATCAATAACTTCAAGATTTGGATTTTCTTTCCATATCTGCAACTTCCATCTTTGAATTTCATGTCGTTATCAATTGTCCTTTTGTCTATTTCCATGTCCTTGTTGAAATCTGATCAATAATTTCAAGATTTGGATTTTTCTTTCCATATCTACAATTTCCAAATTTGATTTACACGTCGCTTTCAATTGTCCTTTGTATAGTTTCATGTGCTTGTTGAAATCTGATCAATCGTTTTTGGCAATTACAATTATTATTGCTGCTTGTGACTAGAAAAAAAAAAAAAAAAAATCATTATTCTGTGCTTCCAAAATTCCAAACTGTCATATTCCTTCTATTTCTAATTTGAAAATTTCCATATTCCTTGTGTTCAAATCTGAAATTCCTTGAGTAGTTCTGGGTGAATTGTTGCTGGAAATTTTGAGTTGTTTGTTTAGTTTCAAAAGAACTAAGAGAGAATTATCGAGTGGAAAAAGGCAAGAGTGGTGAGAACATCAGAGGGTAAAAGCCATATTATTTTGAGTGAAACACGAGTGGAGAGTGATCCACCTTCTTGAGTGTAAACACGTAAGGGAGTGATTCGTGAGGATCTTTTTTCTTTCTAACCTTTGTTTTGCAGCAATCATGTCTCACGATAGTGGTAAGAGCATTGTCGAAGGTGATTCAAAATTGGCCGATCCGAAAATGTTTATGGAGGCCATGATGAGTGAGATGAGGCGAGTGATGAAGATGGAGATGGAGCAGGTTCACGAACGGATAGATCAGATGGAGAATAGACGTGAGGAGCAACCACAAAACGGTCGTAATTTTCGTAGAAGGGAAAGAGTTCCACCGAGGGAGGAGGATGAAGAGCGTTATGGGTCTGGTTTTGATGAAGAAGAAGATCGGGGTTCCATTGTTAACAATAGGAGTCCTGGAGGAAGATTTAGAGAAGCTAGGAATCGTGAAGATAACAACTTGGGTGGTATTAAGATGAAGATTCCGTCCTTTCAAGGTAGATCTGATCCTGAGGCATATCTTGAATGGGAGAAGAAGATGGAGTTCGTGTTTGATTGTCACAACTACTCCGAGACAAAGAAGGTAAAATTAGCTGTGATTGAATTTTCTGAATATGCTATTACTTGGTGGGATCAGCTTGTGATAAACAGGAGGCGGAATAGAGAACGCCCAATAGACACATGGGAGGAGATGAAAGTAGTGATGAGAAAACGGTTCGTTCCAAGTTACTACTACCGAGAGTTGTACAAAAGGCTTCAAGGTCTTAGACAAGGGAGTCGAAGCGTAGAGGATTACTACAAGGAGATGGAGATTGCTATGATCCGCGCTAATGTAGATGAAGATCGGGAGGCTACAATGGCTAGATTTTTACTTGGCTTAAACCGGGAGATCCGTGATAAGGTAGAGATGCAGCATTATGTGGAATTGGAAGATATGGTGCATATGGCTATCAAAGTGGAACAACAACTCAAGAGAGGGAGTGGGACACGTGCAGGCCATAACCCTAGTTCTACCTCTTGGAAATTGAGTCAAGCCAAGCCGCTGGACAAGTCACAAACGCCCAAACCCGAGCCCAAGTCCGTGACCACCAGCCACGTTCCTCAAGGTAAAACCGAATCCTCTACCTCTAGGAATCGTGATATTAAGTGTTTTAGATGTCAAGGCAAGGGCCACATAGCAAGTCAATGTCCAAACAAGCAAGCCATGGTGTTGCAAGCCAATGGAGAAATTGTGACCGATAATGAAGATTCCGACACCGACAACATGCCGCCATTGGAGGATGTTTCCGATGAGGAGTATTTAGCCCCTGACGCATTGACATTGGTGGCGAGAAGAGCATTGAGCTTGCAAGCAAAAGGAGTTGATGAAGTACAGCGGGAGAACATCTTTCACACAAGGTGCTACGTTAAAGACAAGGTATGTAGTGTGATTATTGATGGTGGTAGTTGTACTAATGTTGCAAGCACAATTATGGTGGAGAAATTGGGATTGCCCATGATAAAACATCCTAGACCGTACAAGTTGCAATGGCTAAATGATAGTGGTGAGATAAGGGTGAACAAGCAAGTGTTAGTTGCATTTCGAATCGGTAAATATGAAGATGAAGTGTTGTGTGATGTAGTACCGATGCAGGCGGGACACTTATTGCTAGGGCGTCCATGGCAATTCGATAGGCAAGTGAAGCATGATGGCTTTACGAACAAGTACTCTTTTGTACTTAATCAACGATCAATCACTCTTGTACCATTGACACCGCAGCAAGTATACGAGGATCAAGTGAGATTACAAAAGGAGAGTGATCAAAAGAAAGAGAGTGAGCAAAAGAAAAAGAGTGAAAAACAGAGAGAGGCCGAGAAAAATGAGAGAGAGAAAGAAAATCAAAGTCCGGCCCTTGAGAGAAAATCAGAGAGAAAACAAAAGAATTTTTATGCAAAAGTGAGTGAGACCAAGCGGGCAATGTTTTCAAAACAGCCGATGATTGTACTTTTGTACAAAGAGGCACTTTTAAACAATAATGAACTTGACCTTGCTTTGCCTAGTTCTATTGTTTCTCTTTTGCAGGAGTACGAGGATGTCTTCCCCGAGGAAACACCACATGGGTTACCTCCAATCCGAGGGATTGAATATCAAATTGATTTTGTTCCCGGTGCAACCATCCCAAACCGACCAGCTTATAGGAGCAATCCCGAGGAGACAAAGGAGCTTCAACGGCAGGTAAGTGAATTGTTGGAGAAAGGGCACGTGAGGGAGAGCATGAGCCCATGTGCGGTTCCGGTCTTACTTGTACCTAAGAAGGATGGGACGTGGAGAATGTGCGTTGATTGCCGAGCCATCAACAACATAACGGTAAAGTATCGTCATCCTATCCCACGCTTAGATGATATGTTAGATGAGCTGCATGGTTCTTGCATATTTTCTAAGATTGATTTAAAAAGTGGTTATCATCAAATTAGGATAAAAGAAGGAGATGAATGGAAAACTGCCTTTAAAACAAAATATGGTTTGTATGAATGGTTAGTTATGCCTTTTGGTTTGACTAATGCTCCGAGCACCTTTATGAGACTTATGAACCATGTTTTGCGTGCATTTATAGGCAGATTTGTTGTTGTCTATTTTGATGATATACTCATTTATAGCAAAAACATAGACGATCATGTAGTAAATTTGAAATCCGTTTTAGATGTGCTAAGGAAAGAAAAGTTGTTTGCTAATTTAAAGAAGTGCATTTTTACACCGATAAGCTTGTATTTTTGGGATTTGTTGTTAGTGCACAAGGTATACAGGTTGATGAAGAGAAGGTACGTGCAATCCAAGATTGGCCGAGCCCCACAAGTGTTGGTAATGTTCGTAGTTTTCATGGACTTGCTAGTTTCTACCGGCAATTCGTGAGAAACTTCAGTAGCTTAGCCGCACCGCTTACCGAAGTGATCAAGAAGAACGTTGGATTTCGGTGGGGAGAAGAACAAGAGAAAGCATTTCAATTAATCAAAGAGAAGCTGACTAACGCACCTTTGTTGTCTTTACCTAACTTTTCGAAAACGTTTGAAATTGAATGTGATGCTTCAGGTATTGGTATAGGTGCCGTTCTTATGCAAGAAGGACGACCAATTGCTTACTTCAGCGAGAAACTCAGCGGGGCAGCCTTAAACTACCCAACTTATGATAAGGAGTTGTATGCATTGGTTCGGGCTTTAGAGATGTGGCAACACTATCTATGGCCTAAGGAGTTCGCGATTCACACCGATCATGAGTCCTTGAAACACTTGAAGGGCCAACACAAGCTAAACAAAAGACATGCACGATGGGTGGAGTTCATAGAGACGTTTCCATACGTCATTCGGTACAAGCAAGATAAGGAGAATGTAGTCGCCGATGCACTTTCTCGCAGGTATGCCTTACTCTCCACACTTGATGCAAAATTGCTTGGTTTTGAACACATTAAAGAATTATATGCTGAAGACCACGAATTTTGTGAGGAATATCGAGCTTGTGAGAAAATCGCCTCTGGTAAGTTCTTTAGACTTGATGAATTCCTATTTCGAGAAAATAAGCTATGCGTGCCTAATTGTTCTATGAGGGAGTTATTAGTGCAGGAATCACATGGTGGGGGATTAATGGGACATTTTGGAGTTGCAAAGACTTTGGCTATTTTGCAGGAACACTTCTATTGGCCTCACATGAAGCGAGATGTCGAACAGATTTGTGGTAGATGTGTCACATGTAGGCAAGCTAAATCCAAAGTGCAGCCCAACGGTTTGTATACTCCTTTACCAATTCCTAGTGAGCCTTGGATTGATATTTCAATGGATTTTGTAGTTAGGATTGCCTAGGACTAAACATGGAAGAGATTCAGTTTTTGTGGTCGTGGATAGATTTTCTAAAATGGCACATTTTATTCCATGTCACAAAACGGATGATGCTTCGCATGTTGCTGATTTGTTCTTTAGAGAGATTGTGAGATTACATGGCATGCCTAAGACAATTGTTTCGGATAGAGATGCTAAGTTCTTGAGCTATTTTTGGAAGACTTTGTGGTGTAAGCTAGGTACTAAGCTATTGTTTTCCACTACTTGTCATCCACAAACTGATGGTCAAACTGAAGTAGTAAATAGGACTTTGTCTACTCTATTAAGGGCAATCATTAGAAAGAACATCAAAACATGGGAAGAATGTTTGTAACGCCCAGTAAATTCAACTCTTAAAGAAATCATTGATATTGTTGAGGAAACAATATCCACTTGTTTTTACAAGCAAATCTAAAGTTGTTTTGAAAACTTAAAGATCAAACCTAAAAACCCTTAAAAACCTAAAAGTTACATTTAAGCTTTAAACTTTGATTGAACCGAAAACAGGTCAAACGAACTCAGATTTAGATAATTCAAAGACCGTTGTACTTACAAAAGAAAGATCTATCATATGGAAAAAGTTAGTAAAAAAGTCCACCAGTTGACTTTTTGACCCGAGCCTAAATAACCCAACTGGCGATATTAAACGAAAAACTGTCAAGAATAATATCTCCATGCTTCTAGAAACATTTATGTATAAAAAACAAGAGTAATGATGAAAGAATGGAATATCTCAAAAGTAATCATGAAAAGAAAGAAAAATCAATAAAGTAAGTGTGAACGCAGAAAGTGGATAAAAGATATTTTGGCTTTATAGACAGAAACTTTGACTTGATTGGAACTAAGTCAAAACGAACTCGAAATGAGGCGAACCAAAAAGGGAAAATGTTTGTCTTGAAGTCTTCTATCTACCCTCAAAATTTCACGTTAATCGGAGTCAGTTTGACCATCAAAAAAATTCTCGGAGCAAGCTGCCCCCATTTGGACGAAAATCTCAAAATGCAATAGATAATAAAGCAAGGACTTATTTGCAAGAACTTATCCAATAGGGTAATTCTTTTATTACATTTTGCACCTCAATACCCCTACCTTCCTCCTATGAATAAGCATGCAAGGCTCTTTGTTTTTCCACACAAATCCTAGACAACTTCCTTGAAAGCTTTGTGCTTTGGTTTTCTCTCCCTTTTTCTCTCCTTCTACCACAAAACCACTTTGGTGTTCTTGAAGTTATTTTTCTCTCCAAATCAAATTGGTGAGTAAATCTTGACACCTCTTCCTTACTATTTGATTTCATTTGTATTTATTACTACGGAGTTGGTGTAACAACCCCCGTATTTATTTACTTGTTTATTTATTGCGTTACTACGGAGTTGGTGTAACAACCCCCGTATTTATTTACTTGTTTATTTATTGCGTTACTACGGAGTTGGTGTAACAACCCCCGTATTTATTTACTTGTTTATTTATTGCGTTACTACGGAGTTGGTTTAAATCCCCGTATTTATTTATAATTTATTGTATTCCTACAAAGTGGCTATGCCGCTAATTTCCCTATCCCTTTACATAAAAATATTATCCTGTTAGGATTCAAGTTGAAGTAATTACCTTTTAATTGATAACTAAAAAACGATGAGTAAAGTGATGTAAAAATATACACATTTTTAATATTGGAAAAATGACTGATGTATATATCATCTTCTTTGTATATATTTGTTACAGAAAAGGAGCTAAGAAACTACACCAAGGAGAGTAAGTATGAAGTTACTTACTGAGGAATGATTCTATGTTTCATTAGGACTGTGTGGTGTGTGTTTATTGCATGTGGTTGTTCATGCATTGCATGTCGTGTCCAATTAATATAACGGCTGATGAGATAGCCATCAACAAGCTGATGTAGTAGCAAGGGGAAGGAAGGCTAGTCAGTGGATCCAGGGTGTTCATAGTGACCCAGGGGTATCCGAAGGCCTAATATATAACTAATGCTGGGACCGGTAGGATTCCAGTGCAAACAGGTAAGACTTTAAGTGTGAGGCAATGGACGTGAACGGGTTCAGATAACCTAGAACGAGAGGTTTGAAGTAAGATGATCCTAAAACACAAACTAAATAGTTACTACGATGCATATTCATACAAACCTTACATTTGCATTCTATATGAACTATTATTAGATTGATGGTAACGTAGATATGAAAATAGATGACTCACTTGTTTGTCTATGCAAATATGATAACGCCATATTTGCATAGTTACTGATGCAGATCTGGAGAATGAAGGCATGGACCATATGCCAGTTTTGATGGTTTTTGAAACCATTCAACGAGCGATTATGTGCTAGTTTAGAAATTACTAGTTGTGCTTATGTTTTGTTTTATGGCATGTAAATATGTATAACGGTGTCATGTTTAGCATGTTTTACGTTATAAGCTTATGTGCTGTTTGTGGCACTAATTTTGATGCACCTAGTGTGCATATGACATGTAAAGATAAACATAAGTAACTTTTAATAAATGTACCGAGGTATTTCAGTCAGCTCTAAATGTGTTATGCTATCAATTCCTAAGGCTTTAGAAGAAAAAAAATATATATTCCGCTGCGAGAGTTTATCTCTGATGTAGTAATGTCACGTGGAAACCGGAGGTTTCTGCTTACAAATTTGCAGGCTCAAATTCGGGGCGTTACAGTTTGGTATCAGAGCAGTTCGCTCAGGTGACCATTGGAATTGACCTACCTAGAAACTAGAGCATAACCAAGAGTTACTTTTAATAAATGATTTTATAAACCACGTAAAAGATTTCGTTTGAAGAATGTAGTGTTGAGTCGGGAATAATAGTAAATGAATAATTATAGAACTGTAGAAGTATCAGTTTTGTTTAAATATGCTATGTACCCTAAGTAAAATAAAAACTTTTGTGTGTAATATCTTTGTAAGAATTAGAGAATGGTAGGCTTATGAAGCTAATCAATATGTATCTATGTGATTAAATGTATTGTGTAGTATTTAAGTTAATTATTATTTTGGTGATTAACTTGATTGCGATGACATAGAATTATGACCCCTTGACAGGTACCATCTTTTTGTTTGGTATCCTTGCGTGTACTCTTTTTGATTCAGGAGCTACACATTTATTCATTTCTGAAGCATACATTAAATTACGTCATGTTAGCACACGACCTTTAGTACAAAGTCTTACGGTTGAAACCCCTGGAGGAAAGAAAGTCGTATGCGATAAAATGGTAGAGAACTGTCCAATCAATATAAAAGGAAGGAACCTACCCATCAATCTATCGGTGATTAAATCTCTAGGATATGATGTAATCCTAGGCATGGACTGGTTATCAAAGTATTATGCGAGCATAAACTGTAGAGAGAAGGTAGTCGTTTTTCAATTGCCAGGTGTTGAAAGATTTAAATTCAACGGATCTTGTACTCGAGCCACTCCACAGCTACTTTCCGTAATACAAGCTACAAGGAATATACGACAAGGAGCATTAGCGTTCTTAGCTTATGTGACGGCAAAACCAGAAGCTGAGCGTACATTGGAAAATATTCCAGTGGCGTGCGATTACCCAGACGTGTTTGCTGAGGTTGTGACAGGATTGCCACCTGATCGTGAGATTGAGTTTACCATCGATTTGATCCCGGGAACTCAACCCATTCACAAAGCACCTTATCGCATGGCGCCCGCCGAGTTGAAAGAGCTAAAGAAACAACTCCAAGAACTTTTGGACAGAGGATTCATACGCCCAAGCGTATCACCGTGGGGAGCACCGGTATTGTTTGTCAAGAAGAAAGATGGGACTATGCGACTATGCATAGACTACCGGGAGCTAAACCGCGTTACCATAAAGAATAAATATCCTTTACCAAGGATTGATGACTTGTTCGACCAATTGAAGGAAGCCAAAGTATTCTCAAAAATCGACCTCCGATTGGGATACCATCAACTTAAGGTAAAGGAAGAAGATGTGCAAAAGACGGCGATTCGAACGAGGTATGGTCATTACGAATTCCGAGTCATGCCTTTTGGGGTGACTAACGCACCGTCGGTATTAATGGATCTAATGAATCGTGTTTTCCATATGTACCTCGATTTGTTCGTAGTTGTGTTTATTGATGATATTTTAATTTACTCGACTAATCATCAAGAGCACGGGGAGCATCTGAAAACAGTACTAAATGTTCTAAGGGAAAAGCAGTTATTTGCCAAACTCAAGAAGTGCGAATTTTGGATGGAGAAAGTTTCATTCTTAGGGCACGTTATCTCAAAAGATGGAATAGCAGTTGATCCTAGCAAAATTGAGGCTGTCGTCAACTGGGAGCGGCCAACCAACGTCCATGAAATCCTCAGCTTTCTTGGATTGGTAGGTTACTACCGAAGATTTGTAGAAGGTTTTTCCAATCTTTCCGGCCCTTTGACCGCCCTCACTAAAAAGAATGCTCATTTTCAATGGAATGATAAGTGCGAAGCAAGCTTTCAAGAGCTGAAAAAGAGGTTAGTAACTGCACCTGTCCTTGTTCTGCCAATAGAGTCTGAGAAATTCGTAGTTTTTAGTGATGCCTCTCTTAAAGGACTAGGGTGCATACTCATGCAGCAAGATAAAGTTATAGCTTACGCCTCTAGACAGTTGAAGGACCACGAGAGAAACTATCCTACTCATGACCTTGAACTAGCTGCTGTAGTTTTTGCTTTAAAAATTTGGAGACATTATCTTTTTCGTGAGAAGGTAGAAATTTATACTGATCATCAAAGTCTAAAATATATCTTCTCGTAAAAAAGAATTGAATATGAGGCAGCGTAGGTGGTTAGAATTGTTAAAAGACTACGACTGCTATATTCTATACCATCCAGGGAAAGCAAATGTAGTCGCATACGCTTTGAGTAGGAAATCGCAAGGTGCATTAACGAACTCAACGCCTACCCCTAATCAACTCGCCAAGCAATTGGGAACGATCCAGCTGGACGTAGCGCCAAGCGTGAAGGATGCCATCCAAGCAACCTTTTTATCCGTCCATCAACTGCTTATAGGTATTCCTAAAGGTATCACCAATGAAGGAGTCATGCGGTTTGGTAAAAAGGGAAAGCTAAGTCCAAGGTATGTCGGTCCCTTTTTAGTGACGGAAGTCGTAGGTCCGGTCGCCTATAGAGTTGAATTACCATCTAACCTAGCCAGTGTACATGACGTATTTCACGTTTCCACACTACGAAAATACGTGCACGACCCGTTACACGTGATAGACTTTGAACCCTTACAAGTTCAAGCAGATTTGAAATATGAAGAGAAGCCGGTGCAGATCTTGGATCAGAAAGTGCAACAATTGAAGACAAAGACAATACCACTAGTAAAAGTTCTATGGCAGAACCATGAAGTAGAAGAAGCTTCTTGGGAGTTAGAACAAGAGATAAGGAGCAAATACCCGTACCTATTCCCATGAGCCACTTTGAAGTAGGTATGTTTAATACTTTCGTGATTTATGACGTAGTATTTATAATTAAATAAATTTTACAGTAGTAATTGTGTTTAAAATAGTTTGCGAGTAGTAGCTGTGAATACATACTGTAGTCGGTATGTCGAGCCCATAAATAGATCATGGTACTATATAAAACCAAATACTCAGGTAAAGATAATATGATTTGAAAAACATTATTTCCTTACACCCTTTGTGATAATTGTCAAATATCATGGAGTTAACATAAAGTTGAAAACTCTGTACATCAAACCATACCTCAAGATCAACCAGAGAGAGAGTTACCTCAGTCCTCCACTAAGCCATGTCTCAGTGACTTTGAAGATGATTAAGGTAAGTAACATCTCTGCTTGAAATTTTTCTTACTTAGTGTAAATTTTTCTTTTAGCATAACTTAGTTTACAAATTTCGGGGACGAAATTCCGATAAGGTGGGCAAGATGTAACGCCCAGTAAATTCAACTCTTAAAGAAATCATTGATATTGTTGAGGAAACAATATCCACTTGTTTTTACAAGCAAATCTAAAGTTGTTTTGAAAACTTAAAGATCAAACCTAAAAACCCTTAAAAACCTAAAAGTTACATTTAAGCTTTAAACTTTGATTGAACCGAAAACAGGTCAAACAAACTCAGATTTAGATAATTCAAAGACCGCTGTTCATTCTGCTACCAAATTTTCGCCATTTGAAATTGTGTATGGGTTTAATCCTTTAACTCCATTGGATTTGTCTCCTTTACCTTTGATGGAGCACATTAATTTAGATGGCAAAAAGAAAGCTGACTTTGTGAAGCAGATTCATGAGAAAGCAAGACTCAAAATTGAACGAAGAACGGAACAATATGCCACACAAGCCAACAAGGGACGTCGCAACCTGGTTTTTGAACCTGGAGATTGGGTTTGGCTGCATATGAGAAAAGAAAGATTCCCGGTGAAAAGACGTTCCAAATTGCTCCCAAGAGGAGATGGCCCTTTTCAAGTCCTCAAGCGTATCAATGACAACGCTTACAAGCTAGATTTACCTGGTGAGTACAATGTAAGTACCACTTTTAATGTTACTGATTTGAGTCCTTTTGATGTAGGTGATGATTTGAGGGCAAATCCTTTTCAAGATGAGGGGAATGATGGAGATCAAGGCACCACTTCGAAGGATCTCGTTCAAGTACCAATTGGGCCGGTTACGAGAGCACGAGCAAAGAAGTTCAAGGATGTGCTCAATGGACTCATCCAAGAGTTATGGGCTCAAGCAAATTCGGGGAGGCCCATTGAGCATGATCCATGTGGGCAACAAAGAATTGTCACCTTGATTCAAGTTCTAGAAGGATCCGGTCAAGGCTAAGAACTGCTGAGATTGTTCGTTAATTTAGAAGGATCGGATTGCATGACTTATTTTCTTTACCTACCTAAGATCTTTATTTATTTTCTTTCCTTGCTAGGAATTGATTTGGACTTTATTTTCTTTCCTTGCTAGGAATTGATTTGTTTACTTATTAGGATTAGAACTACTTTCTCCGCAAGTAATTTTCTTGTATAAATAGGTGTACCTACCATGTAATCGGGGAGACATTGATGATTCATAAAACTTGTGAGGTTTTATTCTCTTTGGTTCTTTGAAGAACTACTCGAACTTATCGGGATTTCCCGTGGCGTTCATCTCGACTTATCAAACGGAATTTCCACCACCGTTTGTGGCGTCTTCCTTATACCGAGGTTCTTGTTTGTCATAAACAACGGGTCAAGGTTTTTTTCCATTCGAATCTGTCCTTAGAACGGTCTTGGGTTCCCTTTCGTTGTTGGGTCTCGTTATTCTTGACGGGGTTCACATCATCCATGTTATATTTAAATGATCTAAATACACCCTAGATGTTTTGGACAGTTAAAATCAATTCAATTTCATTTACTTTCACAATGCCTTAAGCTCTCGTGGAGAGTGAGAGCAAAATCCATTGCTTAGTTATTATCATTGGGGCCCATCTAAGAGTAGCTTCAGTTTATTAAATATATAAAACTATGGATGTCTACAATTTGATGTACAAAAAATTTAAATATTCTCTTTGGACTAGAGCGTTATTCCTATTCTTAAGAAGAATGGTGTTTATGCTTTACAGTGTTTTGGAGCTTTGGAGTTTAAATATTTTTAGAACGCTTATGCACATAGCATGGACTGTGTGCATATGAAAATGCCTAACATTGCCTGTAGGTATGGCCCTCTGTAGCCAAAACAAGAACAACAAAATATTGCCTTAATAAAAATCCTTTCACACCACTTTAAAATGCTTCCAAATTTTTCTATCTTTTCGACCTCTCTAATCCTGTGATATGAGTTCCAATGCAAGAGTTCCAAAGAAAAAATACATACTATAAGTAAAAGGTAGAACCATAAATATATCTCCCATCCCCGCATGCAAGACCCAACTCGAAAATATGTAAAAACAAAAAATTATTGAAAGAATTCATTGGTCGAAGGTGAAATATTATGATTGTGGCTTTTGAACCAATGTTGTGGCTGTCATTTATCTTTGAATTTCACTCTCTAGTTCTATCATATGGAAATCCCAATTTAACCATAGCCTAACAAGGATTTTTCTTCTTAACCTCAAATATGTACCTTGAGTTTGCATGTATAGTGTATGTGTGTGTGTATATTTATATATATAGTTTTAGATTTTAATTAAGGTTCTCTTTCACTGAGTTCATGATGAATAAAAAGAAAGTTTAGAGATTTCATTTCCCCACCCTGACATCAAGAAGTTTGACAAAGAAATATTACTCCCTTTGACCGTCAGTTTAAAAAAGCTACCCTCTCATGAATTGTAGATCTAATAAATGAATTTATTTTCAATTAAGACTAGCTTTTGCTACCTCAAATTTTTAAAATGTTACTAGCATTAATGCTATTCTTCCATTATGATTTTAACGGTGACAAGCATTACCTTTTCCCCTCGAGGCTCAATATGTTGTTTGGCCAAAGGACTTTCAGCTGTACCTACTCCAAAATCCCATCTAAGATTGAAATTTAAGAAATAAAAGGTAGAAAAAGAATGGTATAGAATATGGTTTTACATTAAATATGCATATATAGCATGACGTGTTTCTACCGTGTTAAATTTCTTGTTGTAAAGTTAATGGTATTTTTATCTTAATCTAGTGAAGCCATGGATAAGAGTTGGATGACAGAGCATAGAACTTCGAAAAAGTATATGGACGGTGTTAAATCTTTCGTGCAATTTGCAGCAGTAAATACTAAGACACCTGGGTTCATGTTGTGCCCATGTAAGAGATGTTGCTTTCGCAAGACACTACGACAACAAGTTGTTCATGACCATTTGACGTCGGGGGCGGGAATTTTGCAAGGTTACACCGATTGGTATATGCATGGGGAAAACATTAGCACACCCATTCATTGGGAGCAGAGTCATGTAGGCTATAGTGTGTCACCCGTTGATGAGATGTCAGCACATGAAGGGTCAACAACTGGAATGCATGCCATGTTGCATAATGTCTTCACTATGCACGATTCTCGAGTAGACGTGGATCCCACTGAAGTGGAAGAAGATCTTGAGGGTCCCAATGAGAATGCTAGGAAGTTCTATGAAATGCTTAAGGATGCTGATAAGCCCCTCCATGATAACACAAAACATAGTAAATTGGGGGCCATTGTATGTCTCTATAGTTTGAAGTGTATGGGTGGATTGAGTAATGCGCTGTTCACCTTTTTGCTTGAATTTATCAATGAGTTGATTCCAACCGAATCACCATTGCCAAAAGACACATATGAAGCGAAAAAGTACATGAAGGACTTGGGACTTGAATATCAGAAGATCCCGTGTTACCGTAATGGTTGTATGTTATTTTGGAAGGAGTCCGAGAATTTAGAAAACTGTACAACATGCAAAATGTCTAAGTGGAAGGAAGATAATGGTATGATTGATGGGACGTCTCGAAAGCAAAAAAAAAAGCCAGTGAAGGTCTTGCGATGGTTTCCATTGATACCTAGGTTACAAAGGTTGTTTATGTCACATCATACAGCATCGCACATGCAGTGGCATGCTAACGAACGCACAAAAGATGGTGTACTAAGGCATCCGGCCGATGGTGAAGATTGGAAGACATTTGATGCACGGTATCCTGATTTTGCCTCAGAACCACGCAATGTTAGGCTTGGCCTAGCGTCACATGGATTTAACCCTTACGGAAACATGAGTATTTCCCACAGTATTTGGCCAGTTATGTTGGTAACATACAACTTTCCTCCTTGGATGTGTATGAAACAACCCTATTTTATGTTATCCTTAATTATCCCAGGTCCAAGAGCACCAGGAATGAATATAAATTTATACCTACAACCTCTAGTACACGAATTGATGGAATTGTGGGATGTCGGTGTTACTACTTATGATGTATCATCGAAGAAGAAGTTTACTACTTATGTCGATTTGTCTGGATGGAGTACAAAAGGCCCTCATGCATGTCCCTGTTGTATGGATTCAACTCAGTCTATCTGGTTAACTTATGGGAGAAAATATTGTTATATGGGGGCATAGGAGATGGCTGCATAAGGATCATAGGTGGAGAAAGATGAAGAAATCTTTCGATGGTACGAAAGAAGCGGGAACAAGGCCTGTGACGCCAAATGGTGATGAGCTAATGAGACAGTTAGAGGGTGTAGAATCTTTGTTTGGGCACTCTATGGGCAAAAGGCCATGAACTGATTCCTCGATCAACAAAGAGAAAAGTATTTGGAAGAAGCAAAGTATTTTCTTCAGACTCCCCTACTGGAGACATAACTTGTTGCGTCATAACCTTGATGTAATGCACATTGAAAAAAATGTGGTTGATAATATTCTTGGAACGCTGTTGGACATGAAGGGGAAAACAAAGGACAACGACGAAGCACGTATGGACCTTCTAAAAATGAATTTAAGACCTAATCTGCATCCGGTTACCACAGAGCAAAACAAGACATACTTTCCCTCTGCTTGCTTCACAATGTCTAAGGAGCAGAAATATAACTTCTTAAAGGTCATACAGGATGTAAGAGTGCCAGATGGGTACGCTTCAAATGTGTCACGTTGTGTTAAACTCAAGGAACATACTATGGGAGGGATGAAAAGTCATGACAGTCACATCCTCATGCAACAACTGCTGCTGGTTGCCCTGCGCGGTTCCTTACCAAAGAATGTTGTAGAACCTTTGATACAGTTGTCTGGGTACTTCAGGGAGATATGTTCCAAAACAATGCGGTTAGAGGATTTGGATCGTCTTGAGTCTCAGATCCCCATCATATTATGCCAACTGGAACAAATATTCCCACCGGGCTTTTTTACCTCGATGGTGCATGTTGTTGTACATCTAGCTACTGAATGTAAACTAGGTGGACCAGTCCACTTTAGATGGATGTATCCTGCTGAGAGGTATTAGTTCTTGACTTGAAAAAGTTAATTTTTAACATCACTTTTGTGCAACTGAGTGAGATTTTGCGTCATTATTATAGGTGCCTTCATCAATACAAATGTAGCGTTCGCAACAAAGCTGCTCCAGAAGGCTCTATTGCAGAAGGGTACATAATGAATGAATTATTGACGTTTTGTTCTCGTTATTTAGAAAACGCACCCACAATTCACAATAGACCACCACGGAACCAAGGGGAGCAGTTACTAATATCAATCTTGGGGGATTGAGCATGAAACAAGCACATCGATATATAGTTTTCAACTCTGACGATTTCCTTCCGTTGCGCATGTGAGTTTCATAATTTTATTTACCAAATTGAGAAGTGTACAAAGGATTACAAACATTAATCTAACGATTAGTTGTGATCTTTATGTAGGATGCACCTACAGATTCTAAGGGTTTCTCATGATGGATCTGAAAAGGATTTGCAAAATAAGCACGTACATGAATTTTGTGACTGGTACCTGGGTTATGTAAGTGTCATGTTGTGACTATTAATTTATATAACACCGGTAAGATTTACTTCCACCACATTTATTTTAAATAATCACTTTGATGAACGTTATCCAATCATCAGGTTGACAGCTTGGATGAGGTACACAGAAATTATTTGGGGTCCAAGCTTGTTTGGCATGCAAAAGGACCTATGCAATCCACTGTCTCATTTAACCGATATGTCACTAATGGCATGATGTTTCGGACTTTGGCTCATGATATTGGAAAGAGAACTCAAAATAGCGGAGTAAGTGTGTCCACAATAGATGGCCCGACCTATTACGACAAGCTAACTAACATAATTGAAGTGCAATATTATCATGGGACTCGATATGTGATGTTCAAGTGTGATTGGGCGGATATAAAAAAAGACAAGGGGTACAAGGAGGATGGATATGGTATAGAATTAGTGAGCTTCAAACGCCTGATACACACGGGAGAGAGGATCAATGACGAACCCTTTGTATTATCTTCTCAGGTATCACAAGTCTATTATGTTGAGGATGCAAGGCACCCAGATTAGGCTGTTATTGTTAAGACAAAACCACGAAATGTATACGATGTCGGCCAAGGGGAGGGTCTTGACGATGATGTTGGGGGCTACCGCGAGAACGTGCCTTTCAATCTGAACCTGCTCCAACAAACGAATGATTTTGGCAATGATGACGTTGATTGCGCTCAAAATGACGTAGATGTCACTGAAGTGGGATTGTAGTAATGGTGAATAAACAACAAGAGTTGAAATTACGAAGCAATGAAATAGTATTTAAAATGTTGTATCATATTCTTTCTCTTTTTAAAAACTATATTTTGGACAATTACATATTTTTAATTGCATCTAACAAATTGAAATATGCAGGTATGAATGGCACCCAATAAAAGACTAAGATTCCCTGCGTTCTCAAGAGTTGATAAAGGTAAATAACCACTCGTTGGTTCATGTCCATCCTCTGATGACGACGAGACACAAGATCCTAATGCTGAATCCCCATACAGACCTGCATTTGAAGAGAATGATACTCTGTCTCATTCACAATTTGAAAAAGGATTTACTATGCCCCCCTCCACCGGGTTGGTACCTGGGATGGGAGGATGCGTCACAACGTATTGGGTCCACCACCGTCGTACCCATTCCAGAGCGAAGTGAAAACCAACTGCCATCACCTTCCACCGGTGACCTACATGCATCTTTACGCACATCCACACCTGGTCTAGACACGGAATGGCCACAACCACAGGTCGTTGGGCGGGGAGAGGTCCGCACTATTGGTATGTTGTAAAAATTCGAACTTTTTATTGAATTGTGTGGTTCATGTCTAACATCTATTAGATTTAAACTACAGATAGCGATGGTAAAGTGAATGTCAGGCCAATGCCTTCGCCTGCTAATGTTTGGCAGTTGCCACGAGGTGAAAGGGTAGTGATTGAATTTAATGAAGGATGTCACCCGGTTGGCCCTGGCAGTGAAAAATTGAGAAGCCTTGGGGGGAAGCTGATCAGAAGCAGTCAATTTAGCGAGTTAGAAACACATAATTGGAGGAAGGTATCAACTCAAAAGAAGGAAGATATTTGAGCTACTCTAATGGTATGTAATGTTTGTTTTGTTGCACTTGAAGCCACAAAATTATAACATTATAATTGTCAATTTGTATGTAGCCAAAATTCCATGTTGAGACTAGTCAACAACTGAGTGAAATTAAAAGGATCACATTCATGGACCTGGGCAAAAAGAGGAAGGATTATAGGTATGGGATCAAGCATTCAGTACAAATTAAGGAGGGTGAGACAGTTGAAGAAATCCTTGAATCGACACCTACCAACCACGGGCTCCCTCCTGAAACTCTGGAAGTAATGGTTCGGAGATGGAAAAGTGAAATTGATAAGGTAATACATAACGTGACTATTATGATGTATTATGTTTTACATGCGTTCTATATCTCACTATGGTAATAAATAATATAGGAAATGGCCAATGTAAACAAAGAAAGCCGGGCCTTGCAGAAATTTCACCACACCTCTGGGTCAAAGAGCTTTGCACGTCTTGCATATCAAATGGTACGTGTTTTATCCTGAACAAATATTTGTTGGCTTGATTTATTGTTTGACATTGTTGTATAAGTATATGACTTTTTACATGCAGGAAAAAGAGTAAGGGTATACCCCGAATCGTAGCCAACTTTTTATGGTGACTCACAAAAAGAAGGACGGCAACCCTGTCAATGAAGAGGCTGCGAGTATGATGGTAAGTGTATTCACTTTATGAATATGCGTAAAGATCTATAGATGTACACATGCACATATTCTAATTAATTAGGTTAACGACAAAATATGTATAAGGTTTTCTATATTTTACAGGCCCAAATGGAGGAATTAATGTCTCGAGATGCTCCGACAAGTGGGGTATGTGCGAATGGGTCAATATCATGGTCACCCGACGACCCATATGCACAAGTAATGGGCTCGGAACGGCCTGGCCATGTCCGTGGAGTTGGCTTCGGGTGTACTTCTGGTAGAGCAAGGTTCAATTTGAATGGGGCATCTACATCTAACAATCATGAAGGTTGTGCAAGTCAGATTAGTAGGTTGGAAACAACCGTGGATCAGATGCGAAACATGATTGATTTGCTTATGCGGGAGAAGGATGCTCCATGGGCAGCACGTGTCGGCAATGCCGCAAACATTCCAGGTACGAAATTTCACTAATGTTAATGGTGTATTTTGTAGTATTTCTATTGTTAAGATTAAGTACTACGACAGTTTATTACAATGTTAATTCAAGTATCATCAATACCTAACATTGCTTTAAACAGCACATCTAAAGAAATATTACAAGCAGCCAGTGTAAATTAACTAATATGGAGAAGAGTTGATGGAAACCAAGGAGCTGGACATGCTGATCATACACATGGGAATGGAGCTGAAGTTGCGCAAGACCCTTTGTCACTTCCTAGTGGCCCAATTACAAGACTTAGAGCCAAACGTTTCAAGGAAGCACTAAATGGGCTAATCCAAGAGAATTGGGCTGATTCTAAAAAGACCAAGATGGGCTTAAATAATAATCAAGGCTTAGTCCATGTCATCAAAGCAATTGAAGAGGATAATTAGCATGCAAAAACGTGACCAGCATGGTTTGACCATTAAAGAGTGTGAACTTGTTGAGTTTCAAGGATATTAAATAGGGGAATGAACTTGGTCTTGGCTGGTTATGAATTTAGTCATTTAGTTATTTTGGCTGCCTCTAGAAGTCCAAAGAGACCTAAAAAATGTAGGGACTTGTTTATGTTGGCACTTGTGTTGCTTTTAAAGCTATAGTTAAGACTTTTCCTATTCTTGGAGGGTTGTTCCAAGAATATAGATGGGCATTACGAATTTTGTAATATATAGAGATTGGTTTTCAGAAAATTATTATTATTGTGAGGTCTTGTGTTCCTCTTTGTTCTTGAAAGAACTTTTTGAGCTTATCAAGTTAATCTTGTGGCGTTCAAACAACCAAACTTATCACCTTGTTTCTTGAAGAGATTCAGATTCTTGGTGTGGCGTTTCAATCCTTCGTAGTCTTGGTTTCTCATCTAGTTAGGTGACGGGTCAAGCCTCAACAATTCTTGTCTACACGATCTTGGAGTTTCAAACCATCATTGTTATCGGGTTTCATCACAATTGTTGGTGGAGTTCATATCATTTTGGTATCAGAGCCTTGGTTCTAAGGCAAGTTTGACTATCTTTTATTATTGTTTTTTTTTTTTTAATTTCCTGTTCCCTGCTGAAAAAAAAAAAAAAAAAAAAAAGAAAAGAAAAGAAAAGAAAAAGTACTCGATTCCAGTAAGAAAATTTCTTCCTTTCAATCTTGTTTCTCACCTAGTGGCTTACCTCCAATCCAAGGGATTGAACATCAAATTGATTTCATACCCGGTGCATCAATTCCCAACCGACCTGCTTATAGGAGCAATCCCGAGGAGACCAAGGAACTTCAGAGGCAAGTAGGTGAATTATTGGAGAAGGGGTATGTGCGTGAAAGCATGAGTCCTTGTGCGGTCCCGGTGCTATTAGTTCCTAAGAAGGATGGAACATGGAGAATGTGTGTTGACTGCCGGGCCATCAACAACATAACGGTAAAGTATCGTCATCCTATTCCTAGGTTAGATGATATGCTGGATGAATTGCATGGTTCTTGTGTCTTTACAAAAATTGATCTTAAGAGTGGATATCATCAAATTAGGATGAAGGAAGGTGATGAATGGAAAACTGCTTTTAAAACTAAATATGGTTTGTATGAATGGTTAGTGATGCTTTCGGCTTAACTAATGCGCCGAGCACATTTATGCGTTTGATGAACCATGTTTTGCGTGCATTTATTGGCAGATTTGTAGTTGTGTATTTTGATGATATCCTAATTTATAGCAAAAACTTGGAAGAACATGTTATGCATTTAAAATATGTTTTGGAAATTCTGAGGAAAGAAAAGTTGTTTGCTAACCTCAAGAAGTGTACCTTTTGCACGGATAAGCTTGTGTTTCTTGGTTTTGTTGTTAGTAAGAGAGGAATTGGGGTGGACGAGGAAAAGGTGAAGGCAATCCAAGAGTGGCCAACGCCTACAACAATCAGCCAAGTGAGGAGTTTCCACGGCTTAGCTAGCTTCTATAGACGGTTTGTGCGTGATTTTAGTAGCTTAGCCGCCCCTCTTACTGAAGTCATCAAGAAAAATGTGCCGTTTAAGTGGGGAAAAGAACAAGAAAATGCATTTAATCTGATCAAAGAAAAGTTAACTAATGCACCTTTGCTTGTTTTACCTAACTTTGCTAAAACTTTTGAAATTGAGTGTGATGCTTCAGGAATAGGTATTGGAGCTGTTTTTATGCAAGGTGGTCATCCAGTTGCTTATTTCAGTGAAAAGTTGAGTGGGGCAGCCCTAAATTACCCCACTTATGATAAGGAAATGTATGCCTTGGTAAGGGCTTTGGAAAATTGGCAGCACTATCTATGGCCAAAGGAATTTGTGATTCACACAGATCATGAATCTTTGAAGCATTTGAAAGGACAGCAAAGGTTGAACAAACGCCATGCCAAGTGGGTGGAATTCACTGAAACATTTCCTTATGTGATCAGATACAAGCAAGGTAAGGAAAATGTGGTGGCTGATGCATTGTCCCGAAGGTATGCTTTACTTTCCATTTTAGATACAAAATTGCTTGGCTTTGAATATATTAAGGATTTGTATGCACAAGATTCTGATTTTGGTGATGTGTTCAATGCATGTGAAAAAGTGGCGTTTGATAAGTTTTATAGGCAAGATGGATTTTTGTTTCGGGAAAATAAACTGTGTGCCTATGTGTTCTTTGCGTGAATTGCTTGTGAGAGAAGCTCATGGTGGTGGTTTGATGGGTCATTTTGGTGTAGCTAAGACTTTAGGAATTTTGCATGATCATTTTTTTTGGCCTCATATGAAACGTGATGTGGAAAGAATCTGTGAGAAGTGTATCACGTGTAAACATGCTAAGTCTAAGTTGAAACCCCATGGTTTATACACCCCTTTGCCAATACCTAGTGAACCTTGGACTGATATTTCTATGGATTTTGTTTTAGGTTTACCTAGGACTAAGAGGGGGAGAGATTCAGTTTTTGTGGTGGTAGATAGATTTTCCAAGATGGCACACTTCATTGCTTGTCATAAAACTGATGATGCTTCACATATAGCTGATTTGTTCTTCAAAGAAATTGTTAAGTTACATGGCATGCCTAGGACCATTGTTTCTGATAGGGATGCAAAGTTTTTGAGTTACTTTTGGAAGACTTTGTGGGGAAAGTTGGGAACCAAATTGTTATTTTCTACTGCTTGTCATCCACAAACGGATGGTCAAACTGAAGTAGTAAATAGAACTTTGTCTTCTTTGTTGCGTGCTATCATTAAAAAGAATTTGAAAACATGGGAAGATTGTTTGCCACATGTTGAATTTGCTTACAATAGAAGTATACATTCTGCAACTAAGTTTTCATCATTTGAAATTGTTTATGGCTTTAACCCATTGTCACCTTTGGATTTAACTCCTTTACCTTTGAGTGAACGTGTGAACTTAGATGGCAAAAAGAAGGCAGAATTTGTAAAGATGATTCATGAAAAGGCACGGCTGAACATTGAAAGGAGGACTCAACAATATGTCCATCAAGCCAACAAGGGACGCAAGAAGGTAGTATTTGAACCAGGAGATTGGGTTTGGTTACACTTAAGGAATGAACGTTTTCCAGAGAAACGGCGTTCAAAACTCCTACCTCGGGGTGACGGACCATTCCAAGTAGTGGAGCGCATCAATGATAATGCCTACAAACTTGACTTACCTAATGAGTATGGTGTTAGTGCAAGCTTAAATGTTGCTGATTTGTCTCCATTTGATGTAGGTGATGATTTGAGGAAAAATCCTTCTCAAGAGGGGGAGAATGATGGAAACCAAGGAGCTGGACATGCTGATCATACACATGGGAATGGAGCTGAAGTTGCGCAAGACCCTTTGTCACTTCCTAGTGGCCCAATTACAAGACTTAGAGCCAAACGTTTCAAGGAAGCACTAAATGGGCTAATCCAAGAGAATTGGGCTGATTCTAAAAAGACCAAGATGGGCTCAAATAATAATCAAGGCTTAGTCCATGTCATCAAAGCAATTGAAGAGGATAATTAGCATGCAAAAACGTGACCAGCATGGTTTGACCATTAAAGAGTGTGAACTTGTTGAGTTTCAAGGATATTAAATAGGGGAATGAACTTGGTCTTGGCTGGTTATGAATTTAGTCATTTAGTTATTTTGGCTGCCTCTAGAAGTCCAAAGAGACCTAAAAATGTAGGGACTTGTTTATGTTGGCACTTGTGTTGCTTTTAAAGCTATAGTTAAGACTTTTCCTATTCTTGGAGGGTTGTTCCAAGTATATAGATGGGCATTACGAATTTTGTAATATATAGAGATTGGTTTTCAGAAAATTATTATTATTGTGAGGTCTTGTGTTCCTCTTTGTTCTTGAAAGAACTTTTTGAGCTTATCAAGTTAATCTTGTGGCGTTCAAACAACCAAACTTATCACCTTGTTTCTTGAAGAGATTCAGATTCTTGGTGTGGCGTTTCAATCCTTCGTAATCTTGGTTTCTCATCTAGTTAGGTGACGGGTCAAGCCTCAACAATTCTTGTCTACACGATCTTGGGGTTTCAAACCATCATTGTTATCGGGCTTCATCACAATTGTTGGTGGAGCTTTTAAAGTATAGTTAAGACTTTTCCTATTCTTGGAGGGTTGTTCCAAGTATATAGATGGGCATTACGAATTTTGTAATATATAGAGATTGGTTTTCAGAAAATTATTATTATTGTGAGGTCTTGTGTTCCTCTTTGTTCTTGAAAGAACTTTTTGAGCTTATCAAGTTAATCTTGTGGCGTTCAAACAACCAAACTTATCACCTTGTTTCTTGAAGAGATTCAGATTCTTGGTGTGGCGTTTCAATCCTTCGTAGTCTTGGTTTCTCATCTAGTTAGGTGACGGGTCAAGCCTCAACAATTCTTGTCTACACGATCTTGGGGTTTCAAACCATCATTGTTATCGGGTTTCATCACAATTGTTGGTGGAGTTCATATCAAGAGTGTACTCTAAATTTAGGATAATAACATGTTCTATGAAATCACATCTTTTTGTCTTACATACTTTGTTGAATCCCCAAGAAAATGAAGAACACATGGTAATTTGTTGTCAATGTTGTAAGAGCAAACTATACATATGAAAGTTTGTTGTCATGAGAATGTGTTACAATTAATTATGTAGGTGATGAAGACCCTATTGTTAGAAACGCGGATGTCGTGCAAGCGAGAGATGATGGTGGGGAAGAGGACAGCAGGACATCGGGTGATTACAATTGTTTACTAGTATGCTTAACTCTTGATCTTGTACATGCTTATATTTCTTGGACACGAGTAAATTAGAAAGTGGTTCATTCTTCTATCTAGATTAGAGGTTTGGGGGTCCACAATCTTAAGACTTTCTTAATATATTGTACTTGTTTTACTATTAACGTTAAACATTTCATGCTCATAAAGTGAAATAATTTTAGCATGCAGGCCATCTTCTTTTGTATGTTATTCCAAACATGATGTGTTATCCCTTCCTATGTTTATATCCTCTAATATTAACATTGTATCCAGTACTTATTAAAAACATTCAAGATGTGTTAGGATACCAACTCCCTCTGAGAAGTATTCATACTACACAGGTTGTGAGGGATTAATCCTCATTATTTTATGGGACGTTTGGGTTCCATTGGGTGATATGATAATGTAGAAATTTACCTGATATTTGGCTTCCACTGGGCTATGAGTGTGACAGCCATAAGTTGTTAATGAAGTGAAATCAGAAGTTTATACAACATGGCATAGCATGCTCTTGGGAATGGTATATCACTTTGCTTCATGTTGTGTGTTTGGTGAGAAATTTTTAGGAGAAAAGCTTTTTGAGTTCTGCCCAATCATAACTTTTTTTTTTTTTTTAGAGGTATCATTGTTAATTTGAATTTATGACAAGCACATGCAACTTTTTTTTTTTTTTTTCGCAATTATTTTTTTGTTGTCTTTTTCTACAAGATTGAAGAGTAGTTCAGGCATTCAGTAAATTTATTCTCTTTTATATTCACCTGGTTCATAAAATTTTACTGCATGCTATGTGATAGAAGTTTTGAATGTATTCACCTTATAAATTGTAGATGAGGTCTTCTAATGAGATTTTATCCACACTTCAAAACCTTTACTTCTCATTCATTATATACAAGATTAAAAACAGCCACATTAGCACTCCTTTTCGGTTTTCAAGTTATAGATATGTGTATTTGAAGTTCACTAATACAGATTTGGGTTATTTATTAATTAACTAGTATATACATTTCTCTTATATGGATCATAACGAGATGATTTTTGTTTTTAATGTAGTTATCTGAGTATTGGGAGATGCTGAAATGCTGCTGGCCGTTCATCTTAGACAGAATGTGAAAGTTGTATGCTATTCACGTTTAATTATGGACGATGCGTTTTTTTTTATTTTTTATTTTTGGTAAGAGAGATTGACTGAACTCCATTATTTATGTATTTTAAATTTCGTTATAAGCATAACTATTTTGGTGAAACAATTATAATTGACTAGTTATTGTAATTGATGTCTGTGTATATGGAGATGTCAATGTGTATGATTTGTGTATGGTTGTAATTTTTGGGAGAGCAATTATATATATGTATAGGTATATAGGTTCTCAGATTTGGAAACATTAAAGTTGATTTTAAATTTTAATTTTTGAAATATATTAAATATAAAGAATAAAATGGAGCAAAATCACTACCTTTTACAAAAGTCAAAGAAGACAATTTTATAACCTTTTGAAAATGACTTCTTTAAGCTACCTTTTGTAGCTCACGTTATTGGGCACAATTCACGTCCTCAAATAAATGACGTGCTGTGCTTTGCAATTCAAGAATTCTAGTCGTGTAGCAGGTAGAAGGAAGCAGGCTTGAGACGTGGTTTTACGACCTTTATAATGACGTGAAGCAGGTTTCAAGCTTTGAAGACCCATTAACTAAGACGGGCGTAGCCCACGTTAATTTCCATCCCTGTAAAAGCGTGATCAATTTGTGTGTCCTTTTTCAAAGGACTTGAAGACTATTCAAGACCTTATTGGTAGAATGACGTGGGTTGCCCACCTTTTAAACTAAAAGTCTTCCAAAAAATTTCCTAGACTAAAGGTTTACTACATTTTGTAAATGACTACATCAAAAGGACACCCACTTTTTTTAAGTCCTATTTCTTTGTTTGTAGTCTTTTTAAAAAGGACATAAATGTAGTAATTTCTTGTAGTGTGGAATGGCCTTCTGCCATGTTCTTCTCCTCTTCAACTTGTCAAGCCTCCATAAAAATTTAATGTTTGCTAAGCACACCTTCTCTTGAAGCTTAGGGGTCTACTTATAGAGATTAGGAGAGGCCTAAAAGCCCTAGGAATACAAGAAAAATCGGAACTTAGTCTCTTAGTCCAAGTAGAAGATTGAAAATTCAATCCAAGTAGGAAAATTATTCCAAATTCGTCCAGATTTGCGATCTTTTATTACGGGCAAATTTTGGCATAGTAAACACCCGAATTAGGAAAAAGCTGTTTTCGACATATTTGTTTCATGTTTTATTAGCTTTCTAACGCCAAAAAGTTCATTGCAATTCGAGACTTGAACAGAAAGTTATAATTAAAACACTGTGAGACATGTGCAGAATCCAAATTTGAAACCAATCCGATTTTGACTCTTATTAGAGAAATTCCGAAATAATCTTTCCCTTGATTTGATTAAACTTAACCACATCTTCTAGGTCTTCTCAAAGTGTACTTGAAACCCAAAATCAATGGAATTAATTGCATCTTTATTTAAAACTTGAAAACAATAAAACAACACAAAATCAAACAAATAATAATACTAAGGAATTAATATATGCAAGTTAAGAGGCATGAATGTTCAATATTCAACGCTTATCACACCCCCAAACTTAAAAATTGCTAGTCCCTTAGCAATATAAAACAGAAAATAAACTGGGCTACTGATGTGGTCTTTTGTTTACCAAAATATATCAATAACGAAATTAACCACTCCCAATAGAACGAATCCTTGTAGGATAAGGTTATATAGAGAGGGTGTCGAACCTCAAGGACTGCGTAGGTATTCTTATCAACCTTTTCAAGATTAAATATAACTTAATTAAAAGATGTTTGATTTGATTTTTCTAAAAATAAATATAAAAGTAAAAAGACATAAATGTAAAGAGAAGAGTGATGAGATAAAGAATAGGGGATTGATTTCACCACTCACCGCATAACAATGGTCAATCATAAATTAGCAAGGAAAATTCATATTATGCATGATATAGGGCTCGTCTCACTCGAGTAGTCAAGAAATTACCTTTAAAGAATAAGTATAATCCATCTTCAGTTGGCACGGACCGTTCACCTAACCACTAAGACGCAGTACGACCCGTCTTCCCTAGGTATGGATTAGCTACGTCTTTAATAGGATACACACAATCAAGGGAATAGTATAACTCATCTTCGGTTGGTACGAACTGTCTACCTAAATTACACTAAATTAGGGTGTAGTACAATTCGTCTTTCTTAGGCATGGTCTATCTAACCCTCTTGATCATATATCAATTAAAATCGTTGTATAACAATCATTCACATAATCACAGAAAATATGAAGGATTGAGTTTAATCAATATAAAAGACTTTCTAAGACAAGAGAAGAAATTCATATTGATTGAATATAAACATTAAGATCAATTCTCACAGTTATACAACCATCATGCATATAGAAATACCAAATTAAAATACAATTAAACCATTGTTACTTAGAAAGGGCTACATCAACACCCTTGTAAGAATTTAGCCGCTCATCGTGGTGCTAGGATGACCTCCTGCCATGTTATTCTCCTCTTCAACTTGTCAAGCCTCCAAGAAGAATTTTCTGTCTAAAACTAAGTACAAACACACCTTCTCTTAAAGCTTAGGGGTCTATTTATAGAAACTAGAAGAGGCCTAGAAGCTCTTAAAATTTCAGAAAAATCGTCTCTTGAGCCTACTTGTCCAAGTAGGAGATTGAAACTTCAATCCAAGTTAGGAAAGGATTCCAAATTCGTCCAGAATTGCGGTCTTTTATTTCGGGGTTATTTTGACATAGTAAATATCCGAATTGAGAAAAAGCTATTTCTGACATATTTGTTGCATTTTTTATTAGCTTTCCAACACCACCAATTTTATTACAATAAAATATTTGAGGAAAAAGTTATGATCTAAACACTAAGACATGTGCAGAATCCAAATTTGAATCCAATCCGATTTTGACTTTTATTAGAGAAATTCTGATTTAATCCTTCTCTTGATTTGATTAAACTTTACCACATTATAGAAGTCTTCTATTATGATTAGTTAAGCTTAAACATATCTTCTAAGTCTTCTCAAAGTGAGCTTTAAGCCCAAAATTAATAGAATTAATTACATCTTTATTTACAACCTGAAAACAATAAAACAAGACAAAATGAAACAAATAACAATGCTAAGGAATTAACATATATAAGTTAAGGAGCTTGAATGTGCAACATTCAATGTCTATCACATCCCCAAACTTACATATTGCTAGCCCCTTAGCAATACAAAACAAGAAATAAAAACTGAAAAACAACAAGATAAATCCTACTTTCGTGGGATGTACGATTGCATTTAGCGTCTGCAACAAGCCTTTTAAACCCCTTGGACTCCCTAGTGGACGAGTGAAATCTCGTGAGGATTTGTCAGGAATGATACCTACAAACATTGTTCCTACCATGTTATCATCAAGAATGCAGTATCATAAAAATAATGGTGCTCATTTAACAAGCTTAACAAAATAAACTTCATCTTCACAATTTTAGGGAATTAAAAATTAAGCTACTAACATGGCATTATGAGATATCACAAGATTCAACTAGTACGAAGTGAACTTAGCACATAGTCATAGGGTTTCAAAAACTAATCTCAATCATGAATGGTTCAACACTCAAAATTCGCTAGACTCCACATTAGATAAAACAACCAAGGCATATATATTTATTATTATTATTTTTATATATATATATATTATTATTTATATATATATATATATATATATATATATATATATGCAGGCTGTGCAATGATTAGCTCCCTTAAACTTTCTAATTGACCCATGTAACGAGTATTAGGTCAATGACTCCCAAACCATATGGTTTTAAGGCACTAGGTGTAAAACACCCTAAAGACTTACTAACTCGAGTCAAAAAGACTACGAAGCTAAACTTAGCCATTTTATCAATAAAAGCAAACTTCCACTTTTTGACGCGAATATTCAATGCTTAATGAGGCAAGAGATCCGATTACTCAGTGAAAAGCTCAAAGTGATTATTATTATTATTATTATTATTATTATTATTATTATTATTATTATTATTATTTTCTTCTTTTTTTCTTTATGCCAATGTTATTCCTCTAATAAGTTACTCAGTTGCATCCAAGATATTGATAACAGACATAATTGATTTCAAATTTCATACCCCACAAACTACGTGCTAGTGTGCTTGTGAGAATCAAATTGAAACAAGTAATATCTCATGCTGCCAAAGAAAATAACAAGACTTCTTAATTCCCTAGTCAAGTGATTATGTGTTCATCATGTTAAGCTTACCAATGAAATACAAATCAGAATTCAAAATCAACAGCATGCTCAAGAATAATATAGCAAAATATTGGACAGTGTTTCATTTTTCCATACCCCCAAACTTGAATCACACATTGTCCCCAATGTGTGTATAGAACTATACATAACAATAAGATGATAGGAATACCTGAATGAGTAGATGTGGGGCATATCATACCCCCAAACTTTATTGAAAAAACACATGTCTTAGAAAAGAGAGTGATACTCCAACCAAATACAAGTAAAGTGCAACACATTGTTGTAAAAATATAAACTAAGAATGAAACAACAATGGAGAAGATAAACCGGGAGGGAGATCATGTACCCTGGCCAGATGGAGGACTCGAGCGCATATTGCCTGTGCTTTAACCTATGTAGCTGACTCATTTAGTCAAAATATGTGGGATCCGTCAAACCAACAGAATCCACATCCTTGATGCGCTCAGTGCTCTCTGACCTTTAAATTTAAATTTGAAGCACCAATCTTTTCTTCTCTTGGACCAAAGAGAATAAATTTTACCTACAGAAAGGTAATTCAGAATGTTTGCATATCGAGGTAGATCCCTCTAAATATTCTCAAACAGTTTCTCATCCGGAAGGGAATTATGAATTGGAATAGGGTGAGGTGAATACCCAAGAAGGTTTTCTACCTTGATGGTCTCTTTTTTTTTTCTTCTAAAAGTACTAAAAAACTACTGTCCTGACTAAGAGTGGATGATGAAGGAACCTCAGTGCTCAGTTCCTCGCCTTTTGCCCGATGTAGAGCTTGTGGTGCCTCAATTTGCTCCTCCTTTCTCTCTTCCACGTGAGTTTCGACCACTTCTCCATTCTTCATTGTGGTGATGGCTTGCTCATGATAAGAAGTACACTCATCCACCATGTAGTGTCCATCAAGATTGGCCACCGACTGTCTTTGAAGCTCTTCTTCTTCTCTATTGAGCTGGTTCATGATTTGTTCAGAGTGAGCATCAACCCTGGCTTCCATCTCGGTGAAGAATTAAGGGGTATATTTTTCCTGGTGAGACTTCATAATCTGAGTCTGAGAGTCTATTATTTGATCCATCTTGCTTATAACTTTCATCATCTGATCTTGAAAGTTAGAACTCATCGGAGGAGGTGGTTCAGCCTGAGATTGCTGACGTGGCAACCAGTAGATGGGAGATGGCTCCTCTTCATGAGCATCCTCTTGGCTTCTATCTCGGCGAAGAATTGAGGAGTATATTGTTCCTGTTGAGACTGTTGTTGTGGAGGCCAGTAGATGGGAGATGGCTCCTCTTCGTGAGCTTATATCTTGGCAATGGATTCAGAGTGAGAGTTCAATGTCTAACTAAGAGAGGTCACTGTCTGAGTGAGTTTCTGATTGATCTCACCCATAAGTTTCAATACTTGAGCTTAAACATCAGAATCTGACTGAGGAGATGGTGTAGCCTGAGAAGAAGTCTGCCAGTTATCCTCAAAGTTAGCACAATATGGAGATGATTGCCATTGCTGGTGGGGAGGATGGAAGTTAGATGGTGGATAGACCGCTTGATCATTGAACTGCAGATATGCCTGATGGTACAGTTCATGAAATTGTGAAGCATAATTTTCAGGAGCTCAAGCTTGCCAAGAGATATTAGACTGGTCCTTCATGCTGGGTTATAGGAATCAGAGTAAAGGTCATTCCTTGGTCTAGAGAACTGTGTGTTCATGCTCATAAGAATAATTAGAAAATTGTCCTGCAGTAGGACAATCTTTAACATGGTGATAATGACTGTAGCAATATGAACATGGTCCACAGAGTGTTGGAATGCCTCCCCACATGAACTAAATTGACAAAAATAAAATAAAATAACAAAAATTGAAAACAAAAAATAAAAATAAAGAAACCAAAATTTTTTTTTAAAAAAAAACAAGAATCAAGTTAATTTCAATCTTTAAAACTTAATAACATAATCGTTTGCAGTCCTCGGCAATGGCGCCAAAAATTTATATGCTTTTTGTTTACCAAAATATATCAATAATAAAATTAACTAGCAATAGAACGAATCCTTGTAGGATAAGGTTATAGAGAGGGTGTCGAACCTCAAAGACTGCGTAGGTATTGTTATCAAGCTTTTCAAGATTAAATATAACTTAATTAAAAGATGTTTGATTTGCTTTTTCAAAAAACAAATATAAAAGTAAAATGACATAAATGTAAAGAGAAGAGTGATGAGATAAATAATAGGGGATTGATTTCATCACTCACCGCATAACAATGGTCAATCATAAATTAACAAGGAAAATTCATACTATGCATGATATAGGGCTCGTCTCACTCGAGTAGTCAAGAAATTATCTCTAAAGAATAAGTATAATCCATCTTCAGTTGGCACGGACCGTCCACCTAACCACTAAGATGTGGTACGACCCGTCTTCCCTAGGTATGGATTAGCTACGTCTTTAAAAGGATAGACACAATCAATGAAATAGCATAACCCATCTTCGGTTGGTACGAACTGTGTACCTAAATTACATTAAACTAGGGTGTAGGATTGAGTTTCCTAGACATGGTCTATCTAACCCTCTTGATCATATATCAATTAAATCGTTGTATAAAAATCATTCACATAATCAAAGAAAATATGAAGGATTGAGTTTAATCAATATAAAAGACTTTCTAAGACAAGAAAAGAAATTCATACTGATTGAATATATAAACATTAAGATCAATTCTCAAAGTTATACAACCATCATGCATATAGAAAATACCAAATTAAAATACAATTAAACCATTGTTACTTGGAAAAGGCTACATCAACACCCTTGTAAGAATTTTGCCACTCATTGTGGTCCTGGGATGGCCTCCTGCCATATTCTTCTCCTCTTCAACTTGTCAAGCCTCCAAGAAGAATTTTCTGTCTAAAGTTAAGCACAAGCACACCTTCTCTTGAAGCTTATGGGCCTATTTATAGAAACTAGAAGAGGCCTAGAAGCTCTTGAAATTCCATAAAAATCGTCTCTTGAGTCTTCTTGTCCAAGTAGGAGATTGAAACCTCCATCCAAGTAGAGAAAGGATTCCAAATTCGTCCAAAATTGCGGTCTTTTATTGTACGGCAATTTTGGCATAGTAAATGTCCGAATTGGGAAAATGTTATTTCTGACATATTTGTTTTATTTTTTATTAGCTTCCCAACGCCAGAAATTTCATTGCAATACAATATTTGATGCAAAATTTATGATCTAAACACTGAGACATGTGCAGAATCCAAATTTCAATCCAATATGATTTTGACTCTTATTGGAGAAATTCCGATTTAATCATTCTCTTGATTTGATTAAACTTAACCACATCATAGAAGTCTTCTATTATGATTGCTTAAGCTTAAACATATCTTCTAGGTCTTCTCAAAGTGTGCTTTAAGCCCAAAATCAATAGAATTAATTGCATCTTTATTTACAACCTGAAAACAATAAAACAACACAAAATCAAACAAATAACAATGCTAAGGTATTAACATATATAAGTTAAAGAGCTTGAATGTGCAACATTCAACGCTTATCAGCTACATTCTGTTGACAAAGTGTTTCAAGATGTTCAAGGAAGATTTTGTGCAGATTCCAACTCAGAGAAGTCGGATCCCAAGTTTCTGTCTGGACGGCCTAGTCCTGTGTCTGGACGCCCATCAGTGTCGAGAAGCTTTGAATAGTTCAAGGTTACATCCGTCCGGACGCATTTCAGGGTTCGAGAAGAATTAGGCTTGATAAGTGCTGAATGTTACAAATTCAAGCTCCTTAATTTACATATGTTATGCTCTTAGTTTTGTTATAATTTGATGTTTTGTGTTATTTTTGTGTTTTCTTGTATTTTACAGGTTTTGAAAGAAAATCCATCAAATTCTAAGATTATATCGAAGTCGGCTAACTCACTTTTGGATAGATTCAATTCCAATCAATTTTGAATTTAAGGAAAGAGAAGTCGGCAAAAATTCGTTATTTTTGAAAAGAATCTAGAATGAGCACGTTTCAGTAATTTAATCATAACTTTCGGCTCAAGAATTGGATTGCAACAAAATTGTTGGCGTTGGAAAAATAAGACAAAATGAAAACAATATGTCAGAAAACGAAAAGATAGCAAATCTGTAAGAATTTTGGAATCCTTTTCCTACTTGGATGGAAATTTCAGAAAACAAAAAGACTTGTAATTATTTTATTTGGACTAGAAGACCTATTTATAATTGTTCTAGGATTTCTAGAGCATCTAGAGCTTCTCTAATCCCTATAAATAGGCCTCTAGCCTTTGAAGAAAAACACACAAGCTTTGAGGAAGAATCAAAGACTACATCAAGAAGGAGGTTCTTTCTAGTTTTTATTTTCTTTCTTCCTTTATTTATTTTCTGTATGTATATAATTTTAGTTTATATAAGTTGTAACTAATACTTTAGTTAGGGCTCGATTGAAGCCCTAATCATGTCTTTTTAAGTTTTTCAATTTGTTTTGCTACAATTTATATATTGATTCTTAACTTGATTAATTCTAATTTCTTAAATTCCTCGCATGTTTATGTTTGGCCATCATATGCATGTAGTATGATTTGTTATTTATGTCAATTTGGATGACCGAATCCTGGGCATAATAGAGTAACGAAAGAACCCCGACATAGGTTCTTGGATTAATCAACATAAAGACAACTAGAATAGATACTATATTCTAATCTGAGATACCATACCTTTGTTGCTTAGGGAAATCAATAGCTTTAGGAGAAGATATCATTCCCTTGTGGCTGGTAAACATTAAGTATCATGTTATGATTGTAGTATTGTGCATATTGTGAATCTTAATTGAGTACGATTAGCGGTGGATATCGAAGCCCTACCCTACCTTACTTCTATTATATTTTCGCAATATTTTTGTCGCTTTTTCTTTTATTAGATCTTATTAATATTTTTATTTATTTTCACTCATCATAATTATTTAGGAAATCTTTTAAGCATAATTTACCAATCCTCGTGGGAATGATCTCGTATTTGCCAACTATATTATCGTTTTGATCTTGTGCACTTGCGAGTAAAACGTACAAGTATTTGCCTATTTATTTAGGTATATTTTGTACAACAAGTTTTTGGCGCCGTTGCCGGGGATTGTGTTTTTAAAATTTTCCTTTATTTTAGTTATTTTTGTTTATGTTCATCGAAAAAAAAAAAAAAAACATATTCAAAGTTGAGGAAGACATGGCAGAAGTACGTGTAGAGAATCCACCCGAGTGGAAGCCGATGAAGAGTTCCTTCATACCACAAAATCCAAATCAGCCCTCTTGCATTGCTTTTCAACTAAATGTGCAAACCAATTTTGATTTGTCTCCGTTGCTCAATATGGTTCCACACTATAGAGGCACACCTACAGAGGATCCATATCTACACATTCGGGACTTCTTTGATCTTTGCAAAACTCAAAACTTCCATGGCTTAAATGCGGAAGGAATCAAGTTAATTCTCTCCCCTTTTTCCTTGAAAGATAATGCAAGTTATGGTTGAATTCTTTGGCTGCAGGGTCTATTCACAATTGGGAGGAGTTGACCACAAAGTTCTTGAAAAAGTTCTTTCCAGCCCAACGAACTAGGCAATTGAGGAGGGAGATTCAAACCTTCCAACAAAAAGATGGAGACCTGTTCTTTGAGGTGTGGGAGAACTACCCAACTTATGATAAGGAGTTGTATGCAATGGTTCGGGCTTTAGAGACGTGGCAACACTATCTATGGCCTAAGGAGTTCGTGATTCACAGCGATCATGAGTCCTTGAAACACTTGAAGGGCCAACACAAGCTAAACAAAAGACATGCGCGATGGGTGGAGTTCATAGAGACGTTTTCATACGTCATTCGGTACAAGCAACGTAAGGAGAATGTAGTCGCCGATGCACTTTCTCGCAGGTATGCCTTACTCTCCACACTTGATGCAAAATTGCTTGGTTTTGAACACATTAAAGAATTATATGCTGAAGACCACGAATTTTGTGAGGAATATCGAGCTTGTGAGAAAATCGCCTCTGGTAAGTTCTTTAGACTTGATGGATTCCTATTTCAAGAAAATAAGCTATGCGTGCCTAATTGTTCTATGAGGGAGTTATTAGTGCAGGAATCACATGGTGGGGGATTAATGGGACATTTTGGAGTTGCAAAGACTTTGGCTATTTTGCAGGAACACTTCTATTGGCCTCACATGAAACGAGATGTCGAACGGATTTGTGGTAGATGTGTCACATGTAGGCAAGCTAAATCCAAAGTGCAGCCCAACGGTTTGTATACTCCTTTACCAATTCCTAGTGAGCCTTGGATTGATATTTCAATGGATTTTGTGTTAGGATTGCCTAGGACTAAACATGGAAGAGATTCAGTTTTTGTGGTCATGGATAGATTTTCTAAAATGGCACATTTTATTCCATGTCACAAAACGGATGATGCTTCGCATGTTGCTGATTTGTTCTTTAGAGAGATTGTGAGATTACATGGCATGCCTAGGACAATTGTTTCGGATAGAGATGCTAAGTTCTTGAGCTATTTTTGGAAGACTTTGTGGTGTAAGCTACTAAGCTATTGTTTTCCACTACTTGTCATCCACAAACTGATGGTCAAACTGAAGTAGTAAATAGGACTTTGTCTACTCTATTAAGGGCAATCATTAGAAAGAACATCAAAACATGGGAAGAATGTTTACTACATGTTGAGTTTGCATATAATAGAGCTGTTCATTCTGCTACCAAATTTTCGCCATTTGAAATTGTGTATGGGTTTAATCCTTTAACTCCATTGGATTTGTCTCCTTTACCTTTGACGGAGCACATTAATTTAGATGGCAAAAAGAAAGCTGACTTTGTGAAGCAGATTCATGAGAAAGCAAGACTCAACATTGAGCGAAGAACGGAACAATATGCCACACAAGCCAACAAGGGACGTCGCAACCTGGTTTTTGAACCCGGAGATTGGGTTTGGCTGCATATGAGAAAAGAAAGATTCCCGGTGAAAAGACGTTCCAAATTGCTCCCAAGAGGAGATGGCCCTTTTCAAGTCCTCGAGCGTATCAATGACAACGCTTACAAGCTAGATTTACCTGGTGAGTACAATGTAAGTACCACTTTTAATGTTACTGATTTGAGTCCTTTTGATGTAGGTGATGATTTGAGGGCAAATCCTTTTCAAGAGGAGGGGAATGATGGAGATCAAGGCACCGCTTCGAAGGATCTCGTTCAAGTACCAATTGGGCCGGTTACGAGAGCACGAGCAAAGAAGTTCAAGGATGTGCTCAACGGACTCATCCAAGAGTTATGGGCTCAAGCAAATTCGGGGAGGCCCATTGAGCATGATCCACGTGGGCAACAAAGAATTGTCACCTTGATTCAAGTTCTAGAAGGATCCGGTCAAGGCTAAGAACTGATGAGATTGTTCGTTAATTTAGAAGGATCGGATTGCATGACTTATTTTCTTTACCTACCTAAGATCTTTATTTATTTTCTTTCCTTGCTAGGAATTGATTTGGACTTTATTTTCTTTCCTTGCTAGGAATTGATTTGTTTACTTATTAGGATTAGAACTACTTTCTCCGCAAGTAATTTTCTTGTATAAATAGGTGTACCTACCATGTAATGGAGGGACATTGATGATTCATAAAAACTTGTGAGGTTTTATTCTCTTTGGTTCTTTGAAGAACTACTCGAACTTATCAGGATTTCCCGTGGCGTTCATCTCGACTTATCAAACGGAATTTCCACCACCGTTTGTGGCGTCTTCCTTATACCGAGGTTCTTGTTTGTCATAAACAACGGGTCGAGGTTTTTCCATTCGAATCTGTCCTTAGAACGGTCTTGGGTTCCCTTTCGTTGTTGGGTCTCGTTATTCTTGACGGGGTTCACATCATCAATGGACTTCTTTAGCTTAGGGCTCCCTAAGCTAGACTTCGCGGGTTGATCAAATCACACACAAACATCGTAAGAGAGCTAGCAAATCTAACTATCTCTGGCTAAACACCCTTTCTTAGTACACTGAAATTCACTACCGAATTCTTTAAATAATACGAGCCTAGAGACCTCTACTTATAGTCTTTAGAAAACGTATTACAACACTGATTCAGAGTTCTCTAGGTGGCGTCAGGACTTAGATAGAGAGCGTTCGGACGGCAAGCAGTTACCTACTTCCATAACGCGCTTCACGCATTTCTTCATTAAACTTTAGTCTCCGAGTTCGGATGGTGTTGCCCTAGCATTCGGATGGTTGCATGCTATCTTCGGCAATAGTGTCTACTGAACTGTGCAGAATCTTCTTGAACACTGATGGGCGTCAGAATGTTTATCAGGGCCGTCTAGACGGCAACTAGAGAACTGACTTTTGCTGAGTTGTAAACTACGCAGAATCTTCTTGGAATCCAGAAATTGCCTTCTTGATGCTTGTGACACTAATACTTGTCATATTAAGGCATTCCCATAGTTGAGAAAATATTCTCTAAATATTTTGAAGACTTTGAATAATTACGGTGTCCTTATTTCAGTTGTACACTAACATGGCAGTGATTTTGTCAACAGAATGAAGCCAATAAAACTAACAAATATGAAATTGTGATTTGAGATATGATTTGATGAGTTTTGATGCCTACTATGGTTGGGATTTAAATTATGCAAATTGTTGTCGAGAAGAAAGACATGTTGATTTGTTTACGTTTTTTTATGAGAAGCTATGTGTTAAAAGTATGACCATGAAATGTAAATGTATAAGATTTGAGCATGAAGCATGAAGCATGAAGCATCAAGCATGAGCATGGATTTGAGATAAATGCATAAGACAAGATAAGAATCGAGGCAAGCCTCCAACATTGTACAAATGGACAAGTAAGTGAGGGTGAAAAATTGAAATGACTTCTAAAACAAAGTAAGTGTGTCTGTGCACTTAGTGTGAACAAAAATAACAATGCAGAAATTAAATGATACAAGAATTTTTGTTAACGAAGTGGAAAACTCAATATGAGAAATACCACTTCGGGGTAGCCAAACCCAAGATATCCACTATTCAGAAGACAAGACTAGTTACAAAGTAGTAGCACTCACATACCCCTAATGCAATGGTCATACCTTGCACTCTAACGTGTAACCCAACATGAACGCCTCCCAACCAAATCTCCTACCTGAAGGGGTCTTCAATGGAATCCTTTACCTTAGGGCCAACCCTTAAGATAGACTTCAGAATAAGCGCAGTGACAGCACACACAACAACAGCCTTAGAGAGATCAACTCAGCACAATAATCTCACAATATAGCTCTCTAAGCACTAATGGAATTCAATACCGAATTATTGCTGTTCTCAAGCCTAGGGACCTCTATTTATAGGCTCAGGGTTCAAATGAGCTTTTGGCTTGATAAAAACTAGGCGCCGTCCGAACGGTAGTCATGGGCCGTCCAGACAGACAACTGTGCGATCGATTTCCCTCTGTTTTTGACTCACGTCCAGACGACAGTGCCCTGTCGTCTGGACGGTCGCACTTCCACTGCAAGGAATTTCCATATAAAGGCTTCGCGCGTCTGGACCAGGAGGATGGTCGTTCGGATGGTTGATTTGATACACGCAATTTCAAAAGGATAACACAAATGTCTCAAAAAGAAACTACATCAAGAAAAGAAAAAAAATCAGGATGCATCAGCCATCGGTGCATCGTCCTCGTCATCACTGCTGGACGGGTGGTGGAACTTGAGACACTCCCGGAGATCAATCTGATTTTGCCACACACGGAGGTTGATTGAGTGAACCTCATGCTGCATGGTTGAGATGGATTGCTGCATCGATGACATGGAGAGCTGCATAGAACTCATGCCCCCCTGAATAGCGGCCAATGCCTCCATAATCTGTGAATAGCTGACATCCGGCTGTGGTGGTAGAACAGTTTGAAAAGAGGACGCCACATCTGGTATGCCGACAGGAATAGGAGGAGGCGGGGGCACATCATCATCCAGCTCATCACGCCGCAGCTGAGCATTGCACTTCATCAGAGTCTGCTTGCTGATCGGATCTTTGGCTCACCAGCAATACTGATGCCTGACTGCAGAATCTGTGTGAGCAAGCAGCTAAATGGAAGACCGGCATTTCCCTCATCACAGGTGATGTGTGTTTTAATGAGTACTCGCAAGCACACAAATCGTTTGCAATATAGTGTGTGCAAGTGCGAGATCGAATCCACAGGGAAATGGTCAAATGTTGGTGTCTTGTTTAATCAACTTCATTTTAACCTAGTTCCAAAGGTTTGAGGATTGATTCAAGAGTAAAAGACTAAACAAAAGAGATGAAATGAAATGTGCAAATTAAAAGGAACTGCTAAGGAATCTACCAAACCAAATCCAACAACTCACACTTCTTGGTTTCTACTTGAACACCCAAAGAACATTAAGCTTAGGATGGCATTCAAGTTTCTCAACTATATATTTTTGAACCATTGAATGAATCCAACTCAAAGATAAATCACAAAGAGTACCCATTTGAAATCAAATCATCCAATGTATCCATTCAATGAACAAATCACAATGGATATCATCATTCAAACCGATAAAATAATGTATCCATCAGTTGAAACACATTAAATGTCCTATATCTACCAACAACCACATTCATTGCAAAAGATAAAGCATTTAAATGAATGAAACTTGAATAACAAATATGATATATCATCAAATGTGCAAGTATTATAACAAGAGTGTGAGTGTCATCATTGGAAAGGTTTCATCCTCAACCTTAGTTGAGGTTACTAGCCTTCCATGACTAAGAACACCACAAGAAAATGAAGAACAACCATGAAAATAAAAGGAAAGCTTTACAAAAAGAAAGTGTCTAAGAACAAAAGCTACTGGAATATACTACAAAATGCACGAAATTAAACCTAGCTACTGTTCTCTGAACTCTCCTAACAAGGAGGTATGGCTATGGCTTTTATAGAAGGAAATTAGGGCTAGAAACCCATGTAAAATGACTCCTCTAACCCCCTCTAGGGTTCCTCTCTTGCTAGAGACAACCAAGGTCATGCAACCAGCGTGTTCTGCTGTGAAAATCAGAGGGAGAACTGCTTTTTGTCATGGAGAAGCTCCTGATTGGGTGTTCTGGCGCGCTTTTGCAAAAGTAAGTTCTGGGAAATTTTGATCGACCGACTTTTATTCGATCGATCGACTTCGGGCAAAATTCGATCGATCGACTTTTAAGTTCGATCGATCGAGTTCTTCAAAACTTCCGAATTTTCCAAGCAATTCCACATGAATTTTGCCATTCCTCACTTATTAACCTACAAAACATAAAAACACAAAAACTAACCAAAACATCAGAAAATACACAAGGCTGTCTAACTTATGTAAATCAAGGGGTCCAAATACACAATACTTGACACTCATCAAATACCCCCAAACTTACATTTTGCTAGTCCCTTACCAAAAACAAAATGGAAAACAAAATCAAAGCATGAAACATAAGTCCTCTTTTGTGGGAGAAACGATTGCATTTAGCATATGCAACAAGTCTTTTAAACCCCTAGGACTCCCTAGTGGACGAGTGAAGTCTCGTGAGGGTTTGCCAGAAATGATACCCACAAACATTGAAGTACTGAATTATCAATTGAGCAAAAATCATCATTCAAACACATGGTTCACACATCATGAGTATATTTAACAAAATGAATATCATATTATCATGTTATCAAAAATCGATCAACTCATAGATGAAAAATTGAGACAACACATGTTCAAAAGTGTAAGGTGTGAATAACATAGAGTCATGGGGTTTCAATTTTCCTCAAAGCACATATATCCAAAAATTTGCAGGACTTCCATCAAATAACCAAGGCTTATCTTACGTTTATTATTATTTATTTATTATTTTTGTGTCGGCTGTGCAATGCTTGACTCCATTAAGCTTTCTAATTGACCCATGTAACGAGTGTTGGGCCAGTGACTCCCAAACCAGATAGTTTTAGGGCACTAGATGTAAAAACATCCATAAGGGCTTAATTACTCAAGTCAAAAAGGCTACGAAGTCAAACTAGCCAAACAATCATCCAAGCTGAAATTCTCATCTTTTTACGCGAACACCCAATGCTTAATGAGGCAAGGGGCCCGGTTACTCAATGAGAAGTCAAATTGGTGATATTATTCTAAGCAGAATTTTTATTTTTATTTTTTATAAATATATATATATATATATATATATATATATATATAACAATAAGCCAAGGTTTCATCAACAAGTCATCCTACAAATCTCAAGATACATTATTTTTAATTCAAATCTCATACCCCACAGAAACAATGCTAATGTGCTTGTGATAAACAATTTAAACATGTCAAGTCTCTCTAATCCAAAGATGAGTCAAAAGATCTCAGATTTTAATGATATGCAAAATTCAAAATGTTAAACAAACCAATGAGATGCAAACCATAGTAAGATGTAACCACGCTCAACTAGCAATAAGGTATATATATTTACAAGTATTAACAAAGCAAACATAAAATGAAAACAGACAGAAATGTCTACCCCACCCCCAAACTAGAATAACACATTGTCCCTAATGTGGCTAGAGATACAATATCGAAATGGTGATGCAAGTTGGGCACATTGCAAGAGAAGCGCTCCCCCAAACTTGAACAGCAGACACTGTCCTGAAAATGACAACTAAAACACAAGAAATAAAATCAAATGATAATGAAAAATGATGAGGGTTGCCTCCCACAAGCGCTAAGTTTTCAGTCTTCAGCCTGACTTTCCATCCTGACGACAATCACTCCGAGTAACTCGGATCCTCTAAAAGGGTAGTCTCAACCTCCGAGCTCTGTAACTCTGAAAATGGCTTCATGCGTTGCCCGTTCACCTTGAACGCGCTGCCATTTTTTGGATCCTCAATCTCAATAGCCCCATAAGAAGACACTGATCGAACTATGAAAGGGCCTGTCCATCGAGATCGGAGCTTCCCTGGAAATAGATGCAGACGTGAATTGTAAAGAAGGACTTTCTGACCGGGCTCAAAGAATCGCATCAATATGTTCTGGTCATGAACCTTCTTCATCCGTGCTTTGTACATCCTAGCACAATCATAAGCATTGTTCCTCAGCTCTTCCAATTCATTGAGTTTGAGCTTCCTCTGTGAGCCAGCCCTGGTAAGATCGAAATTCAGCTGCTTAATGGCCCAGTAGGCTCTATGCTCCAACTCCACAGGCAGGTGGCATGCTTTCCCGTACACGATACGGTAAGGTGACATGCCAATCGACGTCTTGAAAGCTGTCTGGTACGCCCATAATGCATCGTTCAACCGGAGAGACCAATCTTTCCTTGACGAGTTCACCGTCTTCTCTAAAATCCTCTTGATCTCTCTGTTTGAAACCTCCACTTGTCCACTCGTCTGAGGGTGATAGGGAGTGGCAACCTTGTGCGTGATGCAATATTTCTTCATCAACTGCTCGAAGACCCGATTGCAGAAATGCTTTCCACCATCACTAATAATTGCTTGAGGAGTACCAAATCGAGCAAATAAAGTGTCTTTTAAAAACTGAACCACAACTCTGTGGTCATTGGTCTTGCAGGCAACCTCCTCCACCCATTTGGACACGTAGTCCACTGCAAACAGAATGTACAGATAGCCGAAGGAGAGTGGGAAAGGTCCCATGAAATCGATGCCCCAAACATCAAAGATCTCGACATTAAGAATGGGGTTGAGGGGCATCATATTTCGGCGTGAAATACTCCCTAGCTTCTGACAGCGCTCGCATGAAACACAATAAGTGTGAGCGTCTTGAAATATGGTAGGCCAGTAAAAACCACACTGCAAAATCTTTGCAGCGGTCTTCTTTGCACTGAAGTGGCCTCCACAGGCATGATCATGACAGAAGGAGATGACGCTGGATTGGTCAGGCTTGGGAATGCATCTCCTAATGATCTGATCGGGACAATACTTGAACAAGTAAGGATCGTCCCAGAAAAAATTCTTCACCACGGACATGAATTTGGACTTATCTTGCCGCCCCCAATGCAAATGCATTTGACCGGTGACAAGATAGTTCATTATGTCAGCAAACCATGGTGAGTGAGCATGAACAATATGCATCAACTGCTCATTGGGGAAGGTCTCAGAAATGGGGATGGCTTCTTCCGTGAAGTCCACGGTAATCCTCGAGAGATGATCAGCCCCACGTTTTCGGAACCCTTCTTGTCCCGAATCTCAATGTCGAACTCTTGTAAGAGCAAAATCCACCGGATGAGGCGTGATCCGAGTAGATGATGACTTTCGATCCTAGTAGGTAGGATCGAAACTTATCCAGAGCAAATACGACTGCCAGCAGCTCCTTCTCAGTGGTCGAATAATTCAGCTGGGCGTCGTTCAGAGTTCGACTTGCATAATAAATGACGTGGGGAAGTTTGTCAATGCGCTGCCCCAACACAGCTCCAACGGCGTAATCTGACGCGTCACACATGATCTCGAAAGGTGTACCCTAGCTCGGGGGCCGAATGATGGGTGTGGACGTCAGAATTGCCTTCAAGGCCCCAAATGCCTTCTTGCAGTCCTCGTCAAAAATGAAAGGGGCCTCCTTCACCAACAGTTTGCACAAGGGCCGGGCGATCTTGCTGAAGTCCTGGATAAATCGCCGATAAAATCCTGCATGGCCCAAAAAAGAGCGAACCTCTTTCACCGTCCGTGGGGGCGGAAGGTTGGATATCAAATCTACCTTCGCCTTGTCTACTTCAATCCCCCGACGAGAGATGACTTGCCCGAGCACAATTCCTTGCTGTACCAAAAAGTGGCACTTCTCCCAATTGAGTACCAGGTTCTTCTCTTTACACCTCTCCAAGACTAATGTGAGGTGGTGGAAACACTCCTCAAAAGATGACCCAAAAACCGAGAAGTCGTCCATAAATACCTCCAGGAAACGCTCCACCATATCAGAAAAGATGCTGATCATGCACCGCTGAAAAGTAGCGGGTGCCATATAAGCCAAAGGGCATAGGTCGGTAGGCGAACGTCCCAAACGGACAAGTGAAGGTCGTCTTCTCTTGGTCTTCAGGGTCTACAGGGACCTGGTTATATCCATAATAACCATCCAAAAAACAGTAATACTCGTGCCCGGCCAACCGCTCCACCATTTGATCAATGAGCGGAAGAGGAAAGTGATCTTTCCTGATGGCGGTGTTCAGCTTGCGGTAGTCGATGCCGACTCTCCATCCAGACTGTACTCGAGTTGGGACCAACTCCCCTTCCTTGTTCTGCACGACCGTTACTCCAGCTCGCTTGGGCACTACATGATTGGGGCTCACCCATTTGTTGTCAGAGATTGGGTAGATGACTCCTGCATCCAATAACTTGATTACTTCTCCTCTGACGACTTCCTACATGACCGGGTTTAGCCTTCTCTGTGGCTCCCTCGATGGTTTGGTGTCTTCCTCCAGATGTATCTTGTGCATAACCACCGAGGGGCTGATTCCCTTAATATCCTCTATGGTCCAACCTATAGCTTCTTTGTGCTCTCTCAATACGTCTAACAATTTCTCCTCCTGAGAAGCATGTAGATCCGAAGCTATGATTACAGGCAAAGTTTCGGCTGGACCTAGGAACTTATACTTAAGATTGTCCAGCAGGGGCTTAAGTTCCTTCTTAGGAGGCTCAGGTACTGTTCCCTCCAAACTCTAAAAGGGCATTTGCTTGCTCAAGTAACTTATCCAAGTCCAGATCCTCTCCGAACTGAGCAAAGCATGCCTCCAGGGGGGTCTTTGGTGCTTGATTCTTCCTCTATGATCTCCTCAATCAAGCAGGCACTTCCGATCTCATCACATTCCCTCGGCCTTTTGCTGATGTCAAAGATGATCAGCTCCACTGTCATATTGCCGAAGGAGATCTTCATTACCCCCGTCCTACAGTTGATCAAGGCGTTAGCCGTAGCTAAGAATGGTCGCCCTAGGATTACCGGAATCTAAACTCCAACGTTTTGTACTGGCTCGGTGTCAAGCACTATAAAATCCATGGGGAAATAAAACTTGTCCACCTTGATCAAAACATCCTCCACTATTCCCCGTGGTATCTTAACTGATCGGTCAGCCAACTGCAGTGTCATGGAGGTGGGCTTCAATTCTCCTAACCCCAATTGCAGGTAAACTGAATAGGGCAAGAGATTGACACTGGCTCCAAGGTCTAGCAGTGCCTTCTCAATGTGGCTGATGCCTATTGTGCAGGAAATAGTAGGACATCCGGGGTCCTTATACTTGATAGGCAGCCTACATTGGAGGATTGAGCTGACTTGCTCGGTCAAGCAAACTCCTTTCGGGACATTGGTTTTCCGTTTTACAGTTACCAAATCCTTCAAGAATTTAGCGTAAGACTGCACTTGCTAGATGGCATCCAAGAACGGGATGTTGATCTGTACTTGTTTGAACACCTCCAGAATGTCCTCGAACTTTCCTCCCTTCTTTGGCGCGAGAAGTCTATCAGGGAATGGCGCCTTAGGTATGAACGACCTAGGAGGAGTCTCTATGGTCGGAGCTAATGTAGATGGCTCGGCATCTCTCTTCTCTACGCTCCTGCTTCCTTGTTCTTCTTGTGCAGCAGGGTTCTCCTCTAGGTGAACCACTTGTCTACTTGTTTCCCTGATCTCAGTGTGACAACGGCTTGCACATGCTCCAGCCCATGCACTGCATTTGATGAACTTCCCTCATGGAACTGTAACTTTGGATTTGGCACACGCTGACTAGGGAGCTTTCCCTTTCTCTCTCTCTCCCAGGTGACTAGCATTTTGCCCGATCTGGGTTTCCATCTTGGCAATAGCTTGAGTGTTCACCATGGTAGCATTCTTCACGTCATTGATGGATTGGCCTGTAAGCTGGATGAAAGCTTTAAGAGTGTCTTCCAAAGAAGACTGTGAAGAAGAGGTAGGGGCTTGGTATGATGGTGCTGGCTGGGATGGACGGCTTTGATGGTGAACCGGCTGATGAAATCCAGGGGGGTATTGAGTAGTGGATTGGTGAGGAACTCCCCCTTAAGTCATAGGCTGGTTCTGCTTCCAAGAAAAGTTAGGGTGGTTCCGCCACCTTGGATTGTATGATTCGGAGAAAGGTCCATTGGCTTGCTTCCTATAATCGTTGAAAGCGTTCACTTGCTCCATTGGTGACTCGACAAAAGCTTCTCATGTATCTTTTCTGGTTTATTAGTTCATTGTGCCTTGATGAATTATTCTTACATGTGGTGGAGAACAAAAGTCTGACATATGTAAGGTTTTCCTACTCATTTTTTTATTGATTGATAGTTGCTTTTCTCATGAGATGACTCCATGCACTATCCAAGGCTTCCCAAAGGTGTGTATTTTCCTCTCTGACCTTTTGCTTCTGGGTACTCTAAACAAGAGAGAGGTTTTTGACAAGATGGTCAAATTGACCAAGATGCTAGTTGAACCTAGAACCTAAAAATTGTGGCACTCTCTAGGTTGCAGCATAAAAAAAAAAATCAAGCAATTACTCTTATGAATTCTGTGCTATGTACATTCACTGCTTATGTGATGAATTTGCAATATACCTTGTCTGTAGTGCCCCAGATTTTAAGTAATTAAATAAAATGTCTTAAATTGGAATTTAAGACTGAGTAAAATAGACAAGTCTAGAATTGACGTTCAATTCTCGAGACTCGACATTCGAATGGCTTAATATTGTAGGAAACAATATTCACGCCCAACTATTAATAAAATACGTAGCTTTAAACACGATATTTTAATCTCCGATAAATAATAAGGAATACCTTGGTCTTATTATTTATAAACCATGATTTTTATAAATAAAGGATAATATTATTAGACTCCAATAATATTACAGGATTAATAAAATAGAAAGACTGAATTATTCAGTGGGCTAATAATATTAATGAATAATATTATTATATAATATTTACTGTGTATAATATTCTCATGTAAAATATATATATATATATATATATATATATATATATATATATATATATATATATATTTATGGTGCTATAATATTATTGAGATAATAATATTAATAATGAAACAAACTAGACTCGAAACGGACATAGATTATAATCTTAATGAATTATACATAATGGTAAAGACCTAATGTAAAATATCCACGGATAAAGTATCTCAAGATATTTTTATAGAAGATATTTTTATAAGAGATATTTTATAGGAGATATTTTTATGAGAGATATTTTTATAAGAGATATTTTTATGGAAGATATTTTACTAAACTTAATGATTAAGAAAAAAAAAATATTCCCTCTGCTCTTCAATATAACCGGACGCACCCCTCTTCCTTCATTATTTCTTTCTTCTTACTTCTTCCTTCTTCGTTTCTTCTCCTTTCTTCTTCTTTCCTCTTCTTCCCGCCGAACACAGAGATGAGAAAGTGAGATTGAGAGATTGAGAGGGAGAGATGTGAGAGATTAGGAGAGTGAGAGATGAAACACAGAGAGAGAAGAGAGTGGAACTGAGAGAGAGATCAGAGAGTGAGACCGAGAGATCCGGAGAGAGATGCCGAGAGATTGAGGGAGATCGGGAGATGGAGACCGATTCTCCGGTGGATTAACGCCGGCGAACCCGTAACCGATCAGACTCGAGGAAGAGAACCGGAGGTAACTTGATCCACGAAAACCTGACCCATGGAGACCCGAGAGCTCTGAGGCCCGATCCTCCATGACCGGAGGCTAGAGTCGAAATCTGGTGGTCCCAGTAGCAATTTTCGGCAAGCTCGCTACCCATCGCACCTGTGCAACCCGTGACCGTGAGACCCGTGACCCGTGACCCGTGACCAGCTGAACCCGAGAGGAAGACCCGGTCCTCCATGTGTGTTTTCTGGCGACTTTTCCGGCGAAATCAGTAGCAAATTCCAGTGGATTTTCTAAGAAAATCCCCAAGGTATATAAATCCTATAATTTTGTGGATTGATTTGATTATTGCTGAATTAGGGTTTGATGATTTTTGGGTGTTCTCAATTGATTGTGTTTCAGCTATGCATGGTATTTTGGAATTGATGATTTTGCTTAGAAATGATTTGTGATTTATTGTGTACTTGGTATTGGCCGTGTATCGCCGATTGTGTGTCAGCAGTGGCTATTGGAGTGCTGGCCGATTGAATATGTACATATGGATATTGAGCTATTTGATCAGTTATGAGTGATCTGATTTGGAGTTGCTGTGATGTTGGGTTGTGTTTGATTATTAGTAATTTTATGGTGTTGATTTTTGTTGATAAATTATGGATTGGGGATTCTTCTCTGTTGTTGGATATTGGCAGTGAGTTGTTCCCTGTTTTGGACTAGAGGCTTGACCGAATGGGTGTTTTGGCCGGTTAAGTGTTATTCCCCTATGATTTACCTTGTTTTGATGGTGGCTGATTGTTGATGAGTTTCTAAGTATGTAATTCATGGCTGGGTTTGGGTGTTTGTCCCCCACTCAACCGAGTGTGTCTACTTGGAGATGTGTATTAGGGATTATACGTAGTTGTTGATAATTGATATGTGATATTTTACTCAAGTGCTTGTAATTTCTAGAATTGGATATATCCAAGTGTTATTGGTATTTTGGTTCACTTGTCAAATATAATTTATGTGGTACTTTTATCCTAAAGATGTTAATAGTTTGATATTGATGTTTTAAAAGGAATTCTTTTAAAATGAAAAGGGTTGAATATTATGTAAATGAGTTTTATAATCTAAGAAAATAGATGATGAGTATTGTTGCTGAGTTGTTAAATGCTTTGATATGAAATTAATTATGGAAAATTGAGTATGCTGTTTTGCTATGATTTCTAATATATGTTGGTTGAAATAATTGTTAGTGTTAATATGTTTTAAAACGGATGTTTTGTTAATTGATTTAGTGCTTGGATTGATGTTCCCTAAAAATGATTAGGTTTTGTTAGAAGTGTTAAGTGTTAATATTGATACTTAACCATGTTATGTTAAGTAATAATTAATGTAGATGATGTTCTAAAGATAATTGTTCCTATGTATGTATATATATGTGTGTGTGTGTGTGTGTGTGTGTGTGTGTGTGATTAAGATTCATGTTTAGGCATGAATTCCTAAAAGAAATGTTATTAACCTTCTATGCACATATATGTATGTATTTGATGCAGATGATGAACTGAGATTGCACAAAAGGGCTGTAAGTATAAATTACTTACTGAGGGGTAGTACTGGATTTCAATAGTGTTGTGTTTATGTTTTATTTTAATTGGATGCGTGTGAATGATCATTGCATACAGTTAATAATCAACCTATTAATATTGGGCGCTACGTTTCCCAAAGGTTCAGGATGGGAATAGTGCCTGAAACCGAAAACCCAATAATTCATATTGATTGCTACTGTCTCTCAAAGTGCTAGTGGAGTGACGTGGAACGTACTCTGCTAGTGCGGAAATAAGCTAATCAAAATGTAATGTAGGAGACACGTTGTCGAACGTCTCAAACAAGACGTTAATCGGGTGACAGCTCTAAACGAGAGGAGTGCAATGACTATATTAAATTGTTAAACTTTGCATAGAAAACTGTCATGTCAGCATTATGTTCCTTTAATAACGCATAAATCATGATGTTGTTGAATGACAGTTAGCTCACTGATGGAACTATGGGGTTGTGGTTATAACCACCGTCTCATAGATGTTTGCGCATGTTCTGAAGATTATGGAATGGATTAACTGCTAGCTTAAGAGATTTAAAGCTATTGTTGTTAGATTTTAATTCTTTGTACTTAACAATGTTTGTACTATTTTGTATGTAACATGTTTAGGAATTTACTTGTATTTATTAAGTTTCCATGTATGCTTTTGTGTCATATGTGACACATGTTTCTTTGTAATTAGTGTAAAGAACTTTTAATGTATTTCTAGAGGAATTTCAGTTAAAGCTCTGAATGTATTGTATGGGAATTGTCCCTGATGTTTGAAAAGAAAAAAAAAGATATTCGTATTTTTCCGTTGCGAGATTCATCATCTCTGAATGGTTAATGACACATTGTCCTTCATGGTACAACGCCTTTTTGTAAAAAGCGGGTCGTTACATTGTCCTTCATGAGACAAGTAAAACAATTGGGTGTTGCATGTTGCATCCTAGGGGGAGTGTATCAGATGAGGGTGGCTAGGCCCTAGTAATTAATAAGGTTTGACTTTTGACTAATCTCTCACTGGTTTTCTCTCTTGTCTAGAAAATCTGGTTGCTTTGTGTCATATCAGTGAAAGTCATAGCTTTTGAAAAAGCCTTCACACACACACACACATTGCATGAGTTGAGCAAGCTATTTTCATTATTATGTTTGCAGGGAAATCTTTGCCTATCTTATACTTGTCTATCGACTATATGTTTGCATAATTCTGACTTGCTCTTTGACTGATTTCCCAGGCTGAGATACATGCGTGTGCTAATATACTTGTGAAGGACCTAACCATGCTGCTCTTCTTTCCTCATTTTAGCTTGATGTTTTTATTCAGTCCTTTTTGTTTTTAAACATGTGGACATTATTACTCTGTTTACCCTGGTTCGTCTGAGACCTTTTGGGGGAGTAATTTTTGGTGTGTTTGATTCCTATTACTCTGTTTTACCCTTTGTCCCATGGTGATAAAAAGGGGAAGTAATTTTTGGTGTGTTTGATTCCTATTACTCTGTTTTACCCTTTGTCCCATGGTGATAAAAAGGAGGAGTAATTTTTATTTTTGGACCGGGATTGTATTTTTAACCGGTCAAGTGATTTTTGTCCCATAATAGCCAAAGGGGGAGTTTGTTAGTTTGTAATTCGCTTGATTCTATTGGACAAAATCACTTATTTTTAATGATGCTTTTAAACAGGGTTCCTTATTCAGAGTACTTCCAGAAGATTCTGCACAGTCTACAAGTCAGAAAAATCAAATCCCTTACAGCCGTCCGGACAATGTGATATACCATCTGAACGCCCAACTGTTCAAAGCATCATCCGCCCGGACGACGAGAACTTTCCGTCCGGACCTTCCTCTATGTCGAGAAGCTTCGAACTGCTCCAACTTGCATCCGTCCGGACATTTCAGCAGCACGTCCAGACGACACTCAGTGTTCGACCAGCTATGGGATTTCTTTCCAAAACACAAATGTGGGAAAATCGCTGCAACCGTCCAAACGATGTGGATTCCCGTCCGAACGCGCTCATCCATAAGGCAAGCCGCGCATTCAAAATCCAGACGTCCGGACGCCAGTCTTCATGGTACGAATGCGCAAGCATCTATATGGAAATTGAGTGCATCAAATCAACCGTTCGGACGACCATTCACTTGGTCCGGACGCACGAAGCCTCAATATGGAAATTGCGTGCAGCTGAAGTGTGATTGTCCGGACGACAGGGCAGTTGGTTGATCACACAGTTGTCTGTCCGGACGGGACCTAGGTTTTATCAAGCCAGACACTTAGTTGAGAACAGCAAGAATTCGATATTGAATTCCTTAGTGCTTAAAGAGTTATATTGTAAAGGTATTGTGCTGAGTTAGTCTCTTTGAAGCCATTGATGTGTCTGCTGTTGCTGCGCTGATCTGAAGTCTATCTTAGGGGTTGGCCCCAAGGTAAATGATTCTATTGAAGACCTCTTCCAGTAGGAGACCTGGTTGGGAGGCGTTCGTGTTAGGTTACACGTTAGAGTGCAAGGTACGACCACTGCATCAGGGGTATGTGAGTGCTACTACTTTGTAACTAGTCTTGTCTTCTGAATAGTGGATATCCTAGGTTTGGCTGCCCCAGAGTGGTTTTTCTCTTATTGAGTTTCCACTTCGTTAAAATAATTCTTGTGTTGTTTAAATTCCGCATTAATATTATTTTGTTAACACTTTGTGCCACACTTGTTTATATTAGAAGTCAATTTAATTTTTTCACAAGTAAAACAATTAGGTACTGCATCTTAGGGGGAGTGTATCAGATGAGGGTGGCTAGGCCCTAGTAATTAATAAGGTTTGACTTTTGACTAATCTTTTGTTGATTTTCTCTCTTGTCTAGAAAATCTGGTTGTTTTTGGTCATATCAGTGAAAGTCACACCTTTTGGGAAAAGTCTTCACACACACGCATTGCATGAGTTGAGTAATCTATTTAAATTTTTTGTCTACAAGAAAATCTTTGTGCTGATTGAACTCTAAACTTTCTTTTATATCTCTGCATAGTTTTGAGATGCTATTTGATTGCTTTATCAGTTGATTACACATGCGTGATCTGAAGCTAACTTTAGGAAAAATAATTTCTGCAAATTTTCCCTTAGTTTCAGTCTTTTCAGTGTGAAGAGTCCAGGCAGTCTCTCTTTACGTCCAGACATGTGTGGCTCAAACGGCCGGACAGTAATGTTACACGTCCGGACGCTCGCGGCTCCGACTGCCGGACGGTAAGGTTACACGTCTAGACGCGCGTGACCTGTCGCATGTTTACAAGGCAACCCGCATCCAGACGGGTTAATGAGTCGTCCAAACGGGGACCACACTGGTTTTAAAAACCCTAGTCGCCGCATTTTTCAGCTAGCCCACTCAATTTCTCACTTTCTTTTGGCTTCTAGTGCATGGTTTCTCAAGATTTTTGCATTATCTCACCCTCTTTTGTTCCTTTGTGTTCCAGGTGCTTTTTCTAGTTAACTTTATTCTTTTCAGTTTTTTTTTTTTATAACTATTAGAATATTGATTATTTTGGGAATGTTTTTGAGATTATAAAATGCATATTTGTGATATCTACTGTGTTGGGATTATCTGTTTCGGTATTATTGTGGACTGTATTGTGAAATTTACTGTGTAATTTTTGGAAAAGTCCCTTTTACTACCGATATAATGCCAGATTTTCCATGTGAACTAACAAAACTTTTCTTGAATTATTATTGGCAAATCTTGTTGGTTACTTTTGCAGAATCAGGTCTACCGGCAGTCCACAACACAGAGTCCGACAAAGGACAAAGGGAGATAGGGCAGCCCTTCAAGCAAAAATTATGGACCGACTAGTCATCGCTGAGAGAAATGTAGTTTGGTCAGACATCATGGTGGCTCCTTTGGACAGTATCCACGATACTATCTAGACCTACCATTGGGGGTATCTGCACAACTGTGCCTGTGTTTTGTACACTAGGCTGGTCAGATTATTTTATGCCAACCTCGAGGTGGTTCAGGATGATGACCGCGGGGTGGTGCTTCAGTCCACTGTGGATGGACATATACTATCACTGTTGATCCCCAGATCATCAGTCAGTGCATAGGGGTGCCCGTACAATGAGGTGGTAATCTCTCCTTCTCTGGATGATCTCAAAAAAAATTTCCATGCAGTTCCCTAAGGAGAGGAGTGCGCCACCACCATTAGGATTGGTGCCTTATCTGCCCCACACCGCATGCCAGCCAAGATTGTCCAGCACAACCTTTGTCCCGTTGTTAAGCGCAGTGACCTGATATTGAGGAGGGCCCAGTTCGTATATGTCATCAATCTTCGCTTGCCCTTCTGTCTGTGCATGCATATTTTGGGCCTTATTCTAGAGGCCCTTGATGAGGGCAATACCGGTCTCCCGTTCGGCTAGGCGCTCACTTAGATTATTATACAGACAGTCATCAGTATTGCTGGCGAGCCAAAGATGAAGATCCAGGACCCTATCAGCAAGCAAACCCTGATGAAGTCCAATGATCGGTTGCGGTGAGATAATCAGGATGATGATGTGCCCCCGCCTCCTCATATTCCTAAAGGAGTACCAGATATGGCATCCTCTTCGTAGACTGCTCCACCACCTCAGCAGAATGCCAGTTATTCTCAGATTTTGGAGGCAATGGCAACTATACAAGGGGGTATGAGTTCCATGCAGATGTCCATGTCTTCAATGCAGCAGTCCATCTCTGCCATGCAGCAGGAGGTTCACTCAGTTAACCTCCGTGTAGAGCAAAACCAGCTAGATTTCTAGGAGTGCCTCAAGTACCATCATCCGTCTAGCAGTGTCTTTGATTCCTATTACTCTGTTTTACCCATTGTCTCTTTGTGACAAAAATGGGGAGTAATTTTAGATCGGGATTGTATTTTTAACCGGTCAAGTGATTTTTGTCCCAGAATGGCTTGGACCGATTGTATTTTTAACAGGTCAAGTGATTTTTGTCCCAGAATGGCCAAATGGGGAGTTTGTTAGTTCGTAATTTGCTTCATTCTGTTGGACAAAATCACTTCTTTGTAATGATGCTTTTAAACCGGGTTCCACTATTCAGAGTGCTTCCAGAAGATTCTGCACAGTCTACAGGTCAGAAAAATCGGATCCCCTACAGCCGTCCGAAAGACATGATATACCGTCTAGATACCTAACCGTTCAAAGCATCATCCGTCAAAACGACGTGAAATTTCCGTCCGGACCTTCCTCTTTGTCGAAAAGCTTCGAATTGCTCCGCTTGCATCCGTCCGGACGTTTCAGTAGCATGTCCGGATGACACTCAGTTTTCGACCAGCTATGGGATTTCCTCCCAAAACACAGATATGGGAAGATCCTTGCAACAGTCCGGACGATGTGGATTCCAGTTCGGACGTGCTCATCCATAAGGCAAGTCGCGCATTCAAAATCTAGACGTCCGGACGCCAATCTTCATGGTCTGAACGCCCGAGCTATTTAAATGGAAATTGCGTGCATCAAATCAACCATTTGAATGACCATTCCCTTGGTCCAGACACACGAAGCTTCAATATGGAAATTGCGTGCAGTTGAAGTGCAACCGTTCGGACGACAGGGCAACACCGTCCGGACGCGGCTCAAATAAGGAAAGAATTTTGGCAAAATTTTAGAAAGCTAATTGCACAGTTGTCCGTCCAGACGCCCTATGACTACCGTCCAGACAGCGCCTAGGTTTTATCAAGTCAGACGCTCAATTGACACTGCAGCCTATAAATAGAGGTCCCTAGGCTTGAGAACAGGAAGAATTCGGTATTGAATTCCTTAGTGCTTAGAGTAACTATATTGTAAGGTTATTGTGCTAAGTTAGTCTCTCTCAAGCTGTTGTCGTTGTGTGTTGTTGCTGAGCTAAACTGAAATCTATATTAAGGGTTGGCCCTAATGTAAATGATTCCATTGAGGACCCCTTTAGATAGGAGACCTGGTAGGTTACACGTTAGAGTGCAAGGTACGACCACTGCATCAAGGGTATGTGAGTGCTACTACTTTGTAATTAATCTTGTCTTCTGAATAGTGAATATACTGGGTTTGGCTGTCCCGGAGTGGTTTTTCTCATATTGAGTTTCCACTTCGTTAACAAAATCCTTGTGTCTTTTAAATTCCGCATTGATATTATTTTGTTAACACTCTGTGCACACACACACTTGCTTTATATTAGAAGTCATTTTAATTTTTCAATTTTAAATTTGTGCTAATGTTTTGTAAAACACATATGGGTTTAATTAATACTATGTTTACCCTTTGTCATTGTGTGACAAAAAGGGGGAGTGTTTTTGGTTTATTTTGGTATTTTGATCGGGAATCTATTTCCAAACCGGTCAAGTGTTTTTGTCCCATAATGGCCAAAGGAGGAGTTTGTTAGTATTTTAATTGGCTACATTCTGGACAAACAAAAACACTTTATGTAATGGTTGCGAATTAACAGGATGGTCGGTTTTCATTTCAGAATCTTCATGTATTCAGACAGTGTTCAAATCAAAGCACGTGACTGATCACAAGCTTCTAGAAGATCTTCATGAAGAGTCCTTGCAAAATCCAAGCCAAATCAACCGGTTCCTATGCAACCGTCCAGACGAGCCTTTGAAGACGTCTGGACGCCCCTCAGTGTCCAGCAGTTTTATGTTGAGACGGCATAGCAACACCGTCCGGACGCTAGGTCAATCAGTATTCAACAAGGAGTTGGATTTCTTGATATGAACTCCACCAACAAATGTGATGAAACCCGATAGCAATGATGGTTTGAAACCCCAAGATCGTGTAGACAAGAATTGTCGAGGCTTGACCTGTCACCTAACTAGATGAGAAACCAAGACTACGAAGGATTGAAACGCCACACCAAGAATCTGAATCTCTTCAAGAATCAAGGTGATAAGTTTGGTTGTTTGAACGCCACAAGATTAACTTGATAAGCTCAAGAAGTTCTTTTAGGAACAAAGAGGAACACAAGACCTCACAATAATAATTTTCTGAAAACAAAAATCTATATCTTACAAAATTCGTAATGCCGATCTATATACTTGGAACAACCCTCCAAGAATAGGAAAAGTCTTAACTATAGCTTTAAAAGCAACACAAGTGCCAACATAAACAAGTCCCCACATTTTTAGGTCTCTTTGGACTTCTAGAGGCAGCCAAAATAACTAAATGACTAAATTCATAACCAGCCAAGACCAAGTTCATTCCCCTATTTAATATCCTTGAAACTCAACAAGTTCACACTCTTTAATGGTCAAACCATGCTGGTCACGTTTTTGCATGCTAATTATCCTCTTCAATTGCTTTGATGACATGGACTAAGCCTTGATTATTATTTGAGCCCATCTTGGTCTTTTTAGAATCAGCCCAATTCTCTTGGATTAGCCCATTTAGTGCTTCCTTGAAACGTTTGGCTCTAAGTCTTGTAATTGAGCCACTAGGAAGTGACAAAGGGTCTTGCGCAACTTTAGCTCCATTCCCATGTGTATGATCAGCATGTCCAGCTCCTTGTTTCCATCATTTCTGAAGTCGACACTATTAGGGAGTCTCTGCAAGCCGTCCGAATGACGTGGCAACACGTTCGGACGCTGTTCTGCATTTCTGAATAGTCCAATATTCAGTTCGAACGCTGCAAGGAGTTATAGCGAAGACCGTCCGGACGCTCAGTTAACCCGTCTGAAAGTGGACCTGATAAAGATAGAATTATGCTGTTTTTGAAAGGATATCGTAGAAAACCGTCCGGATGTGGCTAACTTCCGTCCGAACGCTCGACAGCCAGAGCCTGAATCTCAGCAGTTTTAGGTTTCCTGTAAGCCTATAAATAGAAGGCCCTAGGCTTGTATTTTGTACAAAATTCGACAGTGAATTCCATAGTGCTTTGAGAGGGTGTTTAGGGAGAATCGAAGATCCGCTAGCTCTCAAGCCGTTGCCGGTGTGTGCTTAACCGTTTGTGTGGAGTCTATCTTAGGGGTCAGCTCTATGGTAAAGGAATCCATCAAAAACCCCTTCAAGTGGAAGACCTGGTTGGGAAGCGTTCATGATAGGCTTCGTGTCAAAGTTAAAGGTATGACTATTGCATAAGGGTATGTGAGTACGAGTGTCTTGTAACTAGCTTTGTTTTTGGATAGTGGATTTCCTGGCCCTGAAGTGGTTTTTCTCTTCACAGAGTTTCCACTTCGTAACAAATATCTTGTCTTATTTAAATTCCGCATTTAAGATACTTGGTTGCACACAAACACACACACTTGGTTAATTTAGAAGTCAATAATTATTAACAGTTTGGATTTGTGTTCTAGGGTTAATGTTGACCGAAAATGGAGAGAGTGATTTATGGGGCTTGACCAAATGGTGGATTTGTGGTGTTGATGTGGTTATTTTGGGAGCTTTGATTGATGGGGAATTTCTGGAATTTATGATTATGGGTAGTAGGACTTGGGTTGATTTTAGTGGGTTTTGGAAGGGTAGAGATGATGGCTGGATTTTCGGTGTTAGTAATTTGGGTTTATGGCTAAATGGTTGAGAATGAGGATTTTGTTAGAAATGGCTTGTAATTCTGGTTGTGGTTACTGATTGCATTTTTTATGTTGCAAATTGTGGGTTTTGCTTGAAATGAAAATATAGGGTTTCAAGGGGATTTTGAGGTGTTGGCCGAATAGTAATGTTCTCTTGGGTTTTCGGTCGTAGTGATGTTATATATGTGTTTTTATGATTCTAATATGGGTTTTCTAATGTTGTAGGTGGGTTGCAATTTATTGATGAAGGTATAATTGATTTCGAGTTGTTTAGTTAAGAGATTAACCCTATGAGTTGGATTTATTAATACTTGTCAATTGTTGATGATAGTTGTTGTGGAATTTTGGTATAAGGTAATTCTAATTAGAGGAGATTGATCTTGTCATGTAAATAAGGATTTTGAGGACATGTAGGATAAGGTTGACTCAATTGAGTTAGATTCTTTGTTATGGTTTATTTGGATGCTTAAAGGAGCTATTAAATTAATAGGTTAAATAAGATAAGGTTCCATAATTTAAATTACCTAGATGGTTAGTAGCCAATATGAGTAAAGTGTTGAATACATTAGTAATTTCGTCTAATGGATAAGAAACGAAATAAGCTATAAACCTAAAGTCTAAGATTAATATCAAAGGGGGACAACAATTATAATAAGAATGTCGAAGAGTTATAGATTACTTAAATAATCATAAGTCAATAAGTATAAATTAGTAAGCTATGAGAAACACATAAGTATATAGCATTAACCCATTAGGTGACAATTTAGTAATTAATTCACCTATCCATGTACACATAATATTTATGTGTACTAATGGATTTGGCTTAAGCATTGTATATGTATATATGTAGACATATACATGTATATGACTTAAGTATAAATATTGTTGTTGGGGATAAAATTAACCCCGAAGACACGTGGATTCTGATCTTGAAACATCTCGGTGTTACGCCTCGGATATTTGTTAAGAACAGTAGAAAATGTTGTTTAGGTATAATGACGCATCGATCTTATAGAACCCAGTTATGGCAAGGGATATACCGAGACCTCCAAGTATAGTCGGAGCGAACATGACTCGGATATTTATGCCTCGGAGATTTGACAGAAACTACAAGACCATACAGGAAGTTTGAGTTACAACCCGGTATAGAAGATTGCCTCGGAGTAATAACACCTCGGATAATATCGTCTCGGCATAAGAACATCTCGGATCTCCCACAACCCTGTTATGGTGCGCCAATATCCCGAGATCTTCTAGTCGGAGCGAACATGTCTCGGATATTATCACCTCGGAGGTTGGTCGAAGTGCACTGCAGTAGTCTTAGAATTTGACAAGGCCAGTATCCCAGAAGATCAAGGATAAGCCTCTATTCCATAATTAATGGGATAAGGTAGATAATGACACGGAATTAAAAAGGTATGAATGCAATCCAATTTGAACTCTGCAGCCTCATTCGAATTCCCTGAAGGTAAGGTCAGGGTTCAACCAGACTAGAACTCAAACTCCTAATCCAACTGGGCTTCAAGGATTCTAATAAGACTACAACTACCAGCCTATAAATAAGACCACCGCACCAGGTATGAAGATACATGCATTCTCTGTGTTTTTGAGATTACAGATACTATTCAGAAAATCGATTTAGATCTGACTTAGGCATCGAAGTGGGCGTAGTCGGCACCCCTGACTAGTTGTTTGTTGTTTTACAGGAATCAAGATCAGGAAGAAGCGGCGAATCAATTGGAGACACGTCACCGTATCGGAAACTGTACCAACAGTTTGGCGCCGTCTGTTGGAACCGACTAGTTGTTCTTACGAAAATCAAATCCGTGATGGTGACTACGAGACGTTCCAATCCAGTTCAAAACGAAACCCAAGGAGAGGTGCAGCCTACTAATCGAGATGATGTCCGCGGAGAAGCAGAATCTGCTGGTCCAGAGGCCAGAATAACCCAACTAAGTCAACAGTTGTCCCAGGCACAGAAGAATGTGGAGGATTTGGTGGCTCAGAAGGCTTTGCTCATAGCTGCTCAGACTCCGCCACCACTCAATCACGATGCGGTTGAAGGAACAAACCCTGATGGAAACCCCGAGGGGTCAGGGGAGAGAGCCGTACAGCGGAACGAGGACCATATGGAGCCCGCTAATCCGGTTCCACCTACAGACTCTGAAAGAAGGCTACAGAGGATGGTCCTGGACTTGGGCGCAAAGTATGATGCATTATCGAGAACTATTGATCAGAAACGTGACGGGAAGGAGTGTCTCGTTGACAACCTTTTTCAGCACAAGGAGTCAATATTTACCGAAGAAGTATCCAACTTCGACCTGCCCGGAAGATTTAAGGTACCTGACATCCCTGTTTTTTCAGGTAGTGAAGATCCGGTGGAGCATTTGGATAATTTTCGCTCTCACGTATCCTTGCACAAGACACCTGACGCTGTGGCGTGCCGAGCCTTTCCTCTCACCTTGTCAGGAAAGGCCCGAGACTGGCTCAGAAATCTTACCCCAAGGTCGATTGATCGTTTTGACACTCTTGGAGGGAAATTCCTGGCCCAGTTCGTGTCCGAAAGAGCCAGAAGAAAACCCAGAGGGTACCTACTCTCTGTGCGGCAGGGACCGAACGAGTCTTTAAAAGACTATTTATGGAGATTCAACCAGGAGAAACTGGAGACAGAAAGCGCACCAGACGACTTCATTTACGGTGCAATTTTCCAAGGGTTGAAGAAAGACGGACCGCTGATGGCGGACTTGGCGTTGAAACCACCGAACGATCTTCATACCTTTATGCTAAAGATGGACATGTACATTAATCAGGAGGAAACACTTCGAGCCCTTCTCGATAATTCCCAGCAGCAACACCAGCCTTCCACCGAGAAGCTCAAGAAGAAAAAGAATCCCGAGCCCATACAGGACGCTGGTCCCGGAGAGTATAAGAAGGCGAAGAAGAATTTCGGTGATTACAAGTGGACTCCATTAAATGCCTCTCTCACTGAGGTGCTTATGGAACTCAGAAAAGATCCGAATTACCAGAGACCGAGACCCATTCCAGGAGATCCACCTCCGTGCTTGGCTCACAAATATTGTGCCTTCCATGATTCATATGGTCACTTGACCGAGCAGTGTGTGTCACTGAGGCAGTTGATTGAGAAGTTCATTGAGAACGGGAAACTAGTCCGATTTCTCGTTAATGAAAGAAATCAACAGGAGCGGGACCAATATCTGCGGCCGAGGAGAGAAGAAGATCGGAATGAAAGAAGAAACTATCAACCGAGACAAGAAGAAAGAAGAGGAAGAAGCAGAGAGCCAGCCCCTCGGCCTCGGAGGGACGAAAGAAGGGAGAGAAGCAGGAGTAGGGCTCAGGTGGAGCAGCAAGGCAACCTTCCTATCATCCACACCATCTCGAGAGGATTTGGAGGAGGAGGCGAGTCCAATTCGGCCCGGAAGGCATACGCCAGACAACTGGATGAATTCGAGGTATATTCGGTCCAAAAGCCCCCAAAGTCTCAGAAATATAACCCTATGATTATAGGGTTCTCGAATGATGATTATGCTGGAGTATCACTCCCGCACACAAACACCCTTGTAATTATCCTAACAATAGCAAACTATCAAACTCGATGGATCCTCGTTGACATAGGGAGCTCGGCTGATATTCTGTTCAAGTCAGCCTTTGATCACATGGGAGTCCCACGGGGAAAGGTGGTCCCGGTCTCATGCCAATTACAGGGTTTCGCTGGAGAAAAGGTGTTGCCTCTCGGTTCTATCGATCTTCCTGTAACAGCGGGAAAAGGTCATTATGGTGAAGTTTTTGATAGTTGACAGAGTCTCGGCCTATAATGCCATTATCGGAAGGACAGCTCTCAACGACTTAAAAGCTGTGACCTCAACACCGCATCTTAGTATAAAGTTCCCGACAGAGGAAGGAGTTGGAGTGGTTAAGGGAGACCAGAAGGAGGCTAGGAGTTGTTACAACTTATCCTTGAAAGACACCCCGAGGCAGCACAATCTGGGTGAGAAAGCTAAGGAGGACGAGAAATAGCAATCACCTTTGGGGGAGCCTGTGGAAGGCTTGGAGGAGTTCGAAATAGGTGACTCGGGAAAGAAGGTTTATATAGGCTCACAACTCCCCCCCAACTAGTGAAGGAAGATCTGGTGGAGTTCCTAAAGCACAACAGTGATGTATTCGCCTGGAGCCATGAAGATATGCCAGGGATTGATCCCTCGGTCATTGTCCATAAACTAAATGTGGACCAAAATCATCGGCCTGTAAAACAGAGAAGGAGGACTTTTGCCGCCGAACGAAATCAAGCTGTTGCAGAAGAGGTAGAAAAGTTATTAAAAGCCAGATTTATCCGAGAGGTGGATTATCCCGAGTGGTTGGCCAATGTGGTATTGGTGAAGAAGTCTAATGGCAAGTGGAGGATGTGCGTCGACTTCACTGACTTGAATAAGGCATGCCCAAAGGATAGCTTTCCTTTGCCTCGGATAGATTTGTTGGTCGACTCAACGTCCGGACATGAGCTCTTAAGCTTTATGGATGCCTTCTCGGGATACAATCAGATCTACATGGAAGAAGCAGACCAAGAAAAAACTGCTTTCATCACAGACCGAGGACTTTACTGCTATAAGATGATGCCCTTCGGTTTGAAGAATGCAGGAGCCACTTATCAGCGACTGGTGAACCGGATGTTTCGAAATCAAATTGGCAGAAACGTTGAAGAATACGTAGATGACCTGCTGGTTAAAAGTATTATGGCAACCAAGCACATAGAAGACCTCCGAGAGACTTTTCGGACTCTGAGAGAATATAACATGAAGCTTAACCCTATGAAGTGTGCCTTCGGAGTTTCTTCTGGCAAATTTCTGGGGTTCATGGTATCACAGAGAGGCATCGAAGCAAACCCGGAGAAGGTCAGAGCTGTCCTCGAGATGGAGGCCCTTAGAAAGACGAAACAACTCCAACGACTGATAGGAAGGATTGCGGCCCTGAATCATTTCATATCACCGTCAACAGATAAGTGCCTTCCCTATATTTAAAATTTTGAGAAAAACATTTATATGGAGTGAGGAAAGTGAGGAAGCTTTCGGGAAGTTGAAGGAATACTTAACAAACCCTCCATTGTTGAGCCGCCTGACCGAAGGGGAAATACTCTATATCCTATTTGGCAGTATCCCCCTCGGCGGTAAGCTCGGTGCTAGTCCGAGAAGATTCAGGAGTTCAGTAACCTGTTTACTTTAAAAGTAAAGCATTACATGGAGCAGAAGAAAGGTATCCCCAGATCGAAAAATTGGCATTCGCTTTGATTATCTTAGCCAGGAGATTGAGGCCATACTTTCAGGCTCATGCTATTAGAGTCTTGATCGAGTATCCGATGAAGAAGATTCTGCAAAAACCTGACCTCTCGGGAAGATTAGTCAACTGGGCGATGGAACTCGGACAATTTGATCTCGAGTTTCATCCTCGGACGGCTATCAAGGGACAGGTTCTAGCGAATTTCCTTGTGGAGTTTTGCAATATTCCCGAAGGAGAAGAACTTCCTAAAGAATTAACCTGGGTTGTGTTTGTAGATGGCTCTTCAGCACAGGGCAGAAGCGGGGTAGGCGTCCTCCTCAGAAATCCTGAAGGTCAAGAGTTCGGTTTTGTTGTAAAACTGGACTTTGTCACAACAAATAACGAAGCTGAATACGAAGCCGTGATAGCAGGTTTGGCATTATCCTGAGAGATGGGAGCAACTGATGTTGAAATCCGAAGTGATTCCCAAGTGGTGGTGGGTCGGGTTCAAGGACAATTTAAAGCACAAGAAGCTCGAATGGCCAGATATTTGGAAGAGGTGCGCCGATTCCAATCTTATTTCGAAAGATGAAGAGATTGAAGCATCGAAAAGGCAGATTATCATTTTGACCGAGCCGTCAATAGCTCCGAGGGCTAACGTCATGGAAGCAAATCCAACACCAGATGAACCAGAATGGGCGATAGAGATTCTTCAGTTCCTCAGAAAATGGGTTGTTGCCTGAAGACAAGGTTGCGGCTCGGAGGGTAAAGATACAAGCAACAAGGTTCTGCCTCCTCGACGAAGTACTATACAAAAGAGGATACTCCGAACCCCTGCTCAAATGCCTCTCTAAGACCGAGGCGGATTATGTTCTCAAGGAAATCCATGAAGGTGTGTGCGGAGACCACTCAGGAGGGAGGATGCTGGCACAAAAAACCATCCGAGCAGGTTACTATTGGCCAACGATCAAGAAGGATTTGGCTCTCCTCGTCAAGACCGGTGACAAATGCCAGAGGTTCTCAAGAATTATGAAAGCAAGTCCCGAGAAGCTCAATCCCCTCACGTCTCCATGGCCATTTGCGAAATGGGGGGTGGATATAGTCGGCCCAATGCCAGTAGGGAAAGGAGGTCGGAAGTACATAGTTGTAGCTGTAGCTGTAGACTATTTTACTAAATGGGTAGAAGCAGAGGCATTAGCAGCTATAACTACAACAAATATCACGAGTTTCCTATGGAAGTCGGTGGTGTGCCGATTCAGGATCCCTCATGCTTTGGTCACAGATAATGGGAAGCAGTTTGATTGTGAACCATTCCGGAAGTGGTGTTCAAAGCTTCGTATCCGAAACTATTATGCCTCGGTACTTTACCCAAAGGCAAATGTTCAGGTAGAAGCGAAGAACAAGACCCTGGTGAAGACTTTGAAGAAAAAGCTTGACAAGAAGAAAGGAGCATAGGTTGAATACGTTCCAGAGGTGTTGTGGTCATACCGAACCACAAGAAGAACTCCAATAGGCGAGACACCATTTTCGTACATATGGGGCTGAGGCTGTGATACCAGTCGAAGTAGGATCTCCAAGCTTTCGTGTAGCTTACTACAATCCAGGGCTTAACGACGAGAAAGCCAAGGTATGCCTAGATCTTGTTGTAGTAGAAAAGAGATGACGCTCAAGTCACATGGGCAGCATATCAGAATCGAACAGCTCGGTATTTCAACAAAAGAGTGGTCCCCAGGAAGTTCCAGCTCGGAGATTGGGTACTCAGGAAGGTGAACTTAATGACGAAAGATCCGACGGAAGGCAAAATGGGACCCAAATGGGAAGGCCCTTATAAGGTAGTGGGATGCCATCAGAAGGGGGCTTACCGCCTGATGACCGAGACAGGGAAGAAGCTCCCGAGATCATGGAATGCCGAGCACTTGAAGAAATATTACATGTAATCTTTGTTTTTCTCAAAAAATTTATATTCAATAAAGAAGATTCATTTCCAATTCATATCAACAATTGCAAAAGTCTAAGAATTAGCACGACTCCCCCCTCGAACGACTCAAAAGAGTTATAGGGGACACTTGAAAAAGAATCCACTTGCATCTTTTCCTCGGACAACCCGAGAGGGTCATGGAAAGGATGCAATGGGAGAAACCCCTCGGTTAGGGATTATTAAAGGAATAAAACTAAGAATGTCCGATTCCTTTCCTCGAATGATCCGAAAGGGTTATGGGAAGGATATTAAGGCCAGAAACTTCTCAGTTAGTCCAACACTGAGAATAAAGCAGAAATCTGAAGCAGAATGGAAGCACTTCTTCATCAAACTTCTCCAAATATGATCAAGCTACATCAACGTCCATCTGACTCCTCCCCTCGAAAGAGTTATGGTGGGGATGCTCAGGAAAGGATCCGCCCGATTCCTTTCCTCGAACAACCCAAAAGGGTCATGGAAAGGATACAAAGGGTTGAAACCCCTCGGTTGGGGGTTTCCGGAGGATGAGGACTAGGATCCGCCCGATTCCTTTCCTCGAACAACCCGAAAGGGTCATGGAAAGGATACAAAGGGTTGAAACCCCTCGGTTGGGGGTTTCCGGAGGATAAGACTAAGGATATCCAGAAAAGAATCCGCCCGAATCCTTTCCTCAGATAACTCGAAAGGGTCATGGAAAGGATAAAAAGGGTTGAAACCTCCCGGTTGGGGGTTTCCAAAGGATAAGGTTTTGGATATCCCGATTAGAATCCGCCCGAATCCTTTCCTCGAACAACCCGAAAGGGTCATGGAAATGATTCAATGGGAAGAAACCCCTCGGTTGGGGGTTTCCGAAGGGATAAGATTAAGTATGGGCCCAAATCCTTTCCTTGGACGACCCGAAAGGGTTATGGAAAGGAAACAACGGCAAGATTGAAAGTTTCCAAAAAGACAGGAAACCTCTTGGTTGGAGGTCTCCAGATGCTATGAACACGGATCATCTAAATTCAGAAATAAGGAAATTGAAAGGATAAGACTCCAATTAGGTAATTTCATTTCATTGATATATAAACTCTTTTACAGATTACAAAGATTTCAGAAATAAAGAAAAGATTCAGGCCCGAGGATAGCTTTTAGCTTGCAGGATCGTCAAGAGGATCCTCTCGGGGATCCGGTGCGTCGTCACCCCAACTTGGAACGTCTGGCATGAATTCTTTACCGAATTCGTCCATTTCTAAGATTGCTTCCTCAGGAAACCCAACTGTTTCGGGGTCAAACTTATATTTGGAGTTTGTTACTAAAGTTCGAAAGTTTTCGAAACCCCAATTGCATCCCCGAGCCCAGCTCTGGTCCCGAAGGAACGGCACATAGCTCAGTTGCTTCAGATAGCGCTTCAGTTTTGCTTGATCCTGCTCTTTAACAGCTTTGTTTCTTTCAGCCTCAAGTCTTTCAACTTCGGCCTTCAGCTTGTCCTTTTCTGCCTCAGCATTTAAGGCATTCTTGCACGCTTTGGAGCATTCGTTCTGTACGGCCGACAAGCGAGAGGATAACTGATCTGCATGATCAAGGTCGGTAGAAAGACTTGCAACAGAGCGAGTATACTGCTCATTTGCCTCCATTACTTCCTTCTTCAAACGAGCATTGGCAGAGCGCTCCTCAGATATAGTCAAGTCCCGGGTAGCAAGCTCTTCATCTCTAGATTGAAGGAGGGCCTTCAAAGCTGCCACTTCTTTCTCCAGACTCGAGACTTGTGCTTGCACTTCAGGGGCTGGAGCGGTAGGTTGAACCTGACGATTTTCATACCTCTGCCAGAGGGCAGTCATCTTCACCAGAAGCTACAAGAGAAAGGTAGGCAAACTCTGGATTAAGAACTAAAAATGGGTCTAAATGAAGGCTTGTTCTCGGAAACTCACCTGATAATGAGATATAAGAATGCCTTGCGCAATTTTGTCGGGGGAGGAAACCCCGGCATTTCCTAAGAACCCTTCCGGAATCAGATTTTTTATGGCCTCCATTGGATGACCAAGAAGGCCTCGGCCCAAGACCTCAAAGCCCGAGGAAACTCTGGAAGAAGAATTGGGGCCTACAGAAGGAGCGGTTTCCGCACTCGGAGCTGCCTCAGACCTAGAAGGCCTTAATTCGAAAAAGGCAACCGGAGCCCAGCAAGAAACATCCGCTCGAATAAGGTGATGTCGCCGCCATCGATAAGCCGAGCATCAGGTGCTTGATAAAACATCCTCACTGTTGGAGGAATGTCATAATTCAGACGTAGAACACCCTCATACCTTTCAAAAAGGGCGGTTTCCACCCTACTCTCCAGGGGAGAAAGGTCTACGTAGCCGTCGGACCTTTTAGTTCGGGCCCGAGATGTAACAGGAACATTTGAAGCTGCCTTCTTGGGAGCCATTTGAAAAAGGAAGGAGGAACAGAGGTTTCAGAGAAAGAAAAGAACTTAGGAAGAGGGCGACAATGGAGGATAAAGAAAGAGAACGAGAATATGTCAAAGAATGAATTGTGAAAGTATTCCAAAACATTAAATCCACCCCCCCCACGTGTCCGAAATATCAAAGGGCGCCATCATGTCAATATCTCCGAAAACTGAAAAGGCGCACGTTTCAGGTCCAGGAATTAAATGGCACTACCTCGATAATATTGCAGCATGATGATAAAGGACGGCGGTACAGAGCTGACATCGTTATTGGAAAAAGAAGCGGTAAGGTTCAAACATTTAAACTTTTGAAAAGACGCGTCCTTTACAGTAGCAGGTACAGGTTGGCAGGCGACTAATAATTCTCTTATTTCAATTTATTTTTGAAATTAGAGAATTAGGGGGGTAACTGTTGGGGATAAAATTAACCCCGAAGACACGTGGATTCTGATCTTGAACCATCTCGGTGTTACGCCTCGGATATTTGTTAAGAACAGTAGAAAATGTTGTTTAGCTATAATGACACCTCGGTCTTATAGAACCCAGTTATGGCAAGGAATATACCGAAACCTCCAAGTATAGTCGGAGCGAACATGACTCGGATATTTATGCCTCGGAGATTTGACAGAAACTACAAGACCATACAGGAAGTTTGATGATGGAGATCAAGGCACCGCTTCGAAGGATCTCGTTCAAGTACCAATTGGGCCGGTTACGAGAGCACGAGCAAAGAAGTTCAAGGATGTGGTCAACGGACTCATCCAAGAGTTATGGGCTCAAGCAAATTCGGGGAGGCCCATTGAGCATGATCCATGTGGGCAACAAAGAATTGTCACCTTGATTCAAGTTCTAGAAGGATCCGGTCAAGGCTAAGAACTACTGAGATTGTTCGTTAATTTAGAAGGATCGGATTGCATAACTTATTTTCTTTACCTACCTAAGATCTTTATTTATTTTCTTTCCTTGCTAGGAATTGATTTGGACTTTATTTTCTTTCCTTGCTAGGAATTGATTTGTTTACTTATTAGGATTAGAACTACTTTCTCCGCAAGTAATTTTCTTGTATAAATATGTACCTACCATGTAATCGAGGAGACATTGATGATTCATAAAACTTGTGAGGTTTTATTCTCTTTGGTTCTTTGAAGAACTACTCGAACTTATCGGGATTTCCCGTGGCGTTCATCTCGACTTATCAAACGGAATTCCCACCACCGTTTGTGGCGTCTTCCTTATACCGAGGTTCTTGTTTGTCATAAACAACGGGTCGAGGTTTTTCCATTCAAATCTGTCCTTAGAACGGTCTTGGGTTCCCTTTCGTTGTTGGGTCTCGTTATTCTTGACGGGGTTCACATCATTTGGTATCAGAGCTCAGTTTCTAGTTCAGGTTTGCATATCCCTTCACATCACTATTTTGAAATTTTATTTCATTATTCTTAAAAGCCAGTTGCTAATCATCAAAAAAAAAAAAAAATCGTGTCAAAATTCAGATTTGTGCATTTCGCGAATCTTTGCTTTAATTTTTCAGATTTGAAATTTTCAGATTTGAATTCCATTCTTAATTGATTACGCGAATCTTTGCTTTAATTTTCAGATCAATAATTTCAAGATTTGGATTTTCTTTCCATATCTGCAACTTCCATCTTTGAATTACATGTCGCTTTCAATTGTCCTTTGTATAGTTTCATGTGCTTGTTGAAATCTGATCAATCGTTTTTTGCAATTACAATTATTATTGCTGCTTGTGACTAGAAAAAAAAAAAAAAAAAAAATTCATTATTCTGTGCTTCCAAAATTCCAAACTGTCATATTCCTTCTATTTCTAATTTGAAAATTTCCATATTCCTTGTGTTCAAATCTGAAATTCCTTGAGTAGTTCTGGGTGAATTGTTGCTGGAAATTTTGAGTTGTTTGTTTAGTTTCAAAAGAACTAAGAGAGAATTATCGAGTGGAAAAAGGCAAGAGTGGTGAGAACATCAGAGGGTAAAAGCCATATTATTTTGAGTGAAACACGAGTGGAGAGTGATCCTCCTTCTTGAGTGTAAACACGTAAGGGAGTGATTCGTGAGGATCTTTTTTTTCTTTCTAACCTTTGTTTTGCAGCAATCATGTCTCACGATAGTGGTAAGAGCATTGTCGAAGGTGATACAAAATTGGCCAATCCGAAAATGTTTATGGAGGCCATGATGAGTGAGATGAGGCGAGTGATGAAGATGGAGATGGAGCAGGTTCACGAACGGATAGATCAGATGGAGAATAGACGTGAGGAGCAACCACAAAACGGTCGTAATTTTCGTAGAAGGGAAAGAGTTCCACCGAGGGAGGCGGATGAAGAGCGTTATGGGTCTGGTTTTGATGAAGAAGAAGATCGGGGTTCCATTGTTAACAATAGGAGACCTGGAGGAAGATTTAGAGAAGCTAGGAATCGTGAAGATAACAACTTGGGTGGTATTAAGATGAAGATTCCGTCCTTTCAAGGTAGATCTGATCCTGAGGCATATCTTGAATGGGAGAAGAAGATGGAGTTCGTGTTTGATTGTCACAACTACTCCGAGACAAAGAAGGTAAAATTAGCTGTGATTGAATTTTCTGAATATGCTATTACTTGGTGGGATCAGCTTGTGATAAACAGGAGGCGGAATAGAGAACGCCCAAAAGACACATGGGAGGAGATGAAAGTAGTGATGAGAAAACGGTTCGTTCCAAGTTACTACTACCAAGAGTTGTACAAAAGGCTACAAGGTCTTAGACAAGGGAGTCGAAGCGTAGAGGATTACTACAAGGAGATGGAGATTGCTATGATCCGCGCTAATGTAGAGGAAGATCGGGAGGCTACAATGGCTAGATTTTTACTTGGCTTAAACCGGGAGATCCATGATAAGGTAGAGATGCAGCATTATGTGGAATTGGAAGATATGGTGCATATGGCTATCAAAGTGGAACAACAACTCAAGAGAGGGAGTGGGACACGTGCAGGCCATAACTCTCGTTCTACCTCTTGGAAATTGAGTCAAGCCAAGCCGCTGGACAAGTCACAAACGCCCAAACCCGAGCCCAAATCCGTGACCACCAGCCACGTTCCTCAAGGTAAAACCGAAGCCTCTACCTCTAGGAATCGTGATATTAAGTGTTTTAGATGTCAAGGCAGGGGCCACATAGCAAGTCAATGTCCAAACAAGCAAGCCATGGTGTTGCAAGCCAATGGAGAAATTGTGACCGATAATGAAGATTCCGACACCGACAACATGCCGCCATTGGAGGATGTTTCCGATGAGGAGTATTTAGCCCCTGACGCATTGACATTGGTGGCGAGAAGAGCATTGAGCTTGCAAGCAAAAGGAGTTGATGAAGTACAGCGGGAGAACATCTTTCACACAAGGTGCTACGTTAAAGACAAGGTATGTAGTGTGATTATTGATGGTGGTAGTTGTACTAATGTTGCAAGCACAATTATGGTGGAGAAATTGGGATTGCCCATGATAAAACATCCTAGACCGTACAAGTTGCAATGGCTAAATGATAGTGGTGAGATAAGGGTGAACAAGCAAGTGTTAGTTGCATTTCGAATCGGTAAATATGAAGATGAAGTGTTGTGTGATGTAGTACCGATGCAGGCGGGACACTTATTGCTAGGGCGTCCATGGCAATTCGATAGGCAAGTGAAGCATGATGGCTTTACGAACAAGTACTCTTTTGTACTTAATCAACGATCAATCACTCTTGTACCATTGACACCGCAGCAAGTATACGAGGATCAAGTGAGATTACAAAAGGAGAGTGATCAAAAGAAAGAGAGTGAGCAAAAGAAAAAGAGTGAAAAACAGAGAGAGGCCGAGAAAAAGGAGAGAGAGAAAGAAAATCAAAGTTCGGCCCTTGAGAGAAAATCAGAGAGAAAACAAAGGAATTTTTATGCAAAGTAGTAGCACTCACATACCCCTAATGCAATGGTCATACCTTGCACTCTAACGTGTAACCCAACATGAACGCCTCCCAACCAAATCTCCTACCTGAAGGGGTCTTCAATGGAATCCTTTACCTTAGGGCCAACCCTTAAGATAGACTTCAGAATAAGCGCAGTGACAGCACACACAACAACAGCCTTAGAGAGATCAACTCAGCACAATAATCTCACAATATAGCTCTCTAAGCACTAATGGAATTCAATACCGAATTATTGCTGTTCTCAAGCCTAGGGACCTCTATTTATAGGCTCAGGGTTCAAATGAGCTTTTGGCTTGATAAAAACTAGGCGCCGTCCGAACGGTAGTCATGGGCCGTCCAGACAGACAACTGTGCGATCGATTTCCCTCTGTTTTTGACTCACGTCCAGACGACAGTGCCCTGTCGTCTGGACGGTCGCACTTCCACTGCAAGGAATTTCCATATAAAGGCTTCGCGCGTCTGGACCAGGAGGATGGTCGTTCGGATGGTTGATTTGATGCACGCAATTTCCATATCTGATACACGCGTCCGGACCATGAGGACCATCGTCCGGACGTATGGATTTGAATGCGATACTTGCCTTATGGATGAGAGCGTTCAGACTGGAATCCACGTCGTCCGGACGGTTGCAGCGATCTTCCCATATCTGTGTTTTGGAAAGAAATACTGAAGCTTGTCGTACACAGAGTGTCGTCCGGACGTGCTGGTGAATCGTCCGGACAGATGCAAGCTAGAGCAGTTCGAAACTTCTCGACACAGGGGAAGGTCCGGACGGAAAGTTTTCGTCGTCCAGACGGATGATGCTTTAGACAGATGGGCGTCCAGACGGTATGACACGTCGTCCGGACGGCTGGCAGGGAACCGAATTTTCTTACTTGCAAACTGTGCAGAATCTTCTGGAAGCACTTCTGAATAACAGAATCTCTATTAAAAAGCATCATTACAAAGAAGTGATTTTGTCCAACAGAATATGGCCAATTACAAACTAACAAACTCCCCATTTGGCCATTCTGGGAAAAAAATCACTTGACCGGTTAAAAATACAATCTCTGTCCAAAAATAAAAATTACTCTCCCTTTTTTGTCACAAAGGGACAAAGAGTAAAACAGAGTAATAAGAAAACACACAAAAATTACTCCCCCTAAAGGTCTCAGAAGGACCAGGGTTAACAGAGTTAATAAAATATCCAGGAGTTTAAACAAATGTAGCAAATTATCAAAAGGATAACACAAATGTCTCAAAAAGAAACTACATCAAGAAAAGAAAAAAAATCAGGATGCATCAGCCATCGGTGCATCGTCCTCGTCATCACTGCTGGACGGGTGGTGGAACTTGAGACACTCCCGGAGATCAATCTGATTTTGCCACACACGGAGGTTGATTGAGTGAACCTCATGCTGCATGGCTGAGATGGATTGCTGCATCGATGACATGGAGAGCTGCATAGAACTCATGCCCCCCTGAATAGCGGCCAATGTCTCCATAATCTGTGAATAGCTGACATCCGGCTGTGGTGGCAGAACAGTTTGAAAAGAGGACGCCACATCTGGTATGCCGACAGGAATAGGAGGCGGGGGGGCACATCATCATCCAGCTCATCACGCCGCAGCTGAGCATTGCACTTCATCAGAGTCTGCTTGCTGATCGGATCCTAGATCTTCATCTTTGGCTCACCAGCAATACTGATGCCTGACTGCAGAATCTGTGTGAGCAAGCAGCTAAATGGAAGACCGGCATTTCCCTCATCACAGGTGATGTGTGTTTTAATGAGTACTCGCAAGCACACAAATCGTTTGCAATATAGTGTGTGCAAGTGCGAGATCGAATCCACAGGGAAATGGTCAAATGTTGGTGTCTTGTTTAATTAACTTCATTTTAACCTAGTTCCAAAGGTTTGAGGATTGATTCAAGAGTAAAAGACTAAACAAAATAGATGAAATGAAATGTGCAAATTAAAAGGAACTGCTAAGGAATCTACCAAACCAAATCCAACAACTCACACTTCTTGGTTTCTACTTGAACACCCAAAGAACATTAAGCTTAGGATGGCATTCAAGTTTCTCAACTATATATTTTTGAACCATTGAATGAATCCAACTCAAAGATAAATCACAAAGAGTACCCATTTGAAATCAAATCATCCAATGTATCCATTCAATGAACAAATCACAATGGATATCATTGATGGAAACCAAGGAGCTGGACATGCTAATCATACACATGGGAATGGAGCTGAAGTTGCGCAAGACCCTTTGTCACTTCCTAGTGGCCCAATTACAAGACTTAGAGCCAAACGTTTCAAGGAAGCACTAAATGGGCTAATCCAAGAGAATTGGGCTGATTCTAAAAATACCAAGATGGGCTCAAATAATAATCAAGGCTTAGTCCATGTCATCAAAGCAATTGAAGAGGATAATTAGCATGCAAAAACGTGACCAGCATGGTTTGACCATTAAAGAGTGTGAACTTGTTGAGTTTCAAGGATATTAAATAGGGGAATGAACTTGGTCTTGGCTGGTTATGAATTTAGTCATTTAGTTATTTTGGCTGCCTCTAGAAGTCCAAAGAGACCTAAAAATGTGGGGACTTGTTTATGTTGGCACTTGTGTTGCTTTTAAAGCTATAGTTAAGACTTTTCCTATTCTTGGAGGGTTGTTCCAAGTATATAGATGGGCATTACGAATTTTGTAATATATAGATTTTTGTTTTCAGAAAATTATTATTGTGAGGTCTTGTGTTCCTCTTTAGAACTTCTTGAGCTTATCAAGTTAATCTTGTGGCGTTCAAACAACCAAACTTATCACCTTGATTCTTGAAGAGATTCAGATTCTTGGTGTGGCGTTTCAATCCTTCGTATTCTTGGTTTCTCATCTAGTTAGGTGACGGGTCAAGCCTCGACAATTCTTGTCTACACGATCTTGGGGTTTCAAACCATCATTGCTATCGGGTTTCATCACATTTGTTGGTGGAGTTCATATCATTTTGGTATCAGAGCCTTGGTTCTAAGGCAAGTTTGACTATCTTTTATTATTGTTTTTTTTTTAATTTCCTGTTCCCTGCTGTGAAAAAAAAAAGAGCAAAAAAAAAAAAAAAAAAAAAAAAAACGAAAAAAAGAAAAGAAAAGAAAAAGTACTCGATTCCAGTAAGAAAATTTCTTCCTTTCAATCTTGTTTCTCACCTTATTCAAGTTCTTGACCTTTCTGAGTAAGAAAATTTCTTCCTTTCTATCTTGTTTCTCACATTATTCAAGTTCTTGACCTTTTTTGATGAGTTTTGGTTATTTCTCAATTGCTGCTGGATTATTTTGAATTAGTTTCTTGAAGTTCGATTAAGAACTAAGAAGACACAAAAGAGTGGAAAAAGGCAAGAGAGTGTGAGACCAAAAGAGGGTAAAAGCCGTTTAGAGTGGAAACACGAGTGTAAGTGTATTAATTCTTGAGTGAAACACGTGAGGGAGTGCTTGTGAGGATTCTAACCTTGTTTTGCAGATTCTAAACATGTCCAATAATCAAGAAGAAGACAGAACCGAAGAATTTCGACAACCCGCAGCTTCGAACCTCCAAATGCAAGCGTTGTTAGGGGAGATGAGGCGTATGTTGAGGGCTGAATTAGAACCTATTCACGAGAGGTTGGACAGGGTAGAAGCAGAAACTCCTAGGGGACAGCAACAAGACAATCCCAATAGGCAACAAGGTGGGCGTGTTCCGTGGCGGAATGTTGAGGAAGAGGCGGAGTTGGAGGAATTTGATGAGCCATATTTGAACCGAGGCAGGTTTGAGCGTGGGTATGGGAATAGAGAAGCTAGGATGGGTAGGCCTAGGAGGGATAATGATTTAGGAAACATAAAGATTAAAATCCCGTCTTTTCAAGGTAAAAATGATCCTGAAGCTTATTTGGAGTGTGAAACTAAAATGGAGATGGTGTTTGATTGTCACAACTACTCGGAGATAAAGAAGGTTAAGTTGGCTGCAATTGAATTCACAGATTATGCCATTGTTTGGTGGGATCAATTACTGATTAATAGGAGGAGAAATAGAGAGCCACCCGTGGACACTTGGGAGGAGATGAAAATGCTTATGAGGAGGCGTTTTGTGCCCAACCATTATTATAGGGGATTGTATCAAAAGTTGCAGAGGTTAACTCAAGGTTCCAAGAGTGTGGATGAGTATTACAAGGAGATGGAGGTAGCTATGATCCGGGCTAATATAGAAGAGGACCGAGAAGCCACCATGGCTAGGTTTTTGCACGGTTTAAATCGTGAGATTGCAGATATAGTCGAGTTGCAGCACTATGTTGAGTTAACGGATATGGTGCATCAAGCCATAAAAGTGGAGGAACAATTCAAACGGAAGGGATTGGCTAGGAGGGGACAACCTATGGCTACCACCAGCCCATGGAAGACAGCTCCAAAAAGGGACGAGCAGCTTCAAAATAAGCAAAAATTTGAACCCTCTAAGAATGCCAAACCAACAACCACCACTACTTCAGGTAACACCGAGGCTTCTATTTCTAAAACACGTGATATTAAGTGTTTTAAATGTCAGGGGCGGGGACACATAGCCAGCCAGTGTGTAAACAAAAGGGTGATGGTGATAAACGCCTAAGGAGAGCTTGAGTCGGAGAATGAGGAAGAAGTAGATGATGATGACATGCCACCTTTGGAGGATGCCGATGATGAGCAAAATGCTGTGGTTGGAGATTTATTGGTAGCAAGGCGAGTTCTCAATGTGCAAGTTAAGGAGGAAGAAAGTAACCAAAGGGAAAACTTGTTTCATACTCGGTGCTTTGTAAATAACAAAGTTTGCAGCGTCATTATTGATGGTGGGAGTTGCACAAACGTAGCCAGCACTTATTTGGTGGAGAAATTGGCCTTAACCACCTTGAAACATCCTCACCCTTACCGGCTTCAGTGGCTGAATGAATGTGGCGAAATCAAGGTGACAAGGCAAGTGTTGGTGGCATTATCCATTGGCAAATATGAGGATGAGGTGCTTTGTGATGTGGTTCCTATGCATGCATGCCATTTATTGTTGGGAAGACCATGGCAGTATGATCGGAGGGTTACGCATGATGGATTCACAAATAGGTATTCTTTCACTCTTAAAAGGCAACCCATTACTCTTGTGCCATTAACTCCAAAACAGGTCTTGAAGGACCAACTAAAGTTACAAAGATCAAATGAAAAGAAAAAAGAAAAAGAAAGGAAGGCCGAAAGTGGAAAAAAAGAGTTGAAAAAAAAAGAAAAAGAGAAAAACATTGATCAGAGTGAAAAAGAAAGAGAAAGGATTTCGGCCATAGTAAGAGCAAGAGAGGAAAAATTCAATTACATTGCAAAAAAAAGTGAGATCAAGAGAGCATTATTTTCACACCAGTCCCTTATTGTACTCATGTACAAGGAGGCTCTTTTATGTACTAATGATCTCGTCGGTGCTTTGCCGAGCAATATTGTTTCTCTTTTGCAGAAGTTTGAAGATGTCTTTCCCGAAGAGGTACCTAGTGGCTTACCTCCAATCCGAGGGATTGAACATCAAATTGATTTCATACCCGGTGCATCAATTCCTAACCGACCTGCTTATAGGAGCAATCCCGAGGAGACCAAGGAACTTCAGAGGCAAGTAGGTGAATTATTGGAGAAGGGGTATGTGCGTGAAAGCATGAGTCCTTGTGCGGTCCCGGTGCTATTAGTTCCTAAGAAGGATGGAACATGGAGAATGTGTGTTGACTGCCGGGCCATCAACAACATAACGGTAAAGTATCGTCATCCTATTCCTAGGTTAGATGATATGCTGGATGAATTGCATGGTTCTTGTGTCTTTACAAAAATTGATCTTAAGAGTGGATATCATCAAATTAGGATGAAGGAAGGTGATGAATGGAAAACTGCTTTTAAAACTAAATATGGTTTGTATGAATGGTTAGTGATGCCTTTCGGCTTAACTAATGCGCCGAGCACATTTATGCGTTTGACGAACCATGTTTTGCGTGCATTTATTGGCAGATTTGTAGTTGTGTATTTTGATGATATCCTAATTTATAGCAAAAACTTGGAAGAACATGTGATGCATTTAAAATCTGTTTTGGAAATTCTGAGGAAAGAAAAGTTGTTTGCTAACCTCAAGAAGTGTACCTTTTGCACGGATAAGCTTGTGTTTCTTGGTTTTGTTGTTAGTAAGAGAGGAATTGGGGTGGACGAGGAAAAGGTGAAGGCAATCCAAGAGTGGCCAACGCCTACAACAATCAGCCAAGTGAGGAGTTTCCACGGCTTAGCTAGCTTCTATAGACGGTTTGTGCGTGATTTTAGTAGCTTAGCCGCCCCTCTTACTGAAGTCATCAAGAAAAATGTGCCGTTTAAGTGGGGAAAAGAACAAGAAAATGCATTTAATCTGATCAAAGAAAAGTTAACTAATGCACCTTTGCTTGTTTTACCTAACTTTGCTAAAACTTTTGAAATTGAGTGTGATGCTTCAGGAATAGGTATTGGAGCTGTTTTGATGCAAGGTGGTCATCCAGTTGCTTATTTCAGTGAAAAGTTGAGTGGGGCAGCCCTAAATTACCCCACTTATGATAAGGAAATGTATGCCTTGGTAAGGGCTTTGGAAAATTGGCAGCACTATCTATGGCCAAAGGAATTTGTGATTCACACAGATCATGAATCTTTGAAGCATTTGAAAGGACAGCAAAGGTTGAACAAACGCCATGCCAAGTGGGTGGAATTCATTGAAACATTTCCTTATGTGATCAGATACAAGCAAGGTAAGGAAAATGTGGTGGCTGATGCATTGTCCCGAAGGTATGCTTTACTTTCCATTTTAGATACAAAATTGCTTGGCTTTGAATATATTAAGGATTTGTATGCACAAGATTCTGATTTTGGTGATGTGTTCAATGCATGTGAAAAAGTGGCGTTTGATAAGTTTTATAGGCAAGATGGATTTTTGTTTCGGGAAAATAAACTGTGTGCCTATGTGTTCTTTGCGTGAATTGCTTGTGAGAGAAGCTCATGGTGGTGGTTTGATGGGTCATTTTGGTGTAGCTAAGACTTTAGGAATTTTGCATGATCATTTTTTTTGGCCTCATATGAAACGTGATGTGGAAAGAATCTGTGAGAAGTGTATCACGTGTAAACATGCTAAGTCTAAGTTGAAACCCCATGGTTTGTACACCCCTTTGCCAATACCTAGTGAACCTTGGACTGATATTTCTATGGATTTTGTTTTAGGTTTACCTAGGACTAAGAGGGGGAGAGATTCAGTTTTTGTCGTGGTAGATAGATTTTCCAAGATGGCACACTTCATTGCTTGTCATAAAACTGATGATGCTTCACATATAGCTGATTTGTTCTTCAAAGAAATTGTTAAGTTACATGGCATGCCTAGGACCATTGTTTCTGATAGGGATGCAAAGTTTTTGAGTTACTTTTGGAAGACTTTGTGGGGAAAGTTGGGAACCAAATTGTTGTTTTCTACTGCTTGTCATCCACAAACGGATGGTCAAACTGAAGTAGTAAATAGAACTTTGTCTTCTTTGTTGCGTGCTATCATTAAAAAGAATTTGAAAACATGGGAAGATTGTTTGCCACATGTTGAATTTGCTTACAATAGAAGTATACATTCTGCAACTAAGTTTTCACCATTTGAAATTGTTTATGGCTTTAACCCATTGTCACCTTTGGATTTAACTCCTTTACCTTTGAGTGAACGTGTGAACTTAGATGGCAAAAAGAAGGCAGAATTTGTAAAGATGATTCATGAAAAGGCACGGCTGAACATTGAAAGGAGGACTCAACAATATGTCCATCAAGCCAACAAGGGACGCAAGAAGGTAGTATTTGAACCAGGAGATTGGGTTTGGTTACACTTAAGGAAGGAACGTTTTCCAGAGAAACGGCGTTCAAAACTCCTACCTCGGGGTGACGGACCATTCCAAGTAGTGGATCGCATCAATGATAATGCCTACAAACTTGAATTACCGAGTGAGTATGGTGTTAGTGCAAGCTTTAATGTTGCTCATTTGTCTCCATTTGATGTAGGTGATGATTTGAGGACAAATCCTTCTCAAGAGGGGGAGAATGATGGAAACCAAGGAGCTGGACATGCTAATCATACACATGGGAATGGAGCTGAAGTTGCGCAAGACCCTTTGTCACTTCCTAGTGGCCCAATTACAAGACTTAGAGCCAAACGTTTCAAGGAAGCACTAAATGGGCTAATCCAAGAGAATTGGGCTGATTCTAAAAATACCAAGATGGGCTCAAATAATAATCAAGGCTTAGTCCATGTCATCAAAGCAATTGAAGAGGATAATTAGCATGCAAAAACGTGACCAGCATGGTTTGACCATTAAAGAGTGTGAACTTGTTGAGTTTCAAGGATATTAAATAGGGGAATGAACTTGGTCTTGGCTGGTTATGAATTTAGTCATTTAGTTATTTTGGCTGCCTCTAGAAGTCCAAAGAGACCTAAAAATGTGGGGACTTGTTTATGTTGGCACTTGTGTTGCTTTTAAAGCTATAGTTAAGACTTTTCCTATTCTTGGAGGGTTGTTCCAAGTATATAGATGGGCATTACGAATTTTGTAAGACATTGATTTTTGTTTTCAGAAAATTATTATTGTGAGGTCTTGTGTTCCTCTTTGTTCCTAAAAGAACTTCTTGAGCTTATCAAGTTAATCTTGTGGCGTTCAAACAACCAAACTTATCATCTTGATTCTTGAAGAGATTCAGATTCTTGGTGTGGCGTTTCAATCCTTCGTATTCTTGGTTTCTCATCTAGTTAGGTGACGGGTCAAGCCTCGACAATTCTTGTCTACACGATCTTGGGGTTTCAAACCATCATTGCTATCGGGTTTCATCAAATCATCCAATGTATCCATTCAATGAACAAATCACAATGGATACCATCATTCAAACCGATAAAATAATGTATCCATCAGTTGAAACACATTAAATGTCCTATATCTACCAACAACCACATTCATTGCAAAAGATAAAGCATTTAAATGAATGAAACTTGAATAACAAATATGATATATCATCAAATGTGCAAGTATTATAACAAGAGTGTGAGTGTCATCATTGGAAAGGTTTCATCCTCAACCTTAGTTGAGGTTACTAGCCTTCCATGACTAAGAACACCACAAGAAAATGAAGAACAACCATGAAAATAAAAGGAAAGCTTTACAAAAAGAAAGTGTCTAAGAACAAAAGCTACTGGAATATACTACAAAATGAACGAAATTAAACCTAGCTACTGTTCTCTGAACTCTCCTAACAAGGAGGTATGGCTATGGCTTTTATAGAAGGAAATTAGGGCTAGAAACCCATGTAAAATGACTCCTCTAACCCCCTCTAGGGTTCCTCTCTTGCTAGAGACAACCAAGGTCATGCAACCAGCGTGTTCTGCTGTGAAAATCAGAGGGAGAACTGTTTTTTGTCATGGAGAAGCTCCTGATTGGGTGTTCTGGCGCGCTTTTGCAAAAGTAAGTTCTGGGAAATTTCGATCGACCGACTTTTATTCGATCGATCGACTTCGGGCAAAATTCGATCGATCGACTTTTAAGTTCGATCGATCGAGTTCTTCAAAACTTCCAAATTTTCCAAGCAATTCCACATGAATTTTGTCATTCCTCACTTATTAACCTACAAAACATAAAAACACAAAAACTAACCAAAACATCAGAAAATACACAAGGCTAAAGGTCTAACTTATGTAAATCAAGGGGTCCAAATACACAATATTTGGCACTCATCAAATACCCCCAAACTTACACTTTGCTAGTCCCTTACCAAAAACAAAATGGAAAACAAAATCAAAGCATGAAACATAAGTCCTCTTTTGTGGGAGAAACGATTGCATTTAGCATATGCAACAAGTCTTTTAAACCCCTAGGACTCCCTAGTGGACGAGTGAAGTCTCGTGAGGGTTTGCCAGAAATGATACCCACAAACATTGAAGTACTGAATTATCAATTGAGCAAAAATCATCATTCAAACACATGGTTCACACATCATGAGTATATTTAACAAAATGAATATCATATTATCATGTTATCAAAAATCGATCAACTCATAGATGGAAAATTGAGACAACACATGTTCAAAAGTGTAAGGTGTGAATAACATAGAGTCATGGGGTTTCAATTTTCCTCAAAGCACATATATCCAAAAATTCGCAGGACTTCCATCAAATAACCAAGGCTTATCTTACGTTTATTATTATTTATTTATTATTTTTGTGTCGGCTGTGCAATGCTTGACTCCATTAAGCTTTCTAATTGACCCATGTAACGAGTGTTGGGCCAGTGACTCCCAAACCAGATAGTTTTAGGGCATTAGATGTAAAAACATCCATAAGGGCTTAATTACTCAAGTCAAAAAGGCTACGAAGTCAAACTAGCCAAACAATCATCCAAGCTGAAATTCTCATCTTTTTACGCGAACACCCAATGCTTAATGAGGCAAGGGGCCCGGTTACTCAATGAGAAGTCAAATTGGTGATATTATTCTAAGCAGAATTTTTATTTTTATTTTTTATAAATATATATATATATATATATATATATATATATATATATATATATATATATATATATATATATATAACAATAAGCCAAGGTTTCATCAACAAGTCATCCTACAAATCTCAAGATACATTATTTTTAATTCAAATCTCATACCCCACAGAAACAATGCTAATGTGCTTGTGATAAACAATTTAAACATGTCAAGTCTCTCTAATCCAAAGATGAGTCAAAAGATCTCAGATTTTAATGATATGCAAAATTCAAAATGTTAAACAAACCAATGAGATGCAAACCATAGTAAGATGTAACCACGCTCAACTAACAATAAGGTATATATATTTACAAGTATTAACAAAGCAAACATAAAATGAAAACAGACAGAAATGTCTACCCCACCCCCAAACTAGAATAACACATTGTCCCTAATGTGGCTAGAGATACAATATCGAAATGGTGATGCAAGTTGGGCATACTGCAAGAGAAGCGCTCCCCCAAACTTGAACAGCAGACACTGTCCTGAAAATGACAACTAAAACACAAGAAATAAAATCAAATGATAATGAAAAATGATGAGGGTTGCCTCCCACAAGCGCTAAGTTTTCAGTCTTCAGCCTGACTTTCCATCCTGACGACAATCATTCCGAGTAACTCGGATCCTCTAAAAGGGTAGTCTCAACCTCCGAGCTTTGTAACTCCGAAAATGGCTTCAGTCGTTGCCCGTTCACCTTGAACGCGCTGCCATTTTTTGGATCCTCAATCTCAATAGCCCCATAAGAAAACACTGATCGAACTATGAAAGAGCCTGTCCATCGAGATCGGAGCTTCCCTGGAAACAGATGCAGACGTGAATTGTAAAGAAGGACTTTATGACCTGGCTCAGAATCGCATCAATATGTTCTGGTCATGAACCTTCTTCATCCGTGCTTTGTACATCTTAGCACAATCATAAGCATCGTTCCTCAGCTCTTCCAATTCATTGAGTTTGAGCTTCCTCTGTGAGCCAGCCTTGGTAAGATCGAAATTCAGCTGCTTAATGGCCCAGTAGGCTATGTGCTCCAACTCCACAGGCAGGTGGCATGCTTTCCCGTACACGATACGGTAAGGTGACATGCCAATCGACGTCTTGAAAGCTGTCTGGTACGCCCATAATGCATCGTTCAACCGGAGAGACCAATCTTTCCTTGACGAGTTCACCGTCTTCCCTAAAATCCTCTTGATCTCTCTGTTTGAAACCTCCTCTTGATAGGGAGTGGCAACCTTGTGCGTGATGCAATATTTCTTCATCAGCTGCTCGAAGACCCGATTGCAGAAATGCTTTCCACCATCACTAATAATTTCTTGAGGAGTACCAAAACGAGCAAATAAAGTGTCTTTTAAAAACTGAACCACAACTCTGTGGTCATTGGTCTTCCAGGCAACCGCCTCCACCCATTTGGACACGTAGTCCACTGCAAACAGAATGTACAGATAGCCGAAGGAGAGTGGGAAAGGTCCCATGAAATCGATGCCCCAAACATCAAAGATCTCGACATTAAGAATGGGGTTGAGGGGCATCATATTTCGGCGTGAAATACTCCCTAGCTTCTGACAGCGCTCGCATGAAACACAATAAGTGTGAGCGTCTTGAAATATGGTAGGCCAGTAAAAACCACATTGCAAAATCTTTGCAGCGGTCTTCTTTGCACTGAAGTGGCCTCCACAGGCATGATCATGACAGAAGGAGATGACGCTGGATTGGTCAGGCTCGGGAATGCATCTCCTAATGATCTGATCGGGACAATACTTGAACAAGTAAGGATCGTCCCAGAAAAAATTCTTCACCACGGACATGAATTTGGACTTATCTTGCCGCCCCCAATGCAAAGGCATTTGACCGGTGACAAGATAGTTCATTATGTCAGCAAACCATGGTGAGTGAGCATGAACAATATGCATCAACTGCTCATTGGGGAAGGTCTCAGAAATGGGGATGGCTTCTTCCGTGAAGTCCACGGTAATTCTCGAGAGATGATCAGCCACCACGTTTTCGGAACCCTTCTTGTCCCGAATCTCAATGTCGAACTCTTGTAAGAGCAAAATCCACCGGATGAGGCGTGATCCGAGTAGATGATGACTTTCGATCCTAGTAGGTAGGATCGAAACTTATCCAGAGCAAATACGACTGCCAGCAGCTCCTTCTCAGTGGTCGAATAATTCAGCTGGGCGTCGTTCAGAGTTCGACTTGCATAATAAATGACGTGGGGAAATTTGTCAATGCGCTGCCCCAACACAGCTCCAACGGCGTAATCTGACGTGTCACACATGATCTTGAAAGGTGTACCCTAGCTCGGGGGCCGAATGATGGGTGTGGATGTCAGAATTGCCTTCAAGGCCCCAAATGCCTTCTTGCAGTCCTCGTCAAAAATGAAAGGGGCCTCCTTCACCAACAGTTTGCACAAGGGCCGGGCAATCTTGCTGAAGTCCTGGATAAATCGCCGATAAAATCCTGCATGGCCCAGAAAAGAGCGAACCTCTTTCACCGTCCGTGGGGGCAGAAGGTTGGATATCAAATCTACCTTCGCCTTGTCTACTTCAATCCCCCGACGAGAGATGACTTGCCCGAGCACAATTCCTTGCTGTACCAAAAAGTGGCACTTCTCCCAATTGAGTACCAGGTTCTTCTCTTTACACCTCTCCAAGACTAATGTGAGGTGGTGGAAACACTCCTCAAAAGATGACCCAAAAACCGAGAAGTCATCCATAAATACCTCCAGGAAACGCTCCACCATATCAGAAAAGATGCTGATCATGCACTGCTAAAAAGTAGCGGGTGCCATATAAGCCAAAGGGCATGCGTCGGTAGGCGAACGTCCCAAACGGACAAGTGAAGGTCGTCTTCTCTTGGTCTTCAGGGTCCACAGGGACCTGGTTATATCCATAATAACCATCCAAAAAACAGTAATACTCGTGCCCGGCCAATCGCTCCACCATTTGATCAATGAGCGGAAGAGGAAAGTGATCTTTCCTGATGGCGGTGTTCAGCTTGTGGTAGTCGATGCAAACTCTCCATCCAGACTGTACTCGAGTTGGGACCAACTCGCCTTCCTTGTTCTGCACGACCGTTACTCCAGCTCGCTTGGGCACTACATGATTGGGGCTCACCCATTTGTTGTCAGAGATTGGGTAGATGACTCCTGCATCCAATAACTTGATTACTTCTCCTCTGACGACTTCCTACATGGTCGGGTTGAGCCTTCTCTGTGGCTCCCTCGATGGTTTGGTGTCTTCCTCCAGATGTATCTTGTGCATAACCACCGAGGGGCTGATTCCCTTAATATCCTCTATGGTCCAATTTCTCCTCCTGAGAGGCATGTAGATCTGAAGCTATGATTACAGGCAAAGTTTCGGCTGGACCTAGGAACTTATACTTAAGATTGTCCAGCAGGGGCTTAAGTTCCTTCTTAGGAGGCTCAGGTACTGTTCCCTCCTCTTCTTCCTTGCTCACCAGAGGAGCAAACTCTAAAAGGGCATTTGCTTGCTCAAGTAACTTATCCAAGTCCAGATCCTCTACGAACTGAGCAAAGCATGCCTCCAGGGGGTCTTTGGTGCTTGATTCTTCCTCTATGATCTCCTCAATCAAGCAGGCACTTCCGATCTCATCACATTCCCTCGGCCTTTTGCTGATGTCAAAGATGTTCAGCTCCACTGTCTTATTGCCGAAGGAGATCTTCATTACCCCCGTCCTACAGTTGATCAAGGCGTTAGCCGTAGCTAAGAATGGTCGCCCTAGGATTACCGGTATCTAAACTCCAACGTTTTGTACTGGCTCGGTGTCAAGCACTATAAAATCCATGGGGAAATAAAACTTGTCCACCTTAATCAAAACATCCTCCACTATTCCCCGTGGTATCTTAACTGACCGGTCAGCCAACTGCAGTGTCATGGAGGTGGGCTTCAATTCTCCTAACCCCAATTGCAGGTAAACTGAATAGGGCAAGAGATTGACACTGGCTCCAAGGTCTAGCAGTGCCTTCTCAATGTGGCTGATGCCTATTGTGCAGGAAATAGTAGGACATCCGGGGTCCTTATACTTGATAGGCAGCCTACATTGGAGGATTGAGCTGACTTGCTCGGTCAAGCAAACTCCTTTCGGGACATTGGTTTTCCGTTTTACAGTTACCAAATCCTTCAAGAATTTAGCGTAAGACTGCACTTGCTAGATGGCATCCAAGAACGGGATGTTGATCTGTACTTGTTTGAACACCTCCAGAATGTCCTCGAACTTTCCTCCCTTCTTTGGCGCGAGAAGTCTATCAGGGAATGGCGCCTTAGGTATGAACGACCTAGGAGGAGTCTCTATGGTCGGAGCTAATGTAGATGGCTCGGCATCTCTCTTCTCTACGCTCCTGCTTCCTTGTTCTTCTTGTGCAGCAGGGTTCTCCTCTGGGTGAACCACTTGGTTGTCTACTTGTTTCCCTGATCTCAGTGTGACAACGGCTTGCACATGCTCCAGCCCATGCACTGCATTTGATGAACTTCCCTCATGGAACTGTAACTTTGGATTTGGCACACGCTGACTAGGGAGCTTTCCCTTCTCTCTCTCTCCCAGGTGACTAGCATTTTGCCCGATCTGGGTTTCCATCTTGGCAATAGCTTGAGTGTTCACCATGGTAGCATTCTTCACGTCATTGATGGATTGGCCTGTAAGCTGGATGAAAGCTTTAAGAGTGTCTTCCAAAGAAGACTGTGAAGAAGAGGTAGGGGCTTGAGTAGGGGCTTGGTATGATGGTGCTGGCTGGGATGGACGGCTTTGATGGTGAACCGGCTGATGAAATCCAGGGGGGTATTGAGTAGTGGATTGGTGAGGAACTCCCCCTTGAGTCATAGGCTGATTCTGCTTCCAAGAAAAGTTAGGGTGGTTCCGCCACCTTGGATTGTATGATTCGGAGAAAGGTCCATTGGCTTGCTTCCTATAATCGTTGAAAGCGTTCACTTGCTCCATTGGTGACTCGACAAAAGCTTCTCATGTATCTTTTCTGGTTTATTAGTTCATTGTTCCTTGATGAATTATTCTTACATGTGGTGGAGAACAAAAGTCTGACATATGTAAGGTTTTCCTACTCATTTTTTTATTGATTGATAGTTGCTTTTCTCATTAGATGACTCTATGCACTATCCAAGGCTTCCCAAAGGTGTGTATTTTCCTCTCTGACCTTTTGCTTTTGGGTACTCTAAACAAGAGAGAGGTTTTTGACAAGATGGTCAAATTGACCAAGATGCTAGTTGAACCTAGAACCTAAAAATTGTGGCACTCTCTAGGTTGCAGCATAAAAAAAAATCAAGCAATTACTCTTATGCATTCTGTGCTATGTACATTCACTGCTTATGTGATGAATTTGCAATATACCTTGTCTGTAGTGCCCCAGATTTTAAGTAATTAAATAAAATGTCTTAAATTAGAATTTAAGACTGAGTAAAATAGACAAGTCTAGAATTGACGTTCGATTCTCGAGACTCGACATTCGAATGGCTTAATATTGTAGGAAACAATATTCACGCCCAACTATTAATAAAATACGTAGCTTTAAACACGATATTTTAATCTCCGATAAATAATAAGGAATACCTTGGTCTTATTATTTATAAACCATGATTTTTATAAATATAGGATAATATTATTAGACTCCAATAATATTACAGGATTAATAAAATAGAAAGACTGAATTATTCAGTGGGCTAATAATATTATTATATAATATTTACTGTGTATAATATTCTCATGTAAAATATATATATATATATATATATTATTTATGGTGCTATAATATTATTGAGATAATAATTTTTTTTGATAAGTAATATTATTGAGATAATAATATTAATAATGAAACAAACTAGACTCGAAACGGACATAGATTATAATCTTAATGAATTATACATAATGGTAAAGACCTAATGTAAAATATCCACGGATAAAGTATTTCAAGATATTTTTATAGAAGATATTTTTATAAGAGATATTTTATAGGAGATATTTTTATGAGAGATATTTTTATAAGAGATATTTTATAGGAGATATTTTTATGAGAGATATTTTTATGAGAGATATTTTACTAAACTTAATGATTAAGAAAAAAATAATATTCCCTCTACTCTTCAATATAACCGGACGCACCCCTCTTCCTTTATTATTTCTTTCTTCTTACTTCTTCCTTCTTCGTTTCTTCTCCTTTCTTCTTCTTTCCTCTTCTTCCCGCCGAACACAGAGATGAGAAAGTGAGATTGAGAGATTGAGAGGGAGAGATGTGAGAGATTAGGAGAGTGAGAGATGAAACACAGAGAGAGAAGAGAGTGGAACTGAGAGAGAGATCAGAGAGTGAGACCAAGAGATCCGGAGAGAGATGCCGAGAGATTGAGGGAGATCGGGAGATGGAGACCAATTCTCCGGTGGATTAACGCCGGCGAACCCGTAACCGATCAGACTCGAGGAAGAGAACCGGAGGTAACCTGATCCACGAAAACCTGACCCATGGAGACCCGAGAGCTCTGAGGCCCGATCCTCCATGACCGGAGGCTAGAGTCGAAATCTGGTGGTCCCAGTAGCAATTTTTGGCAAGCTCGCGACCCATCGCACCCGTGCAACCCGTGACCGTGAGACCCGTGACCCGTGACCAGCTGAACCCGAGAGGAAGACCCGGTCCTCCATGTGTGTTTTCTGTGAGGGCATCTATCTTCATTTTTAATTCTATATCCTTCTAAACCTCATAGATGCCTCCCTTCTTCTGAATGCGAGCAGCTTTATCTCGACAGCTTGAAAAATCCCATTGTTAGGAATTGTCGGATAACTGATCTAAGGTCCTATATGCCTCCTCTCACGTCAAACTCAGAAATGCGCCTCCGTTCATCGACTCGATCATGCTACGGTTGGATTGAGTTAATCCTTGATAGAAAAATTGCACGAGTCTCCACTTCTTGTATCCATGTGGAGGGTACTTAATCAGCATATCTTGAAATCTTTCTCAACTCTCAAAAAATTTCTCATCTTCGTCTTGAGTAAATGAGCTTATCTCCTTCCGAGACTCATTGACTTTGGACATGGGGAAGAATTTGTTGTACAATTTGTTTAGCAAGTTCTCCCAAGAAGTGATGGAACCAGGCATGTTTGAATCCAACCATGCCTTGGCTCTATCATGGAGTGAGAAAGGAAAAAGCCTAAGGTGCACAAACTCTTCAGAAAAATTTTAAAATTTGAAGGTGGCACAGATGTCTTTGAATTTCTTCACATGGCTATAAGTATTTTCGAGGTCCAAGCCATGGAATGCGGGTAGGAGTTGGATGACATAAGGCTTGAGGTCAAAGTGAGTGGCATTGGTTGGGGGTAACATTATACATGAAGGAGAATTTGTTGCAACGGGTGCAAACAAATCCCTAAGTGTCCTAGTATGATCAACGTTTTCTCCCCAATTCCTCTCATTCTCATTCGCATGCATGTTATCTCTCATCTCAACAGAATTTCTAAACCTTCTCCTAAGAGTTCTTTCAATTTCGGGATCTAAAGATGTCAAGTCTAGGTTCAAAGATCTTCTACCAAGCATACACCAAGCATACACAAATGTTTAACCAAAAGACAATCAAAAATAAAGAAAAGAATTTGCTAATGGGGAACAAAGTTCCCCAAAGTACAATCTAGGCTAGTTCCCATGTAGGTGAGGGGGGTCACACTGGACACACTTAAATCCCAAGACCTTTCCTTGCCAGAACAGTCTGAGAAGAGGACGCCACATCTGGTATGCCGACAGGAATATGAGGAGGCGGGGGCACATCATCATCCAGCTCATCACGCCGCAGCTGAGCATTGCACTTCATCAGAGTCTGCTTGCTGATCGGATCCTAGATCTTCATCTTTGGCTCACTAGCAATATTGATGCCTGACTGCAGAATCTGTGTGAGCAAGCAGCTAAATGGAAGACCGGCATTTCCCTCATCACAGGTTATGTGTGTTTTAATGAGTACTCGCAAGCGCACGAATTGTTTGCAATATAGTGTGTGCAAGTGCGAGGTCGAATCCACAGGGAAATGGTCAAATGTTGGTGTCTTGTTTAATCAACTTCATTTTAACCTAGTTCCAAAGGTTTGAGGATTGATTCAAGTGTAAAAGACTAAACAAAAGAGATGAAATGAAATGTGCAAATTAAAAGGAACTAAGGCTAAGGAATCTACCAAACCAAATCCAACAACTCACACTTCTTGGTTTCTACTTGAACACCCAAAGAACATTAAGCTTAGGATGTCATTCAAGTTTCTCAACCACATATTTTAGAACCATTGAATGAATCCAACTCAAAGATAAATCACAAAGAGTACCCATTTGAAATCAAATCATCCAATGTATCCATTCAATGAACAAATCACAATGGATATCATCATTCAAACCGATAAACAATGTATCCATCGGTTGAAACACATTAAATGTCCTATATCTACCAACAACCACATTCATTGCAAAAGATAAAGCATTTAAATGAATGAAACTTGAATAACAAATATGATATATCATCAAATGTGAAAGTATTATAACAAGAGTGTGAGTGTCATCATTGGAAAGGTTTCATCCTCAACCTTAGTTGAGGTTACTAGCCTTCCATGACTAAGAACACCACAAGAAAATGAAGAACAACCATGAAAATAAAAGGAAAGCTTTACAAAAAGAAAGTGTCTAAGAACAAAAGCTACTGGAATATACTACAAAATGCACGAAATTAAACCTAGCTACTGTTCTCTGAACTCTCCTAACAAGGAGGTATGGCTATGGCTTTTATAGAAGGAAATTAGGGCTAGAAACCCATGTAAAATGACTCCTCTAACCCCCTCTAGGGTTCCTCTCTTACTCTGACAACCAAGGTCATGCAACCAGCGTGTTCTGCTGCGAAAATCAGAGGGAGAACTGCTTTTTGTCATGGAGAAGCTCCTGATTGGGTGTTCTGGCGCGCTTCTGCAAAAGTAAGTTCTGAGAAATTTCGATCGATCGACTTTTAAGTTCGATCGATCGAGTTCTTCAGAACTTCCGAATTTTCCAAGCAATTCCACATGAATTTTGCCATTCCTCACTTATTAACCTACAAAACATAAAAACACAAAAACTAACTAAAACATCAGAAAATAACAAGGCTAAAGGTGTAACTTATGTAAATCAAGGGGTCCAAATACACAATATTTGGCACTCATCAACAGGCCTCCAAAATAACACCCAAAAAATGCTTGCATAGGTAGAAAAGCAAGCAAAGACTGATAGCATAGACAAACTGGGCCCTCTTCAAAATCAGGTCACTACGCCTGACAACTAGCCAAAGGTTGTGCTGGACAATCTTGGCTAGCATGCGGTGAAGGGCAGATAAGGCTCCGATCTTGATGGTGGTGGCACGTTCCTCTCCTTGGGGAATAACATGAAAAAAATTCTCTGAGATCATCCAGAGAAGGAGGGATCACCACCTCAATGATAAGGGCTGCCAGGAATCTGGAGAACAGGTACTCCTATGAACTGGCTAAAGATCTAGGGATCAATAGTGATAGTATGCCCTCCAACAGTAGACTGAAGCACCAACCCACGGTCATCATCCTGAACCACCTCGAGGTTGGCATAGAATAGTCTGACCAGCCTGGTGTACACAACACAGGCACAGGTATGCAGATATCCCCAATGATAAGTTTGGATAGTGTCATGGATACTATCCAGAGGAACCACCATGATGTCGGACCGAACAACGTTTCTCTCAGCAATTACTGGTCGATCCATAATTTTGGCTCTAAGAGCTTCCCTTTCTCCTTCTGTCCTCTGGCGGACCCTGCGTAGACTGCCTGCAAACATGATTCTGCAAAAAGAAGCAACAAGATTTGCTAAGAATAATCCAAAAGAAATAATCTTGTTCGTGCACATAGAAAATCCGGCATTATAACAGCAGTAAGAGGGACTTTTCAAAAGATTACAAACAGGAGGTATCACACAACAGTCCTCAATCATACCAAACCAGATAATGCCAAACACAATAGATATGTGCAATTTATAATCTCAACTGCATTCCAAAATAATTAAAATTCTAATTGTTAAAACAACTAAAAAGAATAAAGTTAGCTGGAGGAGTACCTGGAATGAGAGAGTGATGCACAAACAGACAAAACAGAGTGAGATAATGCAAAAACTTGCGAAAAATCACTCACTAGAAGCCAAGAGAGAGATTTTTGTGGGGTAGCTTTAGAAATGTGGCGTCCAGGTTTTATAGAAGATATGGGGTCCCCGTCTGGACGGCTCATTAACCCTGCCCAGAAGAGCGTTGCCTCGTAAACATGAGGACAGGTCGCGCCCATTCGGATGTGTACCAGAACCGTCCGGCCGACTGAGCCACACCCGTCCGAACGCAACGAGAAGCCGTCCGGACGCTTCACTCTGAAAAAGGCAAAAAGAGAGCATCTCAAAGCTATGCAGAGATATAAAAGAGAGTTGAGAGTTCAATCAGCACAAAGATTTTCTAGTAGATTGAAAATATAAATAGATTACTCAATTCATACAATGCATGTGTGTTTGAAGACTTTTCCCACAAGATACGACTTTCACTGATATGACAAAAAGTAACCAAATTTTCCAGACAAGAGAGACAATCAGTGAAAGATTAGTCAAAAGTCAAACCTTATTCAGTACTAGGGCCTAGCCACCCTCATCTGATACACTCCCCTAAAGATGCAACATCCAGTTGTTTTATTTGTACCATGAAGGATAAGGTAAATATTTTACTTGTACCATGAAGGACAAGGCATATTTTAGCACATAAGCAGTAAATATACATATATAGCGCAGAATTCATAAGAGTAACTGCTTGATTCTTTTGATGCTGCAACCTAGAGAAGATGCTAGAATTTTTAGGTTCTTTGTCCAACTAGCATTTGGTTAATTTGGCCATCTTATTAAAAACCTCTTCTCTTATCTAGAATTTCTAGAACCAAAAAGTCAGAAAAGGAAGGATGTACCTTTAGGGGGGAGTCTTGGATAGTGTACATTTTCATCGCATGAGGAAAGAAGCTATCCAACTATTGCATATACAGGAAAACACTTGGCAGATATAGTCATAAACTCTCAATCATATCTAAGCAAAGTAGATTAATGCATAATGAATTGAGATATCAGGTGAAAAGACATGCAATGTCTGATATGCTAAGAAAAGAAAAAAAAATCCTGCAATTTCTCCCCTTAGTTTTTTTTTTTTTTTTTTTTTTTTTATTTAACAAAATGCTATATGGAAATGACATCATATAAGATGCAAGGCATAATCAAACCTGTATAGGCTCAATGTTGCCAATACAGAAAAATAGTCGCTCGACCTACTTTTTCTGTCTTCCCCAAATAGTACCTGCAATATTCTCTCAAGAGAAATAGGGGGCAAAACACAACTGGTTCCTAGATTGCATAATAAGCACAAAAGATGACAAGTAAAGGTCCAAGTAATCAAACCTGATGCCTTAGGATTAGGAACCAAATCCTAGGCATTAACATCTTTTCTTGCTAGGTGCGTACATTCCCCCCCTCTTGGGGTGAGCATCTCCCTTCTTTCTGACCCAAGCCGGCCTTCCTATGGGTGGTTGCTGGCAGGACTTCATCTGTTGACCAATCCACTCCATCATGCTTTGCATCCAAATAGGCGGCGCTCTGTAGTATTGATCATCTTCCACCTTCTACGACCTTTTAGAGTGCTTGGATTTGCCACTGTTATTGGCAGGTACAAAACGCTGCTGAGGTTGCTGATGCTGAGATGCCTGGTGCCAAGGTGCATGAGACCAAGGAGCTTGATATTGAGGAGCTTGATGCCTTGGCGCTTGCCTCCATGGAGCTTGGTAAGGAGCCTGATACCATGGAGCCTGATGCTGGATCAGAGGTCTAGTGCCATGATTAGCTTGTTTGGGCCCTTCTTTCTTGACCTTTGCTTTCTGTTCTTTTAGAAGGGAGCACTGAGGTCAGACATGCCCACTTAAACCGTAGTGATGGCATATAAGGGATCTTCTGATGGAAGGGGGCTTCTGAGTGCCCGGAACATCTCTATTAAGCTTGTCCTTCCTTTTATCTTCAACAGTGGGGGGAGGATATGGGACTGCAAGCTTAACAAATACAGTCTTGGAGGTAGAGGGAGTGTCAGTGGGAGGAGCTACATACTCGAGACCAGTCTTGTCGGTTGTGCTCTTCTAAATTGATAGCGTGTGAGTCAGCTTTTCATCAGTGACTCTCTCTAATTGGAGCTGTGTCCCTAGTAACTTCTGCTCTAGCTCTTGTATTTTTCGCAGCAAGGAACTCTTCTCAGTCTACAAACTGTTCAGATCATGAAGGTGCTGCTTACGTCCTTCCCTCAGTTTTTCATACTCTACATAGAGAGTTTTGTACGCCTCCTTGAGTTCATCCCCATTGTCGTTGTGCTTCTTCTTCTTCTGACTCATCACTAAGAGTCACATTGTATGCCTTCCCTTTGCCCTTCTTGAGATTCCCACAATCAGCTCGTATATGCCCAAATCCTGAGCACTCAAAGAATCTCGGACCTCTAGGATCTTTCTTCTTTGCTTCTTCAGGTTCAGCTTGTCTGGGAGCATTCTTCATCTTTTCATAAAACTTCTGCTTGAATCTGTCATCTCTCATTAGTCTTCTGAAATTTTTAGCCAGCATAGCCACAACTTTTTCTTCCTCCTCAGAGTCATCTTCAGATGAGGCTTCAACCTTTTCTTGGAAGCCTTCAGGGCAATGGTCTTTGGCTTTTTGATCGGGGGCCCTTAACTCATAAGTTTGAAGATCCCACCAACTCTTCAATCTTCATTTCTTCCAGATCTTTGCTCTATTCAATTGTAGTCACCTTGATCCTGAAACGCTCAGGCAAAGATCTTAGAATTTTTCTGATGAGTTTTACATCCGAGACGGGCTTCCCAAGACTCACCATGGAGTTTCTTAGGTCGCTCATCTTGGAGTAAAACTCTCCAAATGTCTCATCCTCCAACATCTTAATTTCTTCAAATTTGGAAATCGACATTTGAAGTTTGGCAGATTTAACAAGTTTAGTGCCTTCATATGTTGTTTCAAGAATTTGCCATGCTTCTTTAGCGAACTCACTATTTGAAATTCTTGGGAATTCAGATGGTGAGAGTGCTTGACAAAGAGTATGGAGGGCTTTATCATTGGAAAGTGGCACGTTTTTCTCAGTCACTAGTTCGAGCGTTGCATCTGCTGGCTTAGTCCAACTAGTTTCAACAATACTCCAACAATCAATAGATTTTAAAAAGAACCGCATACGACAGCCTTCCAATAGCCATAGTTCGTACCGTCAAAGGCAGGAACAATATTAAAAGTTTGAGACATTTTAATAGCTAGAAGTCAGAGATAAAAATAACACTCAAGAAATTAATCTTAATTAGAGTGTACCAAGCTCTGATACTAATTGAAAAATTAAAATGACTTCTAATACAAAGTAAGTGTGTGTGCGCACAAAGTGTTAACAAAATAATAACAATGCAGAATTTAAACGACACAAGATTTTTGTTAACGAAGTGGAAACTCAATATGAGAAAAACAACTTTGGGGCAGCCAAACCCAGGATATCCACTATTCAGAAGACAAGACTAGTTACAAAGTAGTAGCACTCACATACCCCTGATGCAATGGTCGTACCTTGCACTCTAACATGTAACCCAACACGAACGCCTCCCAAATAGGTCTCCTACCGAAGGGCCAACCCCTAAGATAGACTTCAAAATAAGCGCAGCAACAGCACACACAACAACGGCTTTAGAAAGATCAACTCAGCTCAATAATCTCACAATATAGCTCTCTAAGCGCTAATGGAATTCAATACCGAATTCTTCCTGTTCTCAAGCCTAGGGACCCTTATTTATAGGCTCAGGGTTCAAATGAGCGTTTGGCTTGATAAAAACTAGGCGCCGTCCAGACGAACAACTGTGCGATTGATTTCTTGAGAATTTCGTTGAAATTCTTTCCTATTTTTGAGCCGCGTCTGGACGGTGGTGCCCTGTCGTCCGGACAGTTGCACTTCCGCTGCAAGGAATTTCCATATAAGGCTTCGCGAGTCTGGACCCGGAGGATGGTCGTCCGGACGGTTGATTTGATGCACGTAATTTTCATTTCTAATGCACGCGCGTTCGGACCATGAGGACCGTCGTACGGACATCTGGGTTTGAATTGCGATACTTGCCTTATGGATGAGAGTGTCCAAACGGGAATCCACATCGTCTGGACGGTTGCAGCGATCTTCCTATATCTGTGTTTTGGAAAGAAATCCCGAAGCTTGTCGAACACTCAGTGTCGTTCGGACATGTCAGTGAAACGTCTGGACGAATGCAAGCTGGAGCAGTTCGAAACTTCTCGACATAGGGGAAGGTCTGGACGAAAAGTTCTCGTCGTACGAATGGATGATGCTTTAGAGAGATGGGCGTCCGGACGGTATGACACGTCGTCCAAATGGCTAGCAGGGAACCAAATTTTTTGACTTGCAAACTATTCAGAATATTCTGGAAGAACTTTTGAATAGCGGAATCCCTGTTAAAAAGCATCATTACAAATAAGTGATTTTGTCCAACAGAATGTGGCCAATTACAAACTAACAGAGGGCAAGCCCTCGATGTTGAGAACAGAATCTTAAGAGCATTATGAAGGATAAGTGCTTAGAAGGAGTGAGTTGCAAGCCCCCAAGTAAGTGTACACGAAAGGATGTTCTTAAAACCGTCATGCCAAGGCCCAAGAGTGAAAGAAATGATGTTTTATGTGATGTTTTAAGATGTTTTCATGACTACTATATGTAGTAGATTTCATGCTAGACGTATTTATATGCATACAAAGTTGAATGAAGCAGCACATATTTATATGTTTACAGCTAGTCTGCATATGTTTTAAAGGCATTGAGCTTGAATGTGGATAGATGCTTACGTTGCCCAAACTTGGAAATGCATGAGTCTTTGTATAGCTAAGCAAGATGTATTAAGCTTCAATGTACTTAGATACATACGTTGCCTAAACTTGGAAATGCATGAGTCTCTATATAGCTAAGCAAGATGCATTAAGCTTCAATGTACTTTCATACTTGTGTTGCCCAAGCCTAGAAATGCTGGTGTCTTTGAATAGTCAGGCAAGATGCCACTCGTTTTCCTTCTTAGACATACTATTATACTAGAGCTCCCCAAGAAGGAATGCTCGTGTGCATGTATGGCTGAGTTACTGAGAATAAAAGTAATATGTTGTAGATGGGCTTGTATGTCCGCTATTCCAAGCGGTAATTTGGAGTACTTATATACACTCATAGCTGCATAGTATGCTTTCATGTGTTTCTGAAATATTTGTATTTACTTTATCAACTATGATATGTTTTCGAGGGAAGGATTTTTATAACTAAAAATAGTAGCTGTTATTGTAATCGAATGATAAAAGGAGAGTTTGCTTCTATGTGAAAACTTAGTGAGTTTTACACTACTGAGACCTCAGTTTATATTGTTGAGGTGGTAAACTCATACTTTCACCCGTATGTGGCAAACACCACAACCATATATATGATGCTTCTTTGGCTGCAGGTACACCAGATGTGGATGATGACCCCATAGCTTTTTACGACTGATGATATGAACTCCACCAACAATTGTGATGAAACCCGATAACAATGATGGTTTGAAACCCCAAGATCGTGTAGACAAGAATTGTTGAGGCTTGACCCGTCACCTAACTAGATGAGAAACCAAGACTACGAAGGATTGAAACGCCACACCAAGAATCTGAATCTCTTCAAGAAACAAGGTGATAAGTTTGGTTGTTTGAACGCCACAAGATTAACTTGATAAGCTCAAAAAGTTCTTTCAAGAACAAAGAGGAACACAAGACCTCACAATAATAATAATTTTCTGAAAACCAATCTCTATCTTTACAAAATTCGTAATGCCCATCTATATACTTGGAACAACCTTCCAAGAATAGGAAAAGTTTTAACTATAGCTTTAAAAGCAACACAAACACCAACATAAACAAGTCCCAACATTTTTAGGTCTCTTTGGACTTCTAGAGGCAGCCAAAATAACTAAATGACTAAATCCATAACCAGCCAAGACCAAGTTCATTCCCCTATTTAATATCCTTGAAACTCAGTTTACACCCTTTAATGGTCAAACCATGCTGGTCACGTTTTTGCATGCTAATTATCCTCTTCAATTGCTTTGATGACATGGACTAAGCCTTGATTATTATTTGAGCCCATCTTGGTCTTTTTAGAATCAGCCCAATTCTCTTGGATTAGCCCATTTAGTGCTTCCTTGAAACGTTTGGCTCTAAGTCTTGTAATTGGACCACTAGGAAGTGACAAAGGGTCTTGCGCAACTTCAGCTCCATTCCCATGTGTATGATCAGCATATCCAGCTCCTTGGTTTCCATCAACTGATGCCCGACGCGACAGTTGTAATGCATTGGACCATGGATTGTCCATTCTTTCAATAAACATGGTTCTATGAATAGACATATCATGAGAAACAGAAGCAACTTTATCCATACTCAAATTAGGCATAATAGAAGTAAAAAAAAATGACATTCAAGAATTTAATCTTCTCAGAGTGTACCAAGCTTTGATACCAATTGAAAATTGAAATTGACTTCTAAAAATAAAGTGTGTGCATACTTTGTCAACAAAAATTAAAGCATAGCGAAAAATAAATTACACATATTTTTGTTGACGAAGTGGAAACTCAATCAAGAGAAAAACCACTCCGGGGTAGCCAAACCCAGGAATTCCACTATTCAGAAGACAAAGCTAGATACAAGATAGTAACACTCACATGTACCGATGCAGTGGTCGTACCTTGATCTCTGACGTGTAACCCAACATGAACGCTTCCCAACCAGGTTCTCCTACCTGAAGGGGTCTTCAATGGAATCCTTTATCTTAGAGCTGACTTCTAAGATAGACTTCGGTTTATAGCACAGCACACTTGTAAAACGGCTTCAGAGGGATTGATGACTTCTCTGAGCTCTAATGGAATTCACACCGAATTCTTGCAGTTCTCAATGCCTAGGGGCCTCTATTTATAGGCTGGGGGCTCAAATGAGCGTCAGGCAAAATATACCTGGGCGCCGTCTGAACAGTGGACATGGGCCGTCTGGACGGACAACTATGCGACAAGATTTTCCGAAAATTTCGCGGGGAAATCTTTCCTGTATAAGAGCCTTGTCCGGATGGGATGGCACATCGTCCGGACGGTCACACGTCCGCTGCAAATAATTTCCTTATAAGGCTTTTGAGCGTCCGGACCATGGGGATGAACGTCCGGATGGCAATTCTTCAACACGCAATTTCCATATTTGCAATGCGTGCGTCCGGACCATGAGGAGCAGTCGTCCAGACGGTTGAAGTCGAATCGGCAATTTCCTTCTTTGATGAACACGCGTCCGAAACATAGCTGTTAGATGTCCGGATGATGATATTTGAATTGCGATTCTTGCCTTAAGGAGACGCGCATCCGGACGGGATACCACATCGTCCGGACGGTTGATTGATCTTCCCTTTCTTGGAACTTGGAAAGAAATCAGAAACTGATTGAGTATTGAGAGGCGTCCGGACATGCTGCTGAAACGTCCGGACGGATGCAAGCTGGATAGAACCTTCTCGATACAGTGTAGCGTCCGGATGGAATGATCACGTCGTCCGGACGGATGGAACAGTGGACAGATGGACATCCGGATGGGATGGCTCGATCGTCCGGAAGGCTGACAAGAAATCTTGAATTCTTCTGACTAGCAGGCAGAATTGTCTAACATCACTTTGAATAGTGGAATCCTTGTTTACAGCATCTTTACACAAAAGTGATTTTGTCCAAACACAGAATGAGGCCAAAATACTAAAAACTCCCCATTTGGCCAATCTGGGACAAAAATCACTTAACCAGTTTGGAAATACATTCCCGGTCCAGAAATAAAAATTACTCCCCATTTTTGTCACAAAGGGACAAAGGGTAAAACAGAGTAATAAAAACCAACTGTCATAAAAATTACTCCCCCTAACGGTCTCAGAAGGACTCGGGTAAACAGAGTAATATTAGTTTAAGTTTTTAACAAACTAACAAAATGCCTCAAAATAATAAAAAGACAAAAAGACACAAAACACAAGAGGGAATCAAACATCCTCAGGCAGAGGTAAAGTCCCGTCTACATCAGCCTCATCGTCACTGCTGCTGGGATGATGATACTTCAGGTACTCCTTGAGGTCCAGCTGGTTCTGCTCCACGCGCTTGTTGATGGAGTGCACTTCTAGCTGCATGGAAGTGATGGACTGCTGCATGGTGGACATAGACACCTGCATATTATTGCTCATCCCCCCCTAAAGAGCAGCAAGAGCCTCCATAATCTGAGCATAGTTGACCTCCAGCTCAGATGGCGGAACAATCTGTGAGGATGAAGCCATATCCGGAAAGCCGACTGGAATAGCAGTAAGTGGGGGCACCTCATCATCGAAGTCATCTCTCCGCAGCTGCGCATTGGACTTCAGTTCTCCAGTGACATTGACTCCCGACTAAAGAATAATTTGAGTGAGCAGGCAGCCAAATGGAAGACCAACATTTCCCACATCACAGGCTTCTAACATAACACCCAAAATATGCTTGCATAGGCAGAAAGGCAAGCGAAGGTGGATTGCATAGACAAACTGGGCCCGTTTCAGGATCAAATCATTGCGCCGAGCAACAGGCCAGATGTTCTGCTGAATGATCTTGGCCAGAATGCGGTGGGAGGGGGACAAAGCACCAATCCTGCTGGCAGTAGAGCGCTCCTCGCCGCGAGGGATGGCATGGAAGAATTCCTTGAGATCATCCAGGGAAGGAGGGAGCACCACCTCATTATATGGGCTGGCCGAAATCTCAAGCACTGGGACTCGAATGATGTGACTGATGACCCGAGGATCAATAGTGATGAGATGACCTACAACGGAGGACTGAAGCACCACTCCATGATCATCGTTCTGCACCACTTCCAGATTGGAGTAGAAGAGCTTTACTAGTCTGGTGTACACCACACAAGCAAAGCTATGGAGATATCCCTAATTGTACGTCTGGATAATGGCAATAATGTTGTCCAGCGGTGGCACCATGATATCAGCTCGAAGGACGTTCCGCATAGCAATGACAGTGCGGTCCATAATCTTGGCCTGAATTGCAGCCCGATCATCCACAATCCTCTAACGGACCCTGCGGGGCGGACTGCCTGTAAACATGATTCTGCAAAAGATCCAACAAGAATTTTGCCAAAAAAATATTCCAAAAATATTCTTGTTAGGATAATAAAAAATCGGCAGAATAACAACAGTAAAAAGGACTTGTGTAAAAATAAATACAGAGTAATATCACAATTTAGTCCAAGGAATTTCAACATGGCAGCAATATGCATCTCATATTCCAAAAAAAAAAATAACATTCTAACAGTTTAAAAAAAAAACTGAAGAGAAAAAGACTAGAAAAATACCTGAAATATGAGAGGAATATGCAAAAAGCCAAAAAACTTAAAGCCAACTAACTCACAAGCAGCCAAAAGAAAAATTTTGTGGGGTAAGGAGAGAATGCGGCGAGTAGGGGAATTTATAGCCACTGTAGCGCCCCAGATTTTAAGACATAAATTATAATTGTTTCAATTAATTTTAAAACATTTTTTAATAAGGAAAAAGAATAACTACGATTATTTATGAAAATAAATGTGTATTTTTGTTTTTAGAAACGTTTATAGTTGCAATTTGATAAAAACTCAAAAACAGACCTCAAACTTTGGAATAACGGAAACAGGGTCAAACGAACTCCATTTTGGTTGATTCAAAAACTGAGACGCTCGTTTTGAAGTCCTCTAGCTTTCCTCCAAATTTCATGATTTTTGGATGTCATTAAGGCCATGAAAATATCCGTGAAAAATACTACCCCTGTTCTGAACGGAAATTCACATTATTCATTAATGGGCCATCTTTGAACTTAACCCAACCCATTCCAATTGCTATCCACAAACCCAACCCACTTATCAGATGTCATCTGGCCATAGTCATGATTACTACATGTGTTATCACCCAACTCAACATGTGGAAGACCTATATTGTATGCTTTAAGAATGTCATTAAATAAATCATCCTAGTTAGATTTGATTAAATAGGATAGTGTAAGATATGATGATTCAACACCTAGTTCAACTCCCCTACATTGATTCCCTCCTCCTCTCATGATGAAAGAATAAAAGATGTCAAGAATAAAATCTAGAATAATCATAAAATGAAAGTAGTCTAAACAATATCTGGGCTTAACTTGTCAAAGTAGTCTGAAACTTTGACTAGCCCGGACTTGAGTCATAACAAACTCGGATCGAGTTGAACTAAAAAGAGAAAGTGTTCGTATTGAAGTCGCCTATCTACCCTCAAAATTTCACATCAATCGGAGTAGGCTTGACCATCAAAAAGTTACTCGGAGTAAGCTGGCCTCCATGTGGACGGAAATCCTAATTCAAATAGATAGTAAAGTAAGGACTAGTTTGCAAGAGATGTCCTAATAAAATAGTACTCTTATTACAGTTTGCACCTTATACCCTTACTTACCTCCTATAAATAAGCATGCAAGGGTCTTGGTCTTTACACACAAATCATAGACAACTTTCATCAAAGCTTGTACTTTAGTTTTCACTCCCTCTTTCTCTCCTTCTACCACAAGGCCACCTTGGTGTTCTTTTCTCTCCATATCAGGTTGGTAATTAATCTTAATGCATAGGGTGACTTCTTAGATACCCTTAAGAAAGTGTTTGATTCACTTCCGATATATCGAGTCCAAAAACTCACAAGATATAGTTTGAATGTGAAACTTTCAAAGGAATATCTTATGGACCACTTGGCATTTCCTTCTTACTATTTGATTTCGTTACTTGTTTTATTAGTTGTGTAAAGACCCAATAAGCTTATGAGATAAAAAGAATTAAAATAAAAAGTAATATAAACTACTTTTATATTTCAATGTCCTCGTGACTTTCATGAGTTGATCGTATTTACATTTCTTTTACATTTCATGTCCTCGTGACTTTCATGAGTTGATCGTATTTATATTTCTTTTACATTTCAAGTCCTCATGACTTTCATGAGTTGATCGTATTTATATTTCTTTTACATTTCATGTCCTCATGACTTTCATGAGTTGATCGTATCTACTTTTATATTTCATTGTCCTCATGACTTTCATGAGTTGATCGTATTTATATTTCATTTTATATTTCATTGTCCTCATGATTCTCAGGAGTTGATCATATTTATTCTTATTGTCCTTATGATATATTTTAATCCTTCAAATTCATATTTGGTAGCATTGGTCATATAGCCTCGTCACCAAATCATGAACCAAGGTTTTAAGATTTGTTATGAGTGATCGTCTCAAACATAATGAAGTGATGGATAATAAATATAAAAAGATGAGGGTCTATAAACAATGATTTGTTTGATAGATGATTGATATATATATTATTGTATGGATGGATTTATATGCAGGAAAGAAGTCTAAGGAACTACACGAAGAAGAGTGTAAGTATGGATGTACTTACTGAGGAATGATTCTATGTTTCATTAGGACTGTGTGGTGTGTGTTTATTGTATGTGTTTGTTCATGCATTGCATGTCGTGTCCAATTAATAAAATGGCTGAGGAGATAGCCATCAACAAGCTGATGTAGTAGCAACTAGAAGGAAGGCTAATCAGTGGACCCAGGGGGTTCAAAGTGACCCAGGGGTGTCCAAAGTCCTAATATATATAACTAATGCTGGGACCAGTAGGATTCTAGTAAAAACAGGTAAGACTTTAAGTGGGAGGCAAAGGACGTGAACGGGTTCAGATAACCTAGAACGAGAGGTCTGAAGAAAGATGATCATAAAACATCAAACTAAATGGTTACTACGATGCATATTCATACAACCCTCGCATTTGCATTCTTTATGAACTGTTATTTGTTTGATGGTAACTTAGATATGAAAATGGATGACTCACTTGTTTGTCTATGCAAATATGATAACGCCATATTTGTATAGTTACTGATGCAGATCTAGAAGAGGAAGGCATGGACTCATATGCCAGTTTTAATGGTTTTTGAAACCATTACTGAAGTAATATGTGCTAGCTTAGGAATTGCTAGGCATATTTATGAGTGCTTTATTTCAAGGTTTGTAATAATTATGACGATGTTTTGTTTGGTGAATTTTTATGTTGTATGTTTATGTGCCGTTTGTGGCACTTATTTTTAATGCACCTAGTGTGCAAATAGCGTGTAATGATAACCTAAGCAACTTTTAATTAATGTTTCGAGGTATTTCAGTCAGCTCTAACGTGTTATGCTATCAATTCCTAAGTCTTTAGAAGAACAAAAATATAGTAACGTCACGTGGGAACCGGAGGTTTCTGCTTACGAATTTGCTGGCCCAAATTCGAGGCGTTACAGCCACTGTGGGGTCCCCGTCCGGACGCGCGCTGCACTAGGAACATGCGGACAGGTCGCATGCGTCCGGACGGTTTTACTCACCGTCTGCCCGGTGGTTACCGCATGCGTCCGGACTCAATCAGGTCCTGTCCAGACAATTGGGCTCCATACCCGTCTAGACTCCAAGAGAGTGCTGTCCGGACCACTAATCCGTCCGGACGCTCCACACTGAAACACCAGAAAAACTAAGAAAAATTTACAGAGATCAAATATCCTCAAGTCAGTGTTAGAACACGCATGTATAATCAACTGATAACACAATCAGAGAGCATCTCAAAAACTAAACAGAGATATAAATGAGAGTTGAGATTTCAATTAGCACAAATAATTTTCCTGATCATAGAAAATTCAAATAGGTAACTCAACTCATGCAATGCGTGTGTGCGTGTGAAGACTGAACCCACAAGGTTTGAAAAATCATGACAGGAGCAACCGGATTTCCTAAAGAAGAGAGAGAATCCGTGACAGATTAGCCAAAAGTCAAACCTTACTCTTACTAGGGCCTAGCCATCCTCATCTGATACACTCCCCCTGAGATACAGCACCAAATTGTTTTACTTGTACCATGAAGGACAAGATATATTTTTACTTGCTCGTAGAGGGCAAGGCATATTGTAGTACACAAGCAATGAATAAAACAATTTTAAAGCACACAAGTCATACGAATAACTGCTCAATTCTTATGGTGCTGCAAGCTAGAGGAACTGCCAGAGTTTTTAGATCCTAGGTTCAACTAGCCTGTGGTCAATTTGACCATCTTATCACAAACCTCTTCTCTTATTCAGAAATTCTAGAAGCAAACAATCAGAGAAGGAAAGATGTGCCTTTAGGGAGTTTCGGATAGTGCACTTTTTCATCGCATGAGGAAAGAGGCTATCCTACTTTTGCATAAACAGGAAAAAAACACTTGGCTAATATAGTCAAACCTCTCAAATATATCTATGTATATAAATAATCAATGTACACTGAATTGAGATATCAAGCAAGAATACATGCAATATCTAATAAGCCAAGGGAAAAAAAAATCTTGCAAATTCTCCCCAAATTTTATTTTATTTTATTTTTATTAAAAAATCAAAACAACCAAAAACATGCAATATGGAAATGACATCATATGCAAAGGTAAGATCACACTTGTGAACGCTCAATGATACCAATACAGAAAAACAGTCGCTCAACCTGCTTTTTCTGTCTTCCCCAATAAATACCTGCAAAATTCTCTCAAGAGAAACAGGGGGCACAACAAACTGGTTCCTAGATTGCATAGTAAGCACACAAATATAACAAGTAAAAGTGCAAGCAATCAAACCTGATGCCTTAGGATTAGGAACCAAATCCTAGGCATAAACACCCGATCCTGCTAGGTGCGTCGGTTCCCCCTCATGGGGTAACTGTCCTTCTCGACCCAAGTCTTCCTTCCAGTGGGTGGTTGCTGGCAAGACTGTATCGTCCACTCAATCATATTCTTCATCCAGATAGGAGGCTCACTGGAGTATTGCTCTTCTTGCTTCTTCTGAGGCCTTCTCACTTGCTTGGGTTTGCTCTTGTAGACGCCACTGTGATTGGCTGGTACGAACCGCTGCTGAGGCCGCTGATGCTGAGGAGCATGAGACCAAGGGGCTTGATACTGATGCCTTGATGCTTGTCCCTATGGTACTTGATAGGATGCCTGATGCCAAGGAGTATGATGCTGAGCCGCAGGTCTAGCGCCATAATGAGCTTGTCTGGGTGCTTCTTTCTTGGCTTTGGCCTTTTGCGCTTTCAAGATGGAGCACTGAGGCTGAACATGCCCACTGAGACCGCAGTGATGGCAAATAGGAGGTCTTCTGATAGAATGAGGCTGCTGAGTGCCTAGAACATCATCATTGACCTTTTCCTTTTGTTCATCTTCAACAGCAGGAGGAAGCTCTGGGACTGTAGGCTTTACAAATACAGTCTTTGAGGAAGAAGGAACATCAGAAGAGGGAGCTACATATCCGAGACCAGTCTTGTCATTTGGGCTCTTCTGGATGGAAAGCATACGAGTCAGCTTCTCATCGGCAACTCTTTCTAGCTGGAGCTGCGTCTCTAGTAGCTTTTCCTCGAGCTCTTGTACTTTGAGCAGCAATGAACTCTTCTCAGTCTGCAAACTGTTTATATCATAGAGATGTTGTTTTCGGCCTTCCCTCAGCTTCTCATACTCTGGAGCTTCTTCTTCTGACTCATCACTGAGAGTCACATTGTATGCCTTCCCCTTGCCCTTTTTAAGATTCCCACAATCCTCCCGGATATGCCCAAAGCCTGAGCATTCAAAACATCGGGGACCTCTGGGATCTTTCTTCTCCTCTTCCTCTGGTTCAGCTTCTCTGAGAGGTTTCTTTATTTTATCAGAAAACTTCTTCTTGAACCTATCATCTTTCATCAATCTTCTGAAATTTTTGGCTAACATAGCCACAGCTTTGTCTTCATCTTCAGAGTCATCTTCAGAGGAGGCTTCTACCTTCTTCTTGGAAGCCTTTAGGGCAATGGTCTTTAACGTTTTGACCGGGGGGAGAGACAGCTCATATGTTTGAAGAGATCCCACTAGCTCTTAAATCTTCATTTCTTCAAGATCCTTGCTTTCCTCGATTGTCGTTACCTTGATCCTGAAACGCTCGGGCAAAGATTTGAGAATTTTTCGGATGAGTTTTTCATCCGAGATAGGTTTCCCAAGACTCACCATGGAGTTCCTCAGGTCACTCATCTTGGATTAAAACTCTCCAAAGGTCTCTTCTTCCAACATCTTAATTTCTTCAAATCTTGAAATCAACATTTGAAGTTTGGCAGATTTAACAAGTTTCATGCCTTCATATGTTGTTTCCAAGATTTGCCATGCTTGTTTGGCTGATTCGCAGTTTGAAATTTTGGCGAATTCAGAAGGAGAAAGTGCTTGGCACAGAGCATGAAGGGCTTTGTCATTGGAAAGTCGGGCATTTTTCAAAGGGACTGTCTCGAGAGTTGTATCCTCTAGTTTAGTCCAACCAGTTTCAACAATACTCCAACAGTCGATAGATTTTAAAAAGAATCGCATCCAAGCTTTCCAATAGCCATAGTTCGTACCATCGAAGGTAGGAACAGAATTAAGAGTTTGAGACATCAAAATATAGAAGTCAAATATAATAACACTCAAGAAATTAATCTTCTCAGAGTGTACCAAGCTCTGATACCAATTGAAAATTGAAATTGACTTCTAAAAATAAAGTGTGCATAAGTGTCAACAAAAATTAAAGCACAGCGGAAAAATAAATGACGCCCAGATTTTTGTTGACGAAGTGGAAACTCAATCAAGAGAAAAACTACTCCGGGACAGTCAAACCCAGGAATTCGACTATTCAGAAGACAAAGCTAGATACAAGATAGTAACATTCACATGTACCGATGCAGTGGTCGTACCTTGATCTCTGACGTGTAACCCAACACGAACGCTTCCTAACCAGGTTCTCCTACCTAAAGGGGTCTTCAATGGAATCCTTTATCTTAAAGCCGACTTCTAAGATAGACTTAGATTTATAGCACAGCACACTTGTAAAACAGCTTCAGAGGGATTGATGACTTCTCTGCGCTCTAATGGAATTCACACCGAATTCTTGCAGTTCTCAATGCCCAGGGGCCTCTATTTTATAGGCTGGGGGCTCAAATGAGCGTCAGGCAAAATATACCTGGGCGCCGTCCAAACGGTCGCACGTCCGCTGCAAGTAAATTCCTTATAAGGCTTTCGAGCGTCCGGACCATAGGGATGAACGTCCGGACGGCAATTCTTCAACACGCAATTTCCATATCTGCAATGCGTGCGTCCGGATCGTGAGGAGCAGTCGTCTGGACGGTTGAAGTCGAATCGGCAATTTCTTTCTTTAATGAACGCGCATCCGGACCATAGCTGTCAGACGTCCGGACGATGATATTTGAATTGCGATTCTTGCCTTAAGGAGACGCACGTCCGGACGGGATACCACATCGTCCAGATGGTTGATTGATCTTCCTTTTCTTGGAACTTTGAAAGAAATTAGAAATTGATCGAGTACTGAGAGGCGTCCGGACGTGCTGCTGAAACGTCCGGACGGATGCAAGCTGGATAGAACCTTCTCGATATAGTATAGCGTCGGAACAGAATGATGAAACGTACGGACAGATGCAAGCTGGATAGAACCTTCTCGATATAGTATAGCGTCCGAACGGAATGATCACATCGTCCAGACGGATGATGCTGATCTGTCTTGGTGGTCCGGACAGTAAGACACGTCGTTCGGACGGATGGAACGGTGGACAAATGGGGGTTTGGACGGGGGATGGCTCGATCGTCCGGACGGCTGACAGGAAATCTTGAATTCTTCTGACTAGCAAGCAGAATTGTCTGACATCACTCTGAATAGTGGAATCATTGTTTACAACATCTTTACACAAAAGTGATTTTGTCCAAACACAGAATGAGGCCAAAATACTAACAATTTTCTATATGGCTAGTATCATTTGTGACATGTTCATGTGATAGCCATTCTTTTGTAATGTAATTAATTCTTTCGATAAACCATAACAGATAGTAAAAGTAAAAGTAAGATAGTATGGAGAATATGTAGGGAATTGATTTCACCACTAGCCTCGTAATAATGGTATATTGCATTTAATATGGGAATTTCACTTACATGAATGATATGTGATGGAAACCAAGGAGCTGGATATGCTGATCATACACATGGGAATGGAGCTGAAGTTGCGCAAGACCCTTTGTCACTTCCTAGTGGTCCAATTACAAGACTTAGAGCCAAACGTTTCAAGGAAGCACTAAATGGGCTAATCCAAGAGAATTGGGCTGATTCTAAAAAGACCAAGATGGGCTCAAATAATAATCAAGGCTTAGTCCATGTCATCAAAGCAATTGAAGAGGATAATTAGCATGCAAAAACGTGACCAGCATGGTTTGACCATTAAAGAGTGTGAACTTGTTGAGTTTCAAGGATATTAAATAGGGGAATGAACTTGGTCTTGGCTGGTTATGAATTTAGTCATTTAGTTATTTTGGCTGCCTCTAGAAGTCCAAAGAGACCTAAAAATGTGGGGACTTGTTTATGTTGGCACTTGTGTTGCTTTTAAAGCTATAGTTAAGACTTTTCCTATTCTTGGAGGGTTGTTCCAAGTATATAGATGGGCATTACGAATTTTGTAAGACATAGATTTTTGTTTTCAGAAAATTATTATTGTGAGGTCTTGTGTTCCTCTTTGTTCCTAAAAGAACTTCTTGAGCTTATCAAGTTAATCTCGTGGCGTTCAAACAACCAAACTTATCACCTTGATTCTTGAAGAGATTCAGATTCTTGGTGTGGCGTTTCAATCCTTCGTAGTCTTGGTTTCTCATCTAGTTAGGTGACGGGTCAAGCCTCGACAATTCTTGTCTACACGATCTTGGGGTTTCAAACCATCATTGCTATCGGGTTTCATCACATTTGTTGGTGGAGTTCATATCATTTTGGTATCAGAGCCTTGGTTCTAAGGCAAGTTTGATTATCTTTTATTATTGTTTTTTTTTTTTTTTGAATTTCCTGTTCCCTGCTGTGAAAAAAAAAAAAAAAAAAAAAAAAAAAAAAAACGAAAAAAAAAAGAAAAGAAAAGAAAAAAGTACTCGATTCCAGTAAGAAAATTTCTTCCTTTCAATCTTGTTTCTCACCTTATTCAAGTTCTTGACCATTCTGAGTAAGAAAATTTCTTCCTTTCTATCTTGTTTCTCACATTATTCAAGTTCTTGACCTTTTTGATGAGTTTTGGTTATTTCTCAATTGCTGCTGGATTATTTTGAATTAGTTTCTTGAAGTTCGATTAAGAACTAAGAAGACACAAAAGAGTGGAAAAAGGCAAGAGAGTGTGAGACCAAAAGAGGGTAAAAGCCGTTTAGAGTGAAAACACGAGTGTAAGTGTATTAATTCTTGAGTAAAACACGTGAGGGAGTGCTTGTGAGGATTCTAACCTTGTTTTGCAGATTCTAAACATGTCCAATAATCAAGAAGAAGACAGAACCGAAGAATTTCGACAACCCGCAGCTTCGAACCTCCAAATGCAAGCGTTGTTAGGGGAGATGAGGCGTATGTTGAGGGCTGAATTAGAACCTATTCACGAGAGGTTGGACAAGGTAGAAGCAGAAACTCCTAGGGGACAACAACAAGACAATCCCAATAGGAAACAAGGTGGGCGTGTTCCGTGGCGGAATGTTGAGGAAGAGGCGGAGTTGGAGGAATTTGATGAGCCATATTTGAACCGAGGCAGGTTTGAGCGTGGGTATGGGAATAGAGAAGCTAGGATGGGTAGGCCTAGGAGGGATAATGATTTAGGAAACATAAAGATTAAAATCCCGTCTTTTCAAGGTAAAAATGATCCTGAAGCTTATTTGGAGTGGGAAACTAAAATGGAGATGGTGTTTGATTGTCACAACTACTCGGAGATAAAGAAGGTTAAGTGGGCTGCAATTGAATTCACAGATTATGCCATTGTTTGGTGGGATCAATTACTGATTAATAGGAGGAGAAATAGAGAGCCACCCGTGGACACTTGGGAGGAGATGAAAACGCTTATGAGGAGGCGTTTTGTACCCAACCATTATTATAGGGGATTGTATCAAAAGTTGCAGAGGTTAACTCAAGGTTCCAAGAGTGTGGATGAGTATTACAAGGAGATGGAGGTAGCTATGATCCGGGCTAATGTAGAAGAGGACCGAGAAGCCACCATGGCTAGGTTTTTGCACGGTTTAAATCGTGAGATTGCAGATATAGTCGAGTTGCAGCACTATGTTGAGTTAACGGATATGGTGCATCAAGCCATAAAAGTGGAGGAACAATTCAAACGGAAGGGATTGGCTAGGAGGGGACAACCTATGGCTACCACCAGCCCATGGAAGACAGCTCCAAAAAGGGATGAGTAGCTTCAAAATAAGCAAAAATTTGGACCATTTAAGAATGCCAAACCAACAACCACCACTACTTCAGGTAACACCGAGGCTTCTATTTCTAAAACACGTGATATTAAGTGTTTTAAATGTCAGGGGCGGGGACACATAGCCAGCCAGTGTGTAAACAAAAGGGTGATGGTGATAAACGCCCAAGGAGAGCTTGAGTCGGAGAATGAGGAAGAAGTAGATGATGATGACATGCCACCTTTGGAGGATGCCGATGATGAGCAAAATGCTGTGGTTGGAGATTTATTGGTAGCAAGGCGAGTTCTCAATGTGCAAGTTAAGGAGGAAGAAAGTAACCAAAGGGAAAACTTGTTTCATACTCGGTGCTTTGTAAATAACAAAGTTTGTAGCGTCATTATTGATGGTGGGAGTTGCACAAACGTAGCCAGCACTTATTTGGTGGAGAAATTGGCCTTAACCACCTTGAAACATCCTCACCCTTACCGGCTTCAGTGGCTGAATGAATGTGGCGAAATCAAGGTGACAAGGCAAGTGTTGGTGGCATTATCCATTGGCAAATATGAGGATGAGGTGCTTTGTGATGTGGTTCCTATGCATGCATGCCATTTATTGTTGGGAAGACCATGGCAGTACGATCGGAGGGTTACGCATGATGGATTCACAAATAGGTATTCTTTCACTCTTAAAAGGCAACCCATTACTCTTGTGCCATTAACTCCAAAACAGGTCATGGAGGACCAACTAAAGTTACAAAGATCAAATGAAAAGAAAAAAGAAAAAGAAAGGAAGGCCAAAAGTGGAAAAAAAGAGTTGAAAAAAAAAGAAAGAGAGAAAAACATTGATCAGAGTGAAAAAGAAAGAGAAAGGATTTCGGCCATAGTAAGAGCAAGAGAGGAAAAATTCAATTACATTGCAAAAAAAAGTGAGATCAAGAGAGCATTATTTTCACACTAGCCCCTTATTGTACTAATGTACAAGGAGGCTCTTTTATGTACTAATGATCTCGTCGGTGCTTTGCCGAGCAATATTGTTTCTCTTTTGCAGAAGTTTGAAGATGTCCGAAAGAAATCCATCTCAAGAGGCTGTTGGAACTTTGAAGCACTTTTCTCCCTAAACTAGCCACTAATCCTATTGATTTCTATTCTCTATTGTGGCATACCCTTAAAATATGAATTAAATGTCTATTTATAGGGATTAGGGGAACCCTAGAAGCCCTAGAAATCCTAGAAAAATAGAAAGTCAATCTCCTGGGAAGCTCCAACCACGGGAAATTCAGCCCCATAATGTCACGAACTACACAAAATAAGCATATCCCCAGTTCAACAATCAAGCTGAATCTAACAGGCTGCCGTACCAACCTTCTTCCCTATACCGGCCTCCACCATAGCTATCTTAGGCCACACCATCTCCTCGATCGGATTTGACTTTCTAGATCAAATGTGGAAACTTGTGAGGGAGATGAGTCAAACAGTGAATTCTCACTCTCAATTGCTGCATTCCCAATCTCAATCCCTAGCCAGGCTAGAATTCCAAGTGAAGCATATAGCTAATCAGATAGAAGAAGAGGAGCTTTGGAGTCAATCAGAGGCCAATCCTAAAGAACAATACATGATCTAAGCCAACATCCCATTGAGGAATGAAAGGATAGTTGGCAAAAAGATGGAGGATAACTGGTTTTGACTTTTAAACCTTTACAAGATCCAATTCCACACCCAGATCCTCTTGAGATGGAATATGTGCCCAAAGATAATTTTCTTAAAGATCTCGAAGCGCCTATTGAGAAAGTAAGAATACAGCTTAACATCTTCCTTGCCACCCAGCCACCCCTGTTCGAGAAGAAGACTCACTTCCTAGCATTCTGACCAAGGGTTGTTTTGCACCCCCATTCATTGATCAACCTATAGGGTGTAAATTTTGAAGGGTCTTGCTGAAGACATTAAACTTAGCCTTATGGGAGGCAACCTACTTTATTTCTGTCTTTTTCTTTTTGTTTATTTTATTTTTCTTTTTTCTTTTTAGTTTTTCTTGCTAACACTTCTCCTATTGTTTTTCATGATGCTTATTTTTATTACATAGCTAGAGTAGTTCTTTGTTTTTAGGACAGGCTTTCTTGCGTCGAAGTTTGGGGGGGTACAACCAGCCCCACCTTTTTCTTTCCACCCAATATTATATCTCTATCTATACATTGGGGACAATGTATTGTATCGCTTAGGAAATTCAAGCTCTTAAGAAATCATTGACATTGTTGAGGAGACAATATCCATAAGTTTTTATAAGCAAACCTAAAGTTGTTTTGAAAACTTAAAGATCAAAACTTAAAACCTTTAAAACCAAAAAGTAACATTTAAGCTTTAAACTTAGACTGAACCGAAAACAGGTCAAATGAACTCAAATTTAGTAGATTCAAATACCGTTGTGCTCACAAAAGAATGATCTATCATATGGAAAAAGTTAGTAAAAGGTCAATCAGTTGACTTTTTGACCATTTAAGTGCCAAGTGGCACTTTTTGTTGATCTTTGACTTCTAAATTTGGACTCATTAAATTTGTTTTTTTAGGACTTATAATGACTCAATATATATATAGTTAATACTTAAATCCTATGAAGTTAAAATTTAATTTGGTAACAGTTAACTTTTTGACCCGAAACCGGTGTTTAAATGACCAAACTATCAAATTAAACAAAAAACTGTTAAAAATATATATCACTGTGCTTCTAGAACATTTTTGTTTATAGAAGTCAAGAGTAATCATGAAGGAATAAAAGATCTCAATAATATCACAAGAGTAATCATGAAAAGAAAGAAAAATCAGTAAAGCAACAGCGTAAGCAAAAAGTAGTTTTATTTTGGCTTAATAGACAGAAACTTCACTGGACCTGAACTGAGTTAAAACGAACTCAAAATGAGTCAAACCAAAAAGAGAAAGTGTTTGTATTGAAGTGCTCTATCTACCCTCAAAATTTCACATCAATCGGAGTAGGATTGAGCATTGAAAAGTAGGTCAAAGTAAGCTGCCCTCCATTTGGACGAAAATCCTAAATTCAAATAGATAATAATAAAAGGAGTAGTTTGCAAGAACTTATCTAATATGAAAAATTATTGGACTTCTAATTTTAACAAGTGTGTGTGAACAGTGTGCAACAAAATATTAAATGCGGAAATTAAAGGAGACAAATATTTTGTTGACGAAGTGGAAACTCAATTAAGAGAAAAACCACTCCAGGGCAGCCAAACCCAGGATATCCACTATTCAGAAGACAAGACTTGATACAAAGTAGTAACCCCTGATGCAGTGGTCGTACCTTGCTCTCTAACGTGTAACCCAACACGAACGCCTCCCAGCCAGGTCTCCTACCTGAAGGGGTCTTAAATGGAATCCTTTAACTTAGGGCCAACCCCTAAGATAGATTTCACAGCTGATCAAATCACACACTTGGCAAGAGCTAGAGAGCCAGCAGATCTTCAATATCTCCCTAAACACCCTCTCTAAGCTGTAGAGAATTCACCACCGAATTCTATGTTGAAATCATGCCTCAACCCTTTTTTATTTATAGGCTTTGGAAACCAAAATCGAGTAAAAAATGGAGTCTGAGGCACGCGCATCTGGACGGGATCCTTGGCCGTCCGGACGGGCCAAGTTTTTCTTGTCCGGAAAGTAATTCTGGAATTTTCTGCAGGGCCGGACGGGCAAATCTTTCCATCCGGACGGAGGCATTCCGGATGCTATTAATGGCCCTCCAGATGCTTCATTTATATAACTTTTTCTTAGCTTTCCAGCGACGCTAATTTCGTCCCAATCCGATATTTGAGTAAAATGTTATGACCAAAATATTCGAGGGTGTCCGGGCGGCTTGACCGAGCGTCCGAACGGTCAACTAGCGTCTGGACGGTTGCACTTTGGCTGCACGTAATTACCATAATAAGGCTTTGAGCGTCCGGACCCTGAAGGCTAATGTCCGAACGGTTGAACTGGTGCACGTAATTTTCATATTTGAAGCTTGATCGTCCATACCATGAAGACTGACGTCCGGATGGTTGAACTTAGAGTGTACGACTTGCCTTATGGAGGACATCATCAGGACTAGATCACACATCATCCGGACGGTAGCAGCCGTCTTCCCATAACTGTGTCTTGAGTCAGAAACCCTAATGCTTGTCAAACACTTAATGGCATCTGGACGGTATAACCACGTTGTCCAAACGGATGTGCTGGAACATTGGGATCTTCTCAAACTCTAAAGAGCGTCCAAACGATTTGCCATTACGTCTGGACGGATGCAATCTTGACTGTTCGAAGCTTCTAGACACTGATGGGCATCTGAACGGAAAAATCTCGTCGTCTGAACGGATGATGCTTTGATAGAAGAGCGTCTAGACGGAATACCACGTCGTCTGGACGGATGTTCCTGACTAATGAGCATCCGGACGGGATACCACATCGTCCAGACGGCTGACAGGGAACCGAAATAGACTTCCTTGAAAACTTCACAGAATCTTATTGATGAACATAGCTGAAGTGAAGACTCTAGATAAAGCAGCATCCCTGTGAAAGCAGCAACACTACATAGAAGTGATTTTGTCCAACAGAATGCAGCCAACACAAAAACTAACAAACTCCCCCTTTGGCCATTCTGGAACAAAAATCACTTGACCAGTTAAAAATACAATCCCGGTCCAAATCAAAAATTACTCCTCCTTTTTGTCACAAAGGGACAAAGGGTAAAACAGAGTAATGAGAAAAACCACACAACAATTACTCCCCCTAAATGTCTCAGAAGGACAAGGGTAAACAGAGTAATAATATCCACAGACAATAATGTTCTAAAATCCAAAATAATAGGAAAATAGAGAAGAGTCTGCAAGTGGCCCAAATGAGAGAAACATAAATCCTCCAAGTACCATATCCTGCTGATCCACTGAAATCAAGTAACGGAGAGAAATCCATATAAAAAGCTGGATTTGTACTACTTCGGCTCCTAGCTCAGGAAGCCGGGAACCATGGGCTGAAAACCTTCAATCTCTTGATTTTGCAAAGCCTGAAACTGGTTATCCGCAGAGTGACATCCTCTAAGCAACTGGTCTGCAAGATAAATGAGGAGATTCACCACTGAGCCTCTAACTGATGCAGATCTGAAGGAATGCTACGAAAGGCTCTGCATGAGCTGGGGAAAAAGCTCATCTTAATTCTAAGACCATTGGAATTTGAACATCCGACTTCAACAACGGTCAGTTTTCCAAAGGATCTATGTCAGATATTGTGCTGGGAGCTGCTGGACGACATATTCCCGAAAAGATTTAAACAGAAATATTTCCAAAAATAACACCACAAAGAAACATTAGATCCTGTTAGTCTCAAAAAGAAAGTGGTATTATGACAGCTGTCAATTGGATGTTCAAGTATTACAAAAGCAAAGATCGCAATCCAAACGACCATATATATCAATATCAACCCAACATACAGACATAATAGGATTTTCATGCACACTATCTCAAGAAAATATCCCAACAAATATTCCAATATTCTAAAAGCACAAAAACTTAAAAGAATAACGGAAGACACATTGAAGATCATGGGATGAGAAGAGATGTGCAAAGAATTCCAAAATCTCGAGAGAAATCCACGAGAAAAACACACAACATGACATGATAAATCAATAAAAATGCAAAGATGTGCGTATGGCAGAGAAAGAGAAGCAAGTCTTAAACCTATAGAGATCCTGTCCGGATGTGCAACTGCTAGGTCAGTATAAGGCAAGACTGCTCTCGTCTGGACGTAAGAATAGGTCCATCCGGACGTTTCACGCTGAAGATCTGAAGCAGGAGAAAAATTTGCAGAAAAATATTTTTACCTAAAGTTAGCTTCAGAACACGCATGTATAATCAACTGATAAAACAGTCAAATAGCATTGCAAAAGTATGTAAAGATATAAATGAGAGTTAAGTATTCAATAAGCACAAATTTCCCCGCAGATAGAAATTTTAAATAGATTACTCAACTCATGCAATGCATGTGTGTGTGAAGACTTACTCAATAAGGTATGAAATTCACTGATATGACAAAAAGCAACTAGATTTTCTAAACAAGAGAGAAAATCAATGAAAGATGAGCCAAAAGTCAACCTTATCTTACTAAGGCCTAGCCACCCTCATCTGATACACTCCCTCTAAGATGCAGCACCTAATTGTTTTACTTGTACCATGAAGGACAAGGAAAATTTTTACTTGCACCATGAAGGGCAAGGCATATTGCAAATTCAACACATAAGCAGTGAATATACAATTTAAAGCACATAACTCATATGATTAACTGCTTCATTCTTATGGTGCTGCAAACTATAGGGAATGCCAGAATTTTTAGGTTCTAGGTTCAACTAGCATTTGGTCAATTTGGCCATCTTATCAAAAACCTCTTCTCTTATCTAGAATTTATAGAAGCAAAAAGTCAGAGAAGGAAAAGATGTACCTTAAGGGAGTCTTAGATAGTGTACATTTTCATCGCATGAGGAAAGTAACTATCTATCATTAAGAAACAACTGGAAAACTTAGCAGATATCATGCATAAACTCTCAATCATATATAAGCATATTTAATCAATGCATAATGAACTGAGATTTTAGGCAAAAACACATGCAATATCTGAAAAGCTATCAAGAGAAAAATAAAATTCCGCATCTTGTCCCCAATTTTTTTTTATTTTTTATTGAAAACCAATAAACAAAAAAACAACAAAGACATGCTTATGGAAAAGGAAATGATATCTAATCCCAGCATGTAAGGTAAAGCCAAATCTGTCCTCATGGAGAGAGGTTTAAAAATACCAAGACAGAAAAGCAGCCGCTCGACATGCTTTAACTGTCATCCCCAAAAAAAATATCTGCAGATGTTTCTCAAGAAAACTAGAGAAAATATGGGGATAGAATAAAATAAACAGTGCAATGCATACATACCTGACATGCACTAGGATTTAGGAACCACAATCCTAGGCATGGGAGACTTCACCTTTACTAGGTGAGTCCACTCCCCCTCAAGGGGTGAATGGTCTCATCCTTCTTGACCCATATCTGCTTAACCCGTGGAGATGGTTTGCGGGTCATGTCCATATTGGCCATACTCCTTAGCATATCTTGCATCGGGCTCAGCAACCCTTCATAGCCATGGTTGCTAGTGGGCTTCTGCAGCTTCCTCTTGTAGTGCCTTGGTTTGTTCTTCTTTGATTTGCCACTCTAATAAGCAGGAACAAACTGCTGCTGATGCCGTGAAGCCTGAAGTGCCGTAGGAGGTAAAGTGCCTGATGTAGCTCTTGTTGGCAGCTTCCTCTGAACCTTCAACTTCTGGAGCTATGGACATTTGGATCGGATGTGACCGGTGACGCCACAGTGATGACAGGTGGGCAAGCTTCTTTTGTTTGAATGCTTCTTGACATTCTCTGCAAAATTATGGTTAGCATTCTTACAAATAACATTACCCTTACCTTTTATATGTCTCCTATGCGGAGGGACATATTTTGATGAGGAAAAATCATCAACTTCACTTTTCCTTATAGCATCTTGCTTAATCCAAGGCCTGTGAGATTTCAACAAAGAACAATTTGGCTTAATATGCCCAATTTTTCCACAATTATGACAAGTAGGAACAAACTTACCTTGTGTTCCTGATTCCTTGGGTTTGGGCATCACACAATTATTCAAGCAAGAATTATTCAAATAAGCAATGTCTACTATCATAGGCTTAATAATAGTGGAATCTAATTCAGAATCAGAAGCATGTGAAGTAGAAGCACTCAAATCATCAACAATTAAACCAGGCTTGTTAGGAACATCTGAATGAATACAAAGCATGCTCTTCAAATTATTACTAGAGAATTTTTTTCAAGAGATCTTCAGATTCTTTTAATTTATTCTCAAGTTTATCAATAATGTCAAATAGCATGGTATTCTCAGATTTCAAAGAGTCAATCAAAGCATGTGATTCAGACAATTGCATAATTAATGACTCTTTTTCTTGCTTCACCTTTTTAAGCTCTTTATGTGAAATTTTAGAATGTTGAGCATTCTTCAATTTATTAAAAACCTTAAATAGCTTAATAGTAGAATCCTCATTAGATAACTGAGAAGAATTCATGATAAAAGGTGTAAAGCGCCTGAAAACTATGGAGCCATTCCAATAGTTGCCTGAAAACTATTGTTATAAGCAAACTCAACTAACGGTAAATATTGAATCCATTTACCTTTAAAGTCCAATACGCAAAGTCTCAACATATCTTCCAAAATTTGAATGGTTCTTTCCGATTGGCCATCGGTTTGAGGATGGTATGCCGTGCTAAGAGTTAGCTTTGTCCCTATTGCATCTTGTAAACATTGCCAAAAACGAGAGGTGAATCGCGCATCACGGTCAGATACAATAGAAGCAGGTATTCCATGTAGTCTGACAATCTCTCTTATGTATAATTCTGCTAGCTTAGGAACAGGGTCGGTAATTTTGATAGGGATGAAATGAGCACTTTTCGTAAGTCTGTCAATAACGACCCAAATAGCATCATGCCCATTGAGTGTTTTTGGCAAACCTACAACGAAGTCCATTGCAATTTGATCCCATTTCCATTCTGGCACATTGAGAGGTTGGAGTGGACCGGCTGGTCTTTGGTGTTCTGCCTTCACTTGCTGACAAGTGGGGCATTGCGCTACATATTCTGCGATATCACGCTTCATTCCCTGCCACCAAAATCTTTTTTTCAAATCCTGGTACATTTTCGTGCCTCCCGGATGTATGTTATACCTAGTCTTATGTGCTTCGTTGAGTATGTCCCTTCTCAATTCTTCATCATTGGGTATAACAGTTCTGGCATCACCTGTTCTTAAAAGGTCATCTTCTGTGAAATAGAAACCTGGAGCTTTACCCTGGCTCGTCTTCTCCATCAGTTGTTGCAACCCTAGGTCGTTCTCCTGAGCAATCTTAATTCTGTCAGCAGTTAACGGACGGATAATAAGAGCTGCTAGGACGGCATCCTTCACGCTTGGTGCCACATCCAGCTGGATCATTCCCAATTGCTTGGCGAGTTGATTAGGGGTAGGCGTTGAGTTCATTGATGCACCCTGCGATTTCCTACTCAAAGCGTCTGCGACTACATTTGCTTTCCCTGGATGGTATAGAATATAGCAATCGTAGTCTTTTAACAATTCTAACCACCTACGCTGCCTCATATTCAATTCTTTTTGCGAGAAGATATATTTTAGACTTTGATGATCAGTATAAATTTCTACCTTCTCACGAAAAAGATAATGTCTCCAAATTTTTAAAGCAAAAACTACAGCAGCTAGTTCAAGGTCATGAGTAGGATAGTTTCTCTCGTGGTCCTTCAACTGTCTAGAGGCGTAAGCTATAACTTTATCTTGCTGCATGAGTACGCACCCTAGTCCTTTAAGAGAGGCATCACTAAAAACTACGAATTTCTCAGACTCTCTTGGCAGAACAAGGACAGGTGCAGTTACTAACCTCTTTTTCAGCTCTTGAAAGCTTGCTTCGCACTTATCATTCCATTGAAAATGAGCATTCTTTTTAGTGAGGGTGGTCAAAGGGCCGGAAAGATTGGAAAAACCTTCTACAAATCTTCGGTAGTAACCTGCCAATCCAAGAAAGCTACGGATTTCATGGACGTTGGTTGGCCGCTCCCAGTTGACGACAACCTCAATTTTGCTAGGATCAACTGCTATTCCATCTTTTGAGATAACGTGCCCTAAGAATGAAACTTTCTCCATCCAAAATTCGCACTTCTTGAGTTTGGCAAATAACTGCTTTTCCCTTAGAACATTTAGTACTATTTTCATATGCTCCCCGTGCTCTTGATGATTAGTCGAGTAAATTAAAATATCATCAATAAACACAAATACGAACAAATCGAGGTACATATGGAAAACACGATTCATTAGATCCATAAATACTGACGGTGCGTTAGTCACCCCAAAAGGCATGACTCGGAATTCGTAATGACCATACCTCGTTCGAATCGTCGTCTTTTGCACATCTTCTTCCTTTAGCTTAAGTTGATGGTATCCCGATCGAAGGTCGATTTTTGAGAATACTTTGGCTTCTTTCAATTGGTCGAACAAGTCGTCAATCCTTGGTAAAGGTTATTTATTCTTTATGGTAACGCGGTTTAGCTCCCGGTAGTCTATGCATAGTCGCATAGTCCCATCTTTCTTCTTAACAAAAAATACCGGTGCTCCCCACGGTGATACGCTTGGGCGTATGAATCCTCTGTCCAAAAGTTCTTGGAGTTGTTTCTTTAGCTCTTTCAACTCGGCGGGCGCCATGCGATAAGGTGCTTTGTGAATGGGTTGAGTTCCCGGGATCAAATCGATGGTAAACTCAATCTCACGATCAGGTGGCAATCCTGTCACAACCTCAGCAAACACGTCTGGGTAATCGCACGCCACTGGAATATTTTCCAATGTACGCTTAGTTTCTGGTTTTGCCGTCACATAAGCTAAGAACGTTAATGCTCCTTGTCGTATATTCCTTGTAGCTTGTATTGCGGAAAGTAGCGGTGGAGTAGCTCACGTAGAAGATCCGTTGAATTTAAATCTTTCAACTCCTGGCAATTAAAAAACGACTACCTTCTCTCTACAGTTTATGCTCGCATAATACTTTGATAACCAGTCCATGCCTAGGATTACATCATATCCTAGAGATTTAAACACTGATAGATTGATGGGTAGGTTCCTTCCTTTTATATTGATTGGACAGTTCTCCACCATTTTATCGCATACGACTTTCTTTCCTCCAGGGGTTTCAACCGTAAGACTTTGTACTAAAGGTCGTGTGCTAACATGACGTAATTTAATGTATGCTTCAGAAATGAATGAATGTGTAGCTACTGAATCAAAAAGAGTACACGCAAGGATACCAAACAAAAAGATGGTACCTGTCAAGGAGTCATAATTCTATGTCATCGCAATCAAGTTAATCACCAAAATAATAATCAACTTACATACTACACAATACATTTAATCACATAGATACATATTGATTAGCTTCAAAAGCTTATCATTCTCTAATTCTTACAAAGAGGTTACACACAAAATTTTTTATTTTACTTTGGGTACATAGCATATTTAAACAAAACTGATGCTTCTACAGTTCTATAATTTATTCATTTACTATTTTTTTTTCAAACTTAACATTACATTCTTCAAACAAAGTCTTTTATGTGGTTTATAAAATCGTTTATTAAAAGTAGCTCTTGGTTATGCCCTAGTTTCTAGGTAGGTCAATTCCGATGGTCACCTGAGCGAACTGCTCTGATACCAAACTGTAACGCCCCGAATTTGAGCCTGCAAATTCGTAAGCAGAAACCTCCGGTTTCCACGTGACATTACTACATCAGAGATAAACTCTCGCAGCGGAATATATTTTTTTCTTCTAAAGCCTTAGGAATTGATAGCATAACACATTTAGAGCTGACTGAAATACCTCGATACGTTTATTAAAAGTTACTTAGGTTTATCTTTACATCCTATATGCACACTAGGTGCATCAAAATTAGTGCCACAGGCGGCATATAAGCATATAACGTAAAACATGTCGAACATGACGTTGTTATAAATATTTACATGCCATAAAACAAAATACATATAAGCGCAACTAGTAATTTCTAAGCTAGCACATGATAGTTCGTTGATGGTTTCAAAAACCATCAAAACTGGCATATGGGTCCATGCCTTCATTCTCCAGATCTGCATCAGTAACTATGCAAATATGGCGTTATCATATTTGCATAGACAAACAAGTGAGTCATCTATTTTCATATCTACGTTACCATCAATCTAATAACAGTTCATATAGAATGCAAATGTAAGGGTTGTATGAATATGCATCGTAGTAACTATTTAGTTTGTGTTTTAGGATCATCTTACTTCAGACCTCTCGTTCTAGGTTATCTGAACCCGTTCACGTCCTTTGCCTCACACTTAAAGTCTTACCTGTTTGCACTGGAATCCTACCGGTCCCAGCATTAGTTATATATTAGGCCTTTGGATACCCCTGGGTCACTATGAACCCCCTGGATCCACTGACTAGCCTTCCTTCCCCTTGCTACTACATCAGCTTGTTGATGGCTATCTCGTCAGCCGTTATATTAATTGGACACAACATGCAATGCATGAACAACCACATGCAATAAACACACACCACACAGTCCTAATGAAACATAGAATCATTCCTCAGTAAGTAACTTCATACTTACACTCCTTGGTGTAGTTTCTTAGCTCCTTTTCTGTCATAAATAAATATATATACAAAGAAGATATTATATTCATCAGTCCTTTTTCAAATATTAAAACTGTTTATTTTTATATCCATTCATTAATCGTTTTTAGTCATTAATATTAAAAGGTGATTACTTATAAGTTTTTGACAGTTTAAGCTTTATGTTCAAACATTGAAACGTAGTGACATAATGTTTAAACATAAGTCTTTTAGTCAAAGCACTTAATAAGTATTTTAAAGCAATTATGTTTACCCACAAGAATTGTAAGTGTAAAACAAGACAATAATATAAGAATATAAATACTACAACGATTCATGTGTAAGCACCGAAACACAGCATAGTGCTCTTGGTGACATAACACTTAAACATGAATCCTAACAAGATAATATTATGCTGTAAAGGGATAGGGAAATTAGCGGCATAGCCACTTTGTAGGATTGCATTTTAAAGTAATTATGTTTACCCACAAGAATTGTAAGTCTAAAACAAGACAATAATATAAGAATATAAATACTACAACGATTCATGTGTAAGCACCGAAACACAGCATAGTGCTCTTGGTGACATAACACTTAAACATGAATCCTAACAAGATAATATTATGCTGTAAAGGGATAGGAAAATTAGCGGCATAGCCACTTTGTAGGATTGCATTTTAAAGTAATGAATACGGGGGTTGTTAAACCAACGCCGTAGTAACGAAACAAATAAACAAGTAAATAAATACGGGGGTTGTTTTAAACCAACTCCGTAGTAACGTAATAAATAAACAAGTAAATAAATACGGGGGTTGTTTAAACTAACTCCGTAGTAATAAATACAAATGAAATCAAATAGTAAGGAAGAGGTGTCAAGATTTACTCACCAATTTGATTTGGAGAGAAAAATAACTTCAAGAACACCAAAGTGGTTGTGTGGTAGAAGGAGAGAAAAAGGGAGAGAAAACCAAAGCACAAAGCTTTCAAGGAAGTTGTCTAGGATTTGTGTGGAAAAACAAAGAGCCTTGCATGCTTATTTATAGGAGGAAGGTAGGGGTATTGAGGTGCAAAATGTAATAAAAGAATTACCCTATTGGATAAGTTCTTGCAAATAAGTCCTTGCTTTATTTATCTAATTGCATTTTGGGATTTTCGTCCAAATGGGGGCAGCTTGCTCCGAGAATTTTTTCGATTGTCAAACTGACTCCGATTAACATGAAATTTTGAGAGTAGATAGAAGACTTCAAGACAAACATTTTCCCTTTTTGGTTCGCCTCATTTCGAGTTTGTTTTGACTTAGTTTCGGTCAAGTCAAAGTTTCTGTCTATAAAGCCAAAATATATTTTATCCACTTTCTGCGTTCACACTTGCTTTATTATTTTTCCTCCTTTTCATGATTACTTTTGAGATATCCTATCATTTCATCATTACTCTTGTTTTTTATACATAAATGTTTCTAGAAGCATGGAGATATTATTCTTGACAGTTTTTTGTTTAATATCGACAGTTGGGTTATTCAGGCTCGGGTTAAAAAGTCAACTGGTGGACTTTTTGCTAACTTTTTCCATATGGTAGATCTTTCTTTTGTAAACACAATGGTTTTTGAATTATCTAAATCTGAGTTTGTTTGACCTATTTTCGGTTCAATCAAAGTTTAAAGCTTAAATGTAACTTTTAAGTTTTTAAGGGTTTTTAGGTTTTGATCTTTTAATTTTTCGAAACAACTTTAGGTTTGCTTATAAAAACATGTGGATATTGTCTCCTCAACAATATCAATAATTTCTTAAGTACTTGAAATTACTGGGCGTTACATCCTACCCACCTTATCGGAATTTCGTCCCCGAAATTTGTAAACTAAGTTATGCTAAAGGAAAAATTTACACTAAGTAAGAAAAATTTCAAGCAGAGATGTTACTTACCTTAATCATCTTCAAAGTCACTGAGACATGGCTTAGTGGAGGACTGAGGTAACTCTCTCTCTGGTTGATCTTGAGGTATGGTTTGATGTACAGAGTTTTCAACTTTATGATAACTCCATGATATTTAACAATTATCAAAAAGGGTGTAAGAAAATAATGTTTTTCAAATCATATTATCTTTACCTGGGTATTTGGTTTTATATAGTACCACGATCTATTTATGGGCTCGACATACCGATTATAGTATGTATTCACAGCTACTACTCGCAAACTATTTTAAACACAATTACTACCGTAAAAGTTATTTAATTAAAAATACTACGTCATAAATCACGAAAGTATTAAACATACCTACTTCAAAGTGGCTCATGGGAATAGGTACGGGTATTTGCTCCTTATCTCTTGTTCTAACTCCCAAGAAGCTTCTTCTACTTCATGGTTCTGCCATAGTACTTTTACTAATGGTATTGTCTTTGTCCTCAATTGTTGCACTTTCCGATCCAAGATCTGCACCGGCTTTTCTTCATATTTCAAATCTGCTTGAACTTGTAAGGGTTCAAAGTCTATCACGTGTAACGGGTCGTGCACGTATTTTCGTAGTGTGGAAACGTGAAATACGTCATGTACACCGGCTAGGTTAGATGGTAATTCAACTCTATAAGCGACCGGACCTACGACCTCTGTCACTAAAAAGGGACCGACATACCTTGGACTTAGCTTTCCCTTTTTACCAAACCGCATGACTCCCTTCATTGGTGATACCTTCAGGAATACTTGGTCACCAACTTCAAATTCTAGTTTGCGTCGTCGTGTATCAGCATAACTCTTTTGGAGACTCTGTGCGGCCAGCATTCGCTTTCGAATTAGGGTAATCTTGTCTTTAGTATCCTGGATTATCTCCGGTCCTACTAGCTGTCTTTCCCCAACTTCATCCCAATATAGTGGTGATCTGCATTTTCGTCCATAAAGCGCTTCGTATGGAGCCATTCCAATAGTTGCCTGAAAACTATTGTTATAAGCAAACTCAACTAACGGTAAATATTGAATCCATTTACCTTTAAAGTCCAATACGCAAAGTCTCAACATATCTTCCAAAATTTGAATGGTTCTTTCCGATTGGCCATCGGTTTGAGGATGGTATGCCGTGCTAAGAGTTAGCTTTGTCCCCATTGCATCTTGTAAACATTGCCAAAAACGAGAGGTGAATCGCGCATCACGGTCAGATACAATAGAAGCAGGTATTCCATGTAGTCTGACAATCTCTCTTATGTATAATTCTGCTAGCTTAGGAACAGGGTCGGTAATTTTGATAGGGATGAAATGAGCACTTTTCGTAAGTCTGTCAATAACGACCCAAATAGCATCATGCCCATTGAGTGTTTTTGGCAAACCTACAACGAAGTCCATTGCAATTTGATCCCATTTCCATTCTGGCACATTGAGAGGTTGGAGTGGACCGGCTGGTCTTTGGTGTTCTGCCTTCACTTGCTGACAAGTGGGGCATTGCGCTACATATTCTGCGATATCACGCTTCATTCCCTGCCACCAAAATCTTTTTTTCAAATCCTGGTACATTTTGTGCCTCCCGGATGTATGTTATACCTAGTCTTATGTGCTTCGTTGAGTATGTCCCTTCTCAATTCTTCATCATTGGGTATAACAGTTCTGGCATCACCTGTTCTTAAAAGGTCATCTTCTGTGAAATAGAAACCTGGAGCTTTACCCTGGCTCGTCTTCTCCATCAGTTGTTGCAACCCTAGGTCGTTCTCCTGAGCAATCTTAATTCTGTCAGCAGTTAACGGACGGATAATAAGAGCTGCTAGGACGGCATCCTTCACGCTTGGTGCCACATCCAGCTGGATCATTCCCAATTGCTTGGCGAGTTGATTAGGGGTAGGCGTTGAGTTCATTGATGCACCCTGCGATTTCCTACTCAAAGCGTCTGCGACTACATTTGCTTTCCCTGGATGGTATAGAATATAGCAATCGTAGTCTTTTAACAATTCTAACCACCTACGCTGCCTCATATTCAATTCTTTTTGCGAGAAGATATATTTTAGACTTTGATGATCAGTATAAATTTCTACCTTCTCACGAAAAAGATAATGTCTCCAAATTTTTAAAGCAAAAACTACAGCAGCTAGTTCAAGGTCATGAGTAGGATAGTTTCTCTCGTGGTCCTTCAACTGTCTAGAGGCGTAAGCTATAACTTTATCTTGCTGCATGAGTACGCACCCTAGTCCTTTAAGAGAGGCATCACTAAAAACTACGAATTTCTCAGACTCTCTTGGCAGAACAAGGACAGGTGCAGTTACTAACCTCTTTTTCAGCTCTTGAAAGCTTGCTTCGCACTTATCATTCCATTGAAAATGAGCATTCTTTTTAGTGAGGGTGGTCAAAGGGCCGGAAAGATTGGAAAAACCTTCTACAAATCTTCGGTAGTAACCTGCCAATCCAAGAAAGCTACGGATTTCATGGACGTTGGTTGGCCGCTCCCAGTTGACGACAACCTCAATTTTGCTAGGATCAACTGCTATTCCATCTTTTGAGATAACGTACCCTAAGAATGAAACTTTCTCCATCCAAAATTCGCACTTCTTGAGTTTGGCAAATAACTGCTTTTCCCTTAGAACATTTAGTACTATTTTCATATGCTCCCCGTGCTCTTGATGATTAGTCGAGTAAATTAAAATATCATCAATAAACACAACTACGAACAAATCGAGGTACATATGGAAAACACGATTCATTAGATCCATAAATACTGACGGTGCGTTAGTCACCCCAAAAGGCATGACTCGGAATTCGTAATGACCATACCTCGTTCGAATCGTCGTCTTTTGCACATCTTCTTCCTTTAGCTTAAGTTGATGGTATCCCGATCGAAGGTCGATTTTTGAGAATACTTTGGCTTCTTTCAATTGGTCGAACAAGTCGTCAATCCTTGGTAAAGGTTATTTATTCTTTATGGTAACGCGGTTTAGCTCCCGGTAGTCTATGCATAGTCGCATAGTCCCATCTTTCTTCTTAACAAAAAATACCGGTGCTCCCCACGGTGATACGCTTGGGCGTATGAATCCTCTGTCCAAAAGTTCTTGGAGTTGTTTCTTTAGCTCTTTCAACTCGGCGGGCGCCATGCGATAAGGTGCTTTGTGAATGGGTTGAGTTCCCGGGATCAAATCGATGGTAAACTCAATCTCACGATCAGGTGGCAATCCTGTCACAACCTCAGCAAACACGTCTGGGTAATCGCACGCCACTGGAATATTTTCCAATGTACGCTTAGTTTCTGGTTTTGCCGTCACATAAGCTAAGAACGTTAATGCTCCTTGTCGTATATTCCTTGTAGCTTGTATTGCGGAAAGTAGCAGTGGAGTAGCTCACGTAGAAGATCCGTTGAATTTAAATCTTTCAACTCCTGGCAATTAAAAAACGACTACCTTCTCTCTACAGTTTATGCTCGCATAATACTTTGATAACCAGTCCATGCCTAGGATTACATCATATCCTAGAGATTTAAACACTGATAGATTGATGGGTAGGTTCCTTCCTTTTATATTGATTGGACAGTTCTCCACCATTTTATCGCATACGACTTTCTTTCCTCCAGGGGTTTCAACCGTAAGACTTTGTACTAAAGGTCGTGTGCTAACATGACGTAATTTAATGTATGCTTCAGAAATGAATGAATGTGTAGCTACTGAATCAAAAAGAGTACACGCAAGGATACCAAACAAAAAGATGGTACCTGTCAAGGAGTCATAATTCTATGTCATCGCAATCAAGTTAATCACCAAAATAATAATCAACTTACATACTACACAATACATTTAATCACATAGATACATATTGATTAGCTTCAAAAGCTTATCATTCTCTAATTCTTACAAAGAGGTTACACACAAAATTTTTTATTTTACTTAGGGTACATAGCATATTTAAACAAAACTGATGCTTCTACAGTTCTATAATTTATTCATTTACTATTTTTTTTTTCAAACTTAACATTACATTCTTCAAACAAAGTCTTTTATGTGGTTTATAAAATCGTTTATTAAAAGTAGCTCTTGGTTATGCCCTAGTTTCTAGGTAGGTCAATTCCGATGGTCACCTGAGCGAACTGCTCTGATACCAAACTGTAACGCCCCGAATTTGAGCCTGCAAATTCGTAAGCAGAAACCTCCGGTTTCCACGTGACATTACTACATCAGAGATAAACTCTCGCAGCGGAATATATTTTTTTCTTCTAAAGCCTTAGGAATTGATAGCATAACACATTTAGAGCTGACTGAAATACCTCGATACGTTTATTAAAAGTTACTTAGGTTTATCTTTACATCCTATATGCACACTAGGTGCATCAAAATTAGTGCCACAGGCGGCATATAAGCATATAACGTAAAACATGTCGAACATGACATTGTTATAAATATTTACATGCCATAAAACAAAATACATATAAGCGCAACTAGTAATTTCTAAGCTAGCACATGATAGTTCGTTGATGGTTTCAAAAACCATCAAAACTGGCATATGGGTCCATGCCTTCATTCTCCAGATCTGCATCAGTAACTATGCAAATATGGCGTTATCATATTTGCATAGACAAACAAGTGAGTCATCTATTTTCATATCTACGTTACCATCAATCTAATAACAGTTCATATAGAATGCAAATGTAAGGGTTGTATGAATATGCATCGTAGTAACTATTTAGTTTGTGTTTTAGGATCATCTTACTTCAGACCTCTCGTTCTAGGTTATCTGAACCCGTTCACGTCCTTTGCCTCACACTTAAAGTCTTACCTGTTTGCACTGGAATCCTACCGGTCCCAGCATTAGTTATATATTAGGCCTTCGGATACCCCTGGGTCACTATGAACCCCCTGGATCCACTGACTAGCCTTCCTTCCCCTTGCTACTACATCAGCTTGTTGATGGCTATCTCGTCAGCCGTTATATTAATTGGACACAACATGCAATGCATGAACAACCACATGCAATAAACACACACCACACAGTCCTAATGAAACATAGAATCATTCCTCAGTAAGTAACTTCATACTTACACTCCTTGGTGTAGTTTCTTAGCTCCTTTTCTGTCATAAATAAATATATATACAAAGAAGATATTATATTCATCAGTCCTTTTTCAAATATTAAAACTGTTTATTTTTATATCCATTCATTAATCGTTTTTAGTCATTAATATTAAAAGGTGATTACTTATAAGTTTTTGACAGTTTAAGCTTTATGTTCAAACATTGAAACGTAGTGACATAATGTTTAAACATAAGTCTTTTAGTCAAAGCACTTAATAAGTATTTTAAAGCAATTATGTTTACCCACAAGAATTGTAAGTGTAAAACAAGACAATAATATAAGAATATAAATACTACAACGATTCATGTGTAAGCACCGAAACACAGCATAGTGCTCTTGGTGACATAACACTTAAACATGAATCCTAACAAGATAATATTATGCTGTAAAGGGATAGGGAAATTAGCGGCATAGCCACTTTGTAGGATTGCATTTTAAAGTAATTATGTTTACCCACAAGAATTGTAAGTCTAAAACAAGACAATAATATAAGAATATAAATACTACAACGATTCATGTGTAAGCACCGAAACACAGCATAGTGCTCTTGGTGACATAACACTTAAACATGAATCCTAACAAGATAATATTATGCTGTAAAGGGATAGGAAAATTAGCGGCATAGCCACTTTGTAGGATTGCATTTTAAAGTAATGAATACGGGGGTTGTTAAACCAACGCCGTAGTAACGAAACAAATAAACAAGTAAATAAATACGGGGGTTGTTTTAAACCAACTCCGTAGTAACGTAATAAATAAACAAGTAAATAAATACGGGGGTTGTTTAAACTAACTCCGTAGTAATAAATACAAATGAAATCAAATAGTAAGGAAGAGGTGTCAAGATTTACTCACCAATTTGATTTGGAGAGAAAAATAACTTCAAGAACACCAAAGTGGTTGTGTGGTAGAAGGAGAGAAAAAGGGAGAGAAAACCAAAGCACAAAGCTTTCAAGGAAGTTGTCTAGGATTTGTGTGGAAAAACAAAGAGCCTTGCATGCTTATTTATAGGAGGAAGGTAGGGGTATTGAGGTGCAAAATGTAATAAAAGAATTACCCTATTGGATAAGTTCTTGCAAATAAGTCCTTGCTTTATTATCTAATTGCATTTTGGGATTTTCGTCCAAATGGGGGCAGCTTGCTCCGAGAATTTTTTCGATTGTCAAACTGACTCCGATTAACATGAAATTTTGAGAGTAGATAGAAGACTTCAAGACAAACATTTTCCCTTTTTGGTTCGCCTCATTTCGAGTTTGTTTTGACTTAGTTTCGGTCAAGTCAAAGTTTCTGTCTATAAAGCCAAAATATATTTTATCCACTTTCTGCGTTCACACTTGCTTTATTATTTTTCCTCCTTTTCATGATTACTTTTGAGATATCCTATCATTTCATCATTACTCTTGTTTTTTATACATAAATGTTTCTAGAAGCATGGAGATATTATTCTTGACAGTTTTTTGTTTAATATCGACAGTTGGGTTATTCAGGCTCGGGTTAAAAAGTCAACTGGTGGACTTTTTGCTAACTTTTTCCATATGGTAGATCTTTCTTTTGTAAGCACAATGGTTTTTGAATTATCTAAATCTGAGTTTGTTTGACCTATTTTCGGTTCAATCAAAGTTTAAAGCTTAAATGTAACTTTTAAGTTTTTAAGGGTTTTTAGGTTTTGATCTTTTAATTTTTCGAAACAACTTTAGGTTTGCTTATAAAAACATGTGGATATTTTCTCCTCAACAATATCAATAATTTCTTAAGTACTTGAAATTACTGGGCGTTACAGCAGCAACATTACATAAAAGTAATTTTGTCCAACAGAATGCAACCAACACAAAAACTAACATAATAAGTTAATACTTTTATTATATTTTTCACTTTATACCCCTACTTGTCTTCTATAAATAAGCATGCAAGGGTCTTGGTTTTTACACACAAATCATAGACAACTTTCATGAAAGCAAAATTGCTTTGGTTTTCTCTTCCTTTTTCCATCCTTCTACCACACAGCCACTTTGGTGTTCTTGAAGATTTTTCTCTCCAAATCAACTTGATAAGTGATCTTGATGCATGGAGTGACTTCTTAGATATTCGTGAGAAAGTATTTAATTCACTTCCACTATATCGAGTCCGAAAACTCAAAAGATATAGTTTGAACGTGAAACTTTCAAAGGAATATCTTATGAACCACTTGGCATCTCTTTCTTAATATTTGATTTCATTACTTGTTTTATGATTTGTTTAAAGGCCCAATAAGCTTAAGAGATAAAAGGATTAAAGTAAAAAGTAATATGAACTGCTTTTACATTTCATTGTCCTCATGACTGATTAAGACTTTCATTAGTAGATCGTATTTATATTTCATTTTCCTCATGACTAATGTTATGACTTTCATGAGTTGATCGTATTTATTCTTACTGTCCTTATGATATATTTTAATCCTTCAAGTTCATATTTGGTGGTATTAGTCATATAGCTAACACGGACGAACAAAGTTGACGAGGTCTATAATAAGAGCAGACCTTTACGTTGAAGCAGAGAAATGAAAGGGATGTGAATGGTGAAAGTTAAATGTTGACCATATCGATTAAGGTTGTATGACGTGATGATGTACAGAATAGGAATGTGCATTATTATCTTACATCCTTTATCTTTTGTAGAATATTTCTAAGATTAGAAGTAATGTATAGTCCATGTTTAGCAATGAGTGTTGCTTTAAAATCTGAATCGGTCGATTTAGAGATCTAAATCTTTTGAATTGCTCGATTTAGAGATCTAAATCTTCCTTTAGTGTAAACTTTATGCGTAGCATAGTTTACGAATTTCAAGGACGGAATTCTATTAAGGAGGGAGGTATGTAGCGCCCCAAATTTTAAGCAATTAAATAAAGTCTTAAATTAGAATTTAAGATTGAGTAAAATAGACAAGTCTAGAATTGACGTTTGATCTACAAAACTCGACGCTCGAACGACTTAATACTGTAGGAAACAATATTCATGTCCAGCAGTTATTAAAATATGTGGCTTATGACACAATATTTTATCCCCGATAAATTAATAAGGCTATATGAATATTTATGAAAATAAATATTCTATAGTCTTATTATTTATAAACCATGATTTTATAAATAAAGAATAATATTATTAGACTCTAATAATATTGCAGGATTATTAAATAGACAGACTAAATTATTCAGTGGACTAATTGATATAATAATATTTATGAATAATATTATTGAGAATGAAACGAACTAGACTCAAAACGAACTTAGATTATAATCTTAATGAGTTAGGTTAAAATGGTAAAGACCCAATATAAAAATATCCACAGATATAATATCTAAAGATATTTTTATGAAAACTTAACTACTAAGTTTTGTATAAAATATCTGAGAAATGCTAGAAATGCACCCCTCATCCCCCCTTTGTCTCCCCCTTTCCCTTAAAAAAATTGATTTTAAGGAAAAAGTGGTATCTGATGTCACATCAGAGACAACTTTTTCCTTAAAACTAATTTTTTTATTATAAAGGGAGGATGAATGGGGGATGAAGGGTGCATGTGTAGCATCCCTCAAAATATCTACTGATATTTTACTAAACTTAATGACTAAGTTTTAGTAAAATAATATCCTAATTCTATAAAACTCCCGCACCTCTTCTTCACTTACTCTTTTCATTCTTCTTCTTGTTTCCTCGCCCAATACAGAGAACAGAGAGATCGAGAGTGAGTTTGAGAGAGAGAGAGATGCTGCCGGAGAGGGGGAGACCTATAGAGACCGATCGGAGCAGAGAAGAGACCTGGAGAAAGCCTGTCACCCGAACGACCCATGGAGATCTGGCGAGAGGAAGACTCGATCCTCCATTGGTAAATTTTCTAGAACAAAAGGACTAATAAACAAACAAACAAATAGACAGTGTTTTTCCATACCCCCAAACTTGAATTACACATTGTTCTCAATGTGTAGTATAGAAATACATTACCAGGAGTAAGGAAATATCATGGTGTAAAAAAGGCCAAGGCATCTCCCAAACATAAACACGAGAGCACACCTGTCACAAACTAACAGCAATATTTCTCACAGAAACACACATCACAAGGTCAATTGCTGTTAGAAACAAAAGAAAAAGACACAAATGAAATGAAAAATGACTAAAAGAAAATGTGCGGAAAATAAAATGTAAAAGAAGAGATACTGCACTTTCTCCGATCATTGGGATTTACAACTAATCCCTTCCACCCTTTCTTCTTTAGAATTTGATAGCCCTCTGGCAAAATGTTTCGCCATCTCAGGTAGCCTTGCTTGCTTCGAAGGATCTTCTTAGGAAGATGATTCCTAGATTTGTGACCTTGACAAATTTATCATAAGATGTCTCTTTGAGACATTGAAGAATTGAAGCTTGGCGCTCATGAAGTGTCTCAAGAGGGATTGTGATAAAGGAATGAGCTTCAGTACTCACTTCCTTTTCATTGGACAAATTTGGAGTTGACGGGGGCTCAATTTGCTCTATGTGTTAGGGAATGATATCTCATTTCTCTTCCTCCTCGGCTACTGATGAAGATGTGTTAGGGAATGATATCCCAGTGGTTTCCCCATTCTCAGGTCGTATCTCAGGAGTGGAATAAAATAAGGCCTCAGTTTGCTCACATACCATGTCAAGGTCCAGATCAAATTCGAATTGAGCACAACTACAATTTTTCAGACTTGGCTCATTAACAATCTCTTCAACAACTTCTTCACTCCCAAGTGTGGTGGTGGCTTGAACATGCTCATGATGAGGATTGTTGGAATCATCATCATCAATCATGTAGTGCCTTTCAACCATCAACTAACTTTGAAACTCTTCTTCCTCTATTTTGTTTAATTTAGCAATGACATAATCGAACTGTCCTTCCATCTTGGAAATTGCTTGACCTGTGATCGGCATGAAGGCCTTGAGAGTGTCTTCCAAATTTAGTTGTGAAGAAGAGGTTGGATAATTGTAGGATGAAGGATGGAAAGATTGGTCATCAAATTGCAAATATTTGGGCTAGTGTAGTTCAAGAAATTGGGGAGCACAATTTCTCATGGCTTGAGCTTGCCACGAGAAATCAAGATTGTTACTCCAGTCCTGGTTGTAAAAATTTGAATTTGATTTGAACACTGGGCTGGAGAAATTGATGTTCATTTGCTCATGTGAAAAATTGGAGAGTTGTCCCCAGGATGGACAATTACTAGAACTATGATAAGGATTAGAGCAATATGAACATGGTCCATGTGGGTAGAAATTAGGAGTGTAGTTGGTAGGAGCAGGTGTCCTACCACTAGGCGAAACATGTTGTGCAGAAAAATTATTAAAATCATCAAACCGAAATTCCATGCTTCACTCTCTCTTTAACATGCAAATATCCCACATAAAATATCAACCATCCTTTTTTTTTTCTTTTTTCTTTTTTAAATATAAACAAACAGAACATAGTGCTTTTTCTAAAAACTAAATTTTAACTAAAAGAAAACGCAAGTAGGGTAAACATAATTCTCCAAGAACCCAGGTTCGTTCCCAGGAAAGTAAGGGGAGTGACATAGATACTCTTAAGTCCTAAGACTTTCCTAGCCAGAATTTGCCTAGACACTTGGATAGCGCTGTAAGCCCACACTAGCAATTTTTTTTTTTACAAGATAAAATAAACAAAAATAAATAATATAAAATCAGAAAAATGAAAAATAACATGGAAGCACAAACAACTACACCAAATTAAAAAAAAAAACTCACACAATAGACCAAAAATAAATTTTTTTGGTAACCAGGATTAGTCGCAGGTGGTGTGTCCTTTGCTTTCGTGGGCTCAAGCACAATTCCCCGAATTATCTCACCAAAGCTGCAAAATAATGACATAAACTCTCCTCTCTCTTTTTTTTTTAAAAAAAAAAAAGAAGAAAAGAAGAAAGAAAGAAAGAAGAAGATAATAAAAACAAACAAAATAATTAATGCAAAGAAAAAAAACAAAACAAAAAACAAAAAACAAGATACTAACAAAAACAAACAAAAAAAAATTGCAATTTTTTTTTTTGGACAATAAAGCAAAAACAAATAAAAATAAAAAGGAACAAAAATTGCAAGAAGAGAAAAAAAAACACAAATCTACCTAAACTAGTAGAAAAATAAAATCAATTTAAACAAAAATCAATTTCCCATTAAATTAATCCTATTTTAACCTAGTGCCGAATTTTTGGGATTTTTATAAAGCAAAATAATAAACTAAATTAAAATTGAATAAGAACAATTAAAAAAAAAACACTAGGGTTTTAGAATCCACCTCACCATATCAAACAACACATTCTTGTATTCTATTCATACACCCAATAAACAATTATGCCTTATTGATTGTTCAAAGTCCAAAAAAAAAAAATGTATATTAAATCATTCAATGAATCCAACCATTAAATAAATCACAACGAATACCCAATTGAAATTAAATCATCCAATGTATCCGTTTTGACAAACAAATCACAATGGATATCCTATTTCAAGCGAATGATTCGATGCATCCATCGGTTGAAACACATCGAATATCCAACTTTAAATAAGTAATTATTCAATCAAAAGACATACATCAATCAATTGAATTTGGACTTGAACAATATTTTGACAAAAAGAAAAAACGGGATTATATAAATAAAAATAATTAGAACATGCGTTATCAATGACGAGGTTTCATCTTCAACCTTAATTGAAGATTTTAGCTTCTCATGACTAAAAACAACACTAACTTCAATTGAAAACATAAAAAAATAAATTAAAATGATGAAAAAAGAAAGAAGAACATAAACTAAATAACTTTAAATTAAAGGAAATATGAAAGAAGTATAAACTTACAAAAGAAAAGAACAAGACAAGAGCTAAAAATATGCTCTGAAAAAGACAATGTGTATATACAATGTTCGATGATAAAGTGGTGCCTATCATGGAGTTTTTACAGCAAAACATTAAGTTAAACCCCATATTTTCAAAATGGCATCTTTACCCCTCAAAACCCTAATAAGATAAAAGAATGCTAGGGTTTAAGGCCATATTTTCAAAATGTCGCCTCTACCCCTATGGTTACAAGACGTGCACAACTTCTCTTCACGTTCAAGAGAAAATAACAAAAATATATGAGCCCTAGGGTTGTAACGCCCCGAATTTGAGCCTGCAAATTCGTAAGCAGAAACCTCCGGTTTCCACGTGACATTACTAAATCAGAGATAAACTCTCGCAGCGGAATATATTTTTTTCTTCTAAAGACTTAGGAATTGATAACATAACACATTAGAGCTGACTGAAATACCTCAATACGTTTATTAAAAGTTACTTAGGTTTATCTTTACATGCCATATGCACACTAGGTGCATCAAAATTAGTGCCACAGGCGACACATAAGCATATAACATAAAACATGTCGAACATGACATTGTTCTAAATATTTACATGCCATAAAACAAAACACATATAAGCGCAACTAGTAATTTCTAAGCTAGCACATGATAGTTCGTTGATGGTTTCAAAAACCATCAAAACTGGCATATGGGTCCATGCCTTCATTCTCCAGATCTGCATCAGTAACTATGCAAATATGACGTCATCATATTTACATAGACAAACAAGTGAGTCATCCATTTTCATAACTAAGTTACCATCAGTCTAAAACAATTCATAAAAAATGAAAATGTAAGAGTTGTATGAATATGCATCGTAGTAACCATTTAGTTTGGTGTTTTATGATCATCTTACATCAGACCTCTTGTTCTTAGGTATCCAAACCCGTTCATGTCCTTTGCCTCACACTTAAAGTCTTACCTGTTTGCACTGGAATCCTACCGATCCCAGCATTAGTTATATATTAGGACTTTGGACTCACCCTGAGTCACTATGATCCTCCTGGATCCACTGACTAGCCTTTCTTCCACTTGCTACTACATCAGCTTGTTGATGGCTATCTCATCAGCCGTTATATTAATTGGACACAACATGCAATGCATGAACAACCACATGCAATAAACACACACCACACAGTCCTAATGAAACATAGAATCATTCCTCAGTAAGTACATCCATACTTACACTCTTCCCCGTGTAGTCCTTAGACTTCTTTTCTGCATAAAAATCTATCCATACAATAATATATAAATCAATTATCTATCAAACAAATCATTGTTTATAGACCCTCAATTCTCTATATTTATTATTATCCATCACTTTATTATATTTGAGACGATCACTTATGATAATCTTAAAACCTTGGTTCATAATTTGATGATGAGGCTATATTACCAATACCACCAAATATGAACTTGAAGGATTAAAATATATCATAAGGACAATAAGAGTAAATACGATCCACTCATGAAAGTCATAGATCAGTCATGAGGACAATGAAATATAAGTACGAAATATAAATACGATCAACTCATGGAAGTCATAAGATCAGTCATGAGGACAATAAAATTTAAATACGAAATATAAATACGATCAACTCATGAAAGTCATAAGATTAGTCATGAGGACAATGAAATTTAAATACGAAATATAAATACGATCAACTCATGAAAGTCATAAGATCAATAAAATGAAAAAGCAGTTTATATTACTTTTTACTTTAATTCTTTTATCTCTTAAGCTTATTGGGTCTTTAAACAATTCATAAAAACAAGTGATGAAATCAAATAGTAAGAAGGAGATGCCAAGTAGTTCATAAGATATTCCTTTGAAAGTTTCACGTTCAAACTATATCATTTGAGTTTTTGGACTCGATATAGCAGAAGTGAATTAAACACTTTCTTAGGAATATTCAAGAAGTAACTTCATGCATCAAGATCACTTACCAAGTTGATTTGGAGAGAAAAACCTTCAAGAACACCAAGGTGGCTGTGTGGTAGAAGGAGAGAAAGAGGAAGAGAAAACTAAAGTACAAGCTTTGATGAAAGTTGTCTATGATTTGTGTGGAAAAACAAAGAGCCTTGCATGCTTATTTATAGAAGGAAAGTAGGGGTATTGAGGTGAAAAATGCAATAAAAGAATTACCTTATTGGATAATATCTTGCAACCAAGTCCTTACTTTATTACCTATTTGTATTTTAGGATTTTCGTCCAAAGGGAGGGCAGCTTACTCCGAGAATTATTTTGATGGTCAAACCTACTCTGATTGACGTGAAATTTTGAGGGTAGATAAAGGACTTTAAGACAAACACTTTCTCTTTTTGGTTCGACTCATTTCGAGTTCTTTTTGACTTATTTCTGGTCAAGTCAAAGTTTCTGTCTATAAAGCCAAAATATCTTTAAACCACTTTCTGCGTTCACACTTGCTTTATTGATTTTTCTTTCTCGTCATGATTACTCTTGAGATATTCTATCATTTCATCGTTACTCTTGTTTTTTATACATAAATGTTTCTAGAAGCATGAAGATATTTTTCTTTGACAGTTTTTCGTTTAATATCAACAGTTGGGTTATTTAAGCACCGGTTTTGGATAAAAAAAGTCAACTATTACTAAATTGAATTATGACTTCACAGGATTCAAGTATAAACTATATATATACTATATTGAGTAATTATAAGCCATAAAAACATTTTTATCAAGCCTAAATTTAAAGGTCAAAGTTTAACTAAAAGTGCCACTTGGCACCTAAATAGTCAACTACAAATCTCAAAAGTCAACATGTGGACTTTTCACAAAATTTTACCATGTGATAGATATTTCTATTGTGAGCACCACGGTCTTTGAATTAACTAAATCTGAGTCTGTTTGACCTGTTTTCGATTCAATCAAAGTTTAAAGCTTAAATGTTACTTTTAGGTTTTTAAGGGTTTTTAGGTTTTGATCTTTTAAGTTTTCAAAACAACTTTAGGTTTGCTTATAAAAACATGTGGATATTGTCTCCTTAGCAATATCAATGATTTCTTAAGAGTTTGAAATTACTGGGCGTTACAAGGGTTACAAAAGGAACGGAAATTATGCTTCTGCCCTTGAAGTTATAAGCTAAAATCGGAGCTGGGTTCTGATGCCGGAGCGCGCTTGATCACACTCAAGTGGCGCTCAAGCGCATATCTTTTGAATGACAATTCTGCTCCTAGCATCGTGCTTGCATGGGCTCTAAAGAATTCTTTTTCCCGCTTTCTACAATTCCACATAAAAACCGTTATTTTCCTTTAATGACCTACAAATCACTAAAACACCAAAACTCACCAAAAATATTAGAAAATAACAAAACTAAAGATTTAACAAATGTAAAATTAAAGGGCTCAAATATATAATATTTGGCACTCATCAACTCTGTTAGGGATGATGATCAGGCCATAGGACTTGCTTAGAACCAGTTTTATTGTTGTTTGGTTTGAATTTGGGATTCTGCCCGAGCACCAAACGTTTGCCCTTCATTGGATGAAAAAACAACGTATGAGAAGAATGTTAGCCATTCAATGGAGGAATGATCGCCAGACAGCAGAAGGCTTATTTTGAGCTGTTTAAGACTTAAGACCTGCTTCAGCTCAAGCTGAAGGCTTATGAAAGGTATTTCTGGTGAGGTTGTGGAGCCTCAAGGAGATTTGTTGGAGGAGCCGTACCATACAAGTGAGTAAAACTCACATGGATACTTATTATTTTTCCACATAGCACGAATATTTTCTGTATCAAAACATGCATGTTTACAACTCACATGAAATGTCATTTTTAGTACTGTGAACTCTATTTTGCGAAAATATGTAAGTAATGGCAAGATAATGAAATGATGAAATTATGAAAGCATGCATGTAAAATACGATGAAGACTAAATTGCATCGTATGACATTGTACACCGTCTCGTACGGAAAAAAGGCCATGGACTTTACTAATATATGGAATTGAACTATGATATGATACTCTTGATATATATACTCATATATTCACTATATCTATATTGCATACACCCGCATCTTGTACAATGAAGAAATATTTTCTCGTATGTGATTTCAACTTAAACTGAGTTCATCATATGATAGCACATTGTTGTCACTAAGTCGTAGACTTACACTTGCGTCTTTCCACTTATGAAACATATATTGTTTTATAGATAGTTTTTGTGATGACGAGTTCGGAGCAGCATTTGGTCTTACTTGAGGGAGAATCCCATTTGACTGGTTTGGATATGGAGAGTGTAACGACCCACCCCTAACGACACAATATTGTCCGCTTTTGGCTCCCCCGAACCAGACTTCCCAGGAGGTCACCCATCCCGGTACTACTCTCGTAGAAGCACGCTTAACTGCGAGGTTCTAATAGGTTCATGACCATCACAGCTTTAAAACGCGTTGTGTGTGGTATTAGAGTGCGCTGCAACCAGCCTGGTGGCCCCACCCACAATATTGTCCTCTTTGGTATCTTGGGTGACTCGAACCCTCAACCTCAAGGCTTTGTTTCTTCCACCCAAACCATTTGGTCTCCAAGCGCGTTGTGTCAAGAAGGGTGCGAATATACATATAAGGACATCCTCATTTCTATGCGATGTGAGACGTCACAGAGAGGACCAAGTGAATCCCACTGTTATATGATAGATATCATATTTAAGTTGTATCTTCTTAAATGTAAGCTTTCACTCATAGACCTTTAGCTTTGGATCTGTACTATTTTTGATGGCTAGTCTTTTAACCGTATTTTGAAAGCTTCTGCTGTTATTTTTATGCTGATGTTTTAGTTTAGTTTGGCTATTTTTCTGACGATTGTGGAATTTAGAATGCTATCTTTATTCCTTTAAGTGAAAGTCTTCTGCTGCAGACTCCCCTTCGAAAAGAATGAAATTCATGTAGTCTTGTTCTTCTTAGAATAAGGTTGAGAGACGAACCATGAAGTTAACTACCAGTTAGTTAATTCTACAAGGCGTTACACGTTCGGAGAGGAAGGTCGAACGTTCGGCCTCGACATCGAACATTCGTCCAATATAGGGTAAAACGTTCGAAGATGGGGCAGAATCCCATTTCCGAACTTAAAAGACATAAATCCACTCATAAGCAAGTCCTATGGTCATAATATTATTCCTAACAGAGTCCTGAGCCTTAATAAAACTTTCATGTAGAACTCGGTACATTAAACGTCATCAAAACACTAAGGATTAGTTGTTGCATTTCTCATTTTTTAAAGAATTCAATAATTAATACGTCAGATCCTCGAACATTATGACTCAACTTCGAACGTTCGGCGTACTATGATATCGAACGTTCAGTATCCCTAGTCGAACGTTCGTATAAGACAAAAAGTAAAAATTTATCTCGATCTTTACCTCAGTCCTACCCTCATCAACACTAGTCAATGCTTCCTTAACCCTAACTAATATTTGTGATATTACACTAAATCATTGTGTACCGGTACCATTTATAATTTTTGAAACAATTCAATAATTTACAAACGGAAATAATATCCTATTCCTTTCAAACAGTCTGGTGAGGCGCATTCTCATCGTGATTATATATGCTTGTTTGACGTCAAGTCTTCTTTAATTCCTAAAATTATTCAAAAAAGAAAAAAGATATATAAAGAATCAAATGGTTACCAAGTCTGTTAATTATTAATGTGTCATGGAACAGGTTATTTAAACAAAAGAATCAGACCATATTCTAGATAGCAAAAGTGGGGCCCTCTCCTATATAAAAAATTCTATCACAACTACTCACATTGCAAATTGTGAATTTAGTTATTTGGTGTGGCAAAAGAGAGTAAATATTTGGTCATGATTAAGAAATTAAACTAGTATATATATACCAAGATATAAGTATGGTTATATTATCATTATCCGTGAGAAGAACGCCAAATGTCAAATCTTCTCTCATGGATAGTAGTGGATACACTCCACATTTTTATTCATTTTAAAATAATTGAAAAAAAATATATGAAAAAGTAGCATCCTAAACTAAATAAAACATTGTGGGCCACCTTTATCTTTTGGAGAGACTTTTTGCGGTTTGTAAGGATTCCCAGTGTCCCACGGTTCAGTTGCACGAGCACGTAATTGAACCCCACGTCGCTGCTGCTGCTTCTTCTCGGAAAGAGGTGTGGCTCCCACACGGGTACCTTTTGAAGAATCATTGCCGGCTCTATAATGTGGACACCACAAACGACAACCCTCCCTGCTCTTTTCTAATGTGTTTTTTTTTTCTACATGCATGGAAAATGCTTTCATTTCTTCATACGGCACTTTTTTAAGGGAAAAAAAGGCTACTTTGGATTTTACCCAAATTTGATTTGTAAATGAATGGTATTTGAATGGAAAGTGAAAGAATAAAAAAAAAAATACATATTGCATAAAGCTGACTGTATCAAATGTAAATTCAAGTTCAAGAGCCAACATACCTGCAATTGAAAGTTGGTGAATTAAAGCTCCTCGACTTAAAAAATTGTATTCCAAAATCTCTCTCTCACACTCATAGAAACAATTTATGGAACCACAATCGGCCCAAACAAGAAAAGAATGACATGGGCCTAATCAGTCCCACCCAATGAAGAGAGTATATGAAGTTTAGGCTAAGATGTTAATCTCTTAGAGATCTGAATGATTGTTGTTAGTTGTACTTCATAAGTCAAGCAAAATCAAATCAACAAAAAATTTTCCGTCATCCAATTAAATGAGATCAAAACGCTCCAAATCATCAAGCAGGCAATCTAAACTAAAGTAGCAATCGTGTCGGATTTCAGAAATTAATTAACAAATGAGTCCATTTTTAGAAATCTTAAAAGCCCTACTTCTAGCCAGAGTCAATACAATAGAAAATGTAGAAGAAACGGCATAAAAATAAGCAAATTTAGAAAGCGTAATATTTGTTGTTGCCCAAGATCCTTCAATTCTATTAGAAGATGAAGGAAAACATCCAGAATTAATACAGCAAGTTTCAAAATAATTCGAGATTTTGAAAGGAAAATGGGTTTCAGACAATAAATATTGTTAGAAATATATTGTAACATATTGAAGAAGACCCGCGGGTTTTTATATGTGACAACTATGAGAAATGCTAGGTGTACCAACACTTTTACAAATGGAGTTTTACAAACTGACGTGGCATCATGCATAAGATGAAAATACCCTTCAGATTAAAAAAGAAAAGAAAAAAAAAAACTACAGCCACGAAAATGTCCATCGCCGGAAAAAATTCAACTGGACAGCCGGTCCTCCAGGGATGTCGAAAAACTCCCGACCCCGAGGTCCCCAACCACCAGCACGCCCCAGAGCCCCGACAGAATCGGAAACTCCCGTCCAGCCAGAACCTTGACACCCCGACGACGGGCGAGATCTAGATAGAGACGGAGATAGAGACCCCCCGACGACCAGATCTGGATAGAGATGGTGAGACCCCCCGATGGCCGGATCCGGATCTCTGTTTTCTCTCGCTCTCCGTCTTCGTGCATCATTTGAGAGATCCGGCCGGATCTCTCAAACCCACGCCGGTGGGCGTGGGTTTCCGGCCGGAAACCCACGCAGGCCAGAAACTCGTGGGTTGGGATGGGTCAGGGTGCACAGGTTTCCGACGTCTTGGGAGCTCGCCGGCGTGTGGGACTGGGTTCAACTGGAGAAGGGTATTTTTGTCTTTTTATTTTGAATAATTTTACCATTAAACTGACGTGGAGCCTCATATGAGATGCCACGTCAGTTTGTAAAACTCCCTTTGTAAAAATTTTAGTACACCTAGCATTCCTCGACAACTATTGATGTCAAAAGGAATTGAAGAAATGAATTTTTTATTTTATTTTTAATGTTCTCAGGTTGTTTCCCACTGCATTCACAATCACAGATAAAAAGGAGTAGAATTGAAGGAAAAAAAAAAAAAAAAGGATGAACAATATCCTCTTGAGATCTCACGCTATCTTTTACAGCCCTCTCATCTGTATCTCTGTCTCTGTGCAACAACTGCTGCAGTAGAGACTAAAGATGTCATTTCCAATTTCTTCCATGAAAACCACCTGCCAAGAGAAAAAACAGAGCTTCTAAGTCAGCATCACATCCTTGAAGCATTTCTACATTTTTATAGAGAACCCAAATCCAAAACACAAATGGTGGGCCACCTGCTTCTTCTGAAGCTGGTTTTTCAGCAAAGGAGGATTCAAAGAAGCTAAAATGGTTCTGGAATGCAGATTTTCCCTGAAAATATTCAGAAATGGTGCAGCTTAATTAAATATTGTAGGATGATCATATTGGATTAATTATAAGGGAGAAAACCAATCAGGAAGAGTAGGAACCTCAAAATGTGTAGCAGAGAAACCCTGGGAAAAATTCAATAAATTCTCTATTGAATCTTGATTCCTATACAGAGTTGTATCCGCCTGAAGAATTAGCAAAAAGCCAATCACTGAAGAATTTTGTCGCAAATGAAATATTGCTAGCTAGAAACATATATTAGTATCGAAATAGTACTTCATTTATTCTATAAACTTGCCTGCCGGGGAAAGCTCAATGCAGGGTAGCTAGCAGTGTCATCAAGATCTGAAAGCTCATTTATTCTTTGGCCTTCTTTTTCTTTTTGCTTTTGCCGTTAACCACCATGTAAAGTAATTGATGATGAAAATTTCTACAGCACAGTTAATCATCATAACATGGGAAACAAACTGATTGGCCAAGTATCAAAGTTTTGACAGGAAGGGAAAAGAAGTATAAGTAATTAGCCCCATTGGTTAATCAAGTAATTAGTTGAGAGTCAAGCCCATGTATCTATAACATATATAGATCAAGATAATCAAGCAAAAACACAAAGGGACCAAGATACTTGGGCATCCCAAAATAGAATCAAGTAAATTTTCTTTTCAACCATTGAACTTAATCAACCCCAAATCAAATTTTCAACTATGACCCTGAAAATCAAGGTTATGTCAAATAAATATGTATTGATCAGAAGTAATGTTCATAACCTCAATCAACAGAACTTTCAGAAGTAAAACTTGAGTAATCAACTGTGATTTGGAGAGTGGTATAAAACCCATTTATTCTCTTTGATCAATAAAGTGATATTTGTGTTTGTTTTGCGAAGTATAATAAATGGGCATATACCTGGATGAAGAGGGACTGTGGATGTGGACTGTGGAGGGACTTTTGAATAATTAATAAGTATTTCAATTCCTAAATCTCCCTCCCCAATCATGCCCCACTTCAATAGATTTTTTTAACAAAGTTTTCTGCAGGGTTTTCAAAACCTTCACTCACATACTCTGTGAAAGCTGTCTCAAAGTCTTGTTCCTATTTGAGATGCACGATTTACTTGTGAAATGCATCAAGTTTCACATGAACGATGAGTCAGAAAGGCATACCACTTCATGGACTGATTTTGCAGCTTCCATCATTAGCTGTGTCTGTGTACCGTTAAAACTCGTGAGTATTCTATCTTCTTTTTTGTCATACTACATAACTAGTGTATATATTGAACAGAAAGACACATTCAAAATCATAACGAACTGTATCTTAAGTCCTTGTATACAAGATACATATATTAGCCGTCAAATAGATGAAAAAAAAAAAAAAGGAACCACAGTAACTCGCCAAATGTAAAGTTATGGGACTCTTGCAGGTGAAGAGGATTAAAAAGAATATAGGAAGATTGCAAAAAATTGGTATAATTGCTACTATCAACCATCAACAACACGAGAAATCTACTCAACCAATTCAAAAGGAGTTGAGCATTCTCAAATTCGATAGGCATGGAGTCCTTTGGATTGATTAATAATATGTCTAACTTTAGCTTTGTAGCCTTTTTTACTTGAGTTAGTAAGCCTGTAGGGATGTTATATACCTATGCTTTAAGGCCATCTGGTTTTGGAGTCATTAGCCTAACACTCGATACATTGGTCAATTAGAAAGCTTAAGGGAGCTAAACATTGCACAACCTGATAAAAAAAATGAATAATATCATCGTCCTTGGTTGTTTCATCTAATAGGGATTGTAATATCCGAGATATTAATTAAGTGTTTAAAATGTAAATTAGATTAATTAATTTATTGGAGTTAGCAAAAATGCAAGAAACGCCTAGAAAACACATTGGGTCGAGTCCGAGTGTAAAAGAATGCCCCAAATGGACATTCAGGTTGTAGAGTTTGCAACCTGTTTGCAACCTGTTCAGACCCTCATGGGACGCGTTTGCTAACCATCCAAACCCTCTTGCAAACGCTGAAGTCCTAGAGCTCCCGTTCCCAACCCGTCCAGACCCTATTAAGGACACGCTCGATTTAAAATGTGCGTGTCCGGGACCCTCACTTAGCCCGTCCGGATGGGACTTGAGATAATTGCGAGAAAAAGCAATTTTGGCTCATTTTCTCCGAATTTTACATGATTTTCTCTGGGGTTTTCCTAGAGAACCCTTGATCCACGAATATCCAAGCTTCCAACCTCAAATCTAACTTTAGAAACGTGATATATGAAGCTCGATCTACGTTTCTACTGATTGGTTTGAGGTAATTTCGTAAACTTTTATCTTTTGAGATTTTGGGCTAAATCTTGTGATATTAGAGTTTAATCTTTGATATTCTTTAGTATTTTTGTGTTTTGGAGCTTCCAAAATGTTCTCCAAGCTTTGGGTAGCATTTGGGTGAATTTTGCCATAGTTCGTGCCATCAAAGGGAGGAATAGTCATAAGATTTTGAGACATGGCAAGATAAAATAGAAGTCAAAAGGATATACACTCAAGAAATAAATCTAAATTGAGTGTACCAAGCTCTGATACCAATTGAAAAATAGATGACTTCTAATTTAACCGTGTGTGTGTGCACAATGTGTAATAAAATAATGTAACAGCGGAATTTAAATGACACAATTATTTTTTTAACGAATTGGAAACTTAGTTAAGAGAAAAACCACTCCGGGGCAGCCAAACCCAGGAAATCCACTATCAGAAGACAAAGCTAGTACATAGACAGTAACACTCACATACCCGATGCAGCGATCGTATCTAGCACTCTGACACGTAACATAACGTGAACGCCTCCCAACCAAGTCTCCTACATGAGGGGGTCTTCCATGGATTCTTTTACCTTAGGGCTCCTCCCTAAGATAGACTTCAATTGACGAGCATAGTAACAACACACACTGGCAACAACTTGAGAGCAAACAAATCAGCACAACAACTCCTAAAATATACTCTCTAAGTTCTAGAGAATTCAAAATTCTGTAAATAATACATGCCTAGAGGCCTCTATATATAGGATACAGAAGACCTAAAATCCTAAATCGAGTCTGATACGATTTTCTCTAGGCGGCGTCCGGACGCAAGCTGAGGCCGTCCGGACGGTTAGCTGTTTAACCGGCTTTCCATAACGCGCTAATTTTCTTTCTTAAATAAGGCCGCGTTTGGACAGTGTTGCCCTAGAGTCTGGACGGTTGCACATCAGCTGCATGCAATTTCCATAATAAGGATTGTCCTTCAAACGGTGTTGCCCTAACATCCGGACGGTTGCAAATCTTCTCCACGTCTTGCCTTATCAAGGATAGCGTCCGGACGGTGTAGACCTGTTGTCCGGACAATTGTAGCTTTCTTCCCATATCTGTGTCTGGGAAGAAAATCCTTTTACTTGTCAGACATTGAATGACGTCCAGACGTGTTGCTGAGACGTCCGAAAGGATGCAACCTTGAACAATTCAAATCTTTTGGACACTGATGGGAGTCCAAACGGAAATACCACATTGTTCGGACAAATGTTGCTGACTGCTGAGCGTTCGGATGTTATACAAGGCCGTCTAAACGAATGCAAGGGATCCAACTACACTATCTTGAAATCCGCACATAATCTTCTTGAAGCACATAACTAAATAGTCATGGAATAATCAGCATAATAGGGCTGACACGTGGTGATGACGTGGCAGTATCTTGGGCTGCCACACATACATGTTATCCAGTCCGGGGCAATAGATTCATGGCCACTTTCGGCCAACCTACAAAAATACAATTTCTATTAAATTATATAGGTAGATAAAGGACTCCGAGACAAGCATTCTGGCCTTTGATTTGACTGAAACGGAGCTTGATTGACCTAGTTTTGACCTACACAAATTTTCAAGTCCATTAAGCTTATTCAAACAAATTGGAGTCCTAAACGTGCCCCAATTGACTCCAAATTTTTATCACATTTTTTCCACACATTAAAGGTCTTGTGGTAATTGTTTCAAAGAAAATATCCTCTGAATTGATTTTCAATTTTTGAGTTACACCCTTATTACGTCTATTGAATAATAAAAAGGATAATATTTCTTTTATCCTTTTATTCATGTTTTAATATTCTTTATAAACCTCAATAATACTTTAACTCCTTATTATATACATTAAACATACTGAAAATGAAATCTATGACCTCAAATATCAATGAACATTTAATTTTATAAATATTTATATAGTCCTTATATTCATTTTGGATTTACTATTGTATTATTATTATTTGGTCTTAAATTCCATTTTAAGACTGCCATATTTCGGGATTTAAAATCTGGGGCACTACCTAGACTTTGGTATCTTTTTGAGATTTAGTCTGTGATAATCCCTTTCAGAGATTTGTCGGTCATAGGCCATAACTGTTGGAGATCATGCATATAAGAGTATACGGAGTAGAAAATGATCCCACGAAAAACTTTGGCTTCAAGATAAACAAGACCAGATTAAAAATAAATACTCAAGTTCATAATACTTACAGTCACAATCGTATTCGGCCTCTCCTAGGCATTTAGGGCTACATAACTTTGCTTGAAATTCTTCTTGCATGATGAATGATGAAGAACATATTCTTGATTTAACCTTTAGATCTTCCCTTTGATGACTGAATATGACTGGGAGTGTGGACTAACAAAACTATTCTCAATTCTAGAGAATAGCTAGAAGCATAAACTTGAGAAAAACAAATATTCTCTTTTGCATATTTCTCACAACTCTCTTGCACACAATTGTGTCTTTCATAAATCTGTTTATGAAACTTGAGACTTATGGAAGCTTAAGTTCTTGTAATTGTATATTTATGCTTTACTATGGTTCACTATTTATAGACATGTTTACTTGGAGAGATAGGAAAAATGCAATCTTGGATCCTTTTAGAACTACGATAACAACTCATAGTAGAATAAAAGTTGTCGTCACAAGGGGATGATTCCCCTTGTGATTGCCGGCAATGGGGAGATGTGCCACCTAGGGCTAGGATAAAGGTTTGGGCTTGGATTTATTCCATTGGCCCAATACTCTTTTAACTCTACTTAAGCCTTTAGAAATTATATCTATGAGCCAAAGCTCTTTTAACTGCCTAAGACTTTAAGAATTAAATTCCTAAACCCAATCACTCTAAATAATAAGCCACATATGAATTTATTTCCTTGGCCCATGTTTTATAAAATAAAATAACCCAAATAAATATATACATAACTGAGGCCCAAAACAAATAATCAATTTACATCAACTCAAAGAGTGGCCTAAAGGAAAAAATATAATTAGCTTCAATAGGCCTATGACACTTTTCACACGACACTATTAATCACAATTGATTCCACTAAAAAAATGTGACTTAACTCTAATATGTATTTTCAATTTAATGAATTAATTCCCTATGACGTACTTATTTATTTATTTACATATTACCCCTCCGTGGAATCATTCCGTAGTTGAACCAAAGTCCATACACACTACTTTGTTCACTGCCTCTTTCCTTGATAACCTGATTTAATTACATGATTATACTTTTTGTACCCTGTGAGATTTCATCTCACCTTGAATAAATAAGTTTCAATAAATCCCACTAAAACACTCAGGCTTGAGCTTTAGAATAATCATTCTCATTAAATCTATAACAAAGGGAATATTCCTTATCACTTTGTTCTAGACAAAAGGATTTTGAAGAGCGTGTTCCACAATGCTACATGTGATCACCCAATGCACAGATATTTTGACCACGAAAGCACTTATGAATTCATCAAAGTGACCTATACTTCACATCTGAGTTCACGATCTTCTCTGGATTTATATTAATTATTATAAGTTGTTGTTCACGTACTTCATTCTTTATTATAATGTTAACAGTGTGATGACTCACGTAGTCTATTCAGTGCATGGCACTACGTTGCTCTTCAACCAACATATCAACTCGAAGCCCTACTTGCTTCTCCTAATCAAGACAAATCGTTGAGGTTGACATGTTATAGTCTAGATGAATTTTCCAGTTATATTTATGACTATGAACAATCTTTTACGTTTGTTTTATTGGCTTCATTCTCTTGACAAAATCACTATCATGTAATGTTGCTGTCTTAATAGGGATACCGTTTATTTCAGACTCTTCAGATATTCAGAGTTTATCTCTCTAATATGGAAAGCACCGTATTACGACAAGTATCAGTGTCAAAAGCTTCAAGAAGGCAATTTCAAAGTTCCAGAAAGATTCTACGAAGTTTCCAACTCAGCAAAAGTCGGATCTCTTGTTCCCATCCAGACAGTCCAGTGTAGCGTCTGGACGCCCTTCTATGACAAGAAGATTCTATCAGCTTAGCATTACATTCATCTGGACGCTCTTCAATGTTCGAGAAGAATCTAGCTTTCCTTTTGCATACACGAATCGGGAAAGATAGCTTGTGAAAATTGAAATTGACTTCTAAAAATAAAGTGTGTGCACAAGTGTCAACAAAAATTAAGCACAGCGGAAACTGAAAGACACATATTTTTGTTGACGAAGTGAAAACTCAATCAAGAGAAAAACCACTCCGGGGCAGCCAAACCCAGGAATTCCACTATTCAAAAGACGAAGCTAGATACAAGATAGTAACACTCACATGTACCGATGCAGTGGTCGTACCTTGCCCTCTGACGTGTAACTCAATACGAATGCTTCCCAACCAGGTCTCCTACTTGAAGGGGTCTTCAATGGAGTCCTTTACCTTAGGGCCAACCCCTAAGATAGACTTCAGATGTAGCGCAGCACACTTGTGACGGCTTCAAAGGGATCTTGAACTTCTCTGAGCTCTTGTGGAATTCAATACCGAATTCTTGCAGTTCTCAATGCCCAGGAGCCTTTATTTATAGGCTGAGGTGCAGAATGGGCGACTGTTGTAATATGTATGGACGCCGTCCGGACGGTGAACATGAGTCGTCCGGACGGACAACTGTGAGACAGGATTTTCCAAAAATTTTGCTGAAAAACTTTCCTGTTTAAGAGCTGCGTCCGGACGGTCGCACGCCCGCTGCAAGTACTTTCCATATAAGGCTTAGCGCGTCCGGACCAAGGGGATGAACGTCCGGACGGCAATTCTTTAACACGCAATTTCCATATCTGCTATGCGTGTGTCCGGACCATGAGAGACAGACGTCCGGACGGTTGAAATTGAATCGGAAATTTCCATATTAGTTGCACGCGTGTCCGGAACAAGGCTGACTAACGTCCGAACAGTGATATTTGAATTGCGATTCTTGCCTTATGTGTATGAGTGCGTCCGGACGGGAAACTATGTCGTCCGGACGGTGTATCAATCTTCCCATATCTAAACTTGGAAAGAATCTGAAGCTGATCGATCACTGATGGACGTCCGGATGGGCTGTTGAGAGGTCCGGATGGATGTAAGCTGGAACAGAAGCTTCTCAATACAAATGAGGGTTCGGATGGAAAGATACGTCGTCCGGACGGATGATGCTGGTCTGTCTGGCGTCTGGACGGTATGACACGTCGTCCGGACGAATGGAGCAGTGGACAGATGGGCGTCCGGACGGGGATAACACGTCGTCCGGACAGTTGACAGGGAGTTTGAAATCTTCTATCTTTTTCGCAATGCAGAGTCTTCTAAAAATGCTCTGACAAGTGGAATCCCTGTTTCAAGCATCTTTACGCATAAGTGATTTTGTCCAAACACAGAATGAGGCCAAAATAACAAACTCCCCCTTTGGCCATTCTGGGACAAAAATCACTTGACCGGTTTGGAAATACATTCCCGGTCCAAATCAAAAATTACTCCCCCTTTTTGTCACAAAGGGACAAAGAGTAAAACAGAGTAATAAAAACCAACTGTAATAGAAATTACTCCCCTAACGGTCTCAGAAGGACTCAGGAAACAGAGAAATATAAGTCAAACAGTTTTACAGACAAGAGGAAGGAAAAAACATCAAGCTGAAAGGAAGAAAAAAAAAGGAGTAGCATGGATAGGTCCTTCACAAGTATAAGAGCACGGACATGTATCCCTGTCTTGAGAAATTAGACACAAAGCATGTCAAAATTATTCAAACATACAGTTGATAGACAAGAATAAGATAGGCACAGATTCCCTTGCAACTCAAGTACGGAAAGTAGCATTATTTGCTCATGCAATGTGTGGGTATGTGAAGACCTTTACCCATAAGGTATGACTTTCAATATTTTGACCAATAGCAACCAGATTTTCTTAGACATGAGAGAAAATAAATGGAAGATAAGCCAAAAGTCAAACCTTACTAGGGCCTAGCCACCCTCATCTGATACACTCCCCTTGAGATGCAGCACCTAAGTGATTTACTTGTACCATGAAGGACAACGTAAATGTTTTACTTGCACGTAGAGGGCAAGGCATAAAGCAAATGTAGCACATAAGCAGTGAATATATACTTTAAAGCATAGATTTCATACGATTAACTGCTTGTATCTTATGGTGCTGCAAACTATAGGGAGTGCCAGAGTTTATAGGTGCTAGGTTCAACTAGCATGTGGTCAATTTGGTCATCTTATCAAAAAATTCTTCTCTTATCCAGAATTTCTAGAAACAAAAAGGTCAGAGAAAGAAAGAAGTACCTTATAGGAGAGTCGTAGATAGTGCACATTTTTCATCGCATGAGGAAAAGAAGCTATCAATCAAAACAAGTGAGCAGGAAACCTTTGCATATGTCAGATTTGTGTTCTCAACCATATGTAAGAATAATTCATCCATGCATAGTGAACTAATAAACCAAGTAAAATGCATGAGAGAGCTGACATACCTTAGAAAGGACCAACCTGCTACAACCTTCAAAAATATATATATATATATTATTACAACATCATGTCTAGGACATGGCACACACACCAATGGCTTTTCGAAGGGACTCAAACCCGCTACCATCTAGAGGTTTGGTAAGAATGTCAGCCAATTGGTTTTCAGTGGGGATGAATGAGAGTGTAGCGCCCCAGATTTTAAGTAATTAAATAAATGTCTTAAATTAGAATTTAAGACTGAATAAAATAGATGATATGAACTCCACCAACAAATGTGATGAAACCCGATAGCAATGATGGTTTGAAACCCCAAGATCGTGTAGACAAGAATTGTCGAGGCTTGACCCGTCACCTAACTAGATGAGAAACCAAGAATACGAAGGATTGAAACGCCACACCAAGAATCTGAATCTCTTCAAGAATCAAGGTGATAAGTTTGGTTGTTTGAACGCCACAAGATTAACTTGATAAGCTCAAGAAGTTCTTTTAGGAACAAAGAGGAACACAAGACCTCACAATAATAATTTTCTGAAAACAAAAATCTATATCTTACAAAATTCGTAATGCCCATCTATATACTTGGAACAACCCTCCAAGAATAGGAAAAGTCTTAACTATTGCTTTAAAAGCAACACAAGTGCCAACATAAACAAGTCCCCACATTTTTAGGTCTCTTTGGACTTCTAGAGGCAGCCAAAATAACTAAATGACTAAATTCATAACCAGCCAAGACAAAGTTCGTTCCCCTATTTAATATCCTTGAAACTCAACAAGTTCACACTCTTTAATGGTCAAACCATACTGGTCACGTTTTTGCATGCTAATTATCCTCTTCAATTGCTTTGATGACATGGACTAAGCCTTGATTATTATTTGAGCCCATCTTGGTCTTTTTAGAATCAGCCCAATTCTCTTGGATTAGCCCATTTAGTGCTTCCTTGAAACATTTGGCTCTAAGTCTTGTAATTGGGCCACTAGGAAGTGACAAAGGGTCTTGCGCAACTTCAACTCCATTCCCATGTGTATGATCAGCATGTCCAGCTCCTTGGTTTCCATCAATAGACTAACGGAATTATTCAGTAGACTAATTGGCATAATAATATTAATAAATAATATTAATGTGTAATATTCACTGCGTGTAATATTACTGTGCAATATATATTTGGTTTATAATTTATGATGTTAAAATATTATTGAGATAATAATATTACCGATGAAACGAACTAGACACAAAACGGATATAGATTATAATTTTAATGAATTATACATAATGATAAAGACCAATGTAAAAATATCTAGAGAGAGATTTTTATAAGAGATATTTTTATGAAAGATATTTTATATAAACTTAGCTACTAAGTTTTGTGCAAAAATATCTAGTGATATTTTACTAAACTTAATGATTAAGAAAAAAATAATATCTATTGATATTTTATAAAGTCATCATTTCATTTGATGACTCAGCATCATGACTCATCACTGTCATGATTACTGCATTGACTCAGCCTAGTGACTCACCCTGTGACTTACTCTCTACACTGCCTACAACCGGCTCTTCTTCCTTCTTCTTTTCTTATCTTTTCTCTTCTATTCTTTCTCCTTCGTTCTTCTTCTTTCTTTCTTCTCGCACGAACACAGTGAGATAGAGGGAGTGAGAGCCAGAGATTGAGGGAGAGACTTGAGGGATAGAGAGAGAGAGACTCGGGAGATAGAGAGAGAGATCGGAGAGAGAGCAGAGAGACCGAGAGATCGGGAGAGAGGGAGCCGAACCCAGGAGCTCGGACCGGTAGACCCGTGAGCCCAGGGAGCTCCGATCCTCCATGATCGGCGGCTGGGCCTGAAATCCGGCGATGGAGGAGCTCCGGCGGAACTCAGGGGCTTGAATCCACAACCCGTTAGCCCAGAAAACCCGCGACCCGCAAGCCAAACCCGACGGATCTGGGAGAACCCATGTGATCCGATCCTTCTGGAGGTCTGATCCTCCATGTCCGGCGGTTCCAGCGGTGGTTTCCGGTGAGCCGTGACCTGTGTGCAGCAACCCAGACGATGACCCGAATCCCCGTGACCCAAAACCCAAACCTGTGACCCGAAGACCCAAGAGGAAGACCCTGTTCTTCCTGTGCGTTTTCCGGCGACTTTTCCGGCGGAACCAGTGGCTTTTCCGGTGGATTTGCTATGAAAAATCCTTGGGGTAAATTCCTACAACCAATGATGATTAATTTTGTGGATTAATTTGTTGATTGTTGAAATTAGGGTTTTATGATTTTGGGGGTTTTCTATGGATTGATTAGGGGATTTTATTAATTAATGATGGGGTATTTTTGTATGTTGATTTCCCTGTCTTGTGTTCCTGTTCCGGCTGGTTGGGTGTCGGCAGTGGCTAAGGCTAATTGAAATTGGATGTTGGGTGTTCTAAGGATTCGGTCAGTAGAGATATGTGTATTGTAATGAGGGTTTTTGCTGGTTGTTTTGGTGTCTATTTTAGTTATGGTATATTTGAGAGATAGGTGTTGGTATTTGGGTTGTTCTAACCAAATCAATTGATGAGTTTTATTGTTGGTTGATTTAATGCTTAAATTAAGGATTGTGAGCTTTAGGGTTGGCTATGTTCATGTTTTAAGTATTAGTGTTCCCTGCTTGTGGTGATTTGTGAAACAGTGGCTGTGAGTGTAACTTTTGGATATGTTGGTCTTGTGGGGGCAGTTTACTGATTTGGAGCTGTTGGAAATATTTGTGTAATTGCGGTGATTGGTCTATGTTCTAAAAATTAGGTATGCTATTTTGCTATGAATTGACATGGGAGATATTATTGTTGGAAATGTTTGGATTGTCTACTGTTGTGATTTTGTGCTAAGTTGGTGATTTATAGTATTTGTTAGAGGGAATCCTATAGTTTGGTTTATTTGATTTGTAGACTTGGGTTATTGAACTATGTGTTAAGTGTAGAGATGTTGGATTGGTTGAACCATGATTTTATGTTTAGCATTTTCTGTTTTGTGGTTGGACCGGTTCACTTATTGTTGGATAGATATTGGAATGCCGTTTGGAGATTCTAGGGATTATAGAAAGTGTTGGTACTGTTTAGTTAAACCAATATTGGTCATGTTTTCCCTGTTTCGATTAATGCTAAATGTATTAGGGATTACGTTTAATTGTCGATAATTAATATATGATATTTTACTTGAGTGCTTGTAATTTCTAGAATTGGATATATGCAAGTGATATTGGTGTTTTGGTTCACTTGTCAAATATAATTGATTTGTGGTGTTTAAAGGGGTTGAACATTATGTTAATAAGTTTCATAATCTAAGGAAAATATATGATTTGTTATTGAGTTGTTATATGGTTTAAATATGAAAACATGTTCATAAGTTGAGTTCTCTTTGATTATAATTATGTTCAAACATCTTTTCGGTTTGGTTGTGTATCATGGTTGAAAGCTTTTTTAAAATTAGCAATGTAATATTAATATCTTAGTAGAAATATGTATAGGTTTTCTTTATGACTGGTTGATCTATGCTTTAGAAATTAAGTTTGGTATTTTGGTTGTGTTCCTTTTATAATGGTTCTGTTTACTATGATGTGAGCATGATGGTAAATTAATATTTTTAAAGAACTGAATTTTGGTGTATTTCTTGGCCAGTTGTGTATGTATGCAGTTTACTCAATTGTTAATATTATTGAAACCTAGAGTTGTACAATATTCTAGGGTATTGATTATGCTAATTGGGCTGATTGATTAATGATAACTTTGTGATATTAATTAAAGCATGTTTAAACATGTAGAACCCCTTAAACTCATAATAGACATGAATGATTTTATGGTAAACATATCTCTGTGTATGAAAATAGAATTCATGTTTAGGCATGAATTTATAAAAGAAATGTTATTGACCTTCTATGCACATATATATGTATTTGATGCAGATGATGAATTGAGACTGCACAAAAGGGGCTGTAAGTATAAATTACTTACTGAGGGTAGTACTGGATTTCAATAGTGTTGTGTTTATGTTTTATTTTAATTGGATGCGTGTGAATGATCATTGCATACTGTTAATAATCAACCTATAAATATTGGGAGGGACGTCTCCCAAAGGTTCAGGGTGGGAAATGTACTTGGAACCGAAAACACAATAATTCACATTGATTGGGACGGCTTTCAAAGTGCTAGTAGAGTGACGTGGAACGTACTCTACTAGTGTGAAAATAAGTTAATCAAAATGTAATGTAGAGGGGACGGCCTCGAGAAAGACGTTGACCGGGGGGACGGCCCTTAAAAGAGAGGAGTGCAATGACTATATTAAACTGTTAAACTTTGCATAGAAAACTATCACTACATCATTATGTCATATCTCTGTTCCTTAAATAACGCATAAATCATGATGTTGTTGAATGACAGTTAGCTCACTTATGGAACTATGGGATTGTGGCGGTAACCACCTTCTCATAGATGTTTGCGCAGGTTCTGAAGATTATGGATTGGATTAATTGCTAGCTTAAGAGATTTAAAGCTGTGTAGTTAGGATTTTAGTACTTTGTACGTATAAATGTTTGTACTATTTGCGTGTAACATGTTTAGACATTTACTTGTATTTATTAAGTTCCATGTATGCTTTAGTGTCATATGTGACACATGTTTCTTTGTAAATAGTGTAAAGACTTTTAATGTATTTCTAGAGGATGTCAGTTAAAGCTCTGAATGTATTGTAAGGGAATTGTCCCTGATGTTTGAAAAAAAAAAAGATATTCGTATTTTCCGCTGCCAGATTTATCATCTCTGAATGGTTAATGACACGTAATTATCCAGATATAATTACTTACGTTTTTTTGTAAAAAGCGGGTCGTTACAGAGAGTGATACTACCTCGGATTCCACAAGATCACACGTAAGAAGTGATGCCTGATGTCGATGTGCTTGGTCCGAGAATGCTGAACGGGGTTCTTGGAAATATTGATAGCACTAGTATTATCACAGTTGATAATCATAGTATCTTGAGAGAATCCGTAGTCCCCCAGCAATATCTTCATCCATAATAATTGGGTACAGCAGCTACCCGCAGCAATATATTCAGCCTCAGCAGTGGAGAGAGATATGGAGGCTTATTTCTTGCTCATCCATGCGACAAGATTGTTCCCCACATAGAAACATCCTCTCGAGGTGCTCTTTCGATCATCAACATTTCCAGCCCAATCTGCATCAGAGTATCCTGCAACAACATGATTTGTTACTCTAGAATACCAAATGCCATAAGAAAGGGTTTCATTCACATACCTGATGATACGCTTTACTGTAGTGAGGTGAGATTCCTTAGGATTGGCCTGAAAACGAGCACATACTCCCACACTGAAAGCAATGTCAGGTCGGCTGGCTGTAAGATACAGGAGGCTCCCTATCATACTCCTGTAAAGGGATAGATCAACAGATTTGCCTGCAAGGTCACTACTAATCTTGACACTGGTACTCATGGGAGTACGGGCACGACTCCGCTTGACTAGATCTTTAGCATATTTTGACTGAAAGATGAAAATGCCTTCAGTAGTTTGCTTGACTTGAAGGCCAAGAAAGTAGTTCAACTCTCCAATCATGCTCATCTCAAATTCCTGCTTCATTTCTTCAGAGAACTCATGGGCAAGAGAATCTAAGGTAGCTCCAAAAATGATGTCATCAACATAGATTTGAGCAATAAGTTTGTGAGTACCTTGATTTCTGATAAATAGAGTTCGATCAGCTTGTCCCCGAGTAAATCCCTTAGTCAAGAGCCTGCTTGTGCCCGTACATGCTCGAGGAGCCTGCTTGAGCGCATATAGAGCCTTTTTCAGCTTGTTCTACATAGACTTCTTCTTGAAGAACACCGTTTAGAAAATGCACTTTTAACGTCCATCTAATATAACTTGAAACCCATATGATAAGCAATAGAGAGGAGAATTCTAATGGATTCTAACCTGGCAACCGGCGCAAAAGTTTCATCAAAGTCGACTCCTTCTATCTGAGTATATCCCTGTGCAACAAGACGGGCTTTATTTCGAATCACAGTACCATGCTCATCTGTTTTATTCTTGAAGATCCACTTGGTACCAATAATATTCTGTTCTGCAGGACGAGGAACCAAGGTCCATACATCATTTCTGGTGAATTGATGGAGCTCATCATGCATTGCAGATACCCATCCTTCATCCTGTAGTGCTTCATCAACTTTCTTGGGTTCTGTCTGAGCAAGGTAGCAGCTGTAGGAGACTTGAATTGCAACTTCACTGGTAGGTTGAATGACTCTACTTATGAGCCTACGTCCTTCATCTATGGACCAGAAGCTGTTGAGGAGGATGATTGTGCTTCACCCATGATCGCTTAGGAGGATTAGCCAGAGTATCCTCATCTTCGGAAGTAGTGGGGGAAGAGGGAGACTCACCTAGAGACAAGTTTGGAGAGGACTTAATAATATCAGTTGGAGCTGCTGAAGAGTCAACTGAATCAAGTTGATTTTCCTCCCTGCTGATTGGTCTCTGAATTTCTTCATCATCAATGACTACATTTATAGATTCCATCACAGTCTCTGTTCTTTTATTGAATATCCTGTAAGCACGACTGTTTGTGGCATATCCCAAGAATATACCTTCATCACTCTTGGTATCAAATTTCCCCAGATTCTCTCTGTCACGAAGTATATAACATTTACTTCCAAAAGTTTTGAAGTACTTTACCATGGGTTTTTTACCTCGCCAGATCTCATAGGGAGTCTTGTTTGTCCCAGGCCTCAGGTAGACCCTGTTGATGATATGACAGGCAGTGTTTACAGCTTCCCCCCAGAATTGTTGAGCAAGATTCTTTGAGTGGATCATCACACGAGCCATCTCCTGAATTACTCTGTTCTTTTGTTCAACAACTCCATTCTGCTGAGGAGTGATAGGTGAAGAAAATTCCTGCTTGATTCCATACGAGAGACAGAATTCTTCGAACTTGGAATTTTCAAATTCTCTTCCATGATCACTGTGGATTCTCATAATCTGGCAATTTTGCTCAACCTGAATCTTCTTGAATAAGTACTGAGCTGTATCAAAAGCATCAGATTTTTCCCGAATAGGAATAGCCCAAGTATATCGAGAGAAGTCATCTACAATAACCAGAATATACTTTTTCCCATCTAGACTAGCAGTTCAAGTCGGACCCATGAGATCCATGTGCAGTAATTCTAAGTTTCTGGAAGTTTGAATACCTGAGGTCTTCTTATGGGCTGCACGAGTCTGTTTCCCTAGTTGACAAGAACCACAGATTCCCTTTACAGTCTTCTCCATTTTGGACAGACCTTTAACCACATCTTTGCCTGGAATTTTCAACATATCTGAAAAATTTAGATGCCCTAACCTTTGGTGCCACAGCTCACTGTCATCTATGGTTGCCTTGTTGGAGAAAATTGGAGGATCTGTAGTCAAACCAGAAAGACTATAGCAATTATCAGCAGTTTTTTCTCCTCCCATGAGCCATTTGCCACTGCTGTCAAATATATTACACTCCTTGGAGAATTGCACCACCAGATCATTATCACAAAACTGGTCGATGCTGAGGAGATTCACCTTGAGTCCCTCCACATATAAAGCTTCTCGAGATGTTCCGAGGCCTGGAATGTCGATGATCCATTTTCCAATGACTTTGGATTGGCTCATATCTCCATAGGTGATCCGTCCACCCTTGCCCATCTGAACTTCTTTTAGTAAAGTCTTATCACCTGTCATGTGTTTAGAACAGCCACTATCCAAATACCACAAACAAGTATCAAGAATTTTTAGTGCAGTATGAGAAACTAAACACATATTGTCTTCCTTTTTAATCCAGACTTGTTTGAAAGCTTTTTGATTATTAACCAGGACAGATCTTCGCTCATTAGGGGTGAGGTATGCTAACTTCTCACTAATGAGTTTAACTTGATCACTTAGCATTTTGACTTGCTCTACAAAACCTGGTTCATCTTTTCTAGGGACAAGGGTTTTGTTCCAAGGTTTCTGAGACCTAAGTTGAAAACAATATGGACGAACATGACAAGTAATACCACAGTGATGACATGTAGGTACAGATTGATTTTCCCTTTCACCCTTACAAGCAGATTGAGTATGACTATGAGACATGATAGGCTTAACAAACATGGTTCTATGAATTTAATCCATACTCAAATTAGGCATAATAGATGTAAAAAAAAATGACACTCAAGAATTTAATTTTCTCAGAGTGTACCAAGCTTTGATACCAATTGAAAATTGAAATTGACTTCTAAAAATAAAGTGTGTGCACAAGTGTCAACAAAAATTAAGCACAGTGGAAAATAAAAGACACAGATTTTTGTTGACGAAGTGGAAACTCAATCAAGAGAAAAATCACTCCGGGGCAGCCAAACCCAGGAATTCCACTATTTAGAAAACGAAGCTAGATACAAGATAGTTAACACTCACATGGACCTATGCAGTGGTCGTACCTTGCTCTCTGACGTGTAACCCAACACGAATGCTTCCCAACCAGGTCTCCTACCTGAAGGGGTCTTCAATGGATTCCTTTACCTTAGGGCCAACCCCTAAGATAGACTTCAGATGTAGCACAACACACTTGTGATGGCTTCAGAGGGATCTTGAACATCTCTGAGCTCTTGTGGAATTCAATACCGAATTCTTGCAGTTCTTAATGCCTAGGGGCCTCTATTTATAGGCTGAGGTGCAGAATGGGCGACTACTGTAATATGTACGGACGCTGTCCGGACAGTGAACATGAGCCATCCAGATAGACAACTGTGCGACAGGATTTTCCAAAAATTTTGCAGAAAATCTTTCCTATTTAAGAGCTGCGTCCGGACGGTGAGACACTGACGTCCGGACGGTTGCACGTCCGCTGCAAGTAATTTCCATATAAGGCTTAGCACGTTCGGACCAAGGGGGATGAACGTCTGGACGGCAATTCTTCAACACACAATTTCCATATCTGCTATGCCTGCGTCTGGACCATGAGACACAGACGTCCGGACGGTTGAAGTTCAATCGGCAATTTCAATATTAGTTGCACGCGCATCCGGACCAAGGCTGACTGGCGATTCTTGCCTTATGTATGAGTGCGTCCGGACGGGAAACCACGTTGTCCGGACAGTGTATCAATCTTCCCATATCTGAACTTGGAAAGAATATGAAGCTGATCTATCACTGATGGACGTCTGGACGGGCTGCTGAGAGGTCCGGACGGATGCAAGCTGGAACAGAAGCTTCTCGATACAAGGGAGGGTCCAGATGGAAAGATATGTTGTCCGGACCGATGATGCTGGTCTGTCTGGCGTCCGGACGAATGGAGCAGTGGACTGATGGGCGTCCGGACGGGATAACACGTCGTCCGGACGGCTGACAGGGAGTCTGAAATCTTCTATCATTTTCGCAATGCAGAGTCTTCTAAAAATGCTCTGACAAGTGGAATCTCTGTTTCAAGCATCTTTACACATAAGTGATTTTGTCCAAACACAGAATGAGGCCAAAATACTAACAGCTTGCAACCGTCTGGACGCTAAGGCAACATCGTCTGGACGCGATCTTAATATGCAAACACGTGAAGCACGTTATGGAAAGGTGGTTGCATAGTTCACTGTCCGGACGCTCTATGACTCCGTCCGGACACTGCCTAGAGAAATCCGAATCAGTGGCGATTTAGGTCTTCGAAACCTATAAATAGAGGCCTTTAGGCATGTATTATTTACAGAATTTGGTATTGAATTCTCTATAGCTTAGAGAGGGTGTTTATGTAGAAATTGTGAAGATTTGCTAGCTCCCTAAGAGCTGCCCGGTGTGTGGTTCTTGTTCATGTGAAGTCTAGCTTAGGGAGGAGTCCTAAGCTAAAGGAATCTATTAAAGACCCCTTCAGGTAGGAGACCTGGTTGGGAAGAGTTCGCGTTGGGTTACGTGTCAGAGTGCAAGGTACGATCGCTACATCGAGGTTTGTGAGTGTTACAACTTTGTTACTAGCTTTGTCTTCTGAATAGTAGAATTCGTAGTTTGGCTGCCCAATAGTGGTTTTTCCCTTAATTGAGTTTCCACTTCATTAGCAAAATATCTGTCTTATTTAAATTCCACACTTTGATATTTTGTTACACATTATTCACACACACACACACACACACCATAAATTAGAAGTCTTTATTAATTTTCAATTGGTATCAGAGCTTGGTACACTCTGTTAGATTAAATTCTTGAGTGTGATCTTTTAGACTACTGTTATTTTTACCATGTCTCAAACACTTAATTTTGTTCCTGCCTTTTTTAAAAAATCTATTGATGTTTGGAATATTGTTGAATCTGGGTGGATTAAACCAGAGGATACAACTGATGAACTCACTATTTCTCAAACTAGCACACAACTTTCCAATGATAAAGCCTTCCATGCGCTATGTCAAGTGCTTTCACCGTCTGAATTTGCAAGAATTTCAAACTATGAATCCGCTCAAGAAGCATGGTATATCTTAGAAACAAGATATGAGGGCACCACACTTGTTAAATCTGCCAAGCTCCAGATGTTGATTTCTAGATTTGAAGAAATTAAGATGCTAGAAGATGAGACATTCGGTGAGTTTTACACCAGGATCAGGGACCTAAGAAACTCAATGGTGAGTCTCGGGAAGACGGTCTCGGATGTAAAAGTCATCCGAAAGATTCTGAGGTCTTTGTCAGAACTTTTCAGGATCAAAGTTACAACTATTGAAGAAAGCAAAGACTTGGAGTCAATGAAGATTGAAGAGTTGGTAGGATCTCTTCAAACTTATGAGTATTCCCTACCTCTAGTCAAGAAGACAAAGGCAATTGCCCTCAAGGCATCTAAAAAGAAGGCCAGAGTCTCATCTGAGGAAGACTCTGATAATGAAGAAGATGCAGTGGCAATGCTTGACAAGAACTTTGAGAGATAATGAAGAATGATAAATTCAAGAAGAAGTTCACTGAAAGACTTTATGAAGGCCCTCAGAGAATCTGAACCAGAAGAAGCTGAGAAGAAGGATCCGAGGTCCTAGATTTTTAAGTGCTCAGGCTTTGGACATATTCGGGCTGATTGTGGGAATCTCAAGTAGGCTAAAGGGAAGGCGTACAGTGCTACTCTCAGTGATGAGTCAGAAGAAGAAAAAGAAACTCCTGGTAAAGATAAAAAATTTCTACCCTTTGTGGCTCCACATGAAGACCAGGAGGATTCCCAATCCTACTACTCAGACCGCAATGATGAAGACGGGGAAGAACTCAAAAAAGCCTATAAAGTCCTCTATATAAAGTTCTTGAAGCTAACGGAGATTCGCCAACAACATGTGCATGAGCTGAACAGTCTGTAGACTGAGAAGAGTTCCTTATTGCTCAAGATTCAAGATCTAGAGGAGAAGTTGTTGGAGACACAACTACAGTTGGAGAGGGTCACTGATGAGAAACTCACTCATATGCTATCAATTCAGAAGAGCCCAACTGATAAGACCAGACTCAGGTATGTAGCTTCTGCCTCTAATATCCCCTCTACTTCAAAGACTGTGTTTGTCAAGCCCATAGTCCCCGAGCCACCACTCACCTGCGTGGATAAGGGAAAGGCTGTCATTGGAGGAGAAGGTTCGGTTGATGCTGAAATCATTAAGATGCCTCCTACCAAAAGAAGCCCTCCCATATGCCATCACTAAGGTGTAAGCGGTTACATCCGACCCAAGTGCCCTCAGCGTCAGAGTCAGAAGAAGTGATGACTGTCAAATATTGTATATTTGGACCCCTTAATTCACTTTTGTTAAACCTTTAGCTTTGTTATTTTTTAATATTTTTAGTTAGTTTTTGTATTTTGGTATTTTGCAGATCATTGAGAGAAAAAGACAGTTTTAAAGTGAAAAATGCAGAGGTTTGGAAGATATCAAACTTTGAGAAGACTTAGATGATATGGTTATGTTTAACGAAATCATTGAAAGGATTAAATCGGATTGGATTAAATTTTACGTTCTACACAAGTCATAGTATTTTGACCATAACTTTTAGCTTAAGTATTGGATTAAGGAGAAATCAGTGGAGTTGGAAAGCTAATTCAAAATACTACAAATCATTGTGAAATATAATTTTTCTAATTAGAATGTCTGCTATGTTATAAGTGCCCCACAATATAAGGACGCAAATTTCCTTGCTCCTAGCAGCTGCAAACACTCCAAACCCTAGCATTCTTTTCTCTTATTAGGGTTTTGAGGGGTAGAGGTGCCATTTTTGAAAATATGGTTCCAAACCCTAGCATTCTTTTCTCTTATTAGGGTTTTGAGGGGTAGATGTGCCATTTTTTAAAATATGGTTCCAAAACCTAGCATTCTTTTCTCTTACTAGGGTTTTGAGGGGTAGAGGTGCCATTTTGAAAATATGGGGTTTAACCTAATGTTTTGCTATAAAAACCCCATGATAGGCACCACTAAGGACATATCCCAACATTGTACATAGCGACAGCTGGGTTCTTTGGCTTTCAATCTTTGTAAGTCTTTTATTTTTATGTTCTCAATAAAAGTTAGTATTTTGTTTATAGTTATGAATGGCTAAGTCATGAAGCCTCGCCATTGATTAGATTTCATGTTTTCATGTTTTGATTTGTATAATCCGAATGTATGCTTATTTCAATTCAATCAAAGGATTACACTCTTTTAATTGATTGTTTCGATTAATATATGTGTAAACGTTGAATATTCAATGTGTTTCATCCAACAGATACATTGAATCTTTTGATTTAATTTAGATATCCATTGTGTTTTGTTAATCAAACGGATACATTGGATGGTTTTGAATTAAATTGGATATTCATTGTGATTTGTAGAAATGATAGATTCATTGAATCTTTCAATAGATAGTTTTATAAAAATTAGAATATGCATAAGTTGTATGAACAAACATGAGAATATGTGCTTTGATTTGGCGAGGTGGATTTTGAAAACCTTAGTACATTTTCTTTTGTTTTATTTTTCTTTTATTCATAAAAATCTCAAAACTTCGGCACTAGGTTAAAACAGGATTAATTTAATTAGAAATTGATTTTGTAACGCAATTCCTTGTGGATTCGACCTTGTACTTGCACACACACTATATTGCAAACGATTCGTGCGCTTACAAGTTAATTAAAATTTGTACAACAAGTTTTTGACGCTGTTGCTAGGGAAGAAGCACATTGAATATCCAACGTTTACACATATATTAATCGAAACAATCAATTAAAAGAGTGTAATCCTTTAATTGAATTGTGAAAAATTAAAATGACTTCTAATCTAAATAAGTGTGTGCGATAGTGTGAAACAAAATATCAAATTACGGAATTTAAAAGAGACATATATTTTGTTAACGAAGCGGAAACTCAGTCAAGAGAAAAACCACTCCGGGGCAGCCAAACCAGGCCGCCTCCGCATACCCATATATATTAAAAAATTAGTTTTGTTTTGTTAAAAGTAAAACACGATATCCACTATTCAGAAGACAAGACTAGTTACAAAGTAGTAGCACTCACATACTCTAATGCAGTGGTTGTACCATGAACTCTAACGTGTAACCCAACACGAACGTCTCCCAACCAGGTCTCCTACCTGAAGGGGTCTTCAATAGAATCCTTTACCTTGGGCCAACCCCCTAAGATAGACTTCAGATCAGTGCAGCAACAGCACACACATCAATGCCTTAAGAGAGACTAACTCAGCACAATAACTCTACAATATAACTCTCAAAGCACTAAGGAATTCAATACTTAATTCTTGCAGTTCTCAAGCCTAGGGACCTTTATTTATAGGCTGCATGTTCAAATGAGCGTTTGGCTTGATAAACCTAGGCGCCATCTGGACGGTAGACATAAGTCGTCTGGACTGACAACTATGCGATCGGCTTCCCAAAATTTCGCTGTAATTCTTTCCTGTTTTGAGCCGCATCCGGACGGTGTTGCCTTGTCGTCCGGACGGTTGCACTTCAGCTGCACGCAATTTCCATATCAAGGCTTCACGCGTCCGGACCAAGGGAATGGTCGTTTGGACAGTTGATTAGATGAACGCAATTTCCATATAAGTAGCTCGCGCGTCCAGACCATGAAGGCTAATAATGTCCGGACATCTGAATTTTGAATGCGAGATTTGCCTTATGGGATGAGCGCGTCCGGACGGGAATCCACATCGTCCGGACGGTTGCAACGATCTTCCCATATCTGTGTTTCGAAAAGAAATCTCATAGCTGGTAGAACACTGAGTGTTGTCCGGACGTGCTACTGAAATGTCCGGACGGATGCAAGCTGGTACAATTCGAAGCTTCTCGACATAGAGGAAGGTCTGGACGGAAAGTTCTCGTCGTCCGGACAGATGATGCTTTGGACAGTTGGGTTTTTGGACGGTATATCATGTCGTGCGGACGGATGTTGCTTGACTGATGAGCGTCCGGACGGAATACCGCGTCGTCCGGACGGATGCAAGGGATCTGATAACATTGTCTTGAAATCCGTACAAAATCTTCTATAAACATATCTGAAGAAGACTTTTGAAAACTGACTGAACCCCTGATTAAAAGCATCATTGTTTATGTTACTGACTAATGAGTGTCCAGGTCTTTCACTAGGCCCTTCGGATGATAAACTTGGGATCTGACTTTTGCTGAGTTGTAGACTTTGTAGAGTCTTCTTGGAGTCCAGGCATTCCTTCTTGACTCTTGTCATAATGAGGCCCTTTCCATATCATAGAAATAAACTCTGAATATTTGAAGACTTTGAACTGATACCGCAACACTGTGAAATCAGTAACAATACATGATGGTGATTTTGTCCAACAAAATGCAGCCAACACAAAAACTAACAAACTCCCACTTTGGCCATTCTGGGACAAAAATCACTTGACCAGTTAAAAATACAATCCCGGTCCAAATCAAACATATACTCCCCCTTTTTGTCTCAAAGGGACAAAGGGTAAACATAGTGTAGAAAGACCACATTAATAAAATACTCCCCCTTGATGTCTCAACCTGACAAGGGTAAATAGAGTATATAAAATCCACAGAAAAAAAACGTTCTATAATCCAAAACAAAAGGAAAGTAGAGAAGAGTCTGCAAGTGACCCAAAAGAGAGGAACAAAAATCCTCCAAGTACCAAATCCCGTTGATTCACTGAAATCAAGTAGCAGAGAGAAAGCCGTACAAAAAGGCTGGATTTGTACTACTTCGGCTTCTAGCTCAGGAAGCCGAAAACCATGGACTGAAAAACTTTCAATCTCTTGATTTTGCAAAGCCTGAAACTGGTTATCCGCAAATTGACATCCTTTAAGCAACTGGTCTACAAGATAAATGAGGAGATTCACCACTGAACCTCTAATTGATGTTGATCTGAGGGAAATGCTATGGAAGGCTTTGCATGAGCGCGCGCGCGCGGGGGGGGGGGGGGGGGGGAAGAGCTCATCTAACACTTGAGACCTTTGGAAATATGAACATATGACTTCAACAGTCAGTTTTCCAAAGGATCTGTCAGATATTGTGCTGGGAGCTGCTGGACGACATATTTCTGAAAAGATTTAAATAGAAATATTTCCAAAAATAACACCACAAAGAAATATTAGATTATGTTAGTCCCAAAAAGAAAGTGGTATTATGACAGCTATCAATTGGATGCCCAAGTATTACAAAAGCAAAGATCGCAATCCAAATTGTAACGCCCAGTAATTTCAAGCTCTTAAGAAATCATTGATATTGTTGAGGAGACAATATTCACATGTTTTTATAAGCAAACCTAAAGTTTTGAAAACTTAAATGATCAAAACCTAAAAACTCTTAAAAACCTAAAAGTAAGCTTTAAACTTTAATTGAACCGAAAATAGGTCAAACAGACTCAGATTTAGTTAATTCAAAAGCCGTAGTGCTCACAATAGTATCTATCACATGGTAAAATTTTGTGAAAAGTCCACATGTTAACTTTTTGGATTTGTAGTTGACTATTTAGGTAACAATTGACTTTTTTATCCAAAACCGGTGCTTAAATAACCCAACTGTCGATATTAAACGAAAAACTGTCAAAGAAAAATATCTCCATGCTTCTAGAAACATTTATGTATAAACAACAAGAGTAATGATGAAATGATAGAATATCTCAAGAGTAATCATGACAAGAAAGAAAAATCAATAAAGCAAGTGTGAACACAGAAAGTGGTTTAAAGATATTTTGGCTTTATAGACAGAAACTTTGACTTGACCAGAACTAAGTCAAAACGAACTCGAAATGAGTCGAATCAAAAAGAGAAAGTGTTTGTGTTAAAATCCTTTATCTACCCTCAAAATTTCACGTCAATCAGAGTAGGTTTGACTATCAAAATAATCCTCGGAGTAAGCTACCCTGCCTTTGGACGAAAATCCTAAAATACAAATAAGTAATAAAGTAAGGACTTGGTTGCAAGATATTATCCAATAAGGTAATTCTTTTATTTCATTTTGCACCTCAATACCCCTACTTTCCTTCTATAAATAAGCATGCAAGGATCTTTGTTTTTCCACACAAATCATAGACAACTTTCATCAAAGCTTACACTTTAGTTTTCTCTCCCTCTTTCTCTCCTTCTACCACACGGCCACCTTGGTGTTCTTGAAGTTTTTTCTCTCCAAATCAACTTTGTAAGTGATCCTGATGCATGGAGTTACTTCTTGAATATTCCTAAGAAAGTGTTTAATTCACTTATGCTATATCGAGTCCAAAAACTCAAATGATATAGTTTGAACGTGAAACTTTCAAAGGAATATCTTATGAACTACTTGGCATCTCCTTCTTACTATTTGATTTCATTACTTGTTTTTATGAATTGCTTAAAGACCCAATAAGCTTAAGAGATAAAAGAATTAAAGTAAAAAGTAATATAAACTGCTTTTTCATTTTATTGTCCTCATGGCTTCATGAGTTGATCGTATTTATATTTCCTTTTACATTTCATTGTCCTCATGACTGATCTTATGACTTTCATGAGTTGATTGTATTTATATTTCGTATTTAAATTTCATTGTCCTCATGACTGATCTTATGACTTTCATGAGTTGATCGTATTTATATTTTGTATTTAAATTTTATTGTCCTCATGACTGATCTTATGACTTCTATGAGTCGATCGTATTTATTTTTCGTACTTATATTTCATTGTCTTCATGACTGATCTATGACTTTCATGAGTGGATCGTATTTACTCTTATTGTCTTTATGATATATTTTAATCCTTCAAGTTCATATTTGGTGGTATTGGTCATATAGCCTCGTCATCAAATTATGAACCAAGGTTTTAAGATTATCATAAGTGATCGTCTCAAATATAATGAAATGATGGATAATAATAAATATAGAGAGTTGAGGGTCTATAAACAATGATTTGTTTGATAGATAATTGATTTATATATTATTGTATGGATGGAATTTTATGCAGAAAAGAAGTCTAAGGACTACACGGGGAAGAGTGTAAGTATGGATGTACTTACTGATGAATGATTCTATGTTTCATTAGGACTGTGTGGTATGTGTTTATTGCATGTGGTTGTTCATGCATTGCATGTTGTGTCCAATTAATATAACGGCTGATGAGATAGCCATCAACAAGCTAATGTAGTAGCAAGTAGAAGGAAGGCTAGTCAGTGGACCCAGGGGGTTCATAGTGACCCAGGGTGAGTCGAAAGTCCTAATATATAACTAATGCTGGGACCGGTAGGATTCCAGTGCAAACAGGTAAGACTTTAAGTGTGATGCAAAGTACATGAACGGGTTTGGATACCTAAGAACGAGAGGTCTGAAGAAAGATGATCATAAAACACCAAACTAAATGGTTACGACGATGCACATTCATACAACCTTTGCATTTGTATTATTTATGAACTGTTATTAATCTGATGGTAACTTAGATATGAAAATGGATGATTCACTTGTTTGTCTATGTAAATATGATAACGTTATATTTGCATAGTTACTGATGCAGATCTAAAGAACGAAGGCATGGACCCATATGCCAGTTTTGATGGTTTTGAAACCATCAACGAACTATTATGTACTAGTTTAGAAATTACTAGTTGTGCTTATATGTGTTTTGTTTTAGGGCATGTAAATATTTATAACGATGTCATGTTTTAAGTTATATGCTTATGTGCCGTCTGTAGCACTAATTTTGATGCACCTAGTGTGCATATAGTATGTAAAGATAAACCTAAGTAACTTTTAATAAACATATCGAGGTATTTCAGTCAGCTCTAAATGTGTTATGCTATCAATTCCTAAGGCTTTAGAAGAAAAAAATATATTCCGCTGCAAGAGTTTATCTCTGATGTAGTAATGTCACGTGGAAACCAGAGGTTTCTGCTTACGAATTTCATGCACAATATCTCAAAACAAATTCAATCACCAAATATTCCAATATTCTAGAAAGCACAAAAACTTAAAAGAATAAAGGAAGATACAGCAAATACCATGGAATGAGAAGAAATGTGTAGAGAATGCCAAAATCTCGGGAGAAATCCACGAGAAAAACACAACATGACATGATAAATCAATAAAAATGCAAAGATGTGTGTATGGCAGAGAAAGAGATGCAAGTCTCAAACCTGTAAACATCCCGTCCGGACGTGTCACTTAACCGTCCAGAAGACTACTGCTGGGGCAGCGTATGGTAAGACTGCTCTTGTCCTAATGTAAGAATAGGTCCATCCGGACGCTTCACACTAAAAATTTGAAACTTGAGGAAAATTTGTAGAAAAATATTTTTCCCTAAAGTTAGCTTCAGAACACGCATATATAATCAATTGATAAGGCAAAGATATGAATGAGAGTTAAGTATTCAATAAGCATAAATTTCCTTGCAGATTGAAATTTTAAATAGATTACTCAACTCATGCAATGTGTGTGTGTGTGTGTGTGTGTGTGTGTGAAGACTTTTTCCAAAAGGTATAAATTTAACTGATATGACAAAAACAACCAGATTTTCTAGACAATAGAGAAAATCAATGAAAGATCAGTCAAAAGTCAAACCTTATAAAGTACTAGGGCCTAGCCACCCTCATTTGATACACTCCCCCTAAGATGCAGCACCTAATTGTTTTACTTGTACCATGAAGGACAAGGTATATTGCTAATTCAGCACAGAAGCAATGAATATAAGCATATAGCACTGAAATTTTAAGAATAACTGTTTGATTCTTTTGGTGCTGCAACCTAGAGCGAATACTAGAATTTTTAGGCTCTAGGTTCAACTAGCATATTGGTCAATTTGACCATCTAATCAAAAACATCTCTCTCATTAGAATTTCTAGAAGCAAGAAGTCAGAGAGGAAAATGATGTACCTTAAGGGAGCCTTGGATAGTGCACATTTTCATCGCATGAGGAAAGTAACAATCTATCATTAAGATGCAACAGGAAAACTTAGCAGATATCAGACATAAACTCTCAATCATATATAAGCATATTCAATTAATGCACAATGAACTGAGATATCAGGCAAAAACATATACAATATTTGAAAAGCTATCAAAAGAAAAATTCCGCATCTTCTCCCCTATTTTTTTTTTTTTGTTGAAAACCAATAAACAGAAAAACAACAAAGACATGCTTATGAAAAAGGAAATGACATCTAGTCCCAGCATGTAAGGTAAAATCAAACCTGTCCTCAGGGAGAGAGGTTTAGAAATACCAAGACAGAAAAGCAGCCACCCGACGTGCTTTTAACTGTCAACCCCCAAAAAAATCTGCAGAAGTTTCTCAAGATAACAAGAGAAAATATGGGGATAGAATAAATGGTTCCTCAAATGCAATGCATGAATAAGCCATGATAAACAATGCAATGCAAACATACTTGACACTAGGATTTAGAAACCAAAATCCTAGGCATGGGAGACCTCACCTGCTAGGTGAGTCCACTTCCCCTCAAGGGGTGAATGGTCTCATCCTTCCTTACCCATACCTTCTCTACCTGTGAGGCAGGGGTGTGAGCCATGTCCTAATTGATCAGTTTGACTAGGACATTCTTCATCACGTTGACAAGCCCTTCATTGGCTTGATTCTTCTTGGGCTTGTGAGGCTTCACTTTGAAGCATTCGGCTTTGATGTGGACTTACCACAGTGATGACATGAAGGGAGAATCCCTTTGAGGATAATGCCGTTGTTGCCAAAAAGCATGACGAAGCTTGGAAGGTTTAGAGCTAGACTTACTTGTATTTTGCTCTGTTTTCCTGATCCGAGGTTGCTGATGTCGGATTTGAGGGCAGTGTAGCCTGATGTGTCCTAAGACACCACAATGATAGCAGGAAGGCTAACTTCGTTTGCTGAAATGCTTCTTGAAGGGCTCTGCAAATTTAAGATTAGCATTTTCACAAATAACAAAGTCCTTACCTCTTTGAAATATATGCCTCCTATATGGCAGAACATATTTATCTGAAGAGGTTTTCCAAATAAAGCCTTTTTTGGAATCCTCCTGCTTCTTCCAAGGTCTGTGGGATTTTAACAGATAACACTTTGGTCTAATATGACCAACCTTCCCACAATGATGACAAATAGGAACAAACTGTAACGACCCGCTTTTTACAAAAGAGCGTAAGCAATTATATCTGGATAATCACGTGTCGTTAACCTATCAGAGGCGATAAATCTCGCAGCGGAAAATACGAATATCTTTTTTTTTTTTTAAACATCACTGATAGGGACAATTCCCTTTCAACACATATAGAGCTTTAATTGAAATACCTCAACTTACATTAAAATAATAATAAAAGGTCTTACAAATAAATACACACAAAAGCAATAACATAAGGGCCACCACGGCTCACGTCCTATGTAATAGTAGTCATATTACAAACCATAAAATAAAGCATAAGATGTCTAGAAGTTACATAAAATAAAACCTAATAACGACATGGAAGATAAACTGTTCAGCAAGTCTATCATAAAAAGGAGACTTTAGACAGTCCCATCTATGAAACCAGGATCATCATAAGGCTCCTGATAATCCTGATACTCGTCAGTGTCTGTGCCTGCACAATCATCAATGAGAAGGTGGTTATAACCACAATCCCATAGTTCCATAAGTGAGCTAACTGTCATTCAACAACATAATGGTTTATGCATTATTTAAGGAACAGAGATATGACATAATGATGTAGTGATAGTTTTCATGCAAAGTTTAACAGTTCAATATAGTCATTGCACTCCTCTCTTGTAAGGGCCGTCCCCCCGGTTAACGTCTTTCTGGAGGCCGTCCCCTCTACATTACATTTTAATTAACTTATTTTCGCACTATCGGAGACTTCCCTCCTCTAGTACTTTGAAAGCCGTCCCAATCAATATGATTATTATGGTTTCCGGTTTCAGGCGGATTTACCATCCTGAACCTTTGGGAGACGTCGCGCCCAATATTAATAGGTTGATTATTAACAGTATGCAATAATCAGTCACACGCATCCAATTAAAATAAAACATAAACACAACATTATTGAAATCCAGTGCTACCCTCAGTAAGTATAAAAATACTTACAGTCCTTCGCTTCCACAGGATCCACAAAAATATCAACTGCAGGGTTATATTCATGAAATATGAAATTAGTAAATAGTGCTAAGAAAATTATCATTTATAATCGTCTCTCCTAGTCCTTAAGTACATGGAACCATTAATTGTTTGGATATTTTAATAACTACATTTTCGTTTGTAACCTTATCATTTTTATACTAACAAAAGAGATTATATATATATATACCTTTCTCTTTAACACTATATTTGGAATCTATAATTTCTTGTATTTGACACTACAATACATATATATTCCATGTTGTGTACAATACCTATAGATCTATACATATAACAGCAGAAATTATATATATAGTTTCCATATATTCACATCAAGAGTATACATTTACATAGGTGACTATATTATTATTATTAGTTCTAACATTTAAACCCATCTTCCGTCAAAAATACTAATATTTCTAATATCACCAAAATATCAATATCTCATATTATTCCACATATTATTCCACTCACCAATATTTAATTCACACACTCACATTATTTAATTCACATCATTCCACTCACATCATTTAATTCACACACTCACATTATTTAATTCACACACTCACATTATTTAATTCATATTATTTCACTCACCAATATTTAATTTTTAACTTGAAAATCGTAATAACCAAAGTATATTAAAATATATCAACATACTATATATATATATATATAAATTATTTACAATAGTCGATTATATATATACATATATATATAGCCATCATTAAAACCCACACTACATGTTTCACGTGTTTAACAAACATACTCTGCAATCACCATTACTTAACATAGAATTATAATATTAGTTTTAGTACTTAAACTATTTTCTATAAAACAACTAATATTTTAATAGGACAAATAATTATATAATATAACCATTACCGAAGTAGCTAAGTGTGGGGAACACATGTGCTGTCCAAGACAAGAAAAGTAGATAAAAAGAACAAAAACAACACACCTTGAGCTGTTCACGCGTATACTCAGAGGAAAAGTCAGATGGGGGTTTGGTCCAACATGCAATATTTGGCCGGAAATCACACTATCGGGAGAATCGGATTTTACATCACGGTTCTCTATAGTTCGTGGGTTATTGAGTTCCGCCGGATTTCAGCTTGGCTTTGGTTAATGTTACAAGGAGGAAAAGATGTGTATGAGTTTCTAAGCTCTTCTCCACATTTTGATAACAGAAGCGACAATGAGGGGGATGATTTCAATTCTGGTTTTTCTGTTCTATCCGAAAGTAGGAATGTTGCAGGATACAGAAATGGAGTTCGGTGATGTTTTTCTTGAATAATGGCCGAAGCTTAATCTCATATCTATAGAGAACATGAGGGGTCCAGATTTCTTCAAGAAAAATGATCTATGGTTATGGAGCAACCAAGTGTTCGGTGAAGGCTGGGTTTAGGATAAACTCATCATTAGATTTCTCAAATCTCTTTTATCTCCTGATCTCATCCGAACTAGGACTCCTCTCCCACTCACTTTCCAGCTCGTTTCACACCAAAATATCCCACTCACATTCCAGCTCACTTCACACCAAAATATCCCACTCACATTCCAGCTCACTTCACACCAAAATATCCCACTCACATTCCAGCTCGTTTCACACCAAAAACATATTCTTACATTCATGCATTAACTAAACTTTTATTTATCTAATATTTCAATACATTCTTATTTTAAGTAATTTATTTATTTCTTGGGCGTTACATCCCACCCCCCTTAACAGAATTTCGTCTCCGAAATTTAAATTCTAACATGTATGCATGGAAAACAATCCTACTTATTTAAAATTCATAAATACTTACCTAATCGTTTTTCCGTATCACTAAAAATTTGCTCGGGAGGAGGATAATCCACTGAACTGCCCCACCCGAACTCATGGTGCATCTCAAAACAAATACGGATATTTATTTCGTATATCTTGTTCAAGCTCCCATGACGCTTCCTCTACGTTGTGATTTCGCCAAAGGACCTTAACTAAAGGAATGGTCTTCGTTCTGAGCTTTTGTTCCTTGTGGTCAAGAATTTGGACTGGCATTTCTTCATACCGAAGATCTTCTTGTATTTGCAATGGTTCAAAATCAACAATATGCAACGGATCGTGCACATGCTTCCTTAGGGTGGATATGTGGAATACATCATGCACACCCGATAAAGCAGGAGGTAAACAGATTTTGTATGCCACTGGGCCAACTATCTCAGTTACTTCAAAAGGTCCAATAAATCTCGGGCTTAGTTTTCCCTTCTTGCCAAAACGCATCACTCCTCTCATTGGTGAAACTTTCAAGTATACAAGGTCACCAACTTCAAATTCCAACTTACGACGATGCTTGTCTGCGTAGCTTTTCTGTCTGCTCTGAGCTGTCAACATCCTCTTCCGAATAAGAGTGACTTTGTCCTTCATCTCTTGTATGAATTCTGGCCCAACAAGTTGTCTTTCCCCGACCTCATCCCAATACAACGGGGATCTACACTTACGTCCATAGAGAGCCTCATATGGGGCCATACCAATAGTCGATTGATAACTATTGTTATAGGCAAACTCAACTAAAGGTACTTAAGCATGTGAAGTAGAAGTACTTAAATCAACAGTCAAACCAGGCTTGCTCGAAATATCTGAATGAATACACAATATGCTTTTCAAATTATCACTTGAGAATTTTTTTCAAGAGATTTTCAGATTCCTTTAATTTCTTCTCAAGTGTATCAATAATGTCAAATAGCATGGTATTTTCAGATTTCAAAGAGTCGATCAAAGCATGTAATTCAGATAACTGAACAATCAAAGACTCTTTCTTGCTTCACCTTTTTGAGCTCTTTTGGAAAAACAATTTTATCCAATTTAGAAAAAACTTTAGAGAGCTCAATATCATAATTTTCTTCAGATAACTGAGAGACATCCATGATAAAAGCTGTAATTAAAAAATAGAAGTCACAAAGAGATGAAGATTACACTCAGGAATTAAATCCTTTTAAACGGAGTGTACCTGCTCTGATACCAATTGAAAAATTAAAATGACTTCTAATATAACAACTGTGTGTGATAGTGTGAAACAAAATATCAAATTGTGGAATTTAAAGAAGACAAATATTTTGTTAACGAAGTGAAAACTCAGTCAAGAGAAAAACCACTTCGGGGCAGCCAAACCCAGGATATCCACTATTCAGAAGACAAGACTAGTTACAAAGTAGTAGCACTCACATACTCCTGATGCAGTGGTCGTACCTTGAACTCTAACGTGTAACCCAACACGAATGCCTCCCAACCAAGTGTCCTACCAGAAGGGGGTCTTCAATGGAATCATTTACCTTAGGGCCAACCCCTAAGATAGACTTCAGATTAGTGCAGCAACAGTACATACAACAATGGCTTAAGAGAGACTAACTCAGCACAATAACTCTACAATACAACTCTCTAAGCACTAAGGAATTCAATACCGAATTCTTGCAGTTCTCAAGACTAAGGACCTCTATTTATAGGATGCAGGTTCAAATGAGCATCTGGCTTGATAAATCTAGGCGTCGTCCAGACGGTAGACATAAGTCGTTCGGACAGACAACAATGCGATCGGCTTCCCAAAATTTTGCTGAAATTCTTTCCTGTTTTGAGCCGCGTCCGGATGGTGTTGCCCTATCGTCCAGACGGTCACACTTTAGCTGCACGCAATTTCCATATCAAGGCTTCGCGCGTTCGGACCAAGGGAATGGTCTTCCGAACGGTTGATCAAATGCACGCAATTTCCATATAAGTAGCTCGCGCATCCGGACCAAGAAGGCTTACGTCCGGACGCCTAAATTTTGAATGCGAGACTTGCCTTATGGATGAGCGCGTCCGGACGGGAATCCACATCGTCCGGACGGTTGTAGCGATCTTCCCATATCTGTGTTTTGGAAAGAAATCTCATAGTTGGTCGAACACTAAGTGTCTTCTGGACGTGCTGCTGAAACGTCCGAACGGATGCAAGCTGTAACAGTTCAAAGCTTCTCGACATAGAGGAAGGTCCGGACGGAAAGTTCTCTTCGTCCGAACGGATGATGCTTTGGACAGTTGGGCGTCAGGATGGTATATCACGTCGTCCGGACGGATGTTGCTTGACTGATGACGGAATACCATGACGTCCGGACGGATGCAAGGGATCTAACAACACTGTCTTGAAATCCGCATAGAATCTTCTTGAAACATATCTCTGAAGAAGACTTCTAAAAACTAACTGAACCCCTAATTAAAAGCATCATTGTTTATGTTACTGACTGATGAGTGTCCAGGCATTTCACTAGGCCGTTCGGATGATAAACTTCGGATCCGACTTTTGCTGAGCTCTAGACTTTGCAAAGTCTTCTTGAAGTCTAGGCATTCCTTCTTGACTCTTGTCATAATGAGGCCATTTCCATATCAGAGAAATAAACTCTGAATATTTGAAGACTTTCAATTGATACGGCATCCCAGTGAAATCAGTAACATTACATGATGGTGATTTTGTCCAACAGAATGCAGCCAACACAAAAACTAACAAATTGAAATAAACATACATTCAGATTATACGAATCAAAACATGAAAACACAAAATCTAATCAATGACAAGGCTTCATCTTCACAGTCAACTTTGGAAGACACTCTCAAGGCCTTCATGCAAATCATAGGCCAAGCGATTGAGAGGTTGGTAGGACAATTTGATCGTCTGGTTGCTGAGTTAAACAGAATGGAGAAAGAGGAGTTTCAGAGTCAATTGATGGTTGAAAGGCACTACATGATTGATGAGAATGAGTCCAACAATCCTCATCATGAGCATGCCCATGCCACCACCACACTTGGGAGTGAAGAAGTTGTTGAAGAGATTGTTAATGAGCCAAGTCTGGAAGATCCTTTGGAAGAAAGCTTTGCTAATCTCGAATTTGATCCGGACCTTGACATGATACATGAGCAAGCTAAGGCCTTATTGGATTCCACTCCTGAGAATGACCTGAGAATTGGGAAACCACTAAGATATCATTCCCTAACACATTTTCATCAGCAGCTGAGGAGGAAGAGAAAGAGGAGCACTTGGAGTCTGTTGAGCACCTGGAGCAAATTAAGACCCCACTAGCTCCAAATTTGTCCAATAACAAGGAAATGAGTATTGAAGCTCATTCTTTCATCATTGTGCCTCTTTAGACACATCATGAGCCCCAAGCTTCAGTTCTTCAATGTTTCAAAGAGCCATTTTATGCTAGAATTCTCAAGGATTTCTGCACACAAGGTCGCAATTCTGGGAATCACCTTCCTAAGAAGATCCTTCGAAGTAAGCAAGTAGGCTACCTGGGAGGGTGAAACATTCTGCCAGAGGGCCATCAGATTCTAAAGAAGAAAGGGTGGAAGGGTAATGCTGGACATCCCAATGATCGGGGAAAGTGCTGTATCTCTTCTTTTCCATTTTGTTTTCTGCACATTTTCTTTTAGTCGTTTTTCATTTCATTTGTGTCTTTTTCTTTTGTTTCTAACAGCAATTGACCTTCTGATTTGTGTTTCTGTGAGAAATATTGTTGTTAGAGTTTGTGACAGGTGTGCTCGTGTTTAAGTTTGGGGGACGCCCTGTCCTTTTTCACACCATGATATGTCCTTACTCTTGGTAATGTATTTCTATACTACACATTGAGGGCAATGTGTAATTCAAGTTTGGGGGTATGAAAAAACACTTTGTCTATTTATTTGTTTGTTTATTTGTCCTTTTGTTCTAGAAAATTTTCAAAAAAAATAAATTCAATATATATATATTTGTACTAGGTTGTTGATCGAGCATGATTACATCACAACTGTAGTTTGCATATCATTGGTTTGTTTAACATCGTGAACACTACATGGCATTAGAAATCTGAATCTTTTGACTCATCTGTTGGATTAGAGAGACCTCACTTGTTTGAATTGTTTTGCACAAGCACATTAACATTAGTTTTGTGAGGTATTAGATTTGAATTAAGGAATGTGTATCTTGATATTTGTAGGATGATTTGTTGATGAAACCTTGGCTTAAATTTAAAATAATAATAATAATAATAATAATATCATTAGTTTGAGTTCTCATTGAAAAACAGGACCGATTGCCTCACTAAGCATTGAGCGTTCGCCTAAAAAGATAAGAAATTCATTTTGGTTTGTATGGCTAGTTTGACTTTGTAGCCTTTTTTACTTGAGTAATTAAGCCCTTATGCATCTTCTACATCTAGTACCTTGAAACCATCTAGTTTGGGAGTCACTGGCCCAACACTCGTTACATAGGTCAATTAGAAAGCTTGGAGTCAGACGTTACACAGCCTATTAATAAAAAAATTGCACATTTTGATTTAAGCCTTGGTAGTTTTCATCTGATAAAATTATGATGAATTTTAGGGTATACAAGCTTTGAGAAAAAATTGAAACCTTATGAGTCTATGTTAATTTCACTTTACACTTATTTGAGCATGTGTTGTCTCAATTTTCTAGCTATGAGTTAAATGATTTTTGATGTCCTAATGATGTGATTGTGATGTTCACTTTGTTAAACTGGTTCAAGATGTCCGAACCATGTTTTTGTGTGGAAATCATTGTTTGATAACAACATAGTGCTTTAAAATGTTTGTGGGCATCATTTCTGGCAAACCCTCACGAGACTCCACTCATCCACTAGGAGTCCTAGGGGTTTAAAAGGCTTGTTGCATATGCTAAATGCAATCGTCTCTACCACGACAGGGGACTTATGTTTCTTGCTTTCATTTTATTTTTCATTTTGTTTTGCTAAGGCACTAGCAAAATGAAAGTTTTGGGGTATTTGATGAATGTCAAATATTGTATATTTGGACCCCTTAATTCACATTTGTTAAACCTTTAGCTTTGTTATTTTTTAAAGTTTTTAGTTAGTTTTTGTATTTTGCAAATCATTTGAGAGAAAATGGCAGTTTTAAAGTAAAAAATGTAGAGGTTTGGAAGAAAGCAAACTTTGAGAAGACTTAGATGATCTAGTTATGTTTAACGAAATCAATGAAAGGATTAAATTGGATTTGATTAAATTTCACGTTCTGCACAAGTCATATATTATTTTGACCATAACTTTCAGTTCAAATATCGGATTAATGTAAAATCAGTGGAGTTGGAAAGCTAATTCAAAATACTACAAATCATTGTGAAATATAATTTTCCTAATTCGAACGTCTGCTATGTTATAAGTGCCCCACAATATAAGAACGCGAATTTCCTTGCTCCTGGCGGTTGCAGACACTCCAAATCCTAGCATTCTTTTCTCTTATTAGGGTTTTGAGGGGTAGAGGTACCATTTTTGAAAATATGGTTCCAAACCCTAACATTCTTTTCTCTTAGTAGGGTTTTGAGGGCTAGAGGTGCCATTTTGAAAATATGGGATTTAACCTAATGTTTTGCTATAAAAACCCCCATGATAGGCACCACTTAACATATCCCAACATTGTATATAGCAGCAGCTGGATTCTTTGGCTTTTATTCTTTGTAAGTCTTTTATTTTTATGTTCTCAATAAAAGTTAGTACTTTGTTTTTAATTATGAGAGGCTAAGTCTTCAACTAAGGTTGAAGATGAAGCCTCACCATTATTTAGATTTCGTGTTTTCATATTTTGATTCCTAAAATCCAAATTTATGTTTATTTCAATTCAATTAAAGGATTACACTCTTTTAAGTGATTGTTTCGATTAATATATGTGTAAACATTGGATATTCAATGTGTTTCATCCAACACATTGAATCTTTTGATTTAATTTGGATATCCATTATGATTTGTTAATCAAACGGATACATTGAATGGTTTTGAATTAAATTGGATATCCATTGTGATTTGTAGAAAGGATGGATTCATTGAATCTTTCAATAGGTAATTTTATGAAAATTAGAACATGCATAAGTTGTATGAACAAACATGAGAATATGTGCTTTGATTTGGCTAGGTGGATTCTGAAAACCTTTGTATCTTTTCTTTTGTTTTACTTTCTTTTATTTTATTTTTCTTTTATTCATAAAAATCTCAAAAATTCGGCACTAGGTTAAAATATGATTAATTTAATTAGAAATTGATTTTTGCAACATAATTCCCTGTGGATTCGATCTCACACTTGCACACACACTATATTGCAAACGATTCGTGTACTTGCGAGTTAATTAAAATTTGCACAACAAGAAGCTCTCAAGACACGCTCCATCAGGAACTAGACCTCCCATATGCCATCACTGTGGTGTAAGTGGTCACATCCAACCTAGGTGTCCTCAGTGTCAAGGTAAGAAGAAGCTATCAAGACATGCTCCATCAGGAGCTAGACCTTTAGTAAGATATCAAGCTCCGCAGCATCAGCGTCAACAGTAGAGATTTGTTCTTGTTAATCAAGAATTGATCCCAAAGAAAGACACGTCAAGACACTACAAGGAGACTCTGCAAATACCCAAAAGAGACCTATCTTATGAAGGGCCGCCTCTTTTCAGTAGTTTTATGCATAGCTTGTTGAGATATATGGAAAAACAGTTGAAAGATGATCCACCATCACCACAGGAGAGAGCGAGGATTGGGATAGAAAGGATTAGGACACTCATCCCTCAAGAGGGAATGGAGCCACCTAGTTGGTGAGCACACACATGCCTAGGATTTTGGTTCCTAATTCTAGAGCATGTCAGGTTTGCTTGAATTGCATTGGGTTTTTCCTATCATATACCTGTTCACATGCTTTGCATTCTTAGGAACCATATTTGTTTTATTCCCATATTTTCTCTTGTTATCTTGAGGAAAAATTTCTGCAAATATTTGATGGGGATGACAGAAAAAGCACATCGGGTGGCTGCTTTTCTGTTTTGGTAATGCCAAACCTCTCTCCCTAAGATCATACTTGCTTTTACCCTACATGCTAGGACTAGATATAATGCATTTTCTATAAGCATGTTTTTGTTGTTTTTCTATCTTATTTTTTTCAACATAAAAAAAAAATAAAAATAAAAAATTGTGGAAAAAGATGCAGAATTTTTATTTTTTCTTTTGATACCTTTTTAGATATTGCAGGTCATTTTTCCTAATATCTTAGTTCATTGTGCATTGATTAAAAATGCTTATATATGATTGAGAGTTTATGCCTGACATATGCTAAGTTTTCCTGTACATTTTAATGCTAGATAGTTACTTTCCTCATGCGATGGAAAAATTGTACACTATTCAAAGCTCCTCTAAGGTACATGTTTTTCTCTCTCTGATTTTTAGCTTCTAACAATTTTGATGAGAGATTTTTTTTGCTAAAATGGTCAAACTGACCAACTCGTTAATTGAACCTAGAACTAGTAAATTCTAGCATTCTCTCTAGGTTGCAGCACCAAGTGATAAAAAGCATTTGAATTTCAATAATTATGGATAATTAAAAAGATCCACTGCTTATTGTACTATAAAATCTATTCTTAAACTTGTCCCTATAGAAACAGTCCAATGACCAAATCATTGCGGAAATAGATGGTCACTAAAGGACTAAGTAAAATAAAAGTACTACATCTTAGGGGGAGTGTATCAGATGAGGGTGGCTAAGCCCTAATAATATAAAGTTTGACTTTTGACTGATCTAACATTGACTTTCTCTCTTGTTTAGAAAATACAGTAGCTTTAAATCATATCAGCAAATATAATACCTTATTGAGAAAGCTTTCACACACACTCACAAACGCATAACATGAGTTGAGTAATCTATTTAAAATTTCTTTGTGTAGGAAAATTTGTGCTTATTGAATACTTAACTCTCAACTAAATCTTTGCATATTTTTGAATTGCTATTTGACTGTCTTATCAGTTAATTATACTTGCGTGTTCTGAAGCTAATTTTAGGAAAAATATTTTTCTGCAAATTTTCCTCTAAATTTTAGCTTTTCAGTGTGGAGTGCTCGGATGGACTTGTTCTTGCGTCCAGACGCGCTCGGCCTTGCCGAATGCTCATGTGGCAGTAGACGTTTGGAAGGTTAAGTGATACGTCCGGACGGGTGCCCTACAGGTTTAAAATCGTGTTCTTTTCTCTCCTGCGCCGCATAGCTCTTTGATTTTCTGATTTTTCTTGCGATTTCTCGAGTTTTCTTGTAGTTTTGTGCGATTTTCTTACGAGTTTTCATCATATTTTATCCTTTTCTGCATATTGTCTCCTTTCCATGTATTTTGCTATGTATTTTATATTCTTTTCAGTTTATTTTAACTGTTAGAATATTAGGATTATCTATGCAATATTTTAACTGTTAAAATATTGCATGAAATTGCTTATATTTTCTGCTGCTGAGATTGGGTTATATTTTCTGTTAATCTATTTGAACTGTTTTGGGCTAGTTGAATGTTACATATGTAATTTTCTAGAAAGTCCATTTTATAGCCGTTATAATACTGATTTTTTTTTTTGGGGACAAACAAGATTTAACTTTTTTGTGGTATTTTTTGGCATATATTTCATTGCATTTTATTTCAAAAAAATGTCTTCAGGTAGCTCTCAGCGTAGGGTCAGACAGAGGACAGAAGAAGGAATTGCTGCCACTAGGGCTCGCATGGAGTATTAGGTGATTCTAGAGAGGAATATTCTCAGAGCTAATATTATGGTTGCTCCAATGGACTTGATTGCCCAGATGATTTAGGAAAATCACTGGGGCTACCTTTACAGCTGTGCATGCCCAGTGTATCCCCGGCTAGTGTGGGACTTTTATGGGCACTTGGAGGTGATACAGGATGATGAGAGTGGTATCATCCTACAAACTACTATTCGGGGGCACACCATTCAGATTGACCCTCAGCTAATCGACTCCATCATTGATGTACCAGTGAGTGCCATTTCAGCCAATCCATTCTCAGAGATATTGGAGCCTCATAGCTTGGAGCATATTATGGACTTCTTTGATGCCCATCCTCAAAGCGAAGAGCAAGCTCACTCACACATCAAGATCGATGCATTCTCTCCCCCGCATTGTCTGCTCGTAAAGATCGTTTTACACACTCTATGGCCCACAGCTCATAGAAGTGAGCTAATACTTAAGAGGGCTAGATTTCTTTACGCCCTGGTCAGGAGGATGCTCTTCTGTCTCTGCAAGCACATTTTGTAGATCATGCTCGAGATGAGAGATCAACATGTAGGTCTTCCTTTTGCGTGCCTTGTCAAGAAGATCTATCTACGTTCTGTGACAACTATTGCTGAGGTCAAGCCCGAGGTGAGAGTACAGGATGGTCTTGGTAGTTAGACTCTCATGAAGTCTAATGCTCAGCTTCGATTTGAGGGTCAAGGCGAAGCACCTCCAGTACATGGTGATCTTCATGCAGCTGCCTCCACCTTGTGATGCTGGCTTTGCTCAAATGATGGATATTTTTCGTACTCTTCAGCAAGAGGTCAGCACTATCGGTGTCAGAGTTGACCAGTGCTAGATTGATGTTAAGAAGTGCCTCAAGCACTATCATCCACATTATGATGATGAGGATTGAGTGTTGTTTTCTTGGCTCTTATTTGAGACATTTTACTTTTATTCACGTTTTTGGATATTTGTAATTTTCTAACTATTGATTTTATATACTCTGTTTACCCTTTATCCTTTTGAGACAAAAAATGGTGAGTATTTTTATTCTATTTTTGGACTGTGTTAGTTTTGTTGGCTTCATTCTATTGACAAAATCACTATTATGTAATGTTGCTATTTTAAACAGGGCTACCATATATTTTCGAATCTTCAAAGTATTTAGAGTTTATTTCTCTAATAAGGAAAAAGCCTTATTATGACAAGTTCCAATGTCACGAGCTTCAAGAAAGCTATTTCAATATTACAGGAAGATTCTGTGCAGATTTCAACTCAAAAAAAGTTGGATCCTTTGTTTTCATCCGCACGGCCCAATGATGCGTCCGGATGCCCATCAATGTCGAGAAGCTTCTGAACAATTCCAAGTTGCATCTGTTCGAACGTCATGGCAACACGTCCAGACACTCTTTAGAGTTTGAGAAGATTCCAGTTTTCCTTTGCTGTCTACGAATTGGGAAGACGGTCTACATTCGTCCGGACGACAGGGCAACATCGTCCAGACGAGGTCCTTGATAAGGGAATTACGTGTAGACAATTTGCAACCGTCTGGACTCCAGGGCAACATCTTCCGGACATGGCCTTAATATGGAAACGCTTGAAGCGCGTTATGAAAAGGCGGTTGCACAGTTGACCATTTGGACTCTCTATGCTTCCGTCGGGACGCGGCCTAGAATAATTAGAGACAGACTATTTTTAGGTCTTCTAGGCATGTAATATTTATAAAATTCGGTATTGAATTCTCTATAGCTTAAAGATGGTGTTTAGGGAGATATTGTGAAGATCTGCTAGCTCTCTAGCTATTGCCGGTATGCTGTTACTGTGTTCGTGTGAAGTCTATCTTGGGAGGAGCCCTTAGGTAAAGGAATCCATTGAAGACCCCTTCAAGTAGGTGACTTGGTTGGGAGGCGTTCACGTTGGGTTATGTGTCAGAATGCAAGATACAATCTCTAAATCGGGTATGTGAGTGTTACTGTCTTTGTACTAGCTTTGTCTTCTAAATAGTGGAATACCTGGGTTTGGCTGCCCCGAAGTGATTTTTCTCTTAATTGAGTTTCCACTTCGTTAACAAAATATCTGTCTCATTTAAATTCTGCACTTATGATATTTTGTTACACATTGTTCACACACACCGTAATTTAGAAGTCTTTTATTTTTCAATTGGTACACTCTGTTTAGATTAATTTCTTGAATGTGATCTTTTTGATTTCTACTTTATTTTTACTATGTCTCCAACTCTTAATTCTATTTCTGCCTTTGATGGCACGAACTCTGACTATTGGAAAGCTCATATGTGTTTCTTTTTAAAATCCATTGATGTTTGGAAGATTGTAGAATCTTGTTGGACTAAGCCAGAGGCTACAGCCGTCGAACCAATTACTCAAAAAAACGCACGACTTGCCAACGATAAAGCCCTCCATACTCTATGCTTGCTCTTTCACCTTCTGAATTCACAAGTGAAAAATTGATGACTTATAATTTAACCGTGTGCATCTGCAACGTGTAACAAAATTGTGTAAATGCAGAATTTAAATAACACAATTATTTTGTTAACGAACTGGAATCTCAATTAAGAGAAAAACCATTCCAAGGCAGCCAAACCAAAGAAATCCACTATCAGAAGACAAAGCTAGTAACTCACATACCCAATGCAGTGATCATATCTAGCACTCTAACACATGACCCAATGTGAATGTCTCCTAACCAAGTCTTCTACTTGAAGGGGTCTTCTGTAGATTCCTTTACCTTAGGGCTCCTCCCTAAGATAGACTTCAATTGACGAGCACAGCAACAGCACACAACGGCTTGAGAACAAGCGAATCAGCACAATATCTCTTAAAATATACTTTCTAAGCTCTAAAGAATTCAATACCGAATTCTGTAAATAATATATGCCTAGAGGCCTCTATTTATAGCCTACAGAAGACCTAAATTGACTCTGATTCGGTTTTCTCTAGGTAGTGTCTGGACGCAAGCTGAGGCCATCCGGACGGACAACTGTGCAACCGGCTTTCCAAAAAGCACTGAAAATATTTCCTGAATGAGATTTGATTCTTGCACAACACCAATACAACAACTGCACAACAACCCCTCACATGAGGGTGGGCCCCAGTGTATGGGACCTATCCTCATGTGAAGGGTTGTTGTGCAGTTGTTATATTGGTGTTGTAAATCTAACATTTTCCTTCCTGAATAAGGCCGCATCCGAACGGTGTTGCCCTAGCTTCCGAACGATTGCACTTCTACTGCACGCAATTTTCATAATAAGGATTGGCGTTCGGACGATGTTGCCCTAACGTCCGAACAGTTGCAATTCTTCTCCACATCTTGCCTTATCAAGGATATTGTTCAGACTGCATAGACCTAACGTCCGGACGGTTGCAGCTGTCTTCCCATATCTTTGTCTGCGAAGGAAATCATTTTACTTGTCAAACATTGACTGGCATCCGGACAGTATTGTCATGTCGTCCTAATGGATGCACTTGAAAGCTAGATTCTTCTCGAACTCTGAAGAGCGTCCGGACGGATGCAACCTTGAACAGTAGACATTGATGGGCGTCCGGACGCATGACTGGGCCATTCGAACAGAAGCTTGGGATCAGACTTTTCTGACTTGGAATCTGCACAGAATCTTCTTTGAATTTCTTGAAGAACATTTATGAAAAGAAGACTCTGAAATAAACGGTATCCCTGAAAATGTAGCAATATTACATAAAAGAGTTTTTGTCAAACAAAATACAGCCAATCACAAACTAATAAACTCCACCTTTGGCCATTCTGGGACAAAAATCACTTGACCAGTTTAAAAATACAATCCCGGTCCAAAACAAAAAATACTCCCCCTTTTTGTCTCAAAAGGAAAAAGGGTAAACAGAGTATAAATAAAATCCAGAGTTTAAAAAGTATTACAATAATCCAAAATAATAATAAAAAAATGTCTAAAAAAAAATTCGGGGTAATTACCTTTTCCCTCCATGAACTTCCAAAAAATGCGCGATGCCCCCATGAACTACCAACTCGACCAAAATAGAGCATTCAATTACCAAAGACAACCCTTTTCCCCCCTTCCGTCAGTCAAAGGGGTTAAAACAAACGGTCAATGGGTCACGTGATCGTCACACGCTGTTTTACCTTCATTTTCTTCCTCTTTTTCCCCCATGAACTACCACCATCTTCCTCTTTTCCCTCATGAACTACCACCATCTTCCAACATGCCCCCCCATGTAAAACGGCACATGACCCGTTGACTGTTTTTTTTAACCCCTCTAATTGACGGAAAGGGGGAAAATTGTTATCTTTGATAGTTGAATGCTCTATTTTGGTCGAGTTGGTAGTTCATGGGGGCATCGCGCATTTTTTGGTAGTTCATGGGGGGAAAAGGTAATTACCCCAAAAAATTCAAAAACACCAAAACAAAGATAATCAATCCTCATCAGGATGATGATGCTTGAGACACTCCTAGATATCAAGCTGGCCCTACTCAACTCGAGTGTTGATAGAGCGGACCTCCCATAGAATGGAGTTGATATCTCCCTGCATCAAACTCAATGTAGCCAATACCTGAGTATACCCTGCATCATACTGTGGAGGAGGAGCAGTTTGAGAGGATGAGGCTCCTGTAGGTATATCTCAACCTGGACTGGAGGAGGCTGAAAAGCTTCATCTTGACCTTCGTACCTCAGTTGGAAATTAGACTTCATGAGAGTCTGACTGCCAAAGGAGTCCTATATCCGCATCACAGGTTCGGTAGAGACGTTGATCCCAGATTGAATAATAAGCCTAGTGATCAAGCAAGCAAAAGGAAGCCTGGTAGAGTGCTCGTCTATCATCTCTAGCATCAGATTAAGGATGTGAGATTACATAAGCAGAATGGCATCCTCATATAGAGAGCATATAAAAACTGGGTCTCTTCAAAACAAGCTCACTCCTACAAGCTGTGGGCCAAAGATTGTGTAGCACAATCTTTGCAAGCAGTCGGTGCGGGGAAGAAAAAGCACCTATCTTGATAAACGCATGCGCTTGCTCTTGGCCTTGTGGATGGGCATGAAAGTACTCCCTGAGCTGCTCCAATGTAGGGGGAGCTCCATGTCCTCTGAGAAGGGACTGGCAGAAATGGGCAGTACATGGACATCAACAAGGGCACTGATCACTTAAGGATCAATCTGAAGCATATGGCCTGTAATGTAAGTCTGAAGAATGATTCCATGGTCCTCATCCTAAATCACCTCCAGGTACCCATATAACTCCCTCACCAGCCTGGGATAAACTGTGCAAGCACAGTTGTATAGATATCCCCAGTGATTGTATAAATCTAAGAGAGCAACCATCACATCTGCTCTAAGGACATTCATTTATGGAATAGCTTGCCTATTCTCCACTATTAGTATTTTATATTTGTAATATTCTGGTTGACGAAAATACTTTATGTAACGGTTGCTTTTTAACAGGATTATCAGTTCTATTCAGAGTTTTCAAGTAATATGGATAGTGTCTCATTTCATGCCATGTGTATGGTCACAAGTTTCTAAGAAGATGTCCATGAAGATTCCATGCAATTTTCAAGTCAGAATAGCCGGTTCCTATGCAATCGTCTGGATGGGCCTTTGAAGGCGTTTGGATGCCCCGCAGTGTCTATAAGCTTCAGTGTTGAAGAACGTCCAGATGTCAGGGCAACGACATCTGGGATCTAGGTCAAGCTATTCAGAATCCAAGTAGAAATTGGATTTCATGTTCAGACATAGATCGGGAAATACCAGTCGTCCAGACGGAAGGGCAACACCGTCCCGACGCTTTTCAAGTTTCCAGGAAGATTTCTGCACACGTCTCATTGTTTTTATCATAACTCTCTGCTCGAGTATCGGATTGAGACAAAATTGGTGTCGTTGGAAAGTTGAGAAACAATTCTACAATTGAACACCTGAATGGCCAATAGAAACATCTGGACGGCCCACTATCCAAACAGAAAGATAGTAGCGTCCGGACGGCTCACCAAAATTTGAGAAAGTTTCAGAATTCCTTTTCAAACATGAAAACAGTTGACTGTCCGGACGCCCAGGACTGCCATCCGGATTCTCGTGCTAGAGACTCCGAATTTGAGTTGAAAGAGGATTTGTAAAGCCTATATAAAGAGGGCTCTAAGCATGTATTATGTACATAATTTGGTATTGAATTCTCTTAGCTTTGAGAGAGTGTGTTTAGAGAGAATTAAAGATTTGCTAGCTCTCAAGCCATTGCCGGTTTGTGCTCCTTGTTCGTGTGAAGTCTATCTTAGGGGTCAGCCCTAAGGTAAATGATTCCATCAAAGACCCATTCAAGTAGAAGACTTGGTTGGGAAGCGTTCACGATGGGCTTCGTGTTATAGTTAAAGGTATGACTACTGCAATGGGTTTTGTGAGTATGAGTGCTTTGTAACTTGCTTTGTCTTTGGATAGTAGATTTCCTAGGTTTGGCTGCCCCGGAGTGGTTTTTCTCTTCATAGAGTTTCCACTTCGTCAACAATTATCTTGTCTCCTTTATTTTTTCGCATTTAAGATATTTTGTTGCACACAAACACACACTTGGTTATTAGAAGTCATTATTTATTTTTAATTGGTATCAAAACGGGTACACTTGTGTTTGGATTTATTTCCTATGTGTGATGCATGACTTCTTCTAACATAAATATTCCTGAGTTCTCTAAAGACGATTTTTATGATTTCTCTAAAGATACCCTTTTGATAGGTAAACTCCTTAAGAAATCGAATAAAGAACTCAAGAAGATTAAGCAAGAAAAAGAGTCTTTAATTTTACAATTATCTGAATCACATGTTTTGTGTGACTCTTTGAAATCTAAGAATACCATATGTTTTGATACTGTTGATGCACTAGAGAATAAATTAAAAGAATCAGAGGATCTCTTGAAAAAATTCTCTAGTAATAATTTGAAAAGGTTGCTTTGTATTCATACAATATTTCTAACAAGCCCAATTTAATTGTTAATGATTTAAGTACTTCTACTTCACATGCTTCTGATTCTGAATTAGATTCTATTGATATTAAGCCTGTGATAGAAGATACATCTTGTTTAGATAATTCTAGCTTAACTAATCATGTGATGCCTAACTCCAAGGAATTAGAAATACAAGGTAAGTTTATTCCTAAGTGTCATAATTGTGGGAAGATTGGTCATATTAGGCCAAATTGTTATTTGTTGAAATCCCACAGGCCTTGGATTAAGCAGGATGCTCTGAGGAAAAGTGAAGTTGAAGATTCTTCCTCATCAAAATATGTCCCTCCGCATAGGAGACATATAAAAGGTAAGGGCAATATTATTTGTAAGAATGCTAACCATATTTCTGCAAAGAAATTTAAGCCGCATTCCAACAAAAAAAGCCTGCCCACTTGTCATCACCGGTCACATCCTACCCAAATGTCCACATTTCAGGCTTAGAAGGAGCTGCCAACAAGAGCTGCATCAGGCACTCTACCTCCAACTGTATTCCAGGCTCCCCGACATCAGCAGCAACATCTGAAGTTGGTTCCTGCCAATTAAAGTGGCAAATCAAAGAACAAATCAAGGTGCTACAAGAAAAAGCCGTAGAAGCCCATTAGCAACCATAGCTATGAAGGGTTGCTGAGCCTAATGCAATGTATGCTAAGAAGAATGGACAACAAGAACAAGACCTGCAAACCACTGCCACGGGTCAAACAGGTATGGGTCAGGAATAATGAGACCATTCACCCCTTGAGGGGTAGTGGACTCACCTAGTAGAGGTGAAGTCTTACCATGCCTTTCCTAAATCCTAGTGCATGTCAGGTATGTTTTGCATTGCATAGTTTAACATGACATATCCTATTCGTGCCTTGCATTCTATTTGAGGAACAATTTATTCTATCCCCATATTTTCTCTTATTGCCTTGAGAAACTTATGTAGATATTTTTTGTTGGGATAACAGTTAAAGCACGTCGGACGACTGCTTTTCTGTCTTGGTATTTATAAACCTCTCTCCCTGAGGATAGGTTTGATTTCACCTTACATGCTTGGACTAGATGTTATTTCCTTTTCCATAAACATGTCCTTGTTGTTTTTCTATTTTATTGTTTTCAACCAAAAATAAAAAATAAAAATTGGGGGAGAAGATGCAGATTTTTTTTTTTTTTTAGCTTTTCAGATATTGTATATGTTTTTTCCTGATATCTCAGTTCATTGTGCATTAATTGAATATGCTTATATATGATTGAGAGTTTATGTCTGATATCTACTAAGTTTTCATGTGCATCTTAATGCTAGATAGTTGCCTTTCTCATGCGATGAAAAATTGTGCACTATCCAAACCTTCCCTAAGGTACATTTTTTCTCTCTAACTTTTAGCTTCTGGAAATTCTAATGAGATATTTTTTTTTATTTTTTATTTTTGCTAAGATGGTCAAATTGACCAACTCGCTAGTTGAACCTAGAACCAATAAATTCTGGCATTCTTTCTAGGTTACAGCACCAAGTGATAAAATGCATTCAAAAATTGAACAAATATGGATAAATAAAAAGATCCACTGCTTTTGTGCTATAAACATGTTCTTGAACTTGTCCCTATAGAAACAGTTAGTGACCAAATCATTGCGAAAATAGACGGTCACTAAAAGACGAAGTAAAAGAAAAGTGCTGCAGCTTAGGGGGAGGGTATCAGATGAGCGTGGCTAGGTCCTAGTAAAATAAGGTTTGACTTTTGAGTGATCTACCATTGATTTTCTCTCTCTTATTTAGAAAATCTGGTTGCTTTAAGTCATATCAGTGAACTTCATACCTTATTGAGAAAGCTTTCACACACACACACACACACACACGCGTTGCATGAGTTAAGTTTACTATTGAAAATTTTCTATCTACAGGAAAATTTTTGTGCTTATTGACTCTTAACTCTCATTATATCTTGGTATATTTTTGAAATGCTATTTAACTGTTTTATCAGTTATTTATACATGCGTGTTCTGCATATTTCCCTCTGTTTTTTAGCTTCTATTGTGAAACGTCTAGACGGACATGTTCTTGCATCTGGACGCGCTCGGCTTTGTCGATCTCTTATCTGACAGCATGCCGTCCAGACGAGTATGTACCACGTCCAAACGCGAGCTTTTTGCTTTCTCTACCAAATACATACTACTACTTTTTGCCTGTTCTATCATGTCGTGTTGTGTGTGTTTTGTCTCGGACTGATCCCGAGATTTTGGCATTCTCTGCACATCTTTTCTCATTCCCAGGTATTTCCTTTGACTTTCCTTATTCTCTTAAGCTTTAGTTCTTTTTAGAATATTAGAATCTTTAATTGATTATGATTTGAAAGATTGTGCATGAATATCTTTTTCTGTCTTTATGCTGGATGGATATTACTATTCTGTGCCTTTTGGTTTGCTATATCTACTTTTATATTTCTTTATACATCCAATTGATAGCCATCATAATACCACATTATGTTTGAAACTAACAGGATCTAATATTTATTTTCATTTGGTTTCATTGTGGTGTTATTTTTGGATAGATTTATGTTTAAATATTTTCAGAAATATGTTGTCCAGCGGCTTCCAGCATAGTGTCAGACAGATGGCTCTTTGAAAAACAAACAAGTGTTGAAATCATATGTTCCAGAGACCTCAAATTTTAGATGAGTTCATTCCTCCTGCTCATACACAGTCTTCCGTAACTTTTTCCTCTAGATCTGCACCAACTAGAGATTCAGTGGTGAATCTTCTTTATCATCTTGCAGACCACTTATCTAGAGGATTTATTTCTGTGGATGATCAGTTTCGGGCTAGAAGACTCAAATGATTGAAATTTTTCAGTCTATGGTTTCCCGGCTTCAGGATCAAGAAGCCGAAGTGGCTCAAATTCAAGAAATATGATATCTTGAGGTTTTGGTTTTCTCTTATGTTGATTTGAGCTTTTAATGACACACTTTACTATTATTCTTGTTGTTTTGAATTTTAGTAATTATGGTTTCCTCTTATACTCTGTTTACCCTTTGTCCTTTTGAGACAAAAATGGGGAGTATTTTTTTGTTTTGGACCGGGAATGTATTTCCAAACCGGTCAAGTGTTTTTTGTCCCAAAATGGCCAAAGGGGAATTTTGTTAGTATTTTATATTGACAACATTCTGGTTAACAAAAACACTTTATGTAACAGTTGCTTTTAAACAAGATTATCGGTTCTATTCAGAGTCTTCAAGTAATATAGACAGTGTCTCATTTCATGCCATTTGTATGGTCACAAGTTTCTAAGAAGATGTCCATGAAGATTCTATGCAACTTCTAAGTCAGAATAGAAGGTTCCTGTGCAACCGCAGTGTCTAGAAGCTTCAGTGTTGAAGAACGTCCGGACGTCAAGGCAACAATGTCCAGACGCTAGGTCAAGCTATTTAGAATCCAAGTAGAAATTGGATTTGATGTTCAGACACGGATCGGGAAACAGCAACCTTTCGGACGGAAGGGCAACACCGTCCAGACGCTTTTCAGGTTTCCAAGAAGATTTCTGCACACATCTCATTGTTTTTATCATAACTCTCTGCTCGAGTATTAGATTGAGACAAAATTGGTGTCGTTGGAAAGCTAAGAAAAAATTATACAACTTGAAAATCAGAACGGCCAATTGAAACGTCCATACTGAAAGAGAAAACAGTTTCTCTTTTTTTAGAATATCTAAATGAGTATCTGGACGGCTCGCCAAAATTCGTGAAAGTTTCGAAATTCCTTTTTCAGACACAAAAACAGTTCACGGTCCCGACGCCCAAAACTGCCGTCTAGACGCGTGTGCCAGAGACTCCAAATTTGCGTTAAAAAAGGATTTGTAAAGCCTATATAAAGAGGGCTCTAGGCATGTATTATGTACAGAATTCGGTATTGAATTCTTTTAGCTTTGAGAGGGTGTTTAGGGAGAATTGAAGATCTGCTAGCTCTCAAGCCGTTGCCGATGTATGCTCCTTGTTCATGTGAAGTCTATCTTAGAGGTCGGCCCTAAGGTAAAGGATTCCATCAAAGACCCCTTGAAGTAGAAGACTTGGTTGGAAAGCAATCATGATAGGTTTCGTGTTAAAGTTAAAGGTATGACTACTGTAATGGGTTTTGTGACTACGAGTGCATTGTAACTTGCTTTGTTTTTGGATAGTGGATTTCTTGGGTTTGGCTGCCCCGGAGTGATTTTTCTCTTCACAAAATTTTCACTTTGTCAACAAATATCTTGTCTCTTTTATTTTTCTGCATTTAAGATATTTTGTTGCACATAAACACACACTTGGTTGTCATAAGTCATTTATTTTCATCCACTTTTGCTGAAGAGGCAGCTCGAGCTTCTTCGATCCTCTATCGGACCCTGCACTGAGAGTTGTTGGCAGACATAGTTCTACAAAAGATTATTCAAACATTTTGCCAAAAAATAACGCCAATGAAATTAGATTTTATTAGTCCCCAAAAATTTCGGCATTACGACGACAGAAAAATGGACTTCCCAGAAATTACAAACACAATAATTTTCTCAAAACAGTCCACATAATAGAACAACTATCCCAATCTCAAATGTAGAGAAAATATTTAAGATTATGCAATATCCAACTCAAAATATATCTTAAAATTCTAACAGTAAAAAGAACTAAAATGACTGCAAAAGATATAGCAAAATATCTGAAATTGAGAGATAAAGCACAAAGTGACAAAATAGGCGAGAACTCGTAAGAAAACACGAGAAAAAAAACCAAAAAGCCAAAAACTCAAATGAAAAAATCGAGAGAAGAAGAGTGTAATGCGGCAGCTAGGGAGAAAGATGCGATTGAAAGCCTGTAGGTTAACCGTCCGGACGCATCACTTATCCCATCCTGAAGCAGGTTACCATGTCATCCTTCAACAGAATCGCGCGCGTCTAGACGTGTCACTTGACTATCCGGCCGTTTGAACCACACTCGTCCAGATGCAAGAGACTACCGTCCAGACACTTAACACTAAAAATTTGAAACTTGAGGAAAAATTGCAGAACACGCATGTATGATCAACTGATAAAACAGTTAAATAGCATTTCGAAAATATGCAAAAACATAATTGAGAATTAAGAGTTCAATTAGCACAAATTTCCCTGTAGTCAAATATCTCCCTAAAAATAGCTACAGAACACGCTTGTATGATCAACTGATAAAACAGTCAAATAGCATTTCAAAAATATGCAAAAACATAATTGAGAGTTAAGAGTTCAATTAGCACAAATTTTCCTGTAGATAGAAATTTTAAATAGATTACTCAACTCATGCAATGCGTGTGTATGTGAAGACTTTCTCAATAAGGTATGAAGTTCACTGATATGACTTTTGTAACAACCCGCCTTTTACAAAAATGCGTAAGTGAAAATTTTGATTTTACACGTTATAAAATGGCAGTGGAATATAATTTTTACATAAAGACTTGGCAATTATAACACAATACATTGAGCTGACTGAAATTCCTCTAGACATTTATTAAAAGTCCTTTAATTTCCTCCACACTAATTACAATGAAACACATGTCATATATGACACGAAAGCATACATGAAAACTTACTACATACAAGTAAATCACTAAACATATTACATACAAATTAGTACAAACCATGATAATTACAAAGCACTAACACCTAGCTACAATAGCATTAGATCTCTTAAGCTAGCAGTTAATCCAATCCATAATCTTCAGAACCTGCACAATCATCTATGAGATGGTGGTTATTACCACAACCCCATTGTTCCATAAGTGAGCAACTGTCATTCAATAATATAATGTATTATGCTTTATTTAAGGAGAGAGATAACATAATGATGGGGTGACAGTTTTATATGCAAAGTGTTAAACAGTTCAATTTAATTATTTCACTCCACTCGTATTGAGCCGCCACTCGATCATAGGCTATCCTTGGGCCCGTCCCTCCTACATTACTTTTTATTAACATATTTTCATACTATTAGAGACCTCCCTCTTCTAGTACTTTGAGAGTCGTCCCAATCAATGTGATTATTATGGTTTCCAGTTCAGCAATTTCCTCATCTGAACCTTTGGGAACAACGTCATTTCCCAATATTAATAGATTTATTATTCACAGTATGCAATAATCATTCACATGCATCCAATTAAAATAAAACAAAAACATAACACTATTGAAATTCAGTACTACCCTCAGTAAGTATTCTATACTTACAGCCCTTTTGTGCAGTCTCAGTTCATGCCCAAACATAAACTTAATCACATATATATACATACATAGAAACAATTATCAATTAATTGGAAATTCATTTACATTTATTAACACTTAACAGAACATGGTTAAGTCTCAACATTATTTTTCAACCATAACACCTAAACCAATTTTCTGCAAAAATACTAACACTTCTAACAAAACCTAATCATTTTTAGGGAACATCAATCTAAGCACCAAATCTCATATCTTTGATTAATAACAAACATTTAGCACCTATTAATTTTACAATTTCATAATCAAAGTAAACTAACATAAACATCTGTTTAAAACATATTAACTTTTAATTAATCATTCAATACAAAACAGCCCCGCAAAATTCGCAGCTTAATTCACCATCACAGAGATCATATCCAAAATTACAAAGATCACATGGCCAAAACAAAGGATTACCATGGTAAACACAAATAATCCCAAATCAGTCCATCCACAGCTAACCCACAAATAAAACTCCAACAACAAAGCTTATAATCAAAATCTGAAACCATGATAAATACCCAATTTTCAGAATATAGACAAATCAATAAATCCTAAAACATAGTATATGGCCAAAATTATTAAATCATAACTCCTTGCAAAACCCGGTTGATTTGAGAACTCAAAACTCACTGTTTAATTAATTTTGATAGCTTAACCTCAACTCAATTGATTAACAATGAATCCTATCCAAAACATCACATGCCAAACACCATAGGGCCAAGAACAGGGAAAATACATCAAAATAGGGAAACCGAGTTTCAAAACTTAGTCCAAATTGACAACTCATGCAATCAATTAAAACAGGTACCAAGAACATCATAACAAATATAAGACGCAAATCAACAATTGGTTAAAACAGGGAGGAATACCATTGAAAATTGAATTGACTTCTAAAAATAAAGTGTGCATAAGTGTCAACAAAAATTAAAGCATAGCGGAAAGTAAATGACACACAGATTTTTGTTGACGAAGTGGAAACTCAGTTAAGAGAAAAACCACTCCGGGGCAGCCAAACCCAGGAATTCCACTATTCAAAAGACGAAGCTAGATACAAGACAGTAACACTCACATGTACCGATGCAGTGGTCATACCTTGATCTCTGACGTGTAACCCAACACGAACGCTTCCCAACCAGGTTCTCTTACCTGAAGGGGTCTTCAATGAAACTCCTTAACTTAGAACCGACCTCTAAGATAGACTTCGATTTATAGCACAACACACTTGTAAAATGGCTTCAGAGGGATTGATGACGTCTCTGAGCTCTAATTGAATTCACATCGAATTCTTCCAGTTCTCAATGCCCAGGGGCCTCTATTTATAGGCTGGAGGCTCAAATGAGCGTCAGGTAAAATATACCTGGGCACCGTCCGGACGGTGGACATGGGCCGTCCGGACGGACAACTGTGCCATAAGATTTTCTGAAAATTTCGCGGGGAAATCTTTCCTGTTTAAGGACATCGTCCGGACGGGATGGCACATCGTCCAAACGGTGGCACGTCAGCTGCAAGTAATTTCCTTATAAGGCACTCCAGCGTCCGGACCATGGGTATGAGCATCCGGACGGCTATTCTTCAACACAAAATTTTCATATTACAATGCACGCGTCCGGAACATGATAGGCAGTCCTCCAGACAGTTGAAGTCGAATCGGCAATTTCCTTCTTTGATGCACGCACGTCCGGACCACAGCTGTCAGACGTCCGGACGGTCATATTTGAATTGTGATTCTTGCCTTACGGAGACGCGCATCTGGACGGTTGATTGATCTTCCCTTTCTTGAAACTTGGAAAGAAATCAGAAACTGATCGAGTACTGGGAGGCATCCGGACGTGCTGCTGAAACGTCCAGAAGGATGCAAGCTGGTACATAAACTTCTCGATATAGTATGGGGTCCAGAAGAATGATACTGGTCTGTTTGGCGTCCGGACGGGATGACACGTCGTCCGGACGGATGGAACAGTGGACAGATGAGCGTCTGGACGGGATGGCTCGATAGTCCGGACGGCTGACAGGGAACTTGAAATTCTTTTGACTTGCAGGCAAAAACGACTGACATCACTCTGAAAGTGGAATCCCTGTTTACCGCATCTTTACACTTAAGTGATTTTGTCCAAACATAGAATGAGGCCAAAATACTAACAAACTCTCCATTTGGCTATTCTGAGACAAAAATCACTTGACCGGTTTGGAAATACATTCCCGGTCCAAAATAAAAATTACTCTCCCTTTTTGTCACAAAGGGACAAAGGGTAAAACAGAGTAATAAAATAACCAACTGAAATAAAAATTACTCCCCCTAACGGTCTTAGAAGGACCCAGGAAACAGAGTAATATATATCCAAAAAGTTTTAACAAAGCAGCCATTGTCTCAAAATAACAAAAGACAATAAAAGGTCTACAAACATAAGATGGAATCAAACATCCTCAGGCATGGGTAAAATCCCGTCTGCATCATCCTCATCATCACTGCCGCTAGGATGATGATACTTCAGGCACTCCAAAAGATCCAGCTGGTTCTGCTCCCACGCGCTTGTCGATGGAGTGCACAGCTAGCTGCATGGATGAGAAGGACTGCAGCATGGAACACATAGACTGCTGCATGCTGCTCATACCTCCCTAAAGTGTAGCAAGAGCCTCCATAATCTGAGCATAATTGACCTCTGGCTCAGATGGCGGCACAGTATGTGAGGATGAAGCCATATCTAGAAAGCCGACTGGCATAGCAGCAGGTGGGGGCACCTCATCATCGGAGTCATCTCTCCGCAGTTGCGCATTAGACTTCATCAATGTCTGCTTGCTGATGGGCTGCTGGATTTTCAACTTTGGTTCGCCATTGACATTGATGCCTGATTGAAGAATAATCTGAGTAAGGTGGCAGCCAAAAGGAAGACCAGCAGTGCTCTCATCACGGGCCTCTAATATAACCCCCAAAATGTGCTTGCATAGGCAGATAGGCAAGCGGAGGTGGATTGCATAGACAAATTGGGCCCATTTCAGGATTAGATCACTGCTCCGGGCAACAGGCCAGATGTTCTGCTGAACGATCTTGGCCAGCATGCGGTGGGTGGATGACAGGGCACCATTCCGGATGGCAGTAGAGCGCTCCTCACCTTCGGGAACGGTACAGAAGAATTCCCTAAGATCCAGGGATGGAGGAAGCACCACCTCATTGTATGGGCTGGCCGAAATCTCGAGCACTGAGACTCGGATGATGTGACTGATGACTTGAGGATCAACAGCGATGAGATGGCCTGCAACTGAGGACTGAAGCTGATGGAAACCAAGGAGCTGGACATGCTGATCATACACATGGGAATGGAGCTGAAGTTGCGCAAGACCCTTTGTCACTTCCTAGTGGCCCAATTACAAGACTTAGAGCCAAACATTTCAAGGAAGCACTAAATGGGCTAATCCAAGAGAATTGGGCTGATTCTAAAAAGACCAAGATGGGCTCAAATAATAATCAAGGCTTAGTCCATGTCATCAAAGCAATTGAAGAGGATAATTAGCATGCAAAAACGTGACCAGCATGGTTTGACCATTAAAGAGTGTGAACTTGTTGAGTTTCAAGGATATTAAATAGGGGAATGAACTTGGTCTTGGCTGGTTATGAATTTAGTCATTTAGTTATTTTGGCTGCCTCTAGAAGTCCAAAGAGACCTAAAAATGTGGGGATTTGTTTATGTTGGCACTTGTGTTGCTTTTAAAGCTATAGTTAAGACTTTTCCTATTCTTGGAGGGTTGTTCCAAGTATATAGATGGGCATTACGAATTTTGTACGACATAGAGATTTTTGTTTTCAAAAAATTATTATTGTGAGGTCTTGTATTCCTCTTTGTTCCTAAAAGAACTTCTTGAGCTTATCAAGTTAATCTTGTGGCGTTCAAACAACCAAACTTATCACCTTGATTCTTGAAGAGATTCAGATTCTTGGTGTGGCGTTTCAATCCTTCGTAGTCTTGGTTTCTCATCTAGTTAGGTGACGGGTCAAGCCTCGACAATTCTTGTCTACACGATCTTGGGGTTTCAAACCATCATTGCTATCGGGTTTCATCACATTTGTTGGTGGAGTTCATATTAGAAGCACCACTCCACATCATTCTGCACCACCTCCTGGTTGGCGTAGAACAGCTTGACTAATCTGGTGTATACCACACAAGCACAGTTGTGGAGATATCCTCAGTTGTACGTCTGGATGATGTCAAGTATGTTGTCCAGCGGTGGCACCATGATATCAGCCCGAAGAACGTTCCGCTCAGCAAAGATGGAGCGGTCCATAATTTTGGCCTGAATTGCAGCCCTATCTTCCACAAGCCTCTAACGGACCCTGCGGGGTGGACTGCCGGCTGACATGATTCTGCAAAAGATCCAACAAGAATTTTCCAAAGAAAAATATTCCAAAAATATTCTTGTTAGGATAACAAAAATTTGGCAGAATAACAGCAGTAAAAGGACTTGTAAAAAAAATAAATACAAAATAATATCACAACTAAGTCCAAGAAATTTCAATATGGCAGATATATGCATCTCATATTCCAAAAAAAATAACATTCTAACAGTCTTAAAAAAAAAAACTGAAGAGAAAAAAGTTTAGGAAAATACCTGGAATATGAGAGGAATATGCAACAAGCCAAAAACTTAAAGCCAACTTAACTCACAAACAGCCAAAAACAATGATTTTGTGGGGTAGGGAGTGAATGTGGCGAGCAGGGTGATGAGTGCCAAATATTGTGTCTTTTGACCCCTTGATTTACATTAGTTAGACCTTTAGCCTTGTTATTTTCTGATGCTTTGGTTAGTTTTTGTGTTTTTATGTTTTGTATGTCAATAAGTGAGGAATGGCAAAATTCATGTGGAATTGCTTGAAAAATTCGGAAGTTCTGAAGAACTCGATCGATCAAAATTTTCCAGAACTTACTTTTGCAGAAGCGCGCCAGAACACCCAATCAGGAGCTTCTCCATGACAAAAAGCAGTTCTCCTTCTGATTTTCGCAGCAGAACACGTTGGTTTTGTGACCTTGGTTGTCTCTAGCAAGAGAGGAACCCTAGAGGGGGTTAGAGGAGTCATTTTACATGGGTTTTTAGCCCTAATTTCCTTCTATAAAAGCCATAGCCATGCCTCCTTGTTGGAGAGTTCAGAGAACAGTATCTAGGTTTAATTTCGTTCATTTCATAGTGTATTTCAGTAGCTTTTGTTCTTAGACACTTTCTCTTTGTAAAGCTTTTCTTTTATTTCCATGTTTGTTCTTCATTTTCTTGTGGTGTTCTTAGTCATGGAAGGCTAGTAACCTCAACTAAGGTTGAGGATGAAACCTTTCCATTGATGACACTCACACTCTTGTTATACTACTTGCACATTTGATGATATATCATATTTGTTGTTCAAGTTCCATTCATTTAAATGCTTTATCTTTTGCAATGAATGTGGTTGTTAGTAGATATAGGACATTTAATGTGTTTCAACCGATGGATACATTGTTTTATCGATTTGAATGATGATATCCAATGTGATTTGTTCATTGAATGGATACATTGGATGATTTGATTTCAAATGGGTACTCTTTGTGATTTATCTTTGAGTTGGATTCATTTAATGGTTCTAGAGTTTGTGGTTAAGACATTTGAATGACATCCAAAGCTTAATGTTCTTTGGGTGTTCAAGTGGAAACCAAGAGTGTGAGTTGTTGGATTTGGTTTGGTAGATTCCTTAGCCTTAGTTCTTTTTAATTTGCATATTTTATTTCATCTCTTTTATTTAGTCTTTTACTCTTGAATCAATCTTCAAACTTTTGAAACTAAGTTAAAATGAGGTTGATTAAACAAGACACCAACAACATTTGACCATTTCCCAGTGGATTCGACCTCGTACTTGCACACACTATATTGCAAACGATTCGTGTACTTGCGAGTACTCATTAAAAACAACATCACAGGGGTTTTTATAGCCACTGTGGGGTCCTTGTCCAGACAGTGGATTGATGACCTCCAGACGCTCGCTGCCTCGGAAAGGAGCAGACTGGTCGCGCGCGTCCGGATGATATAAAGAGACCGTTCGGACGATGATGACAGCGCTCATCCGGACTCCATCCGGTCCTGTTCGAACATGTGGGCTCCATCCCTGTCCGGACTCTATGAGAGTTCCGTCCGGACGCTCCACACTGAAACACCTGAAAAAGCTGAGGAAAATTTACAGAGATCAAATTTCCTCAAGTCAGTGTCAGAACACGCATGTATAATCAACAGATAACACAATCAGAGAGCATCTCAAAAACTAAACATAGAAAATAGCACAAATAATTTTCCTGATCATAGAAAATTCAAATAGGCAACTCAACTCATGCAATGCGTGTGTGTGTGTGAAGACTGGACCCACAAGGTTTGAAAAATCATGACAAGAGCAATCAGATTTCCTAAAGAAGAGAGAGAATCCGTGACAGATTAGCCAAAAGTCAAACCTCACTTTTACTAGGGCCTAGCCATCCTCATCTGATACACTCCCCCTGAGATACAACACCGAATTGTTTTACTTGTACCATGAAGGACAATTTAAAATTTTTACTTGCTCGTAGAGGGCAAGGTATATTGCAAATTCAGTACAGAAGCAGTGAATAGACAATTTTAAAGCACAAAATTCATACGAATAACTGCTCAATTCTTATGGTGCTGCAGGCTAGAGGGAATGTCAGAATTTATAGATCCTAGGTTCAACTAGCCTGTGGTCAATTTGACCATCTTATCACAAACCTCTTCTCTTATTCAGAATTTCTAGAAGCAAATAGTCAGAGAAGGAATGATGTACCTTTAGGGAGTCTCGAATAGTGCACTTTTTCATTGCATGAGGAGAGGAGCTATCCTACTTTTGTACAACCAGGAAAAATAACTTGGCCAAAATAATCATATACTCTCAAATGTATCTAAGCAAAGTAAATTAATGCTCACAGTATTGAGATATCAGGTAAAGATACATACAATATCTAATAAGCCAAGAAGAAGAAAAAAAAATCCTGCAAATTCTCCCCAATTTTTTTATTTTATTTTTAATTAAAAACAAACAAAACATGTAATATGGAAATGACATCATATGCAAAGGTAAGATCACACCTGTAAATGCTCGAAGATGCTAGTACAGAAAAAAGTCGGTCGACCTGCTTTTTCTATCTTCCCCAATAGACACTTGCAAAGTTCTCTCAAGAGAAACAGGGGGGGCACAACAAACTAGTTCCTAGATTGCATAACAAGCACATAAATATGACATAAAAGGTGCAAGCAATCAAACCTGATGTGTTAGTTTTTGTGTTGGCAGCATTCTGTTGGACAAAATCACTTTTATGTAATGTTACTGCTTTCACAGGGATGCTGCTTTATCCAGAGTCTACTCTTCAGCTATGTTCTTCGAGAAGATTCTGTGAAGTTTTCAAGGATTTATTTCGGTTCCCTGTCAGCCGTCCGGACGACGTGGTATTCTGTCTAGACGCTCATCAGTCAGCAACATCCGTCCGGACGACTAGATCTTTCCTTCCGGACGCCTATCAGTGTCTAGAAGCTTTGAACAGTTCAAGATTGCATCCATCCGGACGTAATGGCAAATCATCTGGACGCTCTTCAGAGTTCGAGAAGATCCTAGTGTTCCAACGCATCCGTCTGGACGACGTGGTTATACCGTTCGGACGCCATTCAGGGTTTGACAAGCATTAGGGTTTCTGCCTCAAGACATAGTTATGGGAAGACGGCTACTACCGTCTGGACGATGTTCTCCATAAGGCAAGACATGCATACAAAGTTCAACCGTCCGGATGTCAACCTTCATGGTCTGGACGATCAAGCTTCATATATGGAAATTGCGTGCACCAGTTCAACCGTCCGGAAGTTAGCCTTCATGGTCCGAACACTCCAAAGCCTTATTATGGTAATTACATGCCGTCGAAGTGCAACCGTCCGGACGCTAGGGCAACACCGTCCGTTCGGACGCAGCCTTGTTATGGAAGCTTTCGGTGCTATTTTGAAAAGGCGGTTGCAGTTGACCGTCCGGACGCTCGGTCAAGCCATCCGGACACCCTCCGGTATTTTGGTCATAACCTTTTACTCAAATATTGGATTGGGATGAAATTGGCGTCGTTGGAAAGCTTAGAAAAAATGATGTAATTTGAATGCTCGGAAGGCCACCAGAAGCATCCGAATGGCCTCCGTCCGGATGGAAAGATTTGCCCGTCCAGACGGCCCTGCAGAAAATTTCAGAATTACTTTCTGGACAAGAAAAACTTGACCCGTCCGGACGGCCCTGGCTCCTGTCCGGACGCGCGCGTGCCTCAGACTCCATTTTTGACTCAAAATAGGGTTTCCTATGACTATAAATAAGAGGCTCTAGGCATGCTTTCAATATAGAATTCGGTGGTGAATTCTCTACAGCTTAGAGACATGATATTTCCTCTAAAGCCTTGCCAAGTGTGTGATTTGATCAGCTATGAAGTCTATCTTAGGGGTTGGCCCTAAGGTAAAGGATTCCATTGAAGACCCTTTCAGGTAGGAGACCTAGTTGGGAAGCGTTTGTGTTGGGTTACACGTTAGAGAGCAAGGTACGACCACTGCATCAGGGGTATGTGAGTGTTACTGCTTTGTATCTAGCTTTGTCTTCTGAATAGTGGATATCCTTGGTTTGGCTGCCCCGGAGTGGTTTTTCTCTTAATTGAGTTTCCACTTCGTCAACAAAATATTTGTCTCCTTTAAATTTCGCAATTTAATATTTTGTTGCACACTGTTCACACACATTGTTAAATTTAGAAGTCCATTTATTTTTCAATTGGTATCAGAGCAGGTACACTATGTTTAGGATTTATTTCTTGAGTATGATCCTCATCTCTTGTGACTTCTATTTTTTTTATTACACCTTTTATCATGAATTCTTCTCAGTTTTCTAATGAAGATTCTGATATTAAGCTCTTTAAGGTTTTTAATAAATTGAAGAATGCTCAACATTCTAAAGAGCATAAAAAGGTGAAGCAAGAAAAAGAGTCTTTGATTGTTCAGTTATCTGAATCTTATGCTTTGATTGACTCTTTGAGATCTTAGGATACCATGTTGTTTGACATTATTGATACACTTGAGAATAAATTAAAAGAATCTGAAGATCTCTTGAAAAAATTCTCAATTGATAATTTGAAAAGCATGCTGTGTATTCATTCAGATATTTCGAACAAGCCTGATTTGACTGCTTATTTAAATACTTCTACTTCACATGCTTCTGATTCTGAATTAGACTCTGTTGGTATTAAGCATGTGATAGTAGATGCAGCTTGTTCTAAAAATTCTTACTTAGATAAATATGTGAGGCCTAACTCCAAGGATTCAGGAACAAAAGGTAAGTTTGTTCCTATTTGTCACAATTGTGGGAAAATTGGTCATATTAGACCAAATTGTGTTGTGTTAAAATCTCACAGACCTTGGAAGAAGCATGAGGACTTCCAAAAGGGCGTTATTGAGAAAACATCTTCAGATAAATATGTCCTGCCCCATAGGAGGCATATATCTCAAAGAGGTAAGGATTTTGTTGTTTGTGAAAATGCTAATCTTAATTTTCAAAGCCCTTCAATAAGCATTTCAGCAAACGAAGTTAGCCTACCTGCTATCATTGTGGTGTCTCTGGACACATCAGGCCACACTGTCCTCAAATCTAACATTAGCAGCCTCGGATCAGGAAAACAGAGCAAAAGACAGGTAAGTCTAGCTCTAAACCTTCTAAGCCTCGTCATGTTTTTCGGTAACAACGGCATTATCCTTAAAGGGATTCTCCCTCATGCTATCACTGTGGTAAGTATGGCCACATCAAAGCCGCATGTTTCAAAGTGAAGCCTCACAAGCCCAAGAAGAATCAGACCAATGAAGGGCTTGTCAACATGATGAAGAATGTCCTAGTCAGATTGATCAATTGGGACAGGGCTCACACCCCTGCCTCACAGGTAAAGAAGGTATGGGTAAGGAAGGATGAGACAATTCAACCCTTAAGGGGGAGTGGACTCACCTAGTAGGTGAGGTCTCCCATGCCTAGGATTTTGGTTCCTAAATCCTAGTGCATGTCAGGTATGTTTGCATTGCATTGTTTATCTTGTCATATCGTACTCATGCCTTGCATTCTGTTTGATGAACCGTTTATTTTATCCCCATATTTTCTCCTGTTGTCTTGAGAAACATCTGCAGATATTTTCTTTTGGAGATGACAGTTGAAGCACGTCGGGCGGCTGCTTTTCTGTCTTGGTATTTCTTAAACCTCTCTCCATGAGGATAGGTTTGGTTTACCTTACATGCTGGGATTAGATGTCATTTCCTTTTCCATAAGCATGTCTTTGTTGTTTTTCTGTTTATTGTTTTTCAACAAAAAAAAAAAATTGGGGAGAAGATGCGGAACTTTATTTCTTTCTTTCTTTTGATAGCTTTTCAGATTTTGCATGTGTTTTTGCCTGATATCTCAGTTCATTGTGCATTGATTAAATATGCTTATATATGATTGAGAGTTTATGCATGATATCTGCTAAGTTTTCCAGTTGCATCTTAATGATAGATAATTACTTTCCTCATGCGATGAAAATGTGCACTATCTAAGACTCCCCTAAGGTACATCTTTTCCTTCTCTGACTTTTTGCTTCTAGAAATTCTAGATAAGAGAAGAGGTCTTTCATTAAGATGGTCAAATTAATCACATGCTAGTTGAACCTAGAGCCTAAAAATTCTGGCACTCTCTAGGATTCCAGCACCATAAGAATCAAGCAGTAAATCATATGCATTATGCGCTTTTAAATTGTATATTCACTGCTTATGTGCTGAGTTTGCTATATGCCTTGCCCTCTACGTGCAAGTAAAAATTTTACTTTGTCCTTCATGGTACAAGTAAAACAATTAGGTGCTGCATCTTAGGGGGAGTGTATCAGATGAGGGTGGCTAGGCCCTAATAAGACAAGGTTTGACTTTTGGCTGATCTTTCATTGATTTTCTCTCTTGTTTGGAAAATCTGATTACTTTTTGTCATATAAGTGAATTTCATACCTTATTGAGAAAGTCTTCACACACACACGCATTGCATGAGTTGAGCAATCTATTTAAAATTTCTATCTGCAAGGAAATTTGTGCTTATTGAATACTTAACTCTCATTTATATCTTTGCATATTTCTGCAATGCTATTTGACTGTTTTATCAGTTGATTATACATGCGTGTTCTGAAGCTAACTTTTGAAAAAAATATTTTTCTACAAATTTTTCTTTAGTTTCAGATTTTCAGTGTGAAGCGTCCGGATGGACCTACTCTTACATCCGGACAAGCGCAGTCTTGCCATATACTGACCTAGCAGTTGCCATCCGGATGGTTAAGTGACACATCTGGATAGGATCTCTACAGGTTTAAGACTTGCGTCTGTTTCTCTGCCATACACACATCTTTGCATTTTTATTGATTTATCATGGCATCTTGTGTGTTTTTCTCGTGGATTTCTCCCGAGATTTTGGCATTTTTTGCACATCTCTTTTCATCCATTGATCTTCATTGTGTTTTCTGTTATTCTTTCAAGTCTTTGTGATGTTAGAATATTGGAATATTTATTGGGATCTTTTCTTGAGATAGTGTGCATGAAAATCCTTCTCTGTCTGTGTGTTGGGCTGATCATGATATATTTATGCCTTATGATTAGCTGCATTGCTTATATTTTCTCTTTGGCATCCATTTGACAGCCCTGTTAAATACCACATTATGTTTGGAACTAACAGGATCTAATGGTATTTTTGGAGATATTTCTGGTTGGTTTTTCAGGAATACGACATCCAGCGGCTCCCAGCACAGTGATTGACAGATGCATCCTTTGGAAAACTGACTATTATTGAAGTCAGATGTTCAATTTCCTAAGGTCTTGGGATTTGATACTTGGAGGATTTATGTTCCTCTCTTTTGGGCCACTTGCATACTTTTCTCTATTTTCCTATTGTTTTGGATTTTAGAAAGTTTATGGCTGTGGATATTATTACTCTCTATTTACCCTTGTACTTCTGAGACATTGAGGGGGAGTAATTGTTGTGTGGTTTTTCTCATTACTCTGTTTTACCCTGTGTCCCTTTGTGAGAAAAAGGAGGAGTAATTTTAGATTTAGACCGGGATTGTATTTTTAACCGGTCAAGTGATTTTTGTCCCAGAATGGCCAAAGGGGGAGTTTGTTAGTTTTTGTGTTGGCTGCATTTTGTTGGACAAAATCACTTTTACGTAATGTTGCTGCTTTCACAAGGATGTTGCTTAATCCATAGTCTACTCTTCAGCTATGTTCTTCGAGAAGATTCTGTGAAGTTTTCAAGGATTTATTTCGGTTCCCTGTCAGCCGTCCGGATGCTCATCAGTCAGCAACATCCGTCCGGACGACGAGATCTTTCCGTCTGGACGCCCATCAGTGTCTAGAAGCTTCGAACAGTTCAAGATTGCACCCGTCTGGACGTAATGGCAAATCGTCCACCAGAAGCGTCTGGACGGCATATTTGCCCATCCGAACGGCCCTGCGGAAAATTCCAGAATTACTTTCCGGACAAGAAAAACTTGACCCTTCCGGACGGCCCTGGCTCCTGTTCGGACGCGCGTGCCTCAGACTCCGTTTTTGACTCAAAATAGGGTTTCCTAAGCCTATAAATAAAAGGCTTGAGGCATGCTTTCAACATAGGATTCGGTGGTGAATTCTCTACAGCTTATAGACGTGATATTTCCTCTAAAGCCTTGCCAAGTGTGTGATTTGATCAGCTGTAAAGTCTATCTTAGGGGTTGGCCCTAAGGTAAAAAATTCAATTGGCCCTTCAGGTAGGAGACCTGGTTGGGAAGCGTTCATGTTGGGTTACACGTTAGAGAGCAAGGTACGACCACTGCATCAGGGGTATGTGAATGTTACTGCTTTGTATCTAGCTTTGTCTTCTGAATAGTGGATATCCTGGGTTTGGCTGCCCCAGAGTGGTTTTTCTCTTAATTGAGTTTCCACTTCGTCAACAAAATATTTGTCTCCTTTAAATTCCGCATTTAATATTTTGTTGCACACTGTTCACACACACTGTTAAATTTAGAAGTCCATTTATTTTTCATGATGCCTTAGGATTACGAACCAATACCTAGGCATGAACACCCGAACCTGCTAGGTGCGTCGGTTCCCCTTCCTGGGGTAACTACCCTTCTCAGCCCAAGTTTGCCTTCTAGTGGGTGGTTGCTGACAAGACTGCATCATCAACTCCATCATGTTTTGCATCCAGACAGGTGGCTCACTGGAGTATTGCTCTTGAGGCCTTCTCAAATGCTTGGATTTGCTCTTGTAAGTGCCACTGTAATTGGCTGGTACAAACCGCTACTGAGGCTGCTGATGCTGAGGAGCATGAGTGATATGAACTCCACCAACAAATGTGATGAAACCCGATAGCAATGATGGTTTGAAACCCCAAGATCGTGTAGACAAGAATTGTCGAGGCTTGACCCGTCACCTAACTAGATGAGAAACCAAGAATACGAAGGATTGAAACGCCACACCAAGAATCTGAATCTCTTCAAGAATCAAGGTGATAAGTTTGGTTGTTTGAACGCCACAAGATTAACTTGATAAGCTCAAGAAGTTCTTTTAGGAACAAAGAGGAACACAAGACCTCACAATAATAATTTTCTGAAAACAAAAATCTATATCTTACAAAATTCGTAATGCCCATCTATATACTTGGAACAACCCTCCAAGAATAGGAAAAGTCTTAACTATTGCTTTAAAAGCAACACATGTGCCAACATAAACAAGTCCCCACATTTTTAGGTCTCTTTGGACTTCTAGAGGCAGCCAAAATTACTAAATGACTAAATTCATAACCAGCCAAGACCAAGTTCATTCCCCTATTTAATATCCTTGAAACTCAACAAGTTCACACTCTTTAATGGTCAAACCATGCTGGTCACGTTTTTGCATGCTAATTATCCTCCGATCATACTGCCATGGTCTTCCCAACAATAAATGGCATGCATGCATAGGAACCACATCACAAAGCACCTCATCCTCATATTTGCCAATGGATAATGCCACCAACACTTGCCTTGTCACCTTGATTTCGCCACATTCATTCAGCCACTGAAGCCGGTAAGGGTGAGGATGTTTTAAGGTGGTTAAGGCCAATTTCTCCACCAAATAAGTGCTGGCTACGTTTGTGCAACTCCCACCATCAATAATGACGCTGCAAACTTTGTTATTTACAAACCACCGAGTATGAAACAAGTTTTCTCTTTGGTTACTTTCTTCCTCCTTAACTTGCACATTGAGAACTCGCCTTGCTACCAATAAATCTCCAACCACAGCATTTTGCTCATCATCGGCATCCTCCAAAGGTGGCATGTCATCATCATCTACTTCTTCCTCATTCTCCGACTCAAGCTCTCCTTGGGCGTTTATCACCATCACCCTTTTGTTTACACACTGGCTGGCTATGTGTCCCCCGTCCCTGACATTTAAAACACTTAATATCACGTGTTTTAGAAATAGAAGCCTCGGTGTTACCTGAAGTAGTGGTGGTTGTTGGTTTGGCATTCTTAGAGGGTTCAAATTTTTGCTTATTTTGAAGCTGCTCGTCCCTTTTTGGAGCTGTCTTCCATGGGCTGGTGGTAGCCATAGGTTGTCCCCTCCTAGCCAATCCCTTCCGTTTGAATTGTTCCTCCACTTTTATGGCTTGATGCACCATATCCGTTAACTCAACATAGTGCTGCAACTCGACTATATCTGCAATCTCACGATTTAAACCGTGCAAAAACCTAGCCATGGTGGCTTCTCGGTCCTCTTCTACATTAGCCCGGATCATAGCTACCTCCATCACCTTGTAATACTCATCCACACTCTTGGAACCTTGAGTTAACCTCTGCAACTTTTGATACAATCCCCTATAATAATGGTTGGGTACAAAACGCCTCCTCATAAGCATTTTCATCTCCTCCCAAGTGTCCACGGGTGGCTCTCTATTTCTCCTCCTATTAATCAGTAATTGATCCCACCAAACAATGGCATAATCTGTGAATTCAATTGCAGCCAACTTAACCTTCTTTATCTCTGAGTAGTTGTGACAATCAAACACCATCTCCATTTTAGTTTCCCACTCCAAATAAGCTTCAGGATCATTTTTACCTTGAAAAGACGGGATTTTAATCTTTATGTTTCCTAAATCATTATCCCTCCTAGGCCTACCCATCCTAGCTTCTCTATTCCCATACCCACGCTCAAACCTGCCTCGGTTCAAATATGGCTCATCAAATTCCTCCAACTCCGCCTCTTCCTCAACATTCCGCCACGGAACACGCCCACCTTGTTGCCTATTGGGATTGTCTTGTTGCTGTCCCCTAGGAGTTTCTGCTTCTACCCTGTCCAACCTCTCGTGAATAGGTTCTAATTCAGCCCTCAACATACGCCTCATCTCCCCTAACAACACTTGCATTTGGAGGTTCGAAGCTGCGGGTTGTCGAAATTCTTCGGTTCTGTCTTCTTCTTGATTATTGGACATGTTTAGAATCTGCAAAACAAGGTTAGAATCCTCACAAGCACTCCCTCACGTGTTTCACTCAAGAATTAATACACTTACACTCGTGTTTTCACTCTAAACGGCTTTTACCCTCTTTTGGTCTCACACTCTCTTGCCTTTTTCCACTCTTTTGTGTCTTCTTAGTTCTTAATCGAACTTCAAGAAACTAATTCAAAATAATCCAGCAGCAATTGAGAAATAACCAAAACTCATCAAAAAGGTCTAGAACTTGAATAATGTGAGAAACAAGATAGAAAGGAAGAAATTTTCTTACTCAGAAAGGTCAAGAACTTGAATAAGGTGAGAAACAAGATTGAAAGGAAGAAATTTTCTTACTGGAATCGAGTACTTTTTCTTTTCTTTTCTTTTTTCGTTTTTTTTTTTTTTTTTTTTTTTTTTTTTGCTCTTTTTTTTTTTTTTTTTCACAGCAGGGAACAGGAAATTAAAAAAAAAAACAATAATAAAAGATAGTCAAACTTGCCTTAGAACCAAGGCTCTGATACCAAAATGATATGAACTTCACCAACAAATGTGATGAAACCCGATAGCAATGATGGTTTGAAACCCCAAGATCGTGTAGACAAGAATTGTCGAGGCTTGACCCGTCACCTAACTAGATGAGAAACCAAGACTACGAAGGATTGAAACGCCACACCAAGAATCTGAATCTCTTCAAGAATCAAGGTGATAAGTTTGGTTGTTTGAACGCCACAAGATTAACTTGATAAGTTCAAGAAGTTCTTTTAGGAACAAAGAGGAACAAAAGACCTCACAATAATAATTTTCTGAAAACAAAAATCTATGTCTTAGAAAATTCGTAATGCCCATCTATATACTTGGAACAACCCTCCAAGAATAGGAAAAGTCTTAACTATAGCTTTAAAAGCAACACAAGTGCCAACATAAACAAGTCCCCACATTTTTAGGTCTCTTTGGACTTCTAGAGGCAGCCAAAATAACTAAATGACTAAATTCATAACCAGCCAAGACCAAGTTCATTCCCCTATTTAATATCCTTGAAACTCAACAAGTTCACACTCTTTAATGGTCAAACCATGCTGGTCACGTTTTCGCATGCTAATTATCCTCTTCAATTGCTTTGATGACATGGACTAAGCCTTGATTATTATTTGAGCTCATCTTGGTCTTTTTAGAATCAGCCCAATTCTCTTGGATTAGCCCATTTAGTGCTTCCTTGAAATGTTTGGCTCTAAGTCTTGTAATTGGGCCACTAGGAAGTGACAAAGGGTCTTGCGCAACTTCAGCTCCATTCCCATGTGTATGATCAGCATGTCCAGCTCCTTGGTTTCCATCATTCTCCCCCTCTTGAGAAGGATTTGTCCTCAAATCATCACCTACATCAAATGGAGACAAATCAGCAACATTAAAGCTTGCACTAACACCATACTCACTCGGTAAGTCAAGTTTGTAGGCATTATCATTGATGCGCTCCACTACTTGGAATGGTCCGTCACCCCGAGGTAGGAGTTTTGAACGCCGTTTCTCTGGAAAACGTTCCTTCCTTAAGTGTAACCAAACCCAATCTCCTGGTTCAAATACTACCTTCTTGCGTCCCTTGTTGGCTTGATGGACATGTTGTTGAGTCCTCCTTTCAATGTTCAGCCGTGCCTTTTCATGAATCATCTTTACAAATTCTGCCTTCTTTTTGCCATCTAAGTTCACACGTTCACTCAAAGGTAAAGGAGTTAAATCCAAAGGTGACAATGGGTTAAAGCCATAAACAATTTCAAATGGTGAAAACTTAGTTGCAGAATGTATACTTCTATTGTAAGAAAATTCAACATGTGGCAAACAATCTTCCCATGTTTTCAAATTCTTTTTAATGATAGCACGCAACAAAGAAGACAAAGTTCTATTTACTACTTCAGTTTGACCATCCGTTTGTGGATGACAAGCAGTAGAAAACAACAATTTGGTTCCCAACTTTCCCCACAAAGTCTTCCAAAAGTAACTCAAAAACTTTGCATCCCTATCAGAAACAATGGTCCTAGGCATGCCATGTAACTTAACAATTTCTTTGAAGAACAAATCAACTATATGTGAAGCATCATCAGTTTTATGACAAGCAATGAAGTGTGCCATCTTGGAAAATCTATCTACCACCACAAAAACTGAATCTCTCCCCCTCTTAGTCCTAGGTAAACCTAAAACAAAATCCATAGAAATATCAGTCCAATGTTCACTAGGTATTGGCAAAGGGGTGTACAAACCATGGGGTTTCAACTTAGAATTAGCATGTTTACACGTGATACACTTCTCACAGATTCTTTCCACATCACGTTTCATATGAGGCCAAAAAAAATGATCATGCAAAATTCCTAAAGTCTTAGCTACACCAAAATGACCCATCAAACCACCACCATGAGCTTCTCTCACAAGCAATTCACGCAAAGAACACATAGGGACACACAGTTTATTTTCCCGAAACAAAAATCCATCTTGCCTATAAAACTTATCAAACGCCACTTTTTCACATGCATTGAACACATCACCAAAATCAGAATCTTGTGCATACAAATCCTTAATATATTCAAAGCCAAGCATTTTTGTATCTAAAATGGAAAGTAAAGCATACCTTCGGGACAATGCATCAGCCACCACATTTTCCTTACCTTGCTTGTATCTGATCACATAAGGAAATGTTTCAATGAATTCCACCCACTTGGCATGGCGTTTGTTCAACCTTTGCTGTCCTTTCAAATGCTTCAAAGATTCATGATCTATGTGAATCACAAATTCCTTTGGCCATAGATAGTGCTGCCAATTTTCCAAAGCCCTTACCAAGGCATACATTTTCTTATCATAAGTGGGGTAATTTAGGGCTGCCCCACTCAACTTTTCACTAAAATAAGCAACTGGATGACCACCTTGCATCAAAACAGCTCCAATACCTATTCCTGAAGCATCACACTCAATTTCAAAAGTTTTAGCAAAGTTAGGTAAAACAAGCAAAAGTGCATTAGTTAACTTTTCTTTGATCAGATTAAATGCATTTTCTTGTTCTTTTCCCCACTTAAACGGCATATTTTTCTTGATGACTTCAGTAAGAGGGGCGGCTAAGCTACTAAAATCACGCACAAACCGTCTATAGAAGCTAGCTAAGCCGTGGAAACTCCTCACTTGGCTGATTGTTGTAGGCGTTGGCCACTCTTGGATTGCCTTCACCTTTTCCTCGTCCACCCCAATTCCTCTCTTACTAACAACAAAACCAAGAAACACAAGCTTATCCGTGCAAAAGGTACACTTCTTGAGGTTAGCAAACAACTTTTCTTTCCTCAGAATTTCCAAAACAGATTTTAAATGCATCACATGTTCTTCCAAGTTTTTGCTATAAATTAGGATATCATCAAAATACACAACTACAAATCTGCCAATAAATGCACGCAAAACATGGTTCATCAAACGCATAAATGTGCTCGGCGCATTAGTTAAGCCGAAAGGCATCACTAACCATTCATACAAACCATATTTAGTTTTAAAAGCAGTTTTCCATTCATCACCTTCCTTCAACCTAATTTGATGATATCCTCTTAAGATCAATTTTTGTAAAGACACAAGAACCATGCAATTCATCCAGCATATCATCTAACCTAGGAATAGGATGACGATACTTTACTGTTATGTTGTTGATGGCCCGGCAGTCAACACACATTCTCCATGTTCCATCCTTCTTAGGAACTAATAGCACCGGGACCGCACAAGGACTCATGCTTTCACGCACATACCCCTTCTCCAATAATTCACCTACTTGCCTCTGAAGTTCCTTGGTCTCCTCGGGATTGCTCCTATAAGCAGGTCGGTTAGGAATTGATGCACCGGGTATGAAATCAATTTGATGTTCAATCCCTCGGATTGGAGGTAAGCCACTAGGTACCTCTTCGGGAAAGACATCGTCAAACTTCTGCAAAAGAGAAACAATGTTGCTCGGCAAAGTACCGACGAGATCATTAGTACATAAAAGAGCCTCCTTGTACATGAGTACAATAAGGGGCTGGTGTGAAAATAATGCTCTCTTGATCTCACTTTTTTTTTGCAATGTAATTGAATTTTTCCTCTCTTGCTCTCACTATGGCCAAAATCCTCTCTCTTTCTTTTTCACTCTGATCAATGTTTTTCTCTCTTTCTTTTTTTTTCAACTCTTTTTTTCCACTTTCGGCCTTCCTTTCTTTTTCTTTTTTCTTTTCATTTGATCTTTGTAACTTTAGTTGGTCCTCCATGACCTGTTTTGGAGTTAATGGCACAAGAGTAATGGGTTGCCTTTTAAGAGTGAAAGAATACCTATTTGTGAATCCATCATGCGTAACCCTCCGATCATACTGCCATGGTCTTCCCAACAATAAATGGCATGCATGCATAGGAACCACATCACAAAGCACCTCATCCTCATATTTGCCAATGGATAATGCCACCAACACTTGCCTTGTCACCTTGATTTCGCCACATTCATTCAGCCACTGAAGCCGGTAAGGGTGAGGATGTTTCAAGGTGGTTAAGGCCAATTTCTCCACCAAATAAGTGCTGGCTACGTTTGTGAAACTCCCACCATCAATAATGACGCTGCAACCTTTGTTATTTACAAAGCACCGAGTATGAAACAAGTTTTCCCTTTGGTTACTTTCTTCCTCCTTAACTTGCACATTGAGAACTCGCCTTGCTACCAATAAATCTCCAACCACAGCATTTTGCTCATCATCGGCATCCTCCAAAGGTGGCATGTCATCATCATCTACTTCTTCCTCATTCTCCGACTCAAGCTCTCCTTGGGCGTTTATCACCATCACCCTTTTGTTTACACACTGGCTGGCTATGTGTCCCCGCCCCTGACATTTAAAACACTTAATATCACGTGTTTTAGAAATAGAAGCCTCGGTGTTACCTGAAGTTGTGGTGGTTGTTGGTTTGGCATTCTTAGAGGGTTCAAATTTTTGCTTATTTTGAAGCTACTCGTCCCTTTTTGGAGCTGTCTTCCATGGGCTGGTGGTAGCCATAGGTTGTCCCCTCCTAGCCAATCCCTTCCGTTTGAATTGTTCCTCCACTATTGGGATTGTCTTGTTGCCCTGTCCAACCTCTCGTGAATAGGTTCTAATTCAGCCCTCAACATACGCCTCATCTCCCCTAACAACGCTTGCATTTGGAGGTTCGAAGCTGCGGGTTGTCGAAATTCTTCGGTTCTGTCTTCTTCTTGATTATTGGACATGTTTAGAATCTGCAAAACAAGGTTAGAATCCTCACAAGCACTCCCTCACGTGTTTCACTCAAGAATTAATACACTTACACTCGTGTTTTCACTCTAAACGGCTTTTACCCTCTTTTGGTCTCACACTCTCTTGCCTTTTTCCACTCTTTTGTGTCTTCTTAGTTCTTAATCGAACTTCAAGAAACTAATTCAAAATAATCCAGCAGCAATTGAGAAATAACCAAAACTCATCAAAAAGGTCAAGAACTTGAATAATGTGAGAAACAAGATAGAAAGGAAGAAATTTTCTTACTCATAAAGGTCAAGAACTTGAATAAGGTGAGAAACAAGATTGAAAGGAAGAAATTTTCTTACTGGAATCGAGTACTTTTTCTTTTCTTTTTTTTCGTTTTTTTTTTTTTTTTTTTTTTTCACAGCAGGGAACAGGAAATTAAAAAAAAACAATAATAAAAGATAGTCAAACTTGCCTTAGAACCAAGGCTCTGATACCAAAATGATATGAACTCCACCAACAAATGTGATGAAACCCGATAGCAATGATGGTTTGAAACCCCAAGATCGTGTAGACAAGAATTGTCGAGGCTTGACCCGTCACCTAACTAGATGAGAAACCAAGACTACGAAGGATTGAAACGCCACACCAAGAATCTGAATCTCTTCAAGAATCAAGGTGATAAGTTTGGTTGTTTGAACGCCACAAGATTAACTTGATAAGCTCAAGAAGTTCTTTTAGGAACAAAGAGGAACACAAGACCTCACAATAATAATTTTCTGAAAACAAAAATCTATGTCTTAGAAAATTCGTAATGCCCATCTATATACTTGGAACAACCCTACAAGAATAGGAAAAGTCTTAACTATAGCTTTAAAAGCAACACAAGTGCCAACATAAACAAGTCCCCACATTTTTAGGTCTCTTTGGACTTCTAGAGGCAGCCAAAATAACTAAATGACTAAATTCATAACCAGCCAAGACCAAGTTCATTCCCCTATTTAATATCCTTGAAACTCAACAAGTTCACACTCTTTAATGGTCAAACCATACTGGTCACGTTTTTGCATGCTAATTATCCTCTTCAATTGCTTTGATGACATGGACTAAGCCTTGATTATTATTTGAGCCCATCTTGGTCTTTTTAGAATCAGCCCAATTCTCTTGGATTAGCCCATTTAGTGCTTCCTTGAAACGTTTGGCTCTAAGTCTTGTAATTGGGCCACTAGGAAGTGACAAAGGGTCTTGCGCAACTTCAGCTTCATTCCCATGTGTATGATCAGCATGTCCAGCTCCTTGGTTTCCATCAATCATTAACCTTTTACTTCTGTTTATCTTCAACAGCAAGAGGAAGCTCTGGGACTGTAGGCTTCACAAATACAGTCTTTGAGGTAGAAGGAACATCAGAGGAAGAAGCTACATACCCGAGACCAGTCTTGTCATTAGGGCTCTTCTGGATGGACAGCATGCGAGTCAACTTCTCATTAGTGACTCGCAGACATAGGAAGAAGCTACTATGTCTCTAGTAGCTTTTCCTCGAGCTCTTGCACATTTAACAGCAATGAACTCTTGTCGGTCTGCAAACTGTTCAGATCATTCAGGTGCTGCTTTCGGCCTTCCCTCAGCTTCTCAAACTCTTTGTACAGTGTCTTGTAGGCCTCTTTGAGCTCTTCCTCATTTTCACTATGCTCCGAGTAATATGACTCTTCTTCTTCAACATGTGGAGCTACGAAGGCCAGAAATTTTTCAGACTCTGGAGCTTCCTCTTCTGACTCATCACTGAGAGTCACATTGTATGCCATCCCTTTGCCCTTTTTGAGATTCCCACAATCGACCCGGATATGCCCAAAGCCTGAGCATTCAAAACATCGGGGTCCTCTGGGATCTCTCTTCTCCTCTTCCTCTGGTTCAGCTTCTCTAAGAGGTTTCTTTATTTTATCATAAAACTTCTTCTTGAACCAATCATCTTTCATCAGTCTTCTGAAATTTTTGGCTAACATAGCCACAGCTTTATCTTCATCCTCAGAGTCATCTTCAGAGGAAGCCTTTAGGGCAATGGTCTTCAACTTCTTGACCGGGGGCAGAGATAGCTCATATGTTTGAAGATATCCGACTAGCTCTTCAATCTTCATCTCTTCAAGATCCTTGCTTTCTTCGATCGTCGTTACCTTGATCCTGAAACGCTCGGGCAAAGATCTTAGAATTTTTCGGATGAGTTTTACATATGAGATAGATTTCCCAAGACTCACCATGGAGTTTCTAAGGTCACTTATCTTGGAGTAAAACTCTCCAAAAGTCTCTTCTTCCAACATCTTAATTTCTTCAAATCTTGAAGTCAACATTTGAAGTTTGGCATATTTAACTCTAATTTCGTGCCTTCATATGTTGTTTCCAAGATTTGCCATGCTTCTTTGGTTGATTCGCAGTTTGAAATTTTGGCGAATTCAGAAGGAGAAACTGCTTGGCATAGAGCATGGAAGGCTTTATCATTGGAAAGTCGAGCGTTTTCCAGAGGGACTGTTTCAGGAGTTGCATCCTCTGGTTTAGTCCAACCAGAGTCAACAATACTCCAACAATCAATAGATTTTAAAAAAAATCGCATCCGAGCTTTCCAATAGCCATAGTTTGTACCATCAAAGGTAGGAACATAATTAAGAGTTTGAGACATATCAAAATATAGAAGTCAAATATAATAACACTCAAGAAATTAATCTTCTCAGAGTGTACCAAGCTCTGATACTAATTGAAAATTGAATTGACTTCTAAAAATAAAGTGTGTGTATAAGTGTCAACAAAAATTAAAGAACAGCGGAAAGTAAATGACACACAGATTTTTGTTGACGAAGTGGAAACTCAGTCAAGAGAAAAACCACTCTGATGCAGCCAAACCCAGGAATTCCACTATTCAGAAGACGAAGCTAGATACAAGATAGTAATACTCACATGTACCGATGCAGTGGTCGTACCTTGATCTCTGACGTGTAACCCAACACGAATGCTTCCCAACCAGGTTCTCCTACCTGAAGGGGTCTTCAATGGAACTCCTTACCTTAGAGCCGACCTCTAAGATAAACTTCGATTTATAGCACATCACACTTGTAAAACGACTTCAAAGGGATTGATGACGTCTTTGAGCTCTAATGGAATTCACACCGAATTCTTACAGTTTTCAGTGCCTAGGGGCCTCTATTTATAGGCTTGGGGCTCAAATGAGCGTCAGGCAAAATACACCTGGGCACCGTCCGAACGGTGGACATGGGTCGTCCGGACGGTCGCACATCCGCTGCAAGTAATTTCCTTATAAGGCACTCCAGCGTCCGGACCATGGGGGATGAGCGTCCGGACGGCTATTCTTCAACACGCAATTTCCATATCTGTAATGCTCGCGTCTGGACCATGATAGGCAGTCGTCCAGACGGTTGAAGTCGAATCGGCAATTTCCTTCTTTGATGCACGTGCGTCAGGACCACAGCTGTCAAACGTCCGGACGATCATATTTGAATTGTGATTCTTGCCTTACCTCCACGCGCGTCCGGATGGGATACCACATCGTCCGGACGGTTGATTGATCTTCCCTTTCTTGGAACTTGGAAAGAAATCAGAAACTGATCGAGTATTGGGAGGCGTCTGGACGTGCTGCTGAAACGTCCGGACGTATGCAAGCTGGCACAGAAACTTCTCGATACAGTATGGGGTCCGGACGGAATGAACACTTCGTCTGGACAAATGATGCTGGTCTGTCTGGCGTCCGGACGGGATGACACGTCGTCCGGACGGGATGGCTCGATCGTCCGGACGGCTGACAGGTAACTTGAAATTCTTCTGACTTGCAGGCAGAAACGACTGACATCACTCTGAAAGTGGAATCCTTGTTTACCGCATCTTTACACTTAAGTGATTTTGTCCAAACACAGAATGAGGCCAAAATACTAATAACCATAAAACAAATCACATATCACAATATCCATAATCAGCCATTAAGAATCCATAATCTTCCACCAAAAATCATCAATTCCTAAATACCCAAATTACAAATCGTTACTCAACCCATACACGGCCAATCACATAAAAATCCAAGGAAACCAAATTTCATCACAAATCAGAGAACACCTAAGGACATAATCACAGGAAAAATCGTTGTAATATAAAACACCCAATAATCATCAAAACATAGCCTAATCGCAAATCAACAAGATTAAGCCCACAACACAGTTCGGCCAAGTCCCAAAATTAACACATCCGAAACATCACATGGCCAAAATGCCCAAAACCTGAAACAGAACTCAGCCAAGAACAATCAACACCAAAAACACATATTTGACCGAAATCTATTCATATTCATCCGACAAAAAACCCCAATCGGCCGAAACACCCAAAACAGGGGAAATACACTCAAACACACAAACCCAAAATCAACAGAATATCAATTAGAAATTAACAAGGAATTACCTAGCGGATTTTTGTTTGGAACTAAGGAAAAACACCGGAAAAGTCATTGGAGATTCACCATGGAATGACCAGAAATCACCTTTCAAGCTGTCGGGTCATGGGTTCGCCGGAAATCGCATCCTCTAAACAACCGAAAGTCATGCCGAACTTCGCCACTACCTCGACCCGTCGCTAAACTGACGGAAACCAAGGAGCTGGACATGCTAATCATACACATGGGAATGGAGCTGAAGTTGCGCAAGACCCTTTGTCACTTCCTAGTGGCCCAATTACAAGACTTAGAGCCAAACGTTTCAAGGAAGCACTAAATGGGCTAATCCAAGAGAATTGGGCTGATTCTAAAAATACCAAGATGGGCTCAAATAATAATCAAGGCTTAGTCCATGTCATCAAAGCAATTGAAGAGGATAACTAGCATGCAAAAACGTGACCAGCATGGTTTGACCATTAAAGAGTGTGAACTTGTTGAGTTTCAAGGATATTAAATAGGGGAATGAACTTGGTCTTGGCTGGTTATGAATTTAGTCATTTAGTTATTTTGGCTGCCTCTAGAAGTCCAAAGAGACCTAAAAATGTGGGGACTTGTTTATGTTGGCACTTGTGTTGCTTTTAAAGCAATAGTTAAGACTTTTCCTATTCTTGGAGGGTTGTTCCAAGTATATAGATGGGCATTACGAATTTTGTAAGATATAGATTTTTGTTTTCAGAAAATTATTATTGTGAGGTCTTGTGTTCCTCTTTGTTCCTAAAAGAACTTCTTGAGCTTATCAAGTTAATCTTGTGGCGTTCAAACAACCAAACTTATCACCTTGATTCTTGAAGAGATTCAGATTCTTGGTGTGGCGTTTCAATCCTTCGTATTCTTGGTTTCTCATCTAGTTAGGTGACGGGTCAAGCCTCGACAATTCTTGTCTACACGATCTTGGGGTTTCAAACCATCATTGCTATCGGGTTTCATCACATTTGTTGGTGGAGTTCATATCATAAACCACAGGAGATCAGCTCATCTAGCCGCCGATCATGGAGGATCGGGTCTTCCTCTCGCTGGATCTCGATGGGTCGTCGGGGTTACGGGTTTTCTCCGGGTCTCTTCTTTGCTCCGATCGGTCTCTCTAGGTCTCTCCCTTTCCGACATCATCTCTCTCTCTCTCTCTCAAACTCACTCTCAATCTCTCTATTCTCTCAAGTCTCTCGCTCTCCGATCTCTCTTCTCATCTCTCTCGTCTCTATTCTCTGTATTGGGCGAGGAAACACGAAGAAGAAAGAAAAGAGAGAGTGAAGAAGAGGTGCGGGAGTTTTATAGAATTAGGATATTATTTTCCTAAACTTAGTCATTAAGTTTAGTAAAATATCAGTAGGTATTTTGTACAAAACTTAGTAGTTAAGTTTTCATAAAAATATCCACAGATATTTTTATATTGGGTCTTTACTATTTTAATCTAACTCATTAAGATTATAATATAAGTCCGTTTTGAGTCTAGTTCGTTTCATTGTCAATATTATTATCCCAATAATATTACATCACTGACAATATTGTTATACTAAATAATATTGTGCCAATTATAATATTTCCGATAATATTATTTACAATAAATATTACACAATAATATTATTTACTAATATTATTATATCAATTAGTCCACTGAATAATTCAGTCTGTCTATTTAATAATCCAGTAATATTATTATAATTTAATAATATTATTCTTTATTTATAAAGTCACAATTTATAAATAATAAGACTAATGAATATTTATTTTCATAAATATTTATATAACCTTATTAATTTATCGGGGATAAAATAGTGTCTGAAGCCATATATTTTATTAACTGCTGGACCTAAATATTGTTTCCTATAGTATTAAGTCATTCGAGCGTCAATTCTAGACTTGTCTATTTTACTCAGTCTTAAATTCTAATTAAAGATATTTTATTTTATGACTTAAAATAGGTGTGCTACAACTTTAAAGCAACTGAATTTTCTAAACAAAAAAGAAAATCAATAATAGATCAGTCAAAAGTCAAACCTTATTTTACAAAGGCATAGCCATCCTTATCTGATACACTCCCCCTAAGATGCAGCACTTTTCTTTTTACTTAGTCCTTTAGTGACTGTCTATTTTCGCAATGATTTGGTCACTGACTATTTCTATAGGGACAAGTTCAAGAACAGATTTATAGCACAATAAGCAGTGGATCTTTTTACTTATCCATATTTATTGATTTTTTGAATGTATTTTATCACTAGGTACTGCAACCTAGAAAGAATGGCAGAATTTTTGGGTCCTAGGTTCAATTAGTGAGTTCGTCAATTTGCCCATCTTAACCAAAAAAAAAAAAAAAATCTCTCTTATTAGAATTTCCAAAAGCTAAAAGTCAGAGAGAGAAAAATGTACCCCAAGGGAGCCTTGGATAATGCACAAAATCATCGCATGAGAAAAGTAACTATCCAGCATTAAGATGCACATGAAAACTTAGCAGATATCAGGCATAAACTCTCAATCATATCTAAGCATAGTCAATCAATGTACAATTTACTGAGATATCAAGAAAAAATACATACAATATCTGAAAGGTTATTTAAAATAAAGAATAGAAATCTGCATCTTCTCCCAAATTTTTATTTTTTTTTTTTATTTTTTTATGGAAAACAACAAAAACATGCTTCAATGGTAAAGAAAATAAAACTAAACGTAGCATGTGTGGCAAGATCAAACCTATCCATAAGGAGAAAGGATCAAAATTACCAATACAGAAAAACAGCCGCCCGTCGTGCTTTTTCTGTCCTTCCCAAATAGTACTTGGAAAATTTTCTTAAAAACAACAAGAGAAATAGGGGGAAAAATAACAATGGTTCCTAGATTGCAAAGCAAACAAATATATGTCAGGTAGAATAATGCAATGCAATCAAACCTGATACTCTAGGATTAGGAACTAAATCCTAGGCATATGTACCCTCACCAACTAGGTGAGTCCATTCCCCCCTCAAGGGGTGAATGTCTTCCTCCTTTCTGACCCATGCTTGCTTTCCCTATGGTGGTTGTCGATAGGACTTCATCTGGTGATCCATCCACCGTATCATACTCTGCATCCCTATAGAATTGATCATCCTCAAGTTTCTACGGCTTCTTCATGTAGTGCCTAGATTTGTTAGTCTTGGGTTTGCCATTCTGATTGGTAGGAATAAATCGCTATTGATGCCGCTGTTGCTGAGGAGCCTGATGTTGGGGAGCCTGATGTCGGGCTAGAGGTCTAGTGTCGAATGTAGCTTGTCTAGGCAACTCTTTCTTGACCTGTGATCTCTGAGCTTTGAGAATGGAGCACTGGGGTTTGATGTGACCACTGTGGTGGCATAAAGAAGGCCGTCTAATGGTAGGGAGCTTCTGAGTGGCCTCTTCAGTAACTGGAATATCTCCACCAATAACTTCCTTTCTTTTATCCCTGACAGTGGTTGGAGGCTCGGGGACTGTTGGCTTGACAAAAATAGTTCTAGAAGTAGAGGGTATTTCAGAGGAAGAAGCTACATACCCGAGTCCGGTCTTGTCTGTTAGGCTCTTTTGGATTGACAACATATGGGTTAGCTTCTCATCATGACCCTCTCCAACTATATTTGTGTCTCCAGTAGCTTCTCCTCTAGATCATGTATCTTGAGTAGCAATGAGCTCTTCTCAATCTATAAACTATTCAGCTTATGGATGTGCTTCTTACGAGTCTCCCTCAACTTCTCGAACTCTACATAGAGGATTTTATAGGCCTCCTTGAGTTCTTCCCCTTCTTCATCACTGTGCTCAGAGTAGTAAGAATCCTCAACATCTTCACGTGGAGCCATAAAGGCTAGAAATTGATTTTGAGCAGGAGTTTTTTCTTCTTCAGACTCATCACTAAGAGTCATATTGTAGGCCTTCCCTTTTCCCTGCTTGAGATTCCTATAGTCAGCACATATATGCCAAAAGCCTTAGCATTCAAAACATCTGGGGCCTCTTAGGTCTTTCTTCTCAGCTTCTTCAAGTTCAGACTCTCTGAGGGCCTTCTTCAGTCTTTCCGAGAATTTCTTCTTGAATTTATCATTCTTCATTAATCTCTCGAAATTTTTGGCCAGCATTGCCACTACATCTTCTTCATTCTCTAAGTCTTCCTCAAATGAGACTTTGGCTTTCTTCTTCTTAGATCCCTTGAGGGCAATAGTCTTCACCTTCTTGAGTAGAGGCAGGGAAAGCTCATACGTTGAAAAGATCTCACCAACTCTTCAATCTTCATCTCTTCTAAATCTTTACTTTCTTCAATGGTAGTCACCTTAATTATGTAAGGCTTCAGGCAAAGATCTTATAATTTTTCGGATGAGCTTTACATTCTAGTCGGACTTCCCAAGACTCACCATCGAGTTTCTTAGGTCGCCCATTGTTAGTTTGTAATTGGCCACATTCTGTTGGACAAAATCACTTCTTTGTAAAGATGCTTTTTTTAACAGGGATTTCGCTATTCAGAAGTACTTCCAGAGGATTCTGCACAGTTTGCAAGGCAGAAAATTCGGTTCCCTGCTAGCCGTCCAGATGACGTGTCATACCGTTCGGACGCCCATCTGTCCAAAAAGTATCATCCATTCGAACGACACGTGGATTCCCGTCTAGACATTCCTGTGTCGAGAAGCTTCGAGCTGCTCCAGCTTGCATCCGTCCGAACGTTTCAACAACACGTCCGGACGACTCTCAGTGTTCGACCAAGCTTCAGGATTTCTTTCCAAAACACATATATGGGAAGATTACTACAACCGTCCGGATGATGTGGATTGCCGTTCGGACGCGCTCATCCATAAGGCAAGTATCGCAATTCAAATCCAGACGTCTAGACGCCAGTCAGATATGGAAATTACGTCCATCAGATCAACCGTCCGGACGACCATTCCCCCGGTCCGGACACACGAAGCTTTTACATGGAAATTCCTTGCAGCGGAAGTGCGACCGTCCGAACGATAGGGCATCATCGTCCGGACGCAACTCAGAAATAGGAAAGAATTTCAGCGAAATTCTCGGACAATTGATCACAAAGTTATCCGTCCGGACGGCGCCCAATTTTTATCAAGCCAGACGCTCATTTGAACTGTCAGCCTATAAATTGAGGTCCCTAGGCTTGAGAACAGCAAGAATTCAGCATTGAATTCCATTAGTGCTTAGAGAGCTATATTGTGAGATTATTGAGCTGAGTTGATCTCTCTGAAGCTGTTGTTGTGTGTGCTGTTCCTGCGCTTAATCTGAAGTCTATCTTAGGGGTTGGCACTAAGGTAAAGGATTCCATTGAAGACCCCTTCAGGTAGGAGACCTGGTTGGGAAGCGTTCGTGTTGGGTTACACGTTAGAGTGCAAGGTACGGCCACTTCATCAGGGGTATGTGAGTATTACTACTTTGTAAGTAGTCTTGTCTTCTGAATAGAGGATATCCTGGGTTTGGTTGCCCTGGAGTGGTTTTTCTCATATTGAGTTTTCCACTTCATTAACAAAAATTCTTGTGTTATTTATTTTCCACACTGCTATTATTTTGTTAACACTTTTTGGCACACACACTTAGAAGTCATTTCAATTTTTCAATTGGTATCAAAGCTTGGTACACTCTACTAAGATTTATTTCTTAAGTGTTTTTTTTTTTTTACTTCTAACTATCAATATGTCTCAAACTCTGAATACTGTTCCTGCCTTCGACGGCAGGAACTATGGCTATTGAAAAGATCGTATGCGGTTCTTTTTAAAATCTATTGACTGTTGGAGTATTGTTGAAACTGGTTGGACTAAACCAGCGGATGCAACGCTTGAACTAGTCCCTTAGAAAAATGCACGACTTTCTAATGACAAATCCCTCCATGCTCTATGTCAAGCACTTTCACCTCTGAATTTGTGAAAACTTGAAACTGTGAATCTGCTCAAGAAGCGTGGCAAATCTTGGAAACAACATATGAAGGCACCAAACTTGTAAAATCTACCAAACTTCAAATGTTGATTTCCAAATTTGAGGAAATTAAGATGTTGGAAGAAGAGACATTTGGAGAGTTTTACTCCAAAATGAGTGACCTAAGAAACTCCATGGTGAGTCTTGGGAAGCCTGTCTCGGATGTAAAACTCATCCAAAAAATTCTAAGATCTTTGCCTAAGTGTTTCAGGATCAAGGTGACTACAATTGAAGAGAGAAAAGATCTGGAAGAAATGAAGATTGAAGAGTTGGTGGGATCTCTTCAAACTTATGAGTTGTCCCTGCCCCCGGTCAAGAAGCTGAAGACCATTGCCCTAAAGGCTTCCAAGAAAAAGGTAGAAGCCTCATCTGAAGATGACTTTGAGGAGGAAGAAAAAGCTGTGGCTATGCTGGCCAAAAATTTCAGAAGACTAATGAGAGATGACCGATTCAAGAAGAAATTTTCTAAAAAGATGAAGAATACTCCCAGAGAAGCTGAACCTGAGGAAGTAGAGAAGAAAGATCCCAGCGTTCCGAGATGCTTTGAGTGCTCAGGATTTGGGCATATACGAGCTGATTGTGGGAACCTCAAGAAAGGCAAAGGAAGGCATACAATGTGACTCTTATTACTCAAAGAACACTGACAATGGGGATGAACTCAAGGAGGCATACAAAACTCTCTATGTAGAGTATGAAAAGCTGAGGGAATGACGTAAGCAGCACCTTCATGATCTGAACAGTTTGCAGATTGAGAAGAGTTCCTTGCTGCGAAAAATACAAAAGCTTGAGGAGAAGCTACTGGAGACTCAGCTCCAATTAGAAAGAGTCACATATGAGAAGCTGACTCACATGCTTTCTATCCAGAAGAGCCCAACCGACAAGACTGGTCTCGGGTATGTAGCTCCTCCCACTAACACTTCCTCTACCTCCAGGACTGTCTTTGTTAAGCCTACAGTCCCAGATCCTCCCCCCATTATTGAAGATAAAGGGAAGGACAAGCTTAATGGAGATGTTCCGGGCACTCAGAAGACCCCTTCCATCAGAAGATCTCCTATATGCCATCACTGTGGTTTAAGTGGGCATGTCCGACCTCAGTACTCCCTGCTGAAAGCACAAAAAGAAAAGGTCAAGAAAGAAGTGCCCAGACAAGCTAATCATGGCACTAGACCTCTGACCTAACATCAGAGTCTATGGTATTAGGCTCCTTATCATGCTCCATGGAATCAAGCACCAAGGTATCTAGCACCTCAACATCAAGCTCCTTGGTCTCATGCACCACGATATCAGGCATCTCAGCATTGCGACCTCAACAACGATTTATAGCTGCCAATCACAGTGGCAAATCCAAGATCAAATCCAAGCACTCTAAAAGGTCACAGAAGGTGGAAGATGATCAATACTACAGAGAGCCACATATTTGGATGCAAAGCATGATGGAGTGGATGGGTCAGCAGATGAAGTCCTACAAGCAACCACCCTCTGGAAGGCAGGCTTGGGTCAAGAAGAAAAACAACATTCACCCCATGAGGGGGAATTGACGCACCTAGCAGGCGAAGGTGTTCATGCCTAGGATTTGGTTCCCTAATCCTAAGGCATTAGGTTTGGTTGTTTAACTTTTACTTGTTATATTTTGTATGCAATCTAGGAACTAGTTTTGTTTTGCCCTCTATATCTCTTGAGAGAGCATTACAGGTACTTGTTGGGGAAGACAGAAAAAGCAGGTCGAGTGACTGTTTTTCTGTAATGATGTTATTTCCATATTGCATTTTTTTATAATTGAAAAAAGAAGAAGGAGAATTTGCAGGATTTTTCCTTTTCTTGGAATATCAGATATTGCATGTGTTTTCACCTGATATCTCAATTCTTTATGCATTAATCTACTTTGCTTAGATATGATTGAGAGTTTATGACTTTATTTGCCAAGTGTTTTCCTGTATATGCAAAAAAAGTAGGATAGCTTCTTTTCTCATGCGATGAAAATGTACACTATCCAAGACTCCCTTAAAGGTACATCTTTCCTTCTTTGACTTTTTGTTTCTAGAAATTCTGGTTAAGAGAAGAGGTTTTTGATAAGATGGCTAAATTGACCAAATGCTAGTTGAACCTAGAACATAAAAACTATGGCATTTTCTCTAGGTTGCAGCATCAAAAGAACTAAGCAGTTATTTTTATGAATTCTGTGCTATATATGCATATTTTCTGCTTATGTGCTAAATTTGCAATATGCTTTGTCCTTCATGGTGCAAGTAAAATATTTACCTTGTCCTTCATGGTACAAGTAAAACAATTGGATGCTGCATCTTAGGGGGAGTGTATTAGATGAGGGTGGCTAGGCCCTAATAATTAATAAGGTTTGACTTTTGACTAATCTTTCACTGATATTCTCTCTTGTTTAGAAAATCTAGTTGCTCTTTGTCATATCAGTGAAAATCATACCTTATGGGAAAAGTCTTCACACACACACACATTGCATGAGTTGAGTTGTCTATTTAAATTTTCTGTCTACAGGAAAATCTTTGTGCTGATTGAAATCTGAACTCTTTCTTATATAGCTGCATAGTTTTGAGATGCTATTTGATTGTGTTATCAATTGATTGTACATGTGTGTTCTGCAGTTGACTTTAGGAAAATTAACTTCTACAAATTTTTTACTCAGTTTTCTGCATTTTCAGAGTGAAGCGTCCGGACGGCCTCTCTTTGCGTCCTGACAGATGTAGCTCAGACAGCCGGACGGTACTCTTATTCGTTCGGAAGTGCACGGCTTCGTCGGCCGGACGGTAGGGTTAGACGCCCGAACACGTGCCTGTCCGCATGTTTTAGAGGCAGCGCGCGTCCGGACGATGTTAATGAACCGTCCGAACGGGGACCCCACAACCTCTATAAAAACAGGCCGCCGCATTTCAAGAGCTACCCCACACAAAATCTCTCTTTTGGCTTTTAGTGAGTGATTTCTCACGAGTTTTTGCATCATCTCTCCCTTTTTGTCCTTTTTGTGCATTACTCTCTCATTCCAGGTATTTTTCTAGCCGATTTCTTTTCAGTTTATTTTTAAACTGTTAGAATTTTTTATTTTGGGAATGTTGTTGAGATTCTAACATGCATAGTTGTGATATCTACTATGTTGAGATTCTTTGGTTCAGTATTTTTGTGGACTATATTTTCTATTTGTTTTAAAAGTCCATTTTACTGCTGTTACAATGCCAAATTTTCTATGTGCACTAACAAGATTATTTCGTTTGGATTATTTTGTTTTTGGCAAATCTTGTTGGTTTCTTTTTCCAGAATCATGTCTGCAGGCAGTCCACAGCGCAGGGTTCGTCAGAGGACAGAGGGAGATAGGGCAGCTCTTAGAGCTAAGATCATGGACCGCCCAGTCATTGCAGAGAGGAATGTGATCTGTTCCGACATTATGGTGGCTCCTCTGGATAGTATCCATGACACTATCTAGACCTATCATTGGGGATATCTTCACAGTTGCGCCTGTGTTGTTTACACCAGGCTAGTCCGACTATTCTATGCCAACCTCGAAGTGATTCAGGATGATGATCGAGGAGGGTTGGTGCTTCAGCCCACTGTTGGAGGGCATACTATCACTGTTGATCCTCAGATCATCAGTCAACTCATTGGAGTTCCTTAACTCCAAATGTCTGCGAGCCCTTACAATGAGGTGGTACTTCCTCCTTCTATTGATGATCTCCAAGAGTTTTTCCATGCAGTTCCACAGGGAGAGGAGCGTGCCACCACCATCAGGATCGGTGCCTCATCTGCCCCTCACCGCATGATGGCCAAGATTGTTCAGCACAACCTATGGCATGTTGTCAGACGTAGTGACCTGATTCTAAAGAGGGCCCAGTTTGTCTATGCCATCAGCCTTCGCTTGCCTTTCTGCCTATGCAAGCACATTTTGGGTGTTATTCTAGAGGCCCGTGATGAGAGCAATACCGGTCTTCCATTCGGCTCCCTACTCACACAGATTATACTACAGTCAGGAATCAGTATTGCTGGCGAGCCAAATATGAAGATCTAGGATCCACTCAGCAAGCAGACGCTGATGAAGTCAAATGCCCAACTGCGGAGAGATGATCCGGATGACGATGATGTGCCCCCGCCTCCTCCTATTCCTGTAGGCATACCGAGTGTGGCTTCCTCTTCTCAGACTGTGCCGCCATCCCAGCCAGAAGTCAGCTATTCTCAGATCATGGAGGCATTGGACGCTATTAAGGGGGGCATGAGCTCCATGTAGATCTCGTTGTCATCCATGTAGTAGTCCATCTCTACCATACAGCAGGAGGTTCACTCCATTATCCTCTGGGTAGAGCAGAACCAACTGGACCTCCGGGAGTGCCTCAAGTTCCATCATCCTCCCAGCAGTGACGATGAGGATGATGCCCCGATGGCCGAGGACACTTGAGCTTCTTTTGTTTTATTATTGCCTTACTTATTTGAGACATTTGTTTTATATTTTGTTACTCTTGCTAAACTCCTGGATAATATTACTTTGTTTACCCTGGTCCTTCTGAGACCTTTAGGGGGAGTAATTTTTGTTGTGTTTGATTTTTATTACTCTGTTTTACCCTTTGTCCATTTGTGACAAAAATGGGGAGTGATTTTTATTTTTGGGCTGGGATTGTATTTTTAACCGGTCAATTGATTTTTGTCCCAAAATGGCCACAAGAGGAGTTTGTTAGTTTGTAATTGGCCACATTCTGTTGGACAAAATCACTTCTTCGTAAAGATGCTTTTTAACATGGATTCTGCTATTCAAAAGTGCTTCCAGAAAATCACACAGTTTGCAAGGCAGAAAATTCGGTTCCTTGCCAGCCATCCAGAGACGACGTGTCATACCGTCCGAACGCCCATCTGTCCAAAGCATCATCCGTCCGGACGACGTGGATTCCCGTCTGGACATTCCTCTATGTCGAGAAGCTTCGAACTGCTCTAGCTTGCATCCGTCCAGACGTTTCAGCAGCACGTCCGGACGACTCTCAGTGTTCGACCAAGCTTCAGAATTTCTTTCCAAAACACAGATATGGGAAGATTGCTGCAACCATCCGAACGACGTGAATTCCCGTCCAGACGTGCTCACTCATAAGGCAAGTATCGCAATTCAAATCCAGACGTCCGGACGCCAGTCAGCATGGTCCAGACTTGTGTATATCAGATATGGAAATTGTGTGCATCAAAATCAACCGTCCGGACGACCATTCCCCCGGTCCGGACACGAGAAGCCTTTATATGGAAATTCCTTGCAGCGGAAGTGACATCGTCCAAATGACAGGGCATCATCGTCCAGACGCAGCTCAGAAACAGGAAAGAATTTCAGCGAAATTCTCAGACAATTGATCGCACAGTTGTTCGTCCGGACGGCCCATGACTACCGTCCGGACGACGCCCAAATTTTATCAAGCCAGACGCTCATTTGAACTGTCAGCCTATAAATTGAGGTCCCAAGGCTTGAGAACAACAAGAATTTGGTATTGAATTCCATTAGTGCTTAGAGAGCTATATTGTGAGATTATTGAGCTGAGTTGATCTTTCTGAAGCCGTTGTTGTGTGTGATGTTGCTGCGCTTAATCTGAAGTCTATCTTAGGGGTTGACCCTAAGGTAAAGAATTCCATTGAAGACCTCTTCAGGTAGGAGATCTAGTTGGGAGGCGTTCGTGTGGGGTTACACGTTAGAGTGCAAGGTACAACCACTGCATCAGGGGAATGTGAGTACTACTACTTTGTACTACTGTCTTGTCTTCTGAATAGTGGATATCTTGGGTTTGGCTGACCCGGAGTGGTTTTTCGCATATTGAGTTTTCCACTTCGTTAACAAAAATTCTTCTATTATTTATTTTCCACACTGCTATTATTTTGTTAACACTTTTTGCACACACACTTAGAAGTCATTTCAATTTTTCACTCATCTTAGAGTAAAACTCTTCAAATGTCTCATCTTCAAGCATCTTAATCTCTTCAAATCTAGAAATCAACATTAGAAGTTTGGCAGAATTAACAAGTTTTGTGCCTTCATATGTTGTTTCTAAGATTTGCCATGCTTCTAGAGCAGTTCCACAGTTTGAAATTTTTGTAAATTCAGACGGTGAAATTGCTTGACATAGAGCATGGAGGGCTTTATCATAGGCAAGTCATGCGTTTTTTTCAGTAACAAGCTCAATATTTGTATCCTCTGGCTAAGTCCAACCAATTTCAACAATTTTCCAACAATCAATGGATTTTAAAAAGAAACGCATACGAGCTTTCCAATAGCCATAATTCGTGCCATCAAAGGCAGGAACAATCATAAGATTTTGAGACATGGCCAGATAAAATAGAAGTCAAAAGGATAAACACTCAAGAAATAAATCTAAACAGAGTGTACCAAGTTTTGATACCAATTGAAAAATAGATGACTTCTAATTTAACAGTGTGCGTGTGCAACGTGTAACAAAATTGTGTAAATGCGAGATTTAAATAACACAATTATTTTGTTAACAAATTGAAAACTCAATTAAGAGAAAAACCACTCCATGGCAGCCAAACCCAGGAAATCCACTATTAATAAAGCTAGTACATAGACAGTAACACTCACATACCTGATGCAGCGATCGTATCTAGCACTCTAACACATAACCAAACTTGAACGCCTCCCAACCATGTATCCTACTTGAAGGGCCCTTCTATGGATTCCTTTACCTTAGGGCTCCTCTCTTAGATAGACTTCAATTGATGAACACAGCAATATCACACAATAGCAACGGCTTGAGAGCAAGCGGATTAGCACAATATCTCCTAAAATATACTCTCTAAGCTTAATACCAAATTCTGTAAATAATACATGCCTAGAGGCCTCGATTTATAGGCTATGGAAGACCTAAATCGACTATGGTTCGGTTATCTCTAGGTGGCGTCTGGACGCAAGCTGAGGCCGTCCAAACGGACAACTGTGTAACTGGCTTTCCAAAAAGTGCTGAAAATATTTCCTGAATAAGGCCGTGTCAAGACGGTGTTGCCCTAGCATCTGGACGGTTGCACTTCTGCTGCACACAATTTCCATAATAAAGATTGGTGTCCGGACGGTGTTGCCTTGATGTCCGGACGGTTGCAATTCTTCTCCATGTCTTGCCTTATCAAGGGTAGCGTCCGGACGATATAGACCTGACGTCCAGACGATTGCAGTTGTCTTTCCATATCTATGTCTGCGAAGGAAATCCTTTTATTTGTAGAACACTGACTAGCGTCCGAACGGTATTGCTACGTCGTCCGGACAAATGCACTTGAAAGCTGGATTCTTCTTGAACTCTGAAGAGCGTCCGGAGGTGTTGCTGAAACGTTCAGATGGATGCAAGCTTGAATAGTAGACACTGATGGGCGTCTGGACACATGATTGGGCCTTCTGGACGAAAGCTTGGGAACCGACTTTTTTGACTTGGAATCTGCACATAATCTTCTTTGAATTTCTTGAACATTTTTGAAAAGAAGACTCTTAAAATAAACGGTATCCTTGAAAATGTAGCAAAATTACATAAAAGTATTTTTGTCAAACAGAATGCAGCCAATCATCACAAACTAACGGCAAGAATTTCAAACTGTGAATCCGCTCAAGAAGCATGGCAAATCTTAGAAACAACATATGAGGGCACAAAACTTGTTTAATCTACCAAGTTCCAGATGTTAATTTCTAGATTTGAAGAAATTAAGATGCTTGAAGAAGAGACATTCGGAGAGTTTTACACTAAGATTAGCGACCTGAGAAATTCGATGGTGAGTCTTAGGAAGATAGTCTCAGATGTAAAACTCATCCGAAAAATTCTAAGATCTTTGCCTGAGCGTTTCAGAATAAAAGTAACTACAATTGAAGAAAGTAAGGATCTAGATGAGATGAAGATTGAGGAGTTGGTGGGATCTCTTCAAACCTATGAGTATTCCCTGCCTCCAGTCAAGAAGGAAAAAACAATTGCCCTCAAGGCATCTAAGAAGAAGGCCAGAGTCTCATCTGAGGAAGACTTTGATAATGAAGAAGATGCAGTAGCAATGCTGGCCAAGAACTTTGAGAGACTAATGAAGAATGATAAATTCAAGAAGAAGTTTACCGAAAGACTGAAGAAGGCCCTAAGAGAATCTAAGCCAGAAGAAGCTGAGAAGAAGGATCCATGAGGTCCCAAATGTTTGAATGCTTAGGCTTTGGGCATATTCGGGCTGACTGTGGGAATCTCAAGCAGGCTAAAGGGAAGGCCTACAATGCGACTCTTAGTGATGGGTTAGAAGAAGAAGAAGAAACTCTTGTTCAAGATCAGAAATATCTAGCCTTTGTGGCTCCACATGAAGATCATGAGGATTCCCAATCCTACTACGTAGAAAGCCTGGATGAAGATGGGGAAGAACACAAGGAGGCCTATAAAGTCCTCTATGTAAAATACTTGGAGTTGAGGAAGACGAGCAAACAGCACGTGTAGGAGCTGAAGAGTCTACATACTGAGAAGAGTTCCTTACTGCTCAAGATTCGGGATCTAGAAGAGAAGTTGTTGGAGTGTAACGCCCCACCTTTTACAAAAAGGTGTAAGTGAAATTTTTTTGATTTCCACGTGACATTACTAAAACAGCAGAGTTATAATATAGCAGCGGAATATATATATATTGTTGTCTAATAGACTTAACATAATTAACACGTCAAAGCTTCTAATAAAAATACATTGAAATGGATTAAAGAGTGTAATTAAATAATTACACAGAAAATAGTACTTGTGCCACATATGGCATAGATAATTTACAACTAACATATTTGAAAAATTAAAATGACTTCTAACACAAAGCAAGTGTGTGTGGGCACCAAGTGTTAACAAAATAATAACAATGTAGAATTTAAACGACACAAGATTTTTGTTAACGAAGTGGAAACTCAATATGAGAAAAACCACTCTTGGGCAGCCAAACACAGGATATCCACTATTCAGAAGACAAGACTAGTTACAAAGTAGTATCACTCGCATACCCCTGATGCAGTGGTCGTACCTTGCACTCGAACGTGTAGCCTAACACGAACGCCTCCCAACCAGTTCTCCTACCTGAAGGGGTCTTCAATGGAATTTTTCATCTTAAGGCCAACCCCTAAGATAGACTTCAGATAAGCGTAGCAACAGTACACACAATAATGGCTTCAAAGAGACAACTCAGCTCAATAATCTCACAATATAACTCTCTAAGCACTAATGGAATTCAATACCGAATTCTTGCTATTCTCAAGCCTGGGGACCTCTATTTATAAGTTGAGGGTTCAAATGAACGTCTGGCTTGATAAAACCTAGGTGTCGTCCGGATGGTAGTCATAGGGCGTCCGGACAGCCAACTTTGCGATCGGCTTTCCGAAAATTTCGGTGAAATTCTTTCCTCTTTTGAGCCGCATCTGGACGGTGGTGCCCTGTCGTCCGGACGGTTGCACTTCCGCTGCAAGTAATTTCCATATCAAGGCTTCGCTCGTCCGGACCAAGGGGATGGTCGTCCGGACGGTTAATCTGATGCACGCAATTTCCATATCTAATGCTCGCGCGTCCGGACCAAGAGGACTGACGTTCGGACATCTGGATTTGAATGCGATACTTGCCTTATGAATCAACGCGTCCGGACGGGAATGCACGTCATCCGGATGGTTGCAGCGATCTTCCTATAACTGTGTTTTGGAAGGAAATTCCATTGCTGGTTGAACACCGAGTGGTGTCCAGACGTGCTGCTGAAACGTCCGGACCAATGCAAGTTGGAACAGTTCAAAGCTTCTCGACACAGAGGAAGGTCCAGACGGAAAGTTCTCGTCGTCCGGACGGATGATGCTTTGGGCAGTTGGGCGTCCGGACAGTATGTCACGTCGTCCAAACGGCTGGCAGGGAACATAATTTTCCAACTTGTAAACTGTGCAGAATCTTCTGGAAACACTAAACAGAGTAATAAAGTCCAAAAGTTTAAACAAAAACAGACTGAATAAAAACGTCTTGCTGAAAAGAGGAGAGAAGAGCAACAAGGTTAGGTCCTTCACAAGTATAGTAGCACACGCATGTATCTCAGTATGAAAAATCAGTCAAAGAGTAAGTCAGAATTATGCAAACATAGCGTCGATAGACAAGTATAAGATAGACAAAGATTTCCCTGCAAACATAATAATGAAAATAGCTTGCTCAACTCATGCAATGCGTGTGTGTGAAGGCTTTCTTGAAAGGTATTGAATTTTGTTGATATGACAAAGAGCAACTGGATTATCTAAACAGGAGAGAAAATCCAAGAAAAATCAGTCAAAAGTCAAACCTTATTAATTACTAGGGCCTAGCCACCTTCATCTGATACACTCCCCCTAAGAAGCAGCACCCAATTGTTTTACTTGTACCATGAAGAATAAGGGAAAATTTTAATTGCACCATGAGGGACAAGGCATATTGCAAATTCAGCACATAAGTAGTGAATATACATACATAGCGCAGAATTCATAAGAGTAACTGCTTGATTCTTTTGATACTGCAACCTAGAGAAAATGCCAGAGTTTTTTGGTTCTAGGTTCAACTAGCATTTGGTCAATTTGACCATCTTATCAAAAACATCTCTCTTGTTTAGAGTATCCAGAAGCAAAAGGTCAGAGAGGAAAATACACACCTTTGGGGAAGCCTAGGATAGTGCACGGAGTCATCACATGAGAAAAGCAACTATCAATCATAAAAAGTGAGCAGAAAAACTTTGCATATGTCATACTTATGTTCTCAACCACATGTAAGAACAATTCATCAAAGCACAATGAACTAATAAACTAGAAAAGATATATGAGATGGCTGACAAACCTTTGAAAGAATTGCCCTGCTACAAAACTCCCCAATTTTTAATTTTTTTATTTAGTAAAACAAAATGCTATATGGAAATGACATCATATAACATGCAAGGCATGATCAACCCTGTGTAAGCTCGATGTTGCCAATACAGAAAAACAGTCGTTCGACCTACTTTTTCTGTCTTCCCTAGATAGTACCTCAATATTCTCTTAAGAGAAATAGGGGGCAAAACAAAACTGGTTCTTAGATTGTATAGTAAGCACAAAATATAGCAAGTAAAAGTCAAGCAATCAAACCTGATGCCTTAGGATTAAGAACCAAATCCTAGGCATGAACACATTTTCTACTAGGTGCGTACATTCCCCCTCATGGGGTGAACGTCTCCCTTCTTTCTGACCCAAGCCTGCCTACCTATGGGTAGTTGCTGGCTGAACTTCATCTGTTGACCCATCCACTCCATCATACTTTGCATCCAAATAGGTGGCACCATGCAGTATTGATCATCTTCCACATTCTGCGGCCGTTTAAAGTGCTTGTGTTGGTTTGTAATTGGCCACATTCTGTTGGATAAAATCACTTCATTGTAATGATGTTGTTTAACAGGGATTCCGCTATTCAGAAGAGCTTCTAGAAGATTCTGCACGGTTTGCAAGTTAGGAAATTCGGTTCCCTGCCAGCCGTCCGAACGACGTGTCATACCGTCCGGACGACGTGCCATACCGACCGGACGCCCGACAGACCAAGCATCATCCGTCCGGAAGACGTGTATTTTCTTCCGGACCCTTCACTGTATCGAAAAGCTTCTGTTCCAGCTTGCATCTGTCCGGACGACTCAGCAACCCGTCCGGACGCCCTTCAGTATTCGATCAAGCTTCCGATTCTTTCCAAAATTATATATGGGAAGATTGCTGTAACCGTCCGGACGACGTAGATTTCCGTCCGGACACGCTTCTCCTTAAGGCAAGAATCGCAATTCAAATTCAACCATCCGGACGTCTGTCAGCATGGTCCGTACGCGCATTCAACAGATATGGAAATTGCGGATTCGACTTCAACCGTCCGAACTCCGGCCTTTCATGGTCCGGATGCGGGCACAGTAAATATGGAAATTACGTGTTGAAGATTAACCATCCGGATGGCAAGCCCCCATGGTCCGGACGCGCGAAGCCTTATATGGAAATTACTTGGAGCGGACGTGCGATCGTCCGCACGACAGTGTCTCACCGTCTGGACACGGCTCTCAAACAGGAAAGATTTTCAGCGAAAATCTCAAAAATTCTGGTTGCATAGTTGTTCGTTCGGACGGCCCATGTCCACCATCCAAACGGCGTCCATAATATTTTACAGTAGTCGCCCCCATTTAATAGAGGCCTCTGGGCAATGAAAACTGCAAGAATTCGATATTGAATTCCATCAAAGCTTGAAGAGTTATTTGTAAGATTATTGGAGCAAATTTGTCTCTCAAGCCATTGCAAGTGTGTTGTTGTTGTGCTACAACTGAAGTCTATCTTAGGGGTCGGCCATAAGGTAAAGGATTCTATTGAAGACCCCTTCAGGTAGGAGACCTGGTTGGGAAGCGTTCGTCTTGGGTTACACGTTAGAGAGCAAGATACGACCACTGCATCAGGGGTATGTGTGTGTTACTGCTTTGTATCTAGCTTTGTCTTCTGAATAGTGGATATCCTGGGTTTGGCTGCCCCGGAGTGGTTTTTCTATTAATTAGGTTTCCACTTAGTCAACAAAATATTTTTCTCCTTTAATTTCGCATTTAATATTTTGTTGCACATTGTTCACACACACTTGTTAAAATTAGAAGTCCAATAATCTTCAATTGGTATCAAAGTAGGTACACTCTATTTAGGATTTATTTCCTGAGTGTGATCCTCATATCTTTGTGATTTCTATTTTTTTATTGCAGCTTTTGTCATGAATTCTTCTCAGTTGTCTAATGAGGATTTTGATATTAAGTTCTTTAAAGTTTTTAATAAATTGAAGAATGCTCAACATTCTAAAATTTCACATACAGAGCTTAAAAAGGTGAAGCAAGAAAAAGAGTCATTAATTATGCAATTGTCTGAATCACATGCTTTGATTGACTCTTTGAGATCTGAAAATACCATGTTGTTTAACATTATTGATACACTTGAGAGTAAATTAAAAGAATCTGATGATCTCTTGAAAAAGTTCTCAAGTGATAATTTGAAGAGCATGCTTTGTATTCATTCAGATGTTTAACTGAATAAATAAAATAACAAGCTTGGTTTAACTGTTGATGATTTGAGTGCTTCTACTTCACATGCTTCTGATTCTGAATTAGATTCCATTATTATTAAGCATGTGATAGTAGACACTGCTTGTTTGGATAATTCTTGCTTGAATAATTGTGTGATGCCTAAGGAATCAGGAACACGAGGTAAGTTTGTTCCTACTTGTCATAATTGTGGGAAAATTGGTCATATTAGGCAAAATTGTTATTTGTTGAAATCCCACAGGCCTTGGATTAAGCAGGATGCTATGAGGAAAAGTGAAGTTGATGATTCTTCCTCATCAAAATATGTCCCTCCGCAAAGGAGACATATAAAAGGAAAGGGCAATGTTATTTGTAAGAATGCTAACTATAATTCTGCGGAGAATGTCAAGAAGCATTCAAGCAAAAGAAGCTTGCCCACCTGCAATCACTACAGCATCACCGGTCACATCCGACTCAAGTGTCCACAGCTCCAGGCTCAAAAGCCAAAGAAGCTGCCAACAAGAGCTACATCAAGGAGCACTCTACTTCCTACAGCTCTTCAGGCTCCACGGCATCAGCAGAAGTTTGTTCCTGCCAATCAGAGTGGCAAAACAAAGAAAAACAAATCAAGGCACTACAAGAGAAAGCCGCAGAAGCCCAATGGCAGCCATGGCTATGAAGGATTGCTGAGCCTAATACAAGGTATGCTCAGAAGTATGGCCAACATGGACATGACCCGCATCTCCACGGGTTAAGCAAGTATGGGTCAAGAGTGATGAGACCATTCACCCCATGAGGGGGAATGAACGCACCTAGCTGGAGAAGGTGTTCATGCCTAGGATTCGGTTCATAATCCTGAGGCATCAGGTTTGATTGCTTGCACTTTTACTTGTTATATTTGTGTGCTTACTATGCAATCTAGGAACCAGTTTGTTATGCCCCCTATTCTCTTGAGAGAGCATTGCATGTACTTTTTGGGGAAGACAGAAAAAGCAGGTCGATCGACTGTTTTTCTGTATTGGCATCATCAGGTTTGACCTTGCCTTGCATATGATGTCATTTCCATATTGCATTATTTTTTTAATAAAATAACATAAAATTTGGGGAGAATTTGCAGGATAATTTTTTCTCTTAGCATATCAGATATTGCATGTGTTTTCACCTGATATCTCAATTCTTTGTGCATTATTCTACTCTGCTTAGATATAATCGAGAGTTTATGACTATAATCTGCCAAGTGTTTTCCTGTATATGCAAAAGTAGGATAGCTTCTTTTCTCATGCGATTAAAACGTGCACTATCCACGACTCCCCTAAAGGTACATCTTTCCTTCTCTGACTTTTTGTGTCTAGAAATTCTGGATAGGAGAAGAGGTCTTTGATAAGATGGCAAAATTGACCACATGCTAGTTGAATCTAGAACCTAAAAGCTCTGGCATTCTCTCTAGGTTGCAGCACCATAAGAATCAAGCAGTAAATCATTTACATTATGTGCTTTAATTGTATAATCACTGCTTATGTGCTGAATTTGCTATATGCTTTGCCCTCTACGTGCAAGTAAAAATTTTCCTTTGTCCTTCATGGTACAAGTAAAACAATTAGGTGCTGCATCTCAGGGTGAGTGTATCAGATGAGGGTGGCTAGGCCCTAGTAAGTTATAGGGTTTGACTTTTGACTAATCTGTTGTAACGCCCCGAATTTGAGCCTGCAAATTCGTAAGCAGAAACCTCCGATTTCCACGTGACATTACTACATCAGAGTTAAACTCTCGCAGCGGAATATATTTTTTTTCTTCTAAATACTTAGGAATTGATAACATAACACATTAAAGTTGACTGAAATACCTCGATACATTTATTAAAAGTTACTAAGGTTTATCTTTACATGCCATATGCACACTAGGTGCATCAAAATTAGTGCCACAAGCGGCACATAAGCATATAACATAAAACATGTCGAACATGACATTGTTATAAATGCCATAAAACAAATCACACATAAGCACAGCTAGTAATTTCTAAACTAGCACATAATAATTCGTTGATGGTTTCAAAAAACATCAAAACTGGCATATGGGTCCATGCCTTCGTTCTCCAGATCTGCATCAGTAACTATGCAAATATGACGTTATCATATTTACATAGACAAACAAGTGAGTCATCCATTTTCATATCTAAGGTACCATCAGATTAATAACAGTTCATAAACAATACAACTGCAAAGGTTGTATGCATGTGCATCGTAGTAACCATTTAATTTGGTGTTTTATGATCATCTTTCTTCATACCTCTCGTTCTTAGGTATTCAAACCCGTTCATGTCCTTTGCCTCACACTTAAAGTCTTACCTGTTTGCACAGGAATCCTACCGGTCCCAGCATTAGTTATATATTAGGACTTTGGACTCACCCTGGGTCACTATTAACCCCCTGGATCCACTGACTATCCTTCCTTCCACTTGCTACTACATCAGCTTGTTGATGGCTATCTCATCAGCCGTTATATTAATTGGACACAACATGCAATGCATGAACAACCACATGCAATAAACACACACCACACAGTCCTAATGAAACATAGAATCATTCCTCAGTAAGTACATCCATACTTACTCTCCTTGGTGTAGTTTCTTAGCCTTCTTTTCTGCATAAAAATCCATCCACATAATAATATATATACCAATCATCTATCAAACAAATCATTGTTTATAGACCCTCATCTCTTTATATTTTTTATTATCCATCACTTCATTCTGTTTGAGACGATCACTTATAACAATTTTAAAACCTTAGTTCATAATTTGATGACGAGGTTATATGACCAATACCACCAAATATGAAGTTGAAGGATTAAAATACATTATAAGGATAATAAGAGTAAATACGATCAACTCATGATAGTCTTATCAGTCATGAGGACAATGGAATTTAAATACGAAATATAAATACGATCAACTCATGAAGCCATGAGGACAATAAAATGAAAAAGCAGTTTATATTACTTTTTACTTTAATTCTTTTATCTCTAAAGCTTATTGGGTCTTTAAACAATTCATAAAAACAAGTAATGAAATCAAATAGTAAGAAGGAGATGCCAAGTAGTTCATAAGATATTCCTTTGAAAGTTTCACATTCAAACCATATCATTTGAGTTTTTGGACTCGATATAGCGGAAGTGAATTAAACACTTTCTTAGGAATATTCAAGAAGTAACTCCATGCATCAAGATCACTTACCAAGTTGATTTGGAGATAAAAACCTTCAAGAACACCAAGGTGGCCGTGTGGTAGAAGGAGAGAAAGAGGGAGAGAAAACTAAAGTACAAGCTTTGATGAAAGTTGTCTATGATTTGTGTGGAAAAACAAAGAGCCTTGCATGCTTATTTATAGAAGGAAAGTAGGGGTATTGAGGTGCAAGATGAAATAAAAGAATTACCTTATTGGATAATATCTTGCAACCAAGTCCTTACTTTATTACCTATTTGTATTTTAGGATTTTCGTCCAAAGGGAGGGCAGCTTACTCCGAGAATGATTTCGATGGTCAAACCTATTCTGATTGATGTGAAATTGTGAGGGTAGATAAATGACTTTAAGACAAACACTTTCTCTTTTTGGTTCGACTCATTTCGAGTTCGTTTTGACTTAGTTCTGGTCAAGTCAAAGTTTCTGTCTATAAAGCCAAAATATCTTTAAACCACTTTCTGCGTTCACACTTGCTTTATTGATTTTTCTTTCTTGTCATGATTACTTTTGAGATATTCTATCCTTTCATCATTACTCTTGTTTTTTATACATAAATGTTTCTAGAAGCATGGAGATATTTTTCTTTGACAGTTTTTCGTTTAATATCGACAGTTGGGTTATTTAAGCACCGGTTTTGGATAAAGGGATAATTGCACCGTTGGTCCCTGTGGTATACCATAATTATTTTTCACTCCCTATGGTTTAAAAAGTTCACTGGAGGTCCTCGTGATATGCAATAATTACAAATAGATCCCTGGCGTCAAATTCTGTTAAAATTTTTAACGGATTCCGTCAAATGCCACGTCAGCGCCACGTGTCGCCAATAAGATGGCGACACGTGTCTATCGTAATAAAAAATATAAATTTATTAAAAAATAAATAAAAATACTTATTTTTTTATAAAAAAAATTCAAAAAAAAAAACAAAAAAAAAAAAAGCTGAAGGGGTGGCCCAGCCACCCCTTCGGGGGTGGCCTGGCCGCCCCCAGCCACTGGGGGTGGCCGCGCGCCACCCCCAGTGGCTGCTGGGGGTGGCGCGCGGCCACCCCCAGTGGCCGGGGGTGGCGCGCGGCCACCCCCAATGGCCTGGGGGTGGCGCGCGGCCACCCCCATGGGCTGTGGGTGGCCTGGCCACCCCCCAAAAGGGGTGGCCAGGCCACCCTCTTTCCCATTTTTTTTTTTTCTTTTTTTTTTTTTTTTAGAAAAAATAAGTATTTTTTATTTATTTTTTAATAAATTTATATTTTTTTATTAAAATTAGACATGTCAGCGCCACGTGTCACCAATAAGATGATGACACGTGGCGCTGACGTGGCATTTGACGGAATTTGTTAAAAATTTTAACAGAATTTGACGCCAGGGATCGATTTGTAATTATTGCATATCACGAGGACCTCCAGTGAACTTTTTAAACCATAGGGAGTGAAAAATAATTATGGTATACCACAGGGACCAACGGTGCAATTATCCCTAAAAAAAAGTCAACTGTTACTAAATTGAATTCTGACTTCACAGGATTTAAGTATAAACTATATATATACTATATTGAGTAATTATAAGCCATAAAAATACTTTTATCAAGCCTAAATTTAAAGGTCAAAGTTTAACTAAAAGTGCCACTTGGCACCTAAATAGTCAACTACAAATCCAAAATGTCAACATGTGGACTTTTCACAAAATTTTACCATGTGATAGATATTTCTATTGTGAGCACCACTGTCTTTGAATTAACTAAATCTGAGTCTGTTTGACTTGTTTTCGGTTCAATCAAAGTTTAAAGCTTAAATGTTACTTTTAGGTTTTTAAGGGGTTTTAGGTTTTGATCTTTAAATTTTTCAAAACAACTTTAGGTTTGCTTATAAAAACATGTGGATATTGTCTCCTCAACAATATCAATGATTACTTAAGAGCTTGAAATTACTGGGTGTTACATCTGTCACTGACTTTCTCTCTTGTCTAGAAAATCTGGTTGCTCTTTGTCATGTCATCGAAAGTCATACCTTGTGGGATATGTCTTCACACACACACACTCATTGCATGAGTTGAGTTGTCTATTTGAATTTTCTATGTCCAAGAAAATACTTGTGCTGATTGTACTCTCAACTCTCTTTTATATCTCTGCGTAGTTTTGAGATGCTCTCTGATTGTGTTATCAATGGCTTATACATGCGTGTTCTGAAAATGACCTGAGAAAAATTAAACTCTATAAATTTTTCTTCAGTTTTCTATCTTTCAGTGTGAAGCGTCCGGACGGACCTATTCTTATGTCCGAACGAGCATAGTCTTGCCATTCGCTGTTCTAGCAGTAGCCGTCCGGTTGGTTAAGTGTCATGTCTGGACGAGATCTCTATAGGTTTAAGACTTGCGTCTCTTTCTCTGCCATACACACATCTTTGCATTTTTATTGATTTATCATGGCATGTTGTGTGTTTTTCTCGTGGATTTCTCCCGAGATTTTGACATTCCTTGCATATCTCTTCTCATCTCATGATCTTCATTGTATCTTCTGTTATTCTTTTAAGTTTTTGTGCTTGTAGAATATTGGAATATTTGGTAGGATATTTTCTTGAGATAGTGTGCATGAAAAACCCTATTCTGTCTGTGTGTTGGGTTGATATTGGTATATCTGGGTCATTTGGATTGCGATCTTTGTTTGTGTAATTCTTAGGCATCCAATTGACAGTTGTCATAATACCACCTTCTTTTTGGGACTAACAAGATCTAATATTTCTTTGTGGTGTTATTTTTGGAAATATTTCTGTTTAAATCTTTTCAGGAATATGTTGTCCAGCAGCTCCCAGCACAATATCTGACAGATGGATCCTTTGGAAAACTGACCAGTGTTGAAGTTGGAGTTTCAAATTCCAAAGGTCTCAGGATTCAGATGAGCTTTTTCCCTAGCTCATGCAGAGCCTTCCGTAGCATTCCCTTAGATCTGCATCAGTTAAAGGTTCAGTGGTGAATCTCCTTATTTATCTTGCAGACCAGGTTCAGCCCTTCCAAAATCAAGCGACTGCAGGATTTTCAGTCCGTGGTTCCCGACTTCCTTAGCTAGAAGCCAAAGTAGTACAAATCCAGCTTTTACGGATTTCTCTAAGTTACTTGATTTCAGTGGATTAGCAGGATTTGGTACTTGGAGGATTTATGTTCCTCTCTTTTGGGTCACTTGCAGACTCTTCTCTATTTTCCTATTGTGTTGGATTTTAGAACATTTTTGTCTGTGGATATTATTACTCTGTTTACCCTTGTCCTTCTGAGACATTCAGGGGGAGTATTTTTTATTACTCTATTTTACCCTTTGTCCCTTTTGTGACAAAAATGGGGAGTAATTTTTTATTTGGACCGGCATTGTATTTTTAATCGGTCAAGTGATTTTTATCCCAGAATGGCTAAAGGGGGAGTTTGTTGGTTTGTAATTGGCCACATCCTGTTGGACAAAATCACTTCATTATAATGATGCTGTTTAACAAGGATTCCGCTATTCAGAAAAGCTTCCAGAAGATTCTGCACGGTTTGCAAGTTAGGAAATTTGGTTCCCTGCCAGCCGTCCGGACGACGTGTCATACCGTCCGGACGCTCATCTGTCAAAGCATCATTCGTCCGAACGATGTGTATTTTCGTCCGGACCCTTCACTGTATCGAGAAGCTTCTGTTCCAGCTTGCATCCGTCCGGACGACTCAGCAGCCCGTCCGGACGCCTTTCAGTATTCGATCAAGCTTCCGATTCTTTCCAAAATTATATATCGGAAGATTGCTGTAACCGTCCGGACGACGTGGATTTCCGTCCAAACGCGCTCTTCTCCTTAAGGCAAGAATTGCAATTCAAATTCAACCGTTCGGACGTCTGTCAGCATGGTCCAGACGCTGCTGCGTGTTCAACAGATATGGAAATTGCGGATTTGACTTCAACCGTCAGGACTCCTACCTTTCATGGTACGGACGCGCGCACAGTAAATATGGAAATTGCGTGTTGAAGATTAACTGTTCGGATGACCATCCCCATGGTCTGGACGCGCGAAGCCTTATATGGAAATTACTTAAAGCAGACGTGCGACCGTCCGCACGACAGTGTCTCACCGTCCGGACGCGGCTCTCAAACAGGAAAGATTTTCAGCGAAAATATCAGAAATTCTGGTCGCACAGTTGTCCGTTCGGACGGCCCATGTCCACCGTCCAGACGGGGCCCATATATTTTACAGCAGTCGCCCATTTAATAGAGGCCTCTGGGCAATGAAAACTGTAATAATTCGGTATTGAATTCCATCAGAGATTGAAGAGTTATTTGTAAGATTATTGGAGCTGATTTGTCTCTCAAGCCATTGCAAGTGTGTTGTTGCTGTGCTACAACTGAAGTCTATCTTAGGGGTCGGCCCTAAGGTAAAAGATTCCATTGAAGACACCTTTAGGTAGGAGACCCGGTTGGGAAGCGTTCATGTTGGGTTACACGTTAGAGAGCAAGGAACGACCACTGCATCAGGGGTATGTGAGTGTTACCGCTTTGTATCTAGCTTTGTCTTCAGAATAGTGGATATCCTGGGTTTGGCTGCCCCACAGTGCTTTTTCTCTTAATTGAGTTTCCACTTCGTCAAAAAAAATATTTGTCTCCTTTAATTGGAAGTATTTAATATTTTGTTGTACACTGTTCACACACACTTGTTAAAATTAGAAGTCCAATAATCTTCAATTGGTATTAGAGCAGGTACACTCTGTTTAGGATTTATTTCCTGAGTGTGATCCTCATCTCTTTGGGACTTCTATTTTTTTATTACACCTTTTATAATGAATTCTTCTCAATTATCTAATGAGGATTCTGATATTAAGCTCTTTAAGGTTTTTAATAAATTGAAGAATGCTCAACATTCTAAAATTTCACATAAAGAGCTTAAAAAGGTGAAGTAAGAAAATGAGTCATTAATTATGCAATTGTTTGAATCACATGCTTTGATTGACTCTTTGAGATCTGAAAATACCATGATGTTTAACATTATTGATATACTTGAGAATAAATTAAAAGAATCTGATGATCTCTTGAAAAAATTCTCAAGTGATAATTTGAAGAGCATGCTTTGTATTCATTCAGATGTTCCTAACAAGCCTGGTTTAATTGTTGATGATTTGAGTGCTTCTACTTCACATGCTTCTGATTCTGAATTAGATTCCATTATTATTAAGTCTGTGATAGTTGACACTGCTTGTTTGGATAATTCTTGCTTGAATAATTGTGTGATGCCTAAGGAATCAGGAACACGAGGTAAGTTTGTTCCTGCTTGCGACCTTCATACTCTCTACATTGAGAGTTTTGTATGCCTCCTTGAGTTCTTCCCCATCATCACTATGCTCCGAGTAAGAATCTTCCTCTTCGACATGTGGTGCCACGAAGGCTAGAAATTTCTCCTGCTCAAGAGCTTCTTCTTCCTTGGACTCACCACTTAGATTCGCGTTGCATGCCTTCCTTTTGCCCTACTTGAGGTTCCTGCAATCATCTCGTATATGCCCAAATCCTGAGCACTCAAAACATTTTGGACCTCTGGGATCTTTCTTCTCTTCTTCCTCAGATTCAGCTTCTCTAGGAGCTTTCTTCATCTTTTCAGAAAACTTCTTCTTGAATCGGTCATCTCTCATTAGTCTTCTGAAATTTTTGGCCAACATAGCTACTGCTTTTTCTTCCTCAGATTCATCTTCAGATGAGGCTTCTACCTTTTTCTTGGAAGCTTTTAGGGCAATGGTCTTCAGCTTTTTGACCGGGGGCAGGGACAACTTATAAGTTTGAAGAGATCCCACCAACTCTTCAATCTTCATTTCTTCCAGATCTTTGCTCTATTCAATTGTAGTTACCTTGATCCTGAAACACTCAGGCAAAGATCTTAAAATTTTGCGGATGAGTTTTACATCCGAGACGATTTTCCCAAGACTCACCATTTGGTTTCTTAGGTCGCTCATCTTGGAGTAAAACTCTCCAAATGTCTCATCCTCCAACATCTTAATTTCTTCAAATTTGGAAATCAAAATTTGAAGTTTGGCAGATTTAACAAGTTTAGTGCCTCTATATGTTGTTTCTAGAATTTTGCCACGCTTCTTTAGCGGACTCACTATTTGAAATTCTTGCGAATTCAGATGGTGAGAGTGCTTGACAAAGAGTATGGAGGGCTTTATCAATTGGAAAGTGTAACTGTTTTTCTTAGTCACAAGTTCGAGCGTTGCATCCGTTGGCTTAGTCCAACCAGTTTCAACAATACTCCAACAGTCAATAGATTTTCAAAAGAACCGCATACGAGTCTTCCAATAGCCATAGTTCGTACCGTCAAAGGCAGGAACAATATTAAGAGTTTGAGACATTTTAATAGCTTTCAGAGATAAAAATAACACTCAAGAAATTAATCTTAATCAGAGTGTACCAAGCTCTGATACCAATTGAAAAATTAAAATGACTTCTAACACAAAGTAAGTATGTGTGCGCACAAAGTGTTAACAAAATAATAACAATGCAGAATTTAAACGACGCAAGATTTTTGTTAACGAAGTGGAAACTCAATATGATAAAAACCACTCTGGAGCAGCTAAACCCAAGATATCCACTATTCAGAAGACAAGACTAGTTACAAAGTAGTAGCACTCACATACCCCTGATGCAGTGGTCGTACCTTGCACTCTAACGTGTAGCCTAACACGAATGCCTCCCAAGCAGGTTTCCTACCTGAAAGGGTCTTCAATGGAATCCTTTACCTTAGGGCCAACCCCTAAGATAGACGTCAGATAAGCGCAGCAACAGCACACACAATAATGGCTTTAGAGAGACAACTCAGCTCATTAATCTCACAATATAAGTCTCTAAGCACTAATGGAATTCAATACCGAATTCTTGTTGTTCTCAAGCCTAGGGACCACTATTTATAGGCTGAGGGTTCAAATGAACGTTTGGCTTGATAGAACCTGGGCGTCGTTCTGACGGTAGTCATAGGGCGTCCGAACGGCCAACTATCCGATCGGCTTTCTGAAAATTTCGCTAAAATTCCTTCCTGTTTTGAGCCACGTTCAGACGGTGGTGCCCTGTCGTCCGGACGGTTGCACTTCCGCTGCAAGTAATTTCCATATCAAGGCTTCGCGCGTCTGGACCAAGGGGATGGTCGTCCAGACGGTTGATCTGATGCATGTAATTTCCATATCTAATGCTCGCGTGTCCGGAAGTCTGGATTTGAATGCGATACTTGCCTTAAGAATGAGCGCGTCCGGACGGGAATCCACGTCGTCCGGACGGTTGCAGCGATCTTCCCATAACTGTGTTTTGGAAGGAAATTCCATAGCTAGTTGAACACCGAGTGGCGTCCAGACGTACTGCTGAAATATCCGGACGGATGCAAGCTGGAATAGTTCGAAGCTTCTCAACACAGTGGAAGGTCCAGACGGATGATACTTTGGACAGTTGGGTGTCCGGACGGTATGTCACGTCATCCAGACGGCTGGCAGGGAACAGAATTTTCCTGACTTGTAAACTGTGCAGAATCTTTTGGAAGCACTTTGAATAGCGGAATCCCTGTTTGAAAGCATTATTACAAAGAAGTGATTTTGTCCAACAAAATGTGGCCAATTACAAACTAACAATATTTCTAGTACTATTATTACAAACCAATAGAAATATTAATATTGTTTCTGAATATTAACATAAAGAACCATAACATAGTAGTTCACAAAATTGGAGGCAACCTAGCCTAAAACACCGCCATCAAGATCCACCTAAGAGTCTAGTTAATCTTGATACTCGTCCTTCTTATACCTATATTAATAAATAATACAGAGAGAAACAGTAACACAAAAATACCTAAGTGATTTTGTTGTTTCTAATAATATAATGAATGCTGGTTTATTTATAAATACAACACATGTAATATAGCTCTATGATTATATGTATATGCAATTTCTGGCCTATGGTCATGAGTCATAATCATAGATTGAATATATATACATCTATAAAGCAATGTTATGACAGTTTTATATGCAATGACTTAACTATGCACTTTTGCACTATTCTCATAATGGAACCAACGGTCCAGATTAGCGTGTTGTGGGAGCCAACGATCCCGGAAGCCAAAGGTCCCAGCAGACCAAGAGCCAAAGGTCTCAACCCATTTATTTATTAAGTGTCACGGAAGCCAAAGGTCCCATTGGCAGCCATCACCCCCTGCTACATACCAGCTTTGTTTTTAACCAAATTAGTTAAAATAGAAAATATGTAAAATCACATACGGAAACAAATAAATAAATAAGTGTTCATAATATTAAGGAAAAGTCCACCAGCATCACCCTTAGTAAGTATAAAGATACTTACAGCCCTTTGTGCAATCTCTTAACTGATCCTCTGCAATAAATACATTTATAAACACAGAGTATTAACATCATCACTGATGAATATTAATCTTATTTACATAGATCCAATTATTGTTTCATAAACCCTATTGTATACTCATAAACACAATTATCTTTTTATTCATAAAAGATTCTTAATCAAAGTAAACTTATATATATTAATTTCCTAGTGACAATCATCTATATATTTACCTTCCATAAATCATTTAAAACTCATATTATTTTAACACTCAAAATCCTTTTTCTTTAAATATCGTAATAATAATCCCTTGTAATAAAATACACCAACAAAATAACTATCAAAACCATTCCGCCAAATACAAAGAATTCAACCAAAACTCATTACTAACACTCAATATTAATTCCAATTTCAGAAACTTAGCAATAACGACCAAAACAAGGGACACGGCTGAAAATACAGGGAGTCACCACCTCTATGGATACAACCAACATATACAATACCCACAATTTGTCAAGAACAGGGAATACACGAAACAGGGGAAATGCCAACTCAATACCCATAATCGGTTAACACCCAAAATACCCAGTTAATCGGTCCAACCCACAGACATGGAACACGGCTAAACACTGCACCCACAACCACCATCATAGACGGCCGGCCATCAAAAGGGAAAAACATTGCAAATCCGAAATACTACTTAGTCGTAACACACATACAACCGAACACGTCCAATCGGTCAAAACACCCAAACAATCCCAAAACATCACCCAACCGGCCACACTACACAGCCCCCTCCAACATCAAAAGCCACAACCCAACCCATAACTCGGCCAATCGTCAAAACATAGCTTAACCCGAAACCCACATGGCTAAAACAAGGAACAAGAACAATATCAATTCGATTAAACTACAAATCAAGTACTTAATCCCCCATAAATCAACAATATTACTCAAATAAAATTATTAGGTTCACCTAAAAATTCTTTAAGAATTTACCCAGAAAATTCACCAGGAAAGATGGTGAAATCTGTAACATTCAAGATATTTTGCAGTAATTAAAATACAAAATTTAGATAAATAATTGATAGCAGTTAATTTAATGTTATTAAAAAATGCAAAGAAAATAAAGAAATAAAAATAATAATAATTATATATATATATGAAGGATAAAGGGCCGTACGGCCCTTCATCTGAAACAGTGGGGCGCACCACGTGAAGAAAAGGAGGGCCACTCGGCCCTCCTAAAATATATATATATATATATATATATATATATATATATATATATATATATATATATATATATATATATATATAGTGCCTCACCTTAAAAAAAAAAAAGGAAGATAAGAAAGAGAAGGGCGCATGGCCCTTCTCTGTGGAAAAGAAGGAGAAAACCAAAAAGGAAAGAAAAGAGAAGAAAGGAGGAGGGTTTTAAGGCTTTTCTCAAATTCACGAAGATCTAAGCTCTCAATCTTAAATCTAGCTTCGGAAACGTGATCCCCACGTGTGGATCTAAGTTTTGACCGATTGTTTTGAGGTAAATTGCTAAATTTATATTTTTGGGTTTTTGGGTAAAATCTCATAAAATGTGAGTTTAATCATAATGTTCTTTAGGTATTGGGCTACTAGGAGGTTGCTTGAGGCTACCCAAACCTTGGATTTTGGTTTGGTGAATTTTGGGTAAGATTTCTCTAACCGTAACTTCTGGGTATAATTATTTAAGTAGTGTTTTATGTGATTAACCTTAAGTGAATACCCAATGGTTAATATTATTGCGGTTAGATTAGCATTTTTAAATTATGGGTATGTGTTTAGAAATCCTAGAATCTTATGGGTAATTTATGACATAGCCTTTGAGTGATTCAAAGTGCTACTTAGTGCAATTAATAAAAATGAAGATAAATTAGTGCATTACATTGTGTTTTAGTGGAACTTTGCGAGTCGAACTTAGAGTCGTCGGAATTGGTGTGCGAACAACCCAAGGTGAGTATTCTACTCATTGAAGGATCCTAAGAACGTAGATTTACATTTTTAGTACTTGGTTTTATATGATTATGGAATTGTTGATAAAAATTATTTGTGATTGAATTGTGTTATATTGAATTGTAAATTGTATGGATAAATGGATGTTGATGAATCTTGGTTTTATATGATTATGGAATTGTTGATAAAAATTATTTGTGATTGAGTTGTGTTATATTGAAATGTAAATTGTATGGATAAATGGATGTTGATGAATCTTGGTTTTATATGATTATGAAATTGTTGATAAAAAATTATTTGTAATGGAGTTGTGATATATTGGATTGAAATTGATATGTGGGAATTATTAGGGAATGAATAACGTGATTTTGGATATATATATATATATATATGGCGGTAATGTGGTATGGGCTGAAAGGTGGATGAATGAGAATAATGTGATTGAGTTGTGGTTGTTGGCACTTGAACATGAGTCTTGTGATAATGATTGTTATGAGTACTTGTATACAAGGTAGGTCTAGAGTATGTGGCTCTAGCACTCGTCTATTTGTTGGCCCTGCGGGTATGTCTCTCTAAACCTCGTGTATTTGTTTGCCTTGCGGGTTTGTCGTTTTACAGGCGGTGTTGTAAAAGGTAAGTCTAGGGTATGTGGCTTTAGCACTCGTCTATTTGTTTGCCCTGCAGGTATGTGGCTTTACGGGCGGTGTTGTAAAAGGTAAGTCTATAGGGTATGTGGCTCTAGCACTCGTCTATTTGTTGGCCTTGCGGGTATGTGGCTTTACGGGCGGTGTTATGGTAAGCCTAGAATCGTAGCTCTAGTACAGGCGAGTTGGTATTTTCGGGTTCTATGCGTAAGCCTAGGTTTGTAGCCCCTAGCTGCGGAGTTGGTAAAAATGCAAAGTATTGCTTATAGTATGCGAAGAACATTGTTAATAGAAACCATAATAATATCTAAGTGATTGATGAACAGCGTGACTTGTACTTGATAATGTGTTGTAGTGTGAACTTAATTATTTGTGGATAATGCTGTTGAACCCTACATGCATTTATGTTTGTGCATATTGTATATTTAGTGAGTTTCATACTACTGAGGTCTTGATATTTCTCCTTTGAGTCGGTGAACTCACACCTTCACCCATATGGATGTGGCTACCACAACAACCGTATAGATGGAGCTTCTTTGGATGTACATGTTGATGATGCGGAGGATGACTACGTTGAACACTATGTGGAGTACTACGACTAAACACGTCGCTTGAGTCGTAGGAGTGTCGGACTCGGATAGGCTCTTTTGTGTATTTTGTATATGGCTAGTGTGACTTGTAACACGTAGATGTAGCCATTCTTTTGTATGCATAACTTATGCTTAGGCCTTAAACAGACAGACATTAGCAGGCTCTTTTGTGTAATGGACAGTTTATGATCATGATGTTGACTTCCGCAGTTAGATGTTGTATTTCGCTGCATATATTATGGAACTCTGATATATCAGGTACATGTTAAGGAATGTGTACTATGTGTTGGCTTAGTGACACGTAGTCATGCCACTGTGTGACTCGTTTGTATATTTTCCAAAAAAAAAAAAAATGGGGTCATCACAGTTAATGGTATCAGAGCAGTTAGGTCTAGGGACATAGGGAAAGCAGAAGTTTAGATTGGTGCTATGTCTTTTCAACAAAATTATAACCAAAAAAAAAATTATAACCAAGACTTGACTTTTCAACAATACTTATTTGTGTGCACTACATGATTACTGCAATGCATTTGTTATGACTTGCATTTGTTTGTATAGCAATATTTATATGCGCAGAACTATGCCACCTAGACTAAGACCTCCATTGCGTAATAAGGTAGAGGAATCCTCTGTGGGTGATCAAGCTGGCGGTGACCCACCACCACCACCACCTCCACTACCTCCCCCTCCTCCTCCGATGCCTGACCCAACACAGTTTTGAGCAGCCGTGATGGCTGCAGCACAAGTATGGGGTGAGCTTAATGTGGTTGGTTGCTCGTCGACCACTTTCTTCAAACATTGTCCCCCTATATTTGATGGAAACAAAGGACCCTTGGCAGCTGAGAATTGGATCACTAGCTTTGAGGATCTTGCTGAGGCAGTTAGGTGCACTAATTCTTAAAAAGTGGATTATGCCGAATTGAGATTAGAGGGTGAAGCCCGGTACTAGTGGAAAGCCACGAAGATGCCCATTACGGAAGAACTAGGGCAAGGGGTTCCCATTCCGTGGGAATGTTTCAAAAGAGAATTCAATGACCGTTTCTTCCCCCGTGCATAGAGACAACAATGTGCACGGGAATTTCAAGATTTGAAGCAAGGAAATATGATGGTTGAGCGGTATATAGCTGAGTTCTAGAAGTTATCGAGGTATGCACCCTACCTCATCCGGGATGAAGAAACCAAGGCTGAAAGGTTTCGAGACGGCTTGACAGCACGTATTCATGAGATGATTATTTACCTCAAAAGCCCTAGCTATGTTGAAATGGTACACACAACTACTCTGGCCGAGAAAGGGATCCATGAAGCAGCAGCCGAATATGCAAGTAAGAAGCGAACCGCGTCTTTAGGAACATTTTCATCTTCACCTCTGCCCAAGAGGCATTTTGCAAGTGATAGTGGTTCTGGATCGGTTGGGAGAAGAAGTGCCCCTGCCAGTCGTGTCAGTGTTAGCATGTCACAGGGTAGTAGATACGGAAAAGTTCACAGTGGAGAGTGTTTGTCTATGATGACAACATGTTACCAATGTGGCAAGGTTGGCCACTTTGCAAGACAGTACACCAATGCCGCTGCACGAAACCAAAGGTCACAAGAAAGCAATTATCAACCTCGACAGCCCGCTCAAGCAAGGGTATATTCTCTCACACCCGACAACATGGCTACTGGCACAAATGCCACTGATTTAGTTACAGGTACAATTCCTTTATTCGGTTGTGTAGCCTGCATCTTGTTTGATTCGGGTGCTACCCACTCTTTCATTTCCTCTGCTTATGTGAAGTTGTGCCAGTTAAGTATAGAATTATTAGATGAAAGCATATGTGTAGCTACCCCTGTAGGTGACACAGTGACTTGTAGAAAATGTGTAGACAATTGGCCAATAATCATTGAAGGGAAGGAAGTTGCCAGGAAGACTAGTAGTTTCCAGCATGTTAGGCTTTGACGTCATTTTGGGAATGGATTGGCTACCGCGGTATAATGCAAGCATTGATTGCCGCAAGAAGGAAGTAACCTTCCGACTTCCAAATAATGATGAATTCAAGTTCTGTGGGTCTCGAGCACGTGCTATACCACCACTTCTCTCTTCCGTTCAAGCAATAAAGAGTGTTAGAGATGGTGCACAAGCTTATTTGTCTTATGTCCAATCCAAACCCGAAACTCAGCCTAAGTTAGAAGACATTCCGGTGGTATGTAACTATCTAGATGTTTTCTCTGAAGTCGTGGGATTGCCTCTGGATTGAGAAATCGAGTTCTCTATTGATTTGGTGCCAGGAACTCACCCTATTCACAAAGCGCCCTACCACATGGCTCCTACAGAATTGAGAGAATTGAAGGAGCAACTCCAGGAGTTGTTTGATAGGGGTTTCATTCACCCTAGTGTTTCACCTTGGGGAGCTCCAATGTTGTTTGTAAAGAAGAAAGATGGCTCTATGCAAATGTACATAGATTATCGTGAGCTGAACAGGGTGAATATCAAGAATAAGTATCCCCTACCCAGGATGGATGATTTGTTTGACCAACTCAAGGGAGCTTCGGTATTTTCAAACAGTTCTTTCGGGGTACCATCAGTTGAAAGTGCGAGAGGAAGACGTACCGAAGACAGCAATCCGAATAAGGTATGGCCATTATGAGTTCTTGGTAATGCCATTAGTGTTTATGGACTTGATGAATCAAATATTCCACGAGTACTTGGACTCTTTTGTGGTGGTATTTATAGATGACATCTTAGTTTATTCGGCTGATCTTGTCGAGCACGAAGAACATCTGAGGACAGTGATGGAAAAGCTGAGGGAAAAGAAGTTGTTTGCCAAACTTAAGAAGTGTGAGTTCTGGCTTGAAGAGGTGTCCTTCTTGGGTCATGTTGTTAACAAGAATGGACTAGCAGTTGATCCAACCAAAGTTCTCCTCACTGTTAGGGCCACTCACCGCTCTCACAAGGAAGAATGCCCCGTTCATATGGAGTGTGGAGTGTGAAGATAGTTTCCAAGAGTTGAAGTAAAGACTTGTGACCGCACTCGTACTTACACTACCCATGGAATCGGTGGGATATAGTGTTTACACAGATGCGTCAAAGAAAGGGTTGGGATGCATTCTTATGCAACAAGGCCGGGTTGTGGCCTATGCCTCTAGACAGTTGAAGGAACATGAGAAGAACTACCCTACTCATGACCTGGAGTTGGCAGCAGTTGTGTATGCTTTGAAGATTTGGAGACATTACCTCTATGGTGAGAAGTGTGAAATTCACACTGATCATCAAAGCCTTAAATATATTTTCACACAAAGAGACTTGAACATCAGGCAACGCAGATGGCTGGAGGTGTTGAAGGACTATGATAGCAAGATGTTCTACCATCCTGCTAAAGCTAATGTGGTGGCTGATGCTCTAAGTAGAAAGTCTTGTGGTGGTGAGGTTGAGCCTGAGGACCTTATAGAACAGATGTCGCAGCAGTTTGCCATTGTGCGAATTAGTGAGGTAATGACCGGTGGACCTTCGGTTATGGCGGCTCTCGTGATTCAGCCTCTATGTAATGATAGAATTAGAAAGGCGCAAGAGAATGATCTTGAATTACATAACACTATTGATAGGGCCAAACATGGTGAAGCATTTGGGTACTACCTTGCGGAGGATGGAATATTGAAGACTGGTAATGGAAGAACAGTCATTCTCAATGATGCAGAGTTAAGAAGAGACATTCTTGATGAGTCTCATCAGACACAGTACACTGTTCACCCATGTAATAACAAGATGTATCAAGACCTAAAGAATAAGTTTTGGTGGTGTGGCATGAAGAGGGATATTGCTGAGTATGTTGCACAGTGTCCTTGCCAGCTTGTGAAAGCTGAACATCAAAGACCAGCTGGGGAACTTCAACCGCTTGATGTACCTATGTGGAAGTGGGATCAAATTGGCATGGATTTCGTTGTTGGTCTTCCAAAAGCACCAAGTGGGCAAGATGCTATATGGGTGATTATTGACAAATTGACGAAGAGTGCTCATTTCCTCCCCATCAAAGTTTCAGACAGATTGGATAAACTAGCTGAGTTGTATGTACGTTAGATAGTGAAGCTACATGGAGTACCTGTCTCTATTGTGTCAGACCGTGACCCACGATTCACTTCGAGGTTTTGGGACAAATTGCAGAGTGCGATGGGGACTAAATTGAACTTCAGTACCGTCTACCACCCATAAACTGATGGCCAATCCGAGAGAACCATTCAAACTCTCGAGGATATGCTCAGGTTATGTCTGTTAGACTTCAAGGGAAATTGGATACGCTATCTACCCTTGGTTGAATTTGCCTACAACAACAGCTTTCAAACTACTATTGGTATGGCACGTTTAAAGCTTTGTATGGGCGAAAATGTCGATCGCCATTGTATTGGGATGATGTGGGTGAGAGATAGTTGCTAGGCCCAGAAATGGTGCAAGACATGAAGGAGAAGATTACACTCATTTGGAAGCGGATGCTCACAGCCCAAAGCCGACAGAAAAGTTATGCGGACAAGCATCGCCGCAAGTTGGAGTTTATGGTTGGCGACTTTGTATACCTCAAGGTGTCACCAATGAGGAATGTATGGCGATTTGGCAACAAGGGAAAGCTTAGCCCAAGGTATGTTGGACCGTTCCAAGTGCTGAAACGTGTGAGCCCACTAGCTTACAAGATCGAAATGCCTCCAAATTTGTCAGGTGTCCATGACATATTCCATGTCTCTCAGCTACCAAGGTGTGTTCGTGATCTGTTGCAGGTAATAACCTATGAGCCTCTTGATATTCAGCTGAACTTGACATATGAGGAGATGCATGTGCAAGTGTTGGATCGCAAAGAGCAACAGCTGAGAACCAAAACGAACCCACTTGTGAAAGTTCTATGGCAAAATCACAGAGTTGAGGAAGCCTCATGGGAGCTCGAACAGTAGATGCGAGAGAAATATCCCCACCTAGTTGAGTAAACATAGGTAGGAACGTCGGATTCATATTATCTCCATTCTAATCTTTGAATTAAAAATGCTAGATTACATGTGTTAGGTGTCTTAACGTTCAAATTTCGAGGACGAAATTTTTATAAAGAGGGAGGGATGTAACGTTCAAGATATTTTGTAGTAATTAAAATACAAAATTTAGATAAATAATTGATAGCAGTTAATTTAATGTTATTAAAAAATGCAAAGAAAATAAAAAAAATAGAAAATAAAGAAATAAAGAAATAAAAATAATAACAATTAAATATATATATAATGGCTCGCACTGGCGTCTCACCTTATAAAAAATGAAAGATAAGAAAGAGAAGGGCGGTGCGCCCTTCTCTGTAGAAAAGGAGAAAACCAAAACGGAAAGAAAAAGAGAAGAGAGGAGGGTTTTAAGGCTTTTCTCAAATCCACGAAGATCTAAGCTCTCAATCTCAAATCTAACTTCGGAAACGTGACCTACACGTGTGGATCTACGTTTTGATCGATTGTTTTGAGGTAAATTGATAAATTTATATTTTTCGGTTTTTGGGTAAAATCTCATAAAATGTGAGTTTAATCCTAATGTTCTTTAGGTATTGGGCTACTAGGAGGTTGCTTGAGGCTACCCAAACCTTGGATTTTGGTTTGGTGAATTTTGGGTAAGATTTCTGAAAAATGAAATTGACTTCTAAAAATAAAAGGCAAGTGTGTGTGCTCAAAGTGTTAACAAAAATAACAATGCGGAAAATAAACAACACAAGAACTAAAAGTTAACGAAGTGGAAACTCAAGATGAGAAAAACCACTTCGGGGCAGCCAAACCCAGGATATCCACTATTCAGAAGACAAAGCTAGATACAAAGCAGTAACACTCACATACCCCTGATGCAGTGGTCGTACCTTGCTCTCTAACGTGTAACCCAACACGAACGCTTCTCAACCAAGTCTCCTACCTGAAGGGGTCTTCAATGGAATCATTTACCTTCGGGCCAACCCCTAAGATAGACTTTAGTTGTAGCGCAGCAACAGCACACTTGCAATGGCTTGAGAGAGAACAAATCAGCTTCGATAACTTCACAAAATAACTCTCTAAGCTCTTAAGGAATTCAATACCGAATTCTTTCAGTTCTCAATGCGCAGGGCCTCTATTTATAGGCTGAAGGTTCAAATGGGCAACTGCATTGATATGTACGGACACCGTCCGGACGGTAAACCTGGGTCGTCCGGACGGACAATTGTGCGACAGAATTTCCAAGATTTTTGCTGAAAATCTTTCCTGTTTGAGAGCCACTTCCGGACGGTGAGGCACTATCGTCTTGATGGTCGCACGTCCGAACCAAGGGGAATGGCCGTCCGGACGGTTAATCTTCAACACACAATTTCCATATCAGATGAGCGCGCGTCCGGACCATGATAAGCAGGCGTCCAGACGGTTGAAGTTGAATATGCAATTTCCTTATCAGATGCATCCGCGTCCAGACGGTATAATCCACGTTGTCCGGACGATTGCATCAATCTTCCGTTATTTGAACTTGGAAAGAAAATATAAAGTTGATCGATCACTGGTCGTCGTCCGGACGGGCTGCTGAGACGTCCGGACGGATGCAAGCTGGAACAAAAGCTTCTTGATGCAGTGAAGGGTCCGGACGGAAATCCACATCTTCCGGACGGATGATGCTTGGTCTGTCTGGCGTTCGGACAAATGGAACTATGGATAGATGAGCGTCCGGACGAGATGGCAAGGTCGTCCGGACGGCTCAAAGGGAACCATAAATCTTATGACTTGCAAGCAGAATCTTCTGAAACACTTATGAATAGTGGAATCCCTGTTAGAACACCATCTTTACAAACAAGTGATTTTGTCCAAAAAAATGAGGCCAATTACAAACTAACAATTTCTCTAACCCTAACTTTTGGGTATAATTATTTAAGTAGTGTTTTATGTGATTAACCCTAAGTGAATACCCAAGGGTTAATATTATTGCGGTTAGATTAGCATTTTTAAATTATGGGTATGTGTTTAAAAATCCTAGAATCTTATGGGTAATTTATGACATAGCCTTTGAGTGATTCAAAGTGCTACTTAGTGCAATTAATAAAAATGAAGCTAAATTAGTGCATTATATTGTGTTTTAGTGGCGCTTTGCGAGTCAAACTTAGAGTCGTCGGAATTGGTGTGTGAACGACCTAAGGTGAGTATTCTACTCACTGAGGGATCCTAAGAACGTAGATTTACATTTTTAGTACTTGGTTTTATATGATTATGGAATTGTTGATAAAAATTATTTGTGATTGAGTTGTTAACTATTGAATTGTAAATTGTATGGATAAATGGATGTTGATAAATCTTGGTTTTATATGATTATGGAATTATTGATAAAAAATTATTTGTGATGGAGTTGTGATATATTGGATTGAAATTGATATGTGGGAATTATTAGGGAATGAATAACATGAGGTTGGATATATATATATATTATATATATATGGTGGTAATGTGGTATGGGCTGAAAGGTGGATGAATGAGAATAATGTGATTGAGTTGTGGTTGTTGGCACTTGAACATGAGTCTTGTGATAATGATTGTTATGAGTACTTGTATACAAGGTAAGTCTAGGGTATGTGGCTCTAGCACTCGTGTATTTGTTTGCCCTGTGATTATGTGGCTTTACGGGCGGTGTTGTAAAAGGTAAGTCTAAGGTATGTAGCTCTAGCACTCGTCTATTTGTTGGCCCTGCGGGTATGTGGCTTTACGGGAGGTGTTGTAAAAGGTAAGTCCAAGGTATGTGGCTCTAGCACTCATGTATTTGTTTGCCCTGCAGGTATGTGGCTTTACAGGCGGTATCGTAAAAGGTAAGTCTAGGTATGTGGCTCTAGCACTCGTCTATTTGTTGGCCCTGCGGGTATGCGGATTTACGGGTGGTGTTATGGTAAGCCTAGAATCGTAGCTCTAGTACAGGCGAGTTGGTATTTTCGGGTTCTATGCGTAAGCCTAGGGTCGTAGCCCATAGCTGCGTAGTTGGTCAAAATGCAGAGTATTGCTTATAGTATGCGAAGAACATTGTTAATAGAAACCATAATAATAAGTGATTGATGAACAGCGTGGCTGGTACTTGATAATGTGTTGTAGTGTGAACTTAATGATTTGTGGATAATGCTGTTGAACCCTACATGCATTTATGTTTGTGCATATTGTATACTTAGTGAGTTTCATACTACTGAGGTCTTGATATTTCTCCTTTGAGTCGGTGAACTCACATCTTCACCTATACGGATGTGGCTACCACAACAACCGTATAGATGGAGCTTCTTTGGATGTACGTGCTGATGATGCAGAGGATGACTACGTTGCACACTATGTGGAGTACTACGACTAAGCACGTCGCTTGAGTCGTAGGAGTGTCGGACTCGGATAGGCTCTTTTGTGTATTTTGTATATGGCTAGTGTGACTTGTAACGGATAGATGTAGCCATTCTTTTGTATGCATAACTTCTGCTTAGGTCCATTTTATGAATTTTGTATATGGCTAGTGTGACTTGTAACACGTAGATGTAGCCATTCTTTTGTATGCATAACTTATGCTTAGGCCTTAAACAGACAGACATTAGTTGGCTCTTTTGTGTAATGGACAGTTTATGATCATGATGTTAACTTCCGCAGTAAGATGTTGTATTTCGCTGCATATATTATGTAATTCTGATATATCAGGTACATGTTAAGGAATGTGTACTATGAGTTGGCTTAGTGACACGTAGTCATGCCACTGTGTCACTCATTTGTATGTTTTCAAAAAAAAAAAAAAATGGCGTCATCACGGTATCGATCGGAACCACTTGTCGGAATTGCATCACAAGCCACCAAAATTTGGCCTCTAGACCGTCGAGAATCGCATCACTTCTTCGTCGACATTGATCCACCAAAAATCACATCCTCTGGCCACCGGTCATCAACCCAGCACCAAACGTCATGCCTCCTGCTCCTCTGGCAACCATCTGTGGAAGATCAGGTCCGATCTTCTCTCCTTCGGTCTCTTAATCCCTCACTACTCTCTCTCTCGGTTTCTAACCTGGTCAAGCTTTCTCTCTCTCATTCCCTCTTAGTTTCAGTTGAGAACATAAAAGAGGAAGGAAGAAGAGTTAAGAAGGATAAAGAAGCGGAAAGAAGAAAGGAAGAGAGGAAGGTTCGAGATCTTTTCTCTAAAACTCCCTCATTCTCTCTCATTCTCTCATTCTTTGTTCTGATGAGAATAAAGAAAAGAAGAAGAAAGGAAAGTGTTGTGAAGGAAAAACACAGAGGAAGGAAAAGAGAAGAAGGCTTATGCGATAAACGTGAAGAAGGGCTTCCTCTTTATAGAAATGTTGAATGGTGAGATCAATTAGAGTACATTCTGATCCAACGGCTGGGGATATCTACATGGCAGCAAGTTGGGCGTTGCTGTACAAGTGACATGAGCAGGTGATGTGAGCAGCTAATATTCTTTTGTAATCTAAATTAAATATTATCTCAGATCTGGTCTTTCTCATTAAATATTTCACTAGGGTATAATTTTAAACCCGTTGTAAGTCTAGTTTTTTCCATAATTAATGTTAATTTCTTAATAACATTATTACACTGCTAATTATACCGAATAATATTTATGAACAATAATAAATATTACACATCAATTAATATTATCACATTAATATTATAATAACACCAATCGAACTAGTAATATTGTTATACTAATAATATTATTGTGATTTAACTACTGAATATTCGAGTTTATCTATTTAATTATTCAATGATATTATTAGAGTCTAATAATAGTCCCTTTTTATTAAGTCAGAGTTTATAAAACTAATGAATATTTATTTTCATAAATATCGTAGTCATTTAAATTCTAATTTAAGATGCTCAATTCTAGGGTTTAAAAATCTGGGGCACTACATGGAGACACAGCTATAGTTGGAGAGGGTCACTAATGAGAAACTCACTCATATGTTATCAATTCAGAAGAGCCCAACTGACAAGATTGGACTCGGGTATGTAGCTTCTACCTCTGATATCACCTCTACTTCAAAGTGTTCGTCAAGCCCATTATCCCCAAGCCTCCAACCACCCGCATGGATAAAGGAAAGGAAGTAATTGGTGGAGATGTTCCGGCTATTGCAAAGGCCACTCAAAAGCCTCCTACCATTAAAAGGCCTCACCACTGTGGTTTAAGTGGTCACATCCGACCTCAATGTTCACTTCTCAAGGCTCAAAGATCGAAGGTCAAGAAGAAGTTGCCAAGACAAGCTACATCCTGTCCTAGACCTCTGGCAAGGCATCACTTTCCACGGCATCAGGCTCCTAAATTTTTAGTCCTTTTTCTCTATTTTCTTATTTTCGAAATACGTTAGTTTCCTTTTTCTTATAGTGGGCATGTAGGGTTGAAAAGGTTATAAATAGCCTGCACTCATTGTAATGAAACATCATTGAATGGAAAATAAAAGAAAACTTGAGGTTTGTTTCCTCTATTGGTTCTTCAGAGAACTTGTGTTCTTATCAAGGATTCTTCCTTGTGATGTTCAAATTTTATACCTTCGGTTTGTGATTCAATTATAATCATTGGGTCGGGGTTTGTTACTTTATACCTTCGGTTTGCGTTTCATTTATAAGCGTTGGGTCAGGGTTTTCTATCAAAAATATGAATTTTAGCTTTCTTGGGGCAAATATTCCAATATTGTTTGTTGGGTCTCAAAGCATGTCGGTTGAGGTTCGCATCATTTGGTATCAAAGCCAAGGTTCTAAAATCAGGTTTAAAATCCTTTTATCTTTTGTTTCTTGTGATCATCTTATCTTGTTCCGTTTGTGTTCTTTATTTCTTATTCTTGTTATCATCCTATCTTGTTCTGTTTGTATTCATTGTTCTGTTTGTTTTGTTTCATGCACCAAGTTAAAAAATAAAAAGGAAGAAAAACAAAAAGGAAAAAGAAAAAGAGAGAGACATTAAGAAAAAAAAAAAAAAAAAAAAAAACAAAATGATGTGAACCCGTGGGATCGAACTCCCTTTTGAACCCACAATCAAATTAAAACCTACCCAAAAAAGCCAAGAATCAAGTCAAGAGAATCTAGACCCGTTGAAATCCCGTTCCAAGAACCTAGAATCAAATCAAGAAGATCAATCTAGACCCGTTGAAATCTTGTCCAAGAACCTAGATTTGGTGCAAACACCACCAAGGGTTTGCCTTTGATAAGTTCATAGTTCAATCAAGAACTAGTAGAGAAAACTGAAAAGTTTTCTATGAAGAAAAAGTTCATTCAAATTCAACTCTTTTTTTTTCAAAGTGTGGCTACAAGTCTTTTTAAACACCTCCAAGAAACCCTAGGGCCTACTAAGGCCTTCATAAATTAAAAGACATGGGCTGAACATCTTTAGGCCCAAAACAACCTAAACTAAAAGCCTATAGCTAATAAAAGAAGTCCACTTAATGAATTAAAAAGGCCAAAATGCCTACAACCATAGAAACATAAAAATAGGCCCACAAGCCTATACTTAATGAAATAAAGAGTCCACTAAACCACATGGATTAAAGTTGGTTCTTCTTCTTTCAAGCCCAACTTGAATGTTCGGGTCTTGCTTGATAAATTTGCAAACTCGGCCAAAGTGGATTGCACCAATCCTTGCATTGCTTACTTGATCTTCTTAGCTCTTGACCTTGTGATTAGCTCATCTGGAACTGCAATGGATCTTTAAGATTTGGCCCACCATTCCCATCATTCCCCCTCTCTTCGAAAAGATTTGTCCTCGAATCGCCACCTGCATCAAAGTGAGAAAGATTAGAAATATTGAAAGTCGCAGAGACATTATACTTACCTAGAAGATCCACTTTATAAGTATTATCATTAATGTTCTCAAGGATTTGGAAAGGTTCATCTCCTCGAGGATGCGATTTAGTCCTTCGATGGGCTGAAAATCTTTCTTTGTGCATGTGAACCCAAACCCAATTTCCTAGTTCAAAGATGAAACGCCTTCACCCTTTATTGGCTTGGGAAGCAAACTTTTCAATCTTTTGTGCGGCCTTCCTATGTCCATCCAAACTACTCCTTGACCCTTGAGATGCTTCACTGATTCATGATCGGTGTGGATCACAAACTCCTTAGGCCAAAGGTAGTGCGGCAACATCTCTAGAGCGCGAACAAGAGCATAAAGTTCTTTGTCATAAGTGAGATAATTCAGGGTCGCCCCACTTGGCTTCTCACTGAAGAAGGCTATGGGCCGCCTATCCTGTATCAAAACGGCTCCAATTCCTATTCCTGAGGAATCACATTCAATCTCAAAAGTTTTGTTAAAGTCAGGTAATGCTAACGCAGGTGTAGAACATAACCTTTCTTTAATAGTAGCAAATGCATTCGCTTGATCAATCCTCCAATAAAATCCAACATTCTTTTTAATTGTTTCAGTGAGTAGTGCAGCAATGGTGCAAAAATCCTAAACAAAACTCTTGTAAAAGCTTCTTACCTCAGTGATGCCTTTAGGCGTTGGCCACTCTTGGATAGCCTTGACTTTCTCTTCATCCACCTCAATACCTTTTGTACCAACAACATAACCAAGAAAAACAACATTTTTCATACAAAATGTACATTTCTTAAAATTAGCATACAACTTTTCATATCTCAACACATCGAACACACATCTCAAATGCCCAATATGTTCATCTAAGTTCTTGTTGTACACGATGATATCACCAAAGTATACAACTACAAATTTGCTTATGAATGCACGTAATACATTTGGTCATTAATCTCATGAAAATACTAGGTGCATTTGTAAGTCCAAATGGCACAACCAACCATTCATAAAGTCCATATTTAGTCTTAAAAGCAATTTCCCATTCATCTTCCTTTTTCATTCTAATGTGATGGTATCCACTTTTAAGATCTATTTTACTGAAAATATATGAGCCATGCAATTCATCAAGAATATCATATAATCTAGGAATTGGATGACGATACGTTATCGTAATATTATTGACCGCTCTGCAATCAATGCACATCCTCTAAGTCCCATCCTTCTGTGGCACTAGTAGCACTAGTACTGCACATGGGCTCATGTTCTCTCTCACGGACCCCTTGCTCATCAAATCTCCAACTTGCCTTTGAACCTCCTTGGTCTCCTTCGGATTACTCCTATAGGCTGATCGATTTGGAATAACGGCTCCAGGTACAAAATCAATTTGATGATCAATACCTTTAATGGGTGGGAACCCACTCAGCATCTTCTCCGGAAATACATCCTCGAACTCCTGCAACAAAGAAACAGCCAAACTAGGAAGAGATTGGTTAGTTTCATCAAGATTAAGAGAAGATTCTTTGTAAAAAATAAAACTCATAGGCTGATCTTCTAAGAAGGCCTTCTTAACCTCACTCTCCTGTGCATAAAAACTCATATTTGTCTTTCATTTTCTCCCTGCAGGTTTTCTTTCTTTTTTCTCCCGTGGCTCCACTCTTTTCTTTAATCTCAGCCACCTTTCTATTTTCTTTTTCACTCTCTCTTTTTCTTGAGATTTCGGCATCACCCTCATTTTTCTTTCTTGTGTCTCAGCCTCACCCTTTCTGTTTTGCTCAATCTCACTTTTCAGCTTAAGTTGCTCAATCCCATCTTCACCCCTTGGATTTCTCCTAGGTCCTCTTTCATGCCTAACTCCTCTAGGTCTGCCCACTCCACCTATTCCAACTTCAGATGCTATGTCTTCCACATCATCATCATCATCTCCTTCGTTCTCATACTCATTTTGCAACGCTAGGCGCACATCTCCTCCTATCGCGCCCACCTTGCTGATTTCTAATCACTACTTCTCGTTGTTACATCCTATCCTTCACTTCCCCTAACACCAAATTAAACCGTTCAAACTGTTGTTGCATGGCTTGCAACACAACTAATGATTTATCTGCCTCCTCCTTGGATGTTGAGTCACACTTATGAGACAATTTTAATGCACTGCAAAAACAAGAATGTTAGTGGGAAAACCTCACACACTCCCCTTATGTGTTTACACTCAAATATCGTTACTCCACTTGTGTTTTCACACTATTGCCTTTTACCTCAACTATTTTCTCTTTCAAGTTCTTTAAGAACTAGTTGAACTAATCAAGACACAACCTTGTATTCAAAAATAGATTCAAGGAACAAGAAAGGAAAAAAAAAAATGACACGGATCTCAAGGAATTTGTACGAGGAAAAGAGCAATTACAAAACAAGATACTAAAGATGATACAGATCAAACAACAATTTCTGAATTTTTTTTTTCTTTTTTTTCCAACTATTCAACAATAATAATTGAATACACTGCCTCCTCCTTTTTTTCCTTTTTTTTTTTTGTCTCAATCAACAACAATAATTGTAATTTTCGAAAAAGATTGATCAGATTTCAACAAGGACATGGAAATAGACAAAAGGACAATTGAAAACGACATGTGATTCAAATAAGGAAATTGTAGATATGGAAAAGGAATCCAAATCTTGAAATTATAGATCTGGAAAATTTCAACAAGGACATGGAAATAGACAAAAGGACAATTGAAATTATAGATCTGAAAATTAAAGCAAAGATTCGCGTAGTCAATAAAGAATGGAATCCAAATATGGAAATTACAGGTCTGAAAAATTGAAGCAAAGATTCACAAATCAATTAAGAATGGAATTCAAATCTGAAAATTACATATCTGAAAAATTAAAGCAAAGATTTGCGTAATCAACGGAATTCAATTCTGGAGAAAAAAAATACAGGCCTAGAAAATTAAAGCAAAGATTTGCGTAATTAATTAAAGAATTCATAGATCTGAATTCTTGAATCAAGTACATGAGTAATCAATTGTGAAAATCACAGATCTGAATTCTAACACACGAGATTAACAAGAATGAAGAAGGAATCGCAGCTCTAAATGCAAGAACTAAAAAAAAAAAAAAAAAAATTGAAACCTGATTTGGAACCTGAGCTCTGATACCAACCGATGTGAACCCGTGGTATCGAACTCCCTTTTGAACCCACAATCAAATTGAAACCTACCTAAGAAAGCTAAGAATCAAGTCAAGAGAATCTAAAGCCGTTGAAATACCGTTCCAAGAACCTAGAATCAAATCAAGAAGACCGATCTAGACCTGTTGAAATCTTGTCCAAGAACCTAGATTTGGTGCGAACGCCACAAAGGGTTTGCGTTTGATAAGTTCATAGTTCAATCAAGAACTAGTAGAGAAAACTGAAAAGTTTTCTATGAAGAAAAACTTCATTCAAATTCAACTCTTTTTTTTCAAAGTGTGGTTACAAGTCTTTTTAAACACCTCCAAGAAACCCTAGGGCCTACTAAGGCCTTCATAAATTAAAAGACATGGGCTGAACATCTTCAAGCCCAAAACAACCTAAACTAAAAGCCTATAGCTAATAAAAGAAGTCCACTTAATGAATTAAAAAGGCCAAAATGCCTACAACCATAGAAACATAAAAATAGGCCCACAAGCCTATACTTAATGAAATAAAGAGTCTACTAAACCACATGGATTAAAGTTGGTTCTTCTTCTTTCAAGCCCAACTTGAATGTTCGGGTCTTGCTTGATAAATTTGCAAACTCGGCCAAAGTGGATTGCACCAATCCTTGCATTGCTTCCTTGATCTTCTTAGCTCTTGGCCTTGTGATTGGCCCATCTGGAACTTGCAAGGGATCTTTAAGATTCAACCCACCATTCCCATCACAAAAAGAACAAAAAAAAAAAAAAAAGAGTAAAAAAAGTCAAAAAGAGTGAAGAAAAAAGGTGTTTCTGAAGCAACAGATACTATCATTCTTCCTTTGATTCGCTGTTTCTATAATATTTTCTTGCCGTCAGTATTGGTTTAAATACTACAAGTTGAATTTCTTGATCAAGTTTATTAGTTTAATAAAGAACTGAAAAGGGGAAACTATGAGTGGAAAAAGGCAAGAGAGTGTGAGATTAATATCGAGAAAAAGCCAATTTAAGAGTGAAACACGAGTGTGAGTGACATAATTTGAGTGCAAACACGTGAGGGAGTGTTGTGAGTAATTATTTCTAACTTTTTTCTACAGTTTAAAAAATATGGGTGACACATCGAACCAATAAGGAAGGGAGGAGTCGTCCTTCGTGTTGCAGGCTATGCAACAACAATTTGCATGTATGAACGTGGTGTTTAATGAGATTCAGGATCGGATGGATAGGCAAGATGCTGTTATTGCTGCTTGGCGCGAGGAGCGTCCCCAAAGAGTCCCTAATGCTAAAAGGCAAGAAAGGCCTGCACCCGTGGATGATTCTGATAATGACCACGAGGATGAGTTCGAAGATGAAGAGGATCAAGCTTCATTGAACGGTGAGGGCAGGTTCGTGCCAAAGGGAGAAAGGCATGGTAGAGGTTTTCAAAGAGATCTGAGATGGCGAGATGGAACTGACAGAAACATAGGAAACATCAAAATGAAGATACCGTCGTTCTAAGGGAAAAACGATCCTGAAGCGTACTTGGAATGGGAGAAGAAGGTGGAGTTGAATTTTGAGTGCCACAACTACTCTGAGGAGAAAAAGGTTAAACTTGTTGTCATTGAGTTTACTGACTATGCTATTGTATGGTGGGATCAACTTGTAATGAATAGGAGGAGAAACCATGAAAGGCCTCTTGTGATGTGGGAGGAAATGAAGGCCATCATGAGGAGGCGGTTTGTCCCTAGTCACTACTGAAAAATTGAAATGACTTCTAAAAGTAAAGTGTGTGCATACTTGTCAACAAAAATTAAGGCACAACGGAAAGTAAATGACTTAGATTTTTGTTGACGAAGTGAAAACTCGGTTAAGAGAAAAACCACTCCGGGGCAGCCAAACCCAAGAATTCCACTATTCAGAAGACACAGCTAGATACAAGATAGTAACACTCACATGTACCGATGCAGTGGTCGTACCTTGATCTCTGACGTGTAACCCAACACGAACGCTTCCCAACTAGGTTCACCTACCTGAAGGGGTCTTCAATGGAACTCCTTACCTTAGAGCCGACCTCTAAGATAGACTTCGATTTATAACGCAGCTCACTTGAAAAACGGCTTCAGAGGAAATAACACGTCTCTAAGCTCTTAATGGAATTCACACCGAATTCTTGCAGCTCTAAGTGCCCAAGGACCCCTATTTATAGTCTGAGGCTCAGAATGAGCGTCAGGCAAAATAAGCCTGTGAGCCGTCCGGACGATGGACCATGACCGTCCGGACGGACAACTGTGCGACAGGATTTTCCGAAATTTTCGCGGAGAAATCTTTCCTGTATAAGAACATCGTCCGGACGGGATGGCTCGATCGTCCGGACGGACGCACGTCCGCTGCAAGTAATTTCCATAACAGGCTTCGCGCGTCCAGACCAAGGGACAGGAGCGTCCGGACGGCTAAACTTCAACACGTAATTTCCATATCTGATGCGTGTGCGTCTCGACCATAAGGGGGAGACGTCCGGACGGTTGAAGTCGAGTCGTCAGTTACCATATACGATGCACCAGCGTCCGGACCACAACTGTCAGATGTCCGGACGATTCATTTTGAACTGCAATTCTTGCCTTACTGAGATACGCGTCCGGACGGTATACCACATCGTCCGGACGGTTGATTGATCTTCCCTTTCTTGGAACTTGGAAAGAATCAGTGAACCGTTCGAGAACTGATAGGCGTCCGGACGTGCTGCTGAAACGTTCGGACGGAGTAAGCTGGCACAGAAGCTTCTCGATACAGTGAAGTGTCCGGATTAAAGAAGCACGTCGTCCGGACGGATGATGCTGGATTGTCTGGCGTCCGGACGGTATGACACATCGTTCGGATGTATGGAGCAGTAGACAGATGGGCGTCCGGACGGGATGACACATCGTCCGGACGGCTGACAGGGAACTTTGAAATTCTTCTGACTTCACTCTGAATAGTGGAATCCCTGTTTGCAGCATCCTTACATATAAATGATTTTGTCCAAACACAGAATGAGGCCAAAATACTAACAAACTCCCCCTTTGGCCATTTTGGGACAAAAATCACTTGACCGGTTTGGAAATACATTCCCGGTCCAAAATAAAAATTACTCCCCCTTTTTGTCACAAAAGGACAAAGGGTAAACAAAGTAATAAAAACTAACTGTCATAAAAATTACTCCTCCTAACGGTCTCAGAAGGACCCGGGAAACAGAGGAATATATATCCAAAGCGTTTTAACCAAAAACAGAAATTTTCTGAAACATAACAAAAAAATCTACAAAACATAAGAGGGAATCAAACATCCTCAGTCATGGGTAAAATCCCATCTGCACCATCCTCATCATCACTGCTGCTAGGATGATGATACTTCAGGCACTCTTGAAGGTCCAGCTGGTTCTGCTCTACGCGCATGTCAATGGAGTGAATAGCAAGCTGCATGGAACTCATAGACTGCTGCATGGAGGACATAGACACCTGCAAGCTGCTCATCCCTCCCTGAAGTACAGCAAGAGCCTCCATAATCTGAGCATAATTGACCTCTGGCTCAGATGGCGGTACAGTATGTGAGGATCAAGCCATATCTGGAAAGCTGACTGGCATAGCAGCAGGTGGAGGCGCCTCATCATCGGAGTCATCTCTCCGCAGCTGCGCATTAGACTTCACCAAAGTCTGCTTACTGATGGGCTGCTGGATTTTCATCTTCAGTTCGCCATTGACATTGATGCCCGACTGAAGAATAATTTGAGTAAGGAGGCAGCCAAAAGGGAGACCAGCAGTGCTCTCATCATGGGCTTCTAATATAACCCCCAAAATGTGCTTGCATAGGCAGAAAGGCAAGCGGAGGTGGATAGCATAGACAACCTGGGCCCGTTTCAGGATCAGATCACTACGCCGGGCAACCGGCCAAATATTCTGCTGAACGATCTTGGCCAACATGCGGTGGGAGGATGACAGGGCACCAATCCTGATGGCAGTAGAGCGCTCCTCACCTTGGGGAACGGCACAGAAGAATTCCCTGAGATCATCCATGGATGGAGGAAGCACCACCTCATTATAGGGGCTGGCTGAAATCTAGAGCACTGGGACTCGGATGATGTGACTGATGATCTGAGGATCAACAGTGATGAGATGGCCTGCAATGGAGGACTGAAGTACTACTCCATGATCATCATCCTGCACCACTTCCAGGTTGGCGTAGAACAGCTTGACCAATCTGGTGTACACCACACAAGCACAATTGTGGAGATATCCCCAGTTGTACGTCTGAATGATATCAAGTATGTTGTCCAGTGGTGGCACCATGATACCAGCCCGAAGCACGTTCCGCTCAGCAATGACGGAGCGGTCCATAATTTTGGCCTAGATTGCAGCCCTATCTTCCACAAGCCTCTGACGGACCCTGCGGGGTGGACTGCAGGCGGACATGATTCTGCAAAAGATCCAACAAGAATTTCCAAAGAAAAATATTCCAAAACAAATATTCTTGTTAGGATAACACAAATTTGGCAGAATAACAGTAGTAAAAGGACTTCAAAAATAATATCAACTAAGTCCAAGAAATTTCAGCATGGCAGATATATGCATCTCATATTCCAAAAATAAATAACATTCTAATAGCTTTAAAGAAAACTGAAGAGAAAAAGACTAGAAAAATAACTGAAATATGAGAGATATATGCAAAATGCCAAAAACTTAAAGCCAACCTTACTCACAAACAGCCAAAAAAACTGATTTTGTGGGGTATGAAGAGAAATCGGCGATCTGGGCATTTTATAGCCGCTGTGGGGTCCCTGTCCGGACGGTGGATTGATGACGTCCGGACGCTCGCTGCTTCGGAAAGGAGCAGAAAGGTCGCGCGTGTCCGGACGATATAAAGATACTGTTCGGACGATGATGACAGCGCGCGTCCGGACTCCGTCAGGTCCTGTCCGGACATGTGGGCTCCATCTCTGTCCGGACTCCAAGGGAGAACTGTCCGGACCACCAGTTTGTCCGGACGTCAATCTAGACCGCCCGGACGCTCCACACTGAAACACCAGAAAAGCTGAGAAGAATTTACAGAGATCAAATTTTCTCAAGTCAGTGTTAGAATACGCATGCATAATCAACTGATAACACAATCAGAGAGCATCTCAGAAATACACAGAGATATAAAAGGAAGTTGAGATTTCAATTAGCACACATAATTTTTCC